>JAWDJD010000005.1:137478571-138095714 GCA_035047305.1 Bradypodion pumilum
ATTTACCCATTCTACCTCTATTAGGTAATTAAGATTACTACTATCTAATGCTCATTATTCCTTACCTGTTTCCTCCTCCACCATAATCAAGGACGGGTCCTCCTCCTCCTCCCCTCGCTGTGGCGTTCCACCTGTTGCCCCGCCGGGCTCCTCCCTCCCATATTCCCTCCCCAAAGCTCCAGAATCCGTCATTTCCTTCTTAAGATTTTTCCATTCTTCCGAATCTACTTGTACCAATCCCAACAAACTCACATATTCCAATGGATTAGTGCCTTCATCAATAACTTGCATTCTTTTATCATAGAAAAAGCGCAATTGTTGTGGAAATCTCCAATTATACCTTATGTTTTTACTCATCAATAATTTAGTGACAGGTTCTTTCTTTTAATGAAATATCATTGTAGACTTCTACATCTGAACCATCAAATTTCAACGCGTCTGAACCAACTCTTTTCAAATGAGCCATTACTTTTAATTTATCTGCCCAATTTGCAAATTTAACCAACACATTTCTTTGAACCACTCTCCCTCTTCTTGGACCCACCCGGAATACACTTCCTAAATCCTCCTGAACAAATTCCTTCCCCATTTTTAAACCATTTAACCACTGAACCACCCTCTCTCTTAACAAATCCGGAGTGCGTTCCGGCACCTGACGGATCAGAATGTTCTGCTTTCTCATCATATCTTCAACAGCATCTATCCTCATTTCTTGTTCCTCCAGCTTTAACTTGCTGTCCCGCACCGCCTCCTGAGTCCCTTTTACTTCCTTCTTTACAGCATCCACCTCGATTTGAACCACTTTCAGCATTCCCTCAAATTTATTCAAACTTAAGTCCACCTTTTGGTATAATCTGTCAGTGTTGACAACATCTTTTCTTGCCTTTTAAACATTTCATTTTTATCTTTCACCCTTGAAGCCTCATTTTTCTCCATTTTTTGCAACAACTTGCCAATTTCCACCATAATTTGAGTCTGATCCAATGGCACTGTGGGCTCGGATGTTGACTGAGCAGATTCATCCATTGGTGCTTTTTCAATTGGTGCTTTTTCAATCTTCTTAGGCTTTACAACTTGTTCTTCTTCTTTTGCTTTCGCTCTCGTACCTTTATCCATAGTGATGTAATATATTTCACACCCAATGTTGCAGATCGCTGTAACAAATTGCCAATACAGTAAGGCTTACTACACTGCAGCCATAGGTTCCACCGATACAACCGGAAAGTTCTTATGTCAGCAGAAGATCCAAAATTTACTGTAATCCACAACGATGAAACAAAAGAAAACAGCTCTCCAAACAGGCAGTTTAAAAGTGAAAATTGTTAACCACAAATAATCCTTTCCCACAAAGCCAGCAGTCAAATGACGTCTTCCAACCACAGCAAAAAGGCTTCAAAGAAACAATTAATCAAGTTGCTGAAGGGGGGGGGGAGCTCAGAAGGAAAGAAAAATCCAGCCACCAAGGGGTTAAGGTGGGAAGTTGAGCAGCTATTTGTAATCCACACGGTGAAGGAGCCATACAATCAAAGCCACATAATCCTTCCTTTGAAGTGGATAATCAAAGCACCATTTTCCAGCGAGTGCCTTAACTTTGGAGTGAGAAGAAGCCCCCCTCTTCCCCCTCCTCCCTAAATGAGCAGGCAACTTAAGCAGAAGAGAGAAAAAAAAACTCCCACAGCTTCTCCAGTTTTTCCAGCCCAGAGAGGAGAGAGAAAAAAGAAAAAGGAAGATTAATCCACCTTATTGATCTCAGAATGTGGCGCGGTCCTCTGGTATGTAGAAAAAAAAACCCACAGTCTATACACGATCACTTTCGTTTTCCCTGACCGTCGCCATTACAGTGCCTCCACCTCTTCCCCCTTTTTTTTTTCTTTTAAGAAACTCAGCCGGTTTTATGGCTTGTAGCTAGGAATGTAACTCCCTTCAGGCACTTATATACAAATTGCCTTCACTCACAGCCGCTTCTTGCCACTTCCAAAACCAGTTCCAAAGCCTTCTCCACGATCTCGCTGATCCCGTTCCTCGGCTCTCCAGCGGAAAAGCCGCGACTACCGTCACAGCTCAACCGCCCAGAAAACCTCCCGAACTTCGATCATCCAGCTTCATAAGCTCAGCAAACTTTCCAAGGAGGCAGGCAAGGATCTTATCTTTAAGCTTTACCACTTTAAAGTTTTTCTATTCCGCTCCTTCACATTGTTCACCACTTTGTTGAGCGCGAGCGTCCGAAACTAGATGTTACACAGCGGCCATCTTAGCCACGCCCCCAGTGTTTGTGTTACTGTGAGTGAAGAAAGCTGAATTATATGTCATACTTAATTTTATTAGCCAAGGTACTTTCTCTCTGCTTAGATTGTTTGTGGTATTACACCTCAGCTGGAAACGTAAGGTGTTTAGTTGGTGAACTGAGGGGAAATTAAAGTTAGGATACATTCAGTTTGTCCAGTGTTCATGATCCTTGCCATGAAAATAAGAAAAGCATTATTTACATGTAAACAGTTGCAAACAGTCTGGCTGCTGCTTGCATGTCTAGTTTAGCTCTATATGGTTTTGTTTACTTCTTTTGGGCAATAAATATTATGAAGGAATGCGTGGCAACAAGTTAAATGAATAATTTTTTTTGCTGGTCCCTAATATTGACACGATGTTGGTTATGTTAACTCCACTCTACAAGTGTGACAAATGTTACATAACAGTTTAATAGCTTACATATAGATTTATCTTTATCTATTCACCTGATTATCTTCATACCTGGGTTTGATGTGGGATTTTCAAGAAAGTTTCCATGCCTGAAGGAAAGGTCAGTCATACATTATTCACATTCAGTTTAGGTAGAGTGATCAGTTCTTTGATGAATGAACTTAAATTCAGGATCTTCACTATACAGTATATCAGGTGAATGATTAAAGGAGCATAGTTTTCTGAAAAGGGAAAAAATAGTCAGGGAAGCAGAAGACTAAAGGCAGTACATGAGGCAGAAAGATAATGCACTGACTGACCTTTTACATGTTTTTCAAATTAATAAAAGGAGACAAAAATCAAACAACATTACAATTCAATACAAAACAAAATCACAATACAATACAGTACAATATAAAAAAGTAAAAAACAAAAATGTAATTTCACATTCAGTATCAATACAATGAATAATTCTCATTTTAATAACTTATTTATCTAATATAGATACCTTTTATAGATATCTCCCATAATATAATCATGCATATATTTGTATATATATTTCTGTAAATATTTATTCTATTGTACCCTACCTTCTATGAATATAAAACCACTCACGTTAATATACTACAATAATATGAATAACCTAAAAGGCAAAAATAAATCACCAGTGATATTTACAATGCCCTGGAGATTACGATTTTCCATAACCATCTCTTATTGTTTCCAAAAACTCAGTTGGTCTGGTACAGGTCTACCACCTTTACCCTTAGTCAGCATGTACTCCAAAAATGGCTTTCATATACTCCAAAACTTATTTTCCTTAATTATACCCTTTTTCAAATTCAATTCCCAAGTTAGCTTATGTTATCATTAAGAGCAATTTCCCATATTTCTTTTTACCAATATTCAATTTTTACCAAAGAATCATTCTTCCAAATTCTTGCAATACAATGTCTTGCTGTTGTTAATATAATAGATTAGCATATTTGTGCCCAGCCAGCTGGGCAGTTTTTGTTTGTATTTTTTTTTTTTTTTGGTTAGGGGTGGTTTGGGTGGGGGTGTTTTGCATTTGTGGTTTGTGACTTTTTGATCTATTTTATTTGATTTATTTGTCATTTTGATTTATTTCTTTTTTTTATTTGTTTTCACTCTTCTGGCCTCTAGGTGGGGCTGTTAGTAAGAGTGCTGTATTGCATATTTTTTTACTTGTTTTTACTCTTCTGGCTTGTAGGTGGGGCTGTTAGTAAGAGTGTTGTATTACATATTTTTTGACTTATCTTTTCTCTTCCGGCCTCTAGGTGGGGCTGTTATTTAGATTACTGCAATTTTCTTTCTCTGTGTTCACTTTAGTTCCGGAACGCATGGAGGGAGTACGTGTTGGTGAGTTCTCTTGATTGATTGTTCTTTTTATTTTTTGTTTTGATTTTGTGGTGTTGGGTTGGGGGGGGTAAATAAAGAGTTTCTACTTAACCCCCCCCCAAAGTGTTTCTTGATGGGTTTTTTGTTTGTTTTTTGGGGTTTAGATGTGTTTAATTGCTTTAATTATTTCTGTTTTTTAATTTCTTCGGTATTTTTTTGTTTATTTTGTGGTATTTTTGTTTGTTGATTTGGGTATTTTTGTGTTTTAGATAGGTGTTTCTAGTGTGCTTTCATGGTTTTTTCGTTAGACTTTGGTATTTTGGGTGTCTTGCTGTTTTTGTTATTTGTTTAATGGTTTTTAAAAATAATTTGTTTATTTATTTGTGCTTCATTAATGTTTGTGATTGGCGTTTTGGTTAACTCTTTGGTTTTCTTGTTGTGTTTTTTTCTTTGTGCGAAGAACGGCCTGTCTCTCAGTTCCTCTTTTCTCCATTGCTGCTTTGAAATTTGGTTTTGATGCAGCGATGGGGAAAAGGAAGAGCCGGAAGTCAGCTCGCTCTTCATCCGGTAAGGTTCGTTAGGTAGGTCGGGTGAAAAGGAGGCAGAGAAGAGCTATCTGCCTCACGATGGTTCTCTCCTCTCTGTCTCCTTTTTCTACTGGCTTATCTAACCGGAGATCGGCAGGCAGCGATCCGTAAGGGGTGGTGCTCTTCCTTGCGGATTGCTGGCTGCTGCTTTTCTATTACCTCCACTGCTGTTTCATGCTAGTTCTTGTAATAGTGGTGTGGGTAGTAGAAAGGCAGAATTCAGTCATCCGCCAGGGAGTGTGCTTCTCCTGACGAACTGTTGCTTGCTGCTGGTTTTTTTCCACCCCGGCTCAACTTACCTTGAGGCGGGCGGTGGTCTCACCGTGTCTTCGGCGGGGTAGCAGGGAGGAGAGGGAGTCCATCTTCTTCCCGTTGCTCCGGGAAAGAAGGCCGGTGGTGGTCTCGCCGTGGTTTTTTGTGGTTTTCTTCTTTTGCAAGGCCGTGAGGCGCTGCATCCGCCTGCGCTCCCGTTGTGGGAGGCTGGCGTTTTTTAATTATATTTTTTGCGCGCCGGCTTTTTCAGCATTCTGCCGCTCGCGCCCTTCAGCCTGATTGGTTGAAGTGCTCACAGCGCATTGGACGCTGGGGTTTGGAGTTTTATTTGTTTTGTTTGCATTCGTGTGGCGGCTTTTTTCTGTGGCTTGGTTTCTATTGGGCACAGCGCCGTTCCCAACGTTCTCTTTGCTTGCGCCTGTCAACCTGATTGGCTGAGGGACGGTGCGGCACGGAGGACGTTGGGATTTGAAGTTGTTTTGCTTTGTTTGTGTTCGTGGGGCTATATTGCTGTGTGGGGTGATTTTGGGGAGTACATACCACACTCAACACAACCACACACACACACACACATACACAACCACACACACAACTCAACCACTGACACAACACAACCACACACACTCAGTACACACACACATACGCAACACAACCACACACACACACAACACACGGCGCCGTTCCCAACATTCTCTTTGCTCGCGCCTGTCAGCCTGATTGGCTGAGGCACGGCGCGGAGGACGTTGGGATTTGAAGTTGTTTTGCTTTGTTTGCGTTTGTGGGGCTTTTGCCCCACTGCTGACTTCGGGAACCTTGCGGCGCTCTGCGTTTCGGGCAAGTGCATGCGGCTTGGTACGGGATAGTATGGATGGGTGCAGGAGCGTATGCCGGAGTCCAACAGTTAACGTCCCTCTTTATAGGTATAGGCTAGGGTTTTTTTGTGTGTGTGTTGCTGTGTGGGGTGATTTTTTGGGAGTACATACCACACTCAACACAACCACACACACACACACCAAACCACACACTCAATACACACACACACACACACACTGCACACACACTGCACACACAACACAACCACACACACAACACACAACCACACACATATGCACAGCCACACACACAACACAACCACACACACAACACACACAACCACTCTCACACAACACACACAACCACACACACACTGCACACACAACACAACCACACACACACAACAAACCACACACACAAAACATACACACACAACCACACACTTGCACAACCACACACACAATCAAAAAATTGTAAACTGGGACGCATTTCCATAGGATTTGCAGTTGTAAACTGCAGCAAACTTAAACCGAGGCAGTTGTAACCTGGGGTTTTACTGTATACTATAGTACCTCGCTTAAAGAGCATAATGCGTTCCACGTGATTGCTCTTTAAGTGAGTTTGCTCTTTAAGTGAAACACCATTGTAAGTGACTGATTGTGACTTCTGGCAGGGGGATTTCAAACCCTGATTTAGTTGTTAAGTGAGTTTTTGGTTGGTTTTAGTTGTTAAGTGAGGCAACCATTCAGAGAAAATTATGTTCTTTAAGTGAGTTAGTCTCTAAGCTAGGTGCTCTTTATGCGAGGTTTTACTGTATATAAAATTATTGCAAGGTGAATTTACTCTATTTTAATAGGCTAGTTATTAATTTTGGACAACTTTTCTGTTGTACTTTATTGGAAGGAGAAAAATAATAATTACCTTAATAATAAAAATTAAAATAGTTTTACTGAACTAAAAGGGCCTTGGTGGTTTAGTGGTTAAGACACTGAGCTTGATGATTGGAAGGTTGGTAGTTCAGCAGTTTGAGATCTAAGTGCTGCATGATGAAGTGAGCACCTGTCATCAGTCCCAGCTTCTAGCAGTTCAAAAGCAAGAAATTGCAAATAGATAAGTAGGTGCTGCTTAGGCAGGAAAGGTAACAGCAGTCTGTGCACTCTGGCATCTAGTCATGCATGCCACATGACCACGGAAACATCTGCAGACAAAAGACAGTGCTGGCTCTTTGGTTGTAAATGAAGATGAGTATCATGCCCTATAGTTGGACATGACTGGCTTTCTAGCTTCAGTCCGGTCATGTTATCCTGCTGTGGTAATAGAGTAGACCATATTGCCTTTAACTATTGAATGAAAACTGTAGCATTATAGCATGTGTTTCGTAATATTCCTAAACATCCATGTTTGTTAACTGATGTGGTTAAACAAAAAGTCCTTTAAAATTAGATTGTCAGCCCTGTCTACAGCTGAAAAACTTAAAATATTGTCCTCTGTTGCTCATTCATCTTCATCTTTTTGTTTGTTCTTAATCTAGAAAATTAAAATCAGCTTTCCTGCTTTATTGGGTCCCAAGCGAGTTTTCAGTTTAGAATGAGTTCGAAGGAAAATAACATTCTTTCTATACCAGCAGAAGAAGTTACTGCTATTAAAAGTAAAGTCATTACTTCAACAGTCTCTAAATCAGGGGTTCCCAACCTACAGCCCGTGGGCCGGACCCGGCCTGCAATGCCATTCCATCTTATCCGTCACTGCCTCCGCCACAAGTGGAAGTGGGTGCATTTACATCAGCCGTAAAACGCATGTGCAAATGCGCATGCGCCCTACTCCTGTCGGAAATGTGGGAAGTGGGTGCATTTATGTTAGCCATAAATGCGCCCGCTTGCATGGGGAATGGTTTGGCCTGCTCAGCTGTCTGGGGGCATGGTCAGGCCCATGGCATAAAACGAATGCCATCTCTGCTCTAAATCCAAGTGCATAAATGACTTATACCAGTTCACTAGTGTGTCCTTAAAACATCATCAACAAATCTTTATCATGGCATGTCTGGGCTAATTGATTTTTGGGTTGTCTTATGAGTTCTTAACCTTTTTAAGGCAGGGGCTGGGTCATGCTCCCTCAGACAGCTTCAGGGGCCGGACAGCCATTTATTATTTATTTATTTTTATTTATTTAATCGAATTTATACTGCCCCCCCCCCAGCCCTCCCTCCACCATATGGCACTTCCTGGTATGTTAGAGGCAGTGGGGGGCCACATGAAATGGTGCTGTGGACCACATCCGGCCTGCAGGCCGCAGGTTGAGTATCCCTGCCTTAGAAAAAAGGATGCGCTAAATAATATTTTCCCCTCCAAATACTCCAAGCTATATCTCCCCTTATGGTGAAGTGGCTGATGAGCTACTTTTCCTTTTGGTAAATAAAACACTTCCCCTGCTCCTCTGCAGAAAAGCAGGAAAAGTGTAATTATTTTTTCTGCTCTTAACCAATCCTTGTAGCACTGAATCGGTTATAGGAGGTAAAAACTATTTTTTTCTTCATTTTTCCTTGTATAGACAATTGAGAAGAAGCTCACAGTCATAGTTTTTAACAGTTATATGTTTTTAACAGTTGTACGCCGCCCTGAGTCGGGTTTTTACCTGAGTGGGCGGCATAAAAATTTTAATAAATAAATAGTTTCAATTGACAACACAAGGGAAAGTAAAGAGGGGGAAAACCATTTTTTGCCCTCCTAACCAATGCAGCTCCCTCATCATACTGGATGTTTACAGCTGAAACACAGTTCCCAGCATCCACAGGTACTGGGAACAGCATAAATGGGATTGCTTTTGAGATTCAAAAAGAAGTGCTCAGGGCTGTTGGGATACTCCTTTATCTGTGAAATGTGGATGCCGGAAACCAGACTGACAACCTCCCCCCCCCCCCAGGGCTCAAAGAGTGAACTAATATCCTTCTAGAAAGGCTCACAATTTCTTAGTATGTTTTGTGCTGGTCATGATATGGATTCAGTATTATTCTATTTACTAAGGAATTCATACAAGAGTTATGGCAGTAGCTTGTTCTATAGTTTTTACCTATGAAAGCTTTTTTAACAGGTGGTTTGGAACCTTGTGCCATATTTATAAACATAAGTACTACAACCAAACTACAGTATGTTTTAAGACAGAGCTAAATTTAAATTGATATAATCTCTTTAATATGATGTCCCATGTCTGTAAGTGGTGAATTGTCACTTTAAAATCTTACAAAGTTGTCATGGTTGTTATTTCACTTTTCACACATTTTTATTTTTATTTAATTAAAAAAATCCTTACACTATATTTCCTGGTTGATGGGACAGTGGTGGTTTGTGACAACTGGATAAAGCCAATTAGTAAAGTTTTGAAACAAAAGTACTGTACAACCTTCTGATATGTGCTTCTCTGGCTCCCTCTAGTGGTGTTTAGTATAATCAGCACAGGGAATAAACATACTGTATTTATCAAGTTGCTTCTTTAAGCAGAACTGCTGTACCCAGTATTCAATACAAATCAGAAAGTTGTCTATAGTGAAATTCAACAAGTAAATGTGATGTGTGCTCTATTTTCTTTTGAATCACAGTGTTTTAATGACATAGTGTCCTATACCTTTATAATGCTTGTATGTTATAGCACTTGTTTTAAAGGTTAGCTGATTAATTGTGTCAGTTGTGTCATTTAAAACAAAAAGCCCTGGCCCCCGGGCTCAATTTCTGTGATGGAAATTCTGATAACTAAACTAAGGTCCAGTAAGGCTGCAGGTTTTGATTCAATTCCCCCTGATATAATTAAAAGAAACCCTGAATGGTGGGCCCCAGTTTTGTCTAATTTATTTACAATCATTGACAAAACTGGAAGAATTCCCAAGGGTTGGAAGGTGTCAGTTATTGCCCCGATACACAAAAAAGGAAAAATGAATAACCCAGCGAACTACAGACGATAAGTCTGTTGAGCATTATTAGTAAATTGTACATATCACATCTCTTGGGGAAACTTCTGGATAATTTTATAGTTGATGAACAGGGTTGGTTTAGGGAAGGGCGCTCAACATTAGATCACTGTGTAATACTCGAGCATTTTATAAGTAAATATGCCTCCAATTCTATGACATCTTTATATGCAACTTTTGTGAACCTAAAGTGTGCATTTGATTCGGTCTCCCAGACTACTGCTTTGGAGGAAATTGGAGAAAACTACCACCGATAGACGCCTGTTACTCTTGATACAAGCACTCCACAACAACTCCACTATCAGAGTAAAGTGTAGTGCCCAGGGTCACCTCTCTAACTCCATCAAAACAGGGAGGGGAGTCAGACAGGGCTGTGTGCTCGCACCTACCTTCTTCAACATATATATTAATGACATAGTCGAATATTTACATCATAAGGATTTCCATGCTCCTAAATCAGGCAGTAAACATATGCCTTTTGCTTTATGCTGATTATGCTGTGTTGCTCTCAAGAACTCCCTTTGGGATGTGTAAAGCCTTCTGGGCGTTGTCTACTTACTGCCATTTGAACCAATTGGAGGTTAACCATTCTAAAACGAAAATGATGGTTTTTGCTAACAACCCCAAACAGCATATCTGGTGTTTAAACCAGCACATCGAACAGATTCACCATTATAAATATCTTGGTGTGATATTTCAATCAAATGGTCGTAGAAACTCTCATACCTAGCAATTGAGGCCCAGAAAAGTGCTGGAGCAATCCAGAAGTTTTTCTGGAAAAAGGGTGGGCACAATATAGTGGCTGCCCTTAAACTTTTTATGGCAAAACCCCTTGTGCAAATGACATATGGGGCTCGCTTTTGATTAGGTATGAACATAACCAATCTAGAGATAATTCAATCAAAATTTCTGAGATCAATACTTCAGATCTTAGCTAGTATCTCTAATGCCGCAGCTAGGTTGGAAACTGGTATGTATTCTGTTCAGTCCAGGTTTCTGATCTGTGCATTGTTCTATTTGCTAAAACTGCTATTTTTTCCAAATGGGCTATTGAACTTAATGCTGTTAGATTCTACTGCCGCTCCATGGATATCCACTCTTGAAGAAAAATTGGCCTCTTATGGCCTTTCAAAGCACCTTGTTATCTCCTTGGGTTTAACTTGTGCTAAAGAGATAATCAAGCAAAGGATTCTGGATATCTACCGTCAACAAGATTCAAGTAAAATAACCAGTCCGCTGTTTGATATGCCCTTATCTAATATCTCTAGGCCCTTACCTTACTTATCCACCTTAAGCAACCCGGATCATAGGAGAACTTATACCCTCCTTCGTTATAACATGTTACCCATAGCATTCGGAGAGGGGTTATTCAAGAAAGTCCCCGTACAAGAGTGTCTTTGTCCCTGCAAGACTGGGAAGGTAAAGACGTCCCAGCATGTGCTGTTAGTATGTTTATTCTATGACAGCCTCAGATGTGATTTTTGTGCTGCATTCCGCCAGCTGGAGTTGAACAATAATTCATTTAGAGAATGCTTTCTGACAGATCTAACAATCTGATGGCAGCAGTGGCCAGATTTGCCTGGAGGTCTACCAGGATTCATAGTAAAAGGGTGAATCAGCTGCAGCGATAGGCCGCATCCAATAAAACAAGTTTCTTTTCTTTGCCACTAATTCCTATTTATCCCCATTACGCTGTATAAATGTTTTAGTGTATTTATATATACTGTCATTTTACTGTTTTATAACTTTTTATACTTGCTTATAACTTTTAACTGTTTTATTTGAGGTCATATTTAAAATTATATTTTAAACTAGATAATGTTAGTGTTTTAACATTTTCATATTACCTCATTATTTTATTGGACCTGATTTTTTAAAAAATAATTTTATTACATTTTTAAACAATAATACAACAAAAAAGTATAATAACAATAATACATAAAAATACACACCTTACATACAAAGGTTAACCAATTATTTACTAATACAATGTAATAACTAAGATATAAAAAACAAAAAACAAATATAAAAATAAAATAAAATATCTTAAAAATTCACATTCTTATTCACATCTTTGATTGTTTGATTATACTCTCAAAAATAAAGATTTTTAATACATGTATCAATTATACAATTGTCATTACATTCTTATATAATTTTTTATATTATATTATCACGTCATACAAATTCAAATTCAGTTCTTAACCTCCAAAATTCGGTATATCTACTAAATCAAACTTCAAAATCGTTGTTACCATACAAAAACTAAAATACTAAACATTTTACAAAAATAACCACCCAGTGCTTTATACAATACCCTGGAGAGCACGGAGTATCTCATTAGTTTTCATTCCCAAAAACTCCTTTGACCAAGTACAGGTCTATTAGCTTCCTCCCCCTTCAATGAGTAATCCACAAATGTTTGCCAAACATTCCAAAATCTGTTTTCTTTAACAATACCCTTTTCTTGTTTATCTCCCATATTAACTTATCATTCAATGCTAAATTCCACAATTCCTTGTACCATTTGTACCATTCTTCAATTTTTATAATCACATCTTTTTCCAATTTCTAGTGATACACTGTCTACCCGTTGTCAACATTATCTCTAATAACTTTTTTTTATGGACCTGATTTTAATGAAGATGCTGATTGGGCTGTATCTCACTAACAATTGCTTGACATAAACTTTTTATTGTAACTGGCCACTGGTCGCAATAAAGAATTGATTGATTGATTGATTGATTGAAACAAAAAGCCCTAGAACATGTTACAGGTATACTTCAACTTGACAATTCTTGAAAAATGAAGTTTAATGCATATGGGGCAGAAATAGGTGCTAGACTGCTTGCTGTTTACTATTAACTATGTGCTGCTAAGTCTTTGGACCTGGCATTAATCAATAACAGACTTAATATTGCTCTACTGGAAATGATATTACAGTTTTAACTGATTTTTTGGAATAGTAGCCGTGTTAGTCTGTGTTTCAAGCATATTAGAATAAACAAAACAAAATTAAAAAAACATTGTAGCACTGTGAAGACGAAGTAGACTTGACCCACAAAAGCTAACATTAAATTTTAACAGGTAGTCTTCAGAGTTTAACAGATGATATTGATTTTTCCTTAGGAAAAAAATGACCGCATTAATGTATGCAGCGCGTGAAGGCCATCCTCAAGTTGTTGTTCTTCTTGCTGCTTGTGGATCAGAAATAAATGTTCAAGATGAAAATGGTTACACTGTAAGCTACTTGTGTACTAACATGCTAGTCTGTTCATGTTTGCTTTCTAAGATTCAAAGCATCACAGCAAAAAATAAATTTCAGAATCTTCTCAGTTCTACCTTGAACTAATGTGTCTTACTGACCAGAAAAGCACCGCATTTTGGACCATAAGACGCACCTGACCATAAGACGCACCCAGTTTTTAGAGCAGGAAAACAAGAAAAAAATTCGGAACCAGCTGTGGTGGCGGAGATCATCGGCCAGCTGCGGCTGTTGTAAAATATCCTTTTACAACAGCCTTGCTGGACAGCATTTGGACTATCCCTCATTTACCCCCCACTTTGGGGGGGGGAGTGTGTCTTACGGTCCAAAAAATATGGTATTTCTTCACACTACTGCCTGGTAACTTTTTGATGAGAATTTAAGGAAAATATTATTGCCCATTTCTTGCTGCTGTTGATTAAATATGAGATTGAGTACATAAGTACATTAATTTTATATTATTATTTTTCTGAACCAGTTCAGAATACAGTGATACAGTACCTCAAGATATAAAATTAATTTGTTCCTCGAGATTTTTGAAAAAATTGTACAGTAGAACCTCGGATAAAGCCCAAACTCCGTTCCACAAGGTTGGACTTTATCCGATTTTGGACTTTATCCGAGGTGCCACTGTATCTCAAAATGCTATTTCGCATAGGGAAAAAACTGGAAACCACTCAAAGGAAAAATTAAAGTCAAGTATTTCATAAAAAATATTCAAGGCACAATAAAGTTGCATTCATTCAAAATGTGACAAAGAGCTCAAAATATCTGAGGGAGAGCAAAATGATATCTTCAATACTTCACAATGTAGCACAAGATAGTTGCAAAAATAAGTAGGTCAACTTATGTCCAAAGCGTGTCAAGACTGTTCCGGTAAACTTAGTCTTTCCCTTACAGCTTCATCAGGACATTGGTTCTGTATTGTGTGTCAGAAGAGCCTCTAAATGTTTATTCTTTTACTGCTCAAGACATGTCATACGTTGACCTACTTATTTTTGCAACTATCTTGTGCTACATTGTGAAGTATTGAAGATATTATTTTGCTCTCCTTTGGATATTTTGACATCTTTGTCACATTTTGAATGAATGCAACTTTTTTGTGCCTTGAATATTTTTTATAAAATACTTGACTTTATTTTTTCCTTTGAGTGGTTTCCAGTTTTTTCCCTGTATTTCCCATAGGAATGCATTGAAAATCAAACAATGGGTTCTGGAGCTTAGAAAAAAAGCAAACAACAACACATTTTTCCTGTTCAAACTCTTTCTAAACTGGCAAAAACATGGTGAAAAATTCCAAAGTGCACTGGCACATTTCTGACAGCACCCTCTAGTGGCTGGCTCTGGTAATTGCAGGACTAGTCCCAACGATCAGCTGTTGAGGGGGAAGGAGGAATTTTTAGGCACTTCCTGGTTGCAGGGAAAGCTTCTGATGGTGCCAAAATGCATCAAAAAATTCCAAAAAATGGAGCGGAAATGCTCTGAACACCCTCCTGCCACCATGGGAAGCATTGGAAGACTCCCCCCAAATTTTCATATCTTGGGGAAAATGCATATCTCAAATTTTTTCCAAGGTTTCCTTTCGTATAGCAAGTTTTTCGTAAGTAGAGGCGTTCATGTCTTGTATGTTCATATCTTATACCTTTACTGTAGTGCATATGTAGTCAAAATCAATGAAAGGAAAATCATAATTGAATTATGTTACAGAATAGTATGGGATTTGTAGAGGGAAGGGGAAATCAGTGACTACTTTTCTTCCTTGGGTTGTACAATAGAAGTGCCTTTTTGCCTACACACCCCATTTTTCACTACCTTGTGATTATTAAAAATTACCTTTTTAAACAGATGTAACAAGATATACACATTTTGCAGACAAGAAACAATTTTCAGCTACTAAATCGTTGCAGGCATTAACATGGGCAGCACGGCGTGGACATAAAAAAGTAATATTCAGGTTGCTTGAACTGGGAGCTGATAAATCAATACTGACAAAAGATGGACAAAGACCAGGAGATGTTGCGAAGAACAACAAGCATTCAGAGGTATTGGCAGATCTGGAATGTTAAAACATGTGCTGAAATGTTTGTGTTTTAGTTTGTTTAGCCTTCCATGTTCATTAAGACTTTCTAAACAATAAATGTGGTCATTTAGTATTGAATGTTGCATGTTGTGCCATATATCAGCATAGTGTATAGAGTAAAATGTTTTGTTAAGTGTTTTCTCTTTGTATTCTTAGGATGCTTGAGCATTTCATACAATACATACACATGTTGTATGAGTGTAATTCATTGAAAGCTTGCTAAAAAGACCAGGTTTCATATTATTCCAGTCAAAATGCCAAGGATCACAGAATTTGACAAAATCACACTTTTGCATCACCAAGGACATTCTCAAAGGGAAATAAACAAGCAGACTGGATACTCAAAACAATGTGATATTCAAGCTCTTATAAAGAAATACAGACAAAAACATGGATTGAAAGGCCAAGGAAACTTTCAAATTCTGATGAGAAGTTTCTCAGAATTAATTCTTTGAGGGATCAGAGGAAGTCCAGCAAGGACCTAACTCAGCATCTGGCAGCTTCATCAAGATGCCAAATTGACCTTTCTGCAGTCCAAAGAAGCTTGATATTTTTGCAAGAGTAGGAGCCAAGAAACCACTTTTGTGGAAGGGGAAGGATGAAAAGCCTAAGATATGTTAAAGCTTACAAAGAATGAAATGAAGATTAGTGGGAAAAGTATTATGGTATTTTGATGTTTTGGTAGAAATGCGAAGCAGCCAGCCAGACAACTTTATTAGGCAGTCAGAATATGGGGAGCAATGGTGCAGCACTACTAAATATATACACTTAGGAATGGATACATTTGGGTGGGAAACAACAGGATTGGACGGGAGAGAAGTGGGGTGACTGTAAGGTCAACGGACCGGAGTGAAGATTGTACATGACTATATAGTTTAGGTGGGAACACAGTCCCGTGATATTTCAAGACCAAGAAGGAGACAAAATGGAGGATTGTACTGATCCCAATTACATGGATTCCCAATGGATTCTGAGGGAACAGCTGTAGTTACCTGCAATACGTGTGCCATGTTTGTGTTCTTGCCAAAGCATATGGAGAACTATACTTGCAGCAAGTGCAAGCTGGTTGCACTACTAGAAGAGAAGGTCCAGCAGCTAGAGGCCCGCATATCTAACCATCAACAAATTAAGGAGCTTGAGCTGTTCTTGGACAGAGTGGAGCAGACTATACTGGACAAAGAAGAGACAGGGCACAGTTCTGAGGGAAAAGGCCCTTCACTAACTCAGGAGGGAGATGGTTGGAGGAATGTGACTCAAAGGAGGAGAAGAGTAGGGGATCAGAGTAGGAGTCTGAAATTACAGAATAAATTTGAGGCTCTTTCCCTCATCTCACCTGATGAGGAACACACAGAGGAACAACTGGTTCCACCTGATGATCTCTCCTTCATCACACTTGATGAGATCCAGGAAGATAAACAACAAGAACAAACTGAGGTTCTCTCCCTTAATATGGTTGATGAGGTGCATGTAGATGAACAGATTGCAGGAGAAAGGCTCCTTGTACTAGGCGATTCAATAATTAGAAATACAGAGAAATGGATTTGTGATGCACATGATAACCGAATGGTGACTTGCCTGCCAGGTGCAAAAGTTGCAGACATCACAAGAAATCTAGATAGATTGTTAGAGAGAACTGGGAAGGAGCCAGTTGTCATGGTACACGTTGGTACCAATGATGTTGGGAAGGCCAAGCATTCTGTCCTGGAAGCCAAATTTAGGTTGTTAGGAAGAAGATTGAAGTCCCGGAATTCCAAGGTAGCATTTTCAGAAGTGCTGCTTGTCCCTAGCGCAGGACCTACCAGGCAGGCAGAGCTCAGAAGCCTCAATGCGTGGATGAGGCGGTGGTGTCGAGAGGAGGGCTTCAGATTTGCCAGGAACTGGAGAACATTTTGGGACAAGCCAAATCTGTTCAGGAGGGATAGGTTGCATTTGAGCCATGATGGGACCAGATTGCTGGCACTCAACATCAAAAAGGCTGCAGAGCAGCTTTTAAACTGATAACTGGGGGAAAGACGACAGGAGCTGGGCAGCATCCGGTTCGGGAAAGTGTGTACTTGAGTAGTGAGGAGGATGCAAAAATTATTGAGCAGAGCAAGGAGCTAGTCACCAGCACTCTAGCAGAAGGATGCAAGAGGCAGTCTAACAATGCAACTGGACTCAAAAGACTGTATCAGGAAAGCATATATAAATGCTTGTATACAAATGCCAGAAGCCTCCGGAACAAAATAGGGGAGATGGAATACTTAGCAATAGATAAGAATATTGATATTATTGGTATCACTGAAACCTGATGGACATATGATAACCAATGGGATACAGTTATCCCAGGCTACAAACTGTACAGGAAGGGGCAAACGGGAGGTGGTGTAGCCTTGTATGTCAAAGAAGTGATAAAATCGTATGAATTGGAATATCTAGGTGATTTGGAGTCACCATTAGAAGCTCTGTGGGTAAGAGTACCAGGCCACAAGGATGGTCTAACAGTAGGCATATACTATCGGCCTCCGACCCAAACTCTTGAGGGAGACTGGCAGTTGGAGAACGTTGTAAAGGAGGCATCCAAGAAGGGAAGCCTGGTTATAATGGGGGACTTCAATTACCCTCACATAGACTGGGTGAACTGTTGTTCAGCACATGATAAAGAGATAAAGTTCCTAGATATGCTAAATGATTGTTCCCTGGGACAGATGGTTGAAGACCCAACTAGAGGTACAAGAATCCTTGATGCAATATGTGAATGTGACTGATCCAATAGGGAACAGTGACCACAACTCAATTATGTTTAACTTGATCATAGACCGCAAGTCACTGATAAAATCTAACTCAGAGACCTTAAATTTTCAAAAAGGAAATTTCCCAAAGATGAGGAAACTAGTAAAAAAGAAGCTGAAAGGGAAAATTGAGAGAGTCCAAACACTCCAAGAGGCATGTAGGCTGTTTACAAAAACAATAACAGAGGCCCAATTGGAATGCATACCCAAAAGGAAAAAGGCCACTGCCAGGTCCAAGAGGACTCCGATGTGGCTTACAGGAGCTGTTCGGGAAGTGATCAAGAGCAAGAAAAGCTCATTTAGAAGATGGAAGGCTTGCCCGAATGAGGACAGCAGGCAGAAACATAAATTCTGGCAGAACAAATGCAAGGCAAAAATCAGGAAAGGAAAGCAAGACTTTGAGGAGCATATAGCTAAAAATACTCAGAGAAATAACAAAGACTTCTTTAAGTACATTAGAAGTAAGAACCCAACTAGGAAGGCCATTGGACCATTAGATGACAATGGAAGGCAAGGGGTTATTAAAGAGGAAACAGAGATTGGAGAGAGACTCAATGAATTCTTTGCTTCAGTATTCACTGAAGAAGACAGAGACCACATGCCCAAAACAGAGCCTATCTTTGTAGGGAGGGAAACCGAAGAATTAAGCCAGATAGAAATAACCAGGGAGGAGGTCCTTGCATGTCTTGTTAAACTAAACACTAACAAATCACCAAGACCAGATGGCATCCATCCACGAGTTCTCAGGGAACTTAAAGATGAAATTGCTGATCTCCTAGCCAAAATATATAATATTTCCCTCAAATCAGGCTTTGTGCCTGATGACTGGAAGGTAGCGAATGTAACACCAATTTTCAAAAAAGGATCCAGGGGTGATCCAGGAAATTACCGACCTGTCAGTTTGACATGTGTCCCAGGTAAAGTGATGGAAACCATCCTAAAAGATAGAATTAATAGGCACATAGAAGAGAAGGCGCTGCTAAAGGAGAGCCAACATGACGTTTGCAAGGGCAAATCATGCCTCACTAATCTGTTGGAATTTTTTGAGAGTGTCAACAAGCATGTAGATAAGGAGGATCCAGTTGACATTGTTTATCTGGAC
Organism: Bradypodion pumilum; assembly: GCA_035047305.1. Classification (NCBI taxonomy): domain Eukaryota; kingdom Metazoa; phylum Chordata; class Lepidosauria; order Squamata; family Chamaeleonidae; genus Bradypodion; species Bradypodion pumilum. The sequence goes on from JAWDJD010000005.1 coordinate 137,497,456, forward strand.
TTTCAGAAGGCTTTTGACAAGGTTCCACACCAAAGGTTCTTGAATAAACTTACCAGTCATGGAATAAAGGGACAGGTCTTGTTCTGGATCAGCAATTGGCTAAGGGACAGGAAACAGAGGGTAGCGCTAAATGGACACTTCTCCAAGTGGAGGGAAGTAAAGAGTGGGGTCCCCCAAGGTTCAGTACTGGGACCCCTGCTTTTCAACCTCTTCATAAATGATCTAGAGGTAGGAGTAAAAAGCAAGGTAGCCAAATTTGCTGACGACACTAAATTATACAGGGTAGTGAAAACTGTGAGAGATTGTGAGGAGCTCCAGAGGGATCTCTTGACACTGGGGGAGTGGGCAAAACAGTGGCAAATGAACTTCAACATTAGTAAGTGCAGAGTGATGCATGTTGGGGCTAAAAACCCCAATTACATTTATAAACTGATGGGGTCTGAACTCTCTGCGACAAACCAGGAAAGGGACCTTGGTGTCCTGGTGGACAGCTCAATGAAGGTGTCAACCCAGTGTGCCTCAGCAGTGAAAAAAGCAAACTCAATGCTAGGGATCATTAGGAAGGGTATAGAAAATAAGTCAGCAAGTGTCATTTTGCCTCTTTATAAATCAATGGTGAGGCCCCATCTGGAATACTGTGTACAGTTCTGGTCGCCATACCTCCAGAAGGATATTATGGAGTTGGAGAAAGTGCAGAGGAGGGCAAACAGAATGATTAGGGGACTGGAACACCTTCCTCACCATCTGAGGCTGCAACGGTTGGGCCTTTTCACTCTTGAACGACGGCGTCTAAGAGGTGACCTGATTGAAGTTTATAAAATCATGCACGGTGTGGACAAAGTAGATAAGGAAAAACTGTTTTCCCTATCGCACAACATTAGAACTAGGGGACACTCGAAAGTTTTGGGTACTAGTTCTCAAACAAATAAGAGAAAGTACTTTTTCACCCAGAGGATTACTGGTCTATGGAACTCCCTTCCAGAAGAAGTGGTGACAGCTGTCAGTCTTGACAGCTTTAAGAAAGGATTAGACAAGTTCATGGAGGACAAGGGTATCAATGGCTATAATTATGGATACTTAAGGACAACCTCCGGGTTGGAGAGATAGGCAGGATATCTCTCAATGCCATTTCCAGGGAATCCTAAGCGAGTGAAGGCATCTCCTTGGGAATACCCTGAAGGAAATGGTGAGCCACTGTGTGAGACAGAATGCTGGACTGGATGGGCTGTGGCCTATTCCAGCAAGGCTTTTCTTATGTACATTACAAAACATTACCGCAATAAATTATTCAAACACAACAGGTATGATGAATCCATGTTTGAATATTTTTTTGGTCCACTTGTTGACAGTATAGGAGAAGAGTTGAAGAAAGATAGATGAATGAGAGCTTGCAGACTTCAGTGAAGCATGGAGGAGGGTCTGTCCTGGTTTGGGACTGCATTTCTGCCTGTAGTGTTGGCAATATTGTCTGTATTGATCGATTATAAAATGTACAGACGGGTTTTAATTCATCATGCCATTCCTTCTGGAAAGTGCCTGATAGGGATTGTTTTTATTTTTCAGAATGAGAGCAATCCCAAGCACATGGCTAATCTAGTGAAATCATATTTAGCAAGAAAAACAGCTGATAAAACACTGACAGTGATAGACTGGCCTATACAGAGTCCAGATCTGAATATTGTAGAGGCAATATCACCAAAAGGTGGATTCATTTTGGCAGTTTCATGTCTAGCCTAGACACGGACGCAGAATGTCTGGAGGGAGAAATAAATAAAGGACAACCTAATCTAAAAAAGAACTTTGGGAAGGGCTGAAGGAAGCCTGGTATAACATACCAGACGATTACTTCAGAAAACTTTAGGACAGTCTCCCCAAAAGAGTTAAAGATGTGCTTAGAGTCAAGGGAGGTCACACTAAATGCAGACTTTTGCTTGAAGTAGCCATTTTGTTTTGGAATTTTTATTTGTTTGAATTTTGTGTGAATATTTCTTGTATTTTCTATAATTATGGATGGTTATTACAACTGCTTTAAAAAAACCTAAAGCTGGTGGTGACCTAAGACTTTTCCAGAGTACAGTGGAACCCCGGATAACGACAAAACTTGGTTCCACAAGTTGTGTCATTGTCAGATTTTTGTCGTTGTCTGGAGCATCCATTGGCTAACACTTAAAAAAAAGCCCTGCTGCCTTGGTGAGGGTCAGGGGAGCCTCTGCCCACCCTTACAAAAAAGACGGTGAGATCTCCTACCTGTTAGCTGGAGGTTTTCCCTTGCAGCATCGCCCAGGGGGGTTGTGGGGGGTTGGAAACAGCGCGGATCGCCTCTCTGGAGCCTAATAGACAGCCACGCTGGTGGAGAAGATGAAATGGGTGGAAAAAAGTCTGTGATAACGGAATTTTTTCACCCATTTCGGCTGCTCCGCCAGTGTGGCTGCCTCTGTTAGGCTCCAGGGAGGTGATCCACATTGTATCCGACACCCTCCCCCCCACCCCGGGCGATGCTGCAAGAATAAATCTGAAGCTGACGATTGAGTTTTCCCCGGCGTTTTTCTTTGCACCTTTGCCCAGGGGAGGTCAGAACCAGCCGGGATTGCCTCCCTGGAGCCTAACAGAGGCACCCAGGCTGCCTCTGCCCACCCCCAAAAAAAGGACAACGTGGTCTCCTACCTCTTGATGCTGGTTGGAGATCAAAAAATTGCCATCTTTGGGTCCCTGTGTCCAGCTCTCTGCCTACCCAGGAGTATCTGGGAGGCTAGGAGGACCTATTCTGCGCTGTTTCTGCCTTCCTAGCACCTCCCTAGTCCGCCCAATAGCTGAGAAAAGTTGTGGCCGCCTTCTTATTTTTTTATTTTTCAAAAACAAGATGGTGGGTGCAACTTTTCTCAGCTGTTGGACAGGCCAGGGACATGCTAAGAAGGCGGAAACAGAGCACGGGATAGGTTCTCCTGGCCTCCCAGACACTCCTGGGTAAGCGGAGAGCCGGACACAGGGACCCGAAGATGGCGATTTTTTCGTCTCCATCCAGCGTAAACAGGTAGGAGACCAAACACGATCTCTCGCATAACAACTTAACGTTGTTCGGGAGATGACTTTTCAGGGGGGAAAACCACGTCGTTAACCGAAAATGACGTCGTCCGGGGGTTTACTGTATTTTGTTAGCTTTTGTGGATTAGGTCCACTTCGTATGACATAAGAGTGAGACCTCATAGCATCAATTTATACACGTCAGGCACAGAGGGACAAAATTGTTCTCCAGCCTAATAGAGAAAAGTAACATTGTTTGCTTTGCATCCATCCTTTAGATGTAATGCATCAGCTTGCAACTGAACAGGGTCAAGCTTCACAGCAAGCTTGAATAACAGGTTGAGATTTTCTGTTATTGCCAGTTGTAAAAAGCTACAATGTTACTTTTCTGTTAGGATGGCCAACTATTGTGTCATTCTGTACCTGATGTGTATTAATGATGCCATGAGGTATTACTCTTATGTCTGATGACATGGAGTTGATCCACGAAAGTTAACATTAAAATACAGGAGTTAGTCTTTAAGGTGCCACTTTTTTGTCTTTTTGTTGTTGTTTTGTTTTGTTTACTCTCTTTTTAAATTAGTTTTTCATTAAAATGCAAACAAAAATCAAGCAAATTAAAAAAGATCAAAAAGAAAAACATTTAACATACAGTACTGATACAATTACAGAACCAACATAAAAGAAAACAACATACCCATACCAACAATTATCCAAAAAAAGAAAAAAGAAAAACATTTAACATGCAATACTAATACAAATACATAACCTACATATAAAGGAAGCAACAAAAACCATTCAAACATAACATGCGATATACTTATCTTTGTTTACTCTCTAATTTGAGATTATTCTTCAATTCTGTGGGCCAAAAGAGTCCTCTCTCTTTGCTGTTTCATTAGGCTATGTGAATTCTTGAGGAAGCTGGAGTGAGTGAAACAGTTTCTTAGTGTTGCTTATAATTTTGTATAAGGTACGTTTGAAGTAGCAGCCATGTTAGTCTGTGCAAGTATATCAGAGAGTAAAAACAAAACAGAAAAAGACAAAAAAATGTGGCACCTTAAAGACTAATATCTGTGACACAACTTTTTTTTGTCTTTTTTTGCTGTTTTGTTTACTCTCTGATAAGTATAATGTCTTTTCTTGGTGTAAGATGCATTTAACAGGCAGTGGTCAAAATATTGCTGTTTATTTTTCTTGGTATAATACCAACTAAATTGCTGCAAGTTGGTGTATGATAGGATATGTTTATGCCAATTTCTCAAGTTGTACAACATTGCTGCTGAAAGTTATCCTAAAGGCAGTACTTAGGTAGGTGTAACCAATAGGATTCTGGCCTTGATGTCTGAATATATTTCCTTAAAATGACATCTCAATATAAACTTCTGTGTTTGAGTTTAGAAGACACCATTTGGTAATATAGCTGATATATAGTTAAATTTAAATTTCCAAAGGAATTTCCAAAAGGAAGCTAACAATGTAATGAAAATACTACTGGATATACTGTACTTTTCCTCCTCCCCTCCCCAGGTTAAAAGGTATACAATTCTTTATTCTCATAGCTTTTTAGCTTGCTTTCTTTGACGGCAAATCCTTTTCAAGAAAAATTCCAGCATCTGCATAAGGATAAGCCTCTTCATAGTTTTTTGACAGCTGTGCCTGATGCAGTTAAAAACCACAACAGCAGGTAATGAAATTGAATAGAAGTTGAAACTAAAAAGAGATGTTGCACTTGCTTTTTCTTATCTGGTGCCATCAGAGAATATTGGTTTACAGCTCACATTTTTCCCAGCCAGCATTGTCAATTGGAGCTAGAAATGAGGGGAGTTGTATTTCAGAATAGTTGAAAGGTGCCAGATTAAGGAAGGCTGTGTTTCATTATGAAAGATTTATCCTCTCAGGTTAAAGAGTTGTCCTACAACTAACACTACGTGGCTCCATGGCATTCAAGGTCGGACCACAGACAAGGCACATCCTTATTGGTTACAGGAAGAAGATTGGCCCAGCATTAGGAATGGATCCGAAGAATCAGAAAGCCCGAATGTCAGCCCAGTGCCACCAATACCACCAAACCTCTAGCTGAGCTTAACCCAGGAATGACCATCCAGTGGAGACCTTGTGAGCCTATAGCCATTTCATAGCTCATTGTCATGTCAGGATGCGTCTAGACTTCCAAATACTGAGCTAAGGTTGACTAGGCCTTCCTGTTCGGTTCCCTTAAGAGAATTTTCACCAACACAACTCTGCACCTTGTGTCCCTATTCTTGCATCAATGTCCCATAACCACCACCACCAATTTGTGACACAAATAATAAATAAAAAAGGAAAATAGCTTTAAAAATACACTAAGTGTAGTAAACAAACAGAACCTCTGGGTCATTCTAAATTTTTAATGCTTAGGCAGGAGAAAACGTCTCTAGGCATTCGGAAGTATGTATTGCGTTGCAAACATGCTAAATTATCATCTGTCAGCGGGTGCAGAATTACTGCCAAGTTCTTTGTGTGTATTTTCCAATGACTAAATTATGCCTACAGTAGTGACCTAAAATTATAGAATTTTTGTTTGTAGAGTAATTGCTGTTTTGACATAGATGCAAAGAAGAAATTCTGTCTGAGCCTTTTAAAAAATCTGACACAGCCCCTTACCTTCAAAATTGGTCTGGTGTGCCCAGAGTGATAATATAGAACTTTTTTTTTTTTGCAGATGGAAGAGGGTATTCTGTTATGAGAAATTACTGACCTATTATTTGCATCCCCACTGAAATAAATAAAAGTTATTTGCCTCTTTGTACTTTTATAACAAAATAGAACATTGATATAAACAACTGAATATCTCTGTGATTATGTAGCATCCTTCTTTAAAGTACACTAATACCTCAAAGAACGTCCAAACTTGGTTCCACAAGTTTGGACATTATATGAATTCCGACTTTGTATGAGGCATGCACAATCCTATCCGCGATGCCTCATACAACGTCCAAATTATTGCCACTGATGCTTTGTATAATGTCGTTCCCCTTGTGAGAGCGGGGAGGCGGGGGGCTAAAGTCTGGCCCCAGCTGTGAGGCGGCCAGAGAAGCAACCATGGGGGAATCCCCCAAAATATCCAAGCGGCCCCGAGCACCCTCGCCCGAGGACAGGAGGAATGGGGCGAGGAGGAGGAATGGCGCTTCCGGGATGGCGGCGGGAGACCCGACGAGTCTCCTCCTCTTCGGGCACTGGTTGTTTCTCCTGCTCCTGCCGGCGAGTCTCGCTCCCACCTACCCGCTCTCAACCAAGGGTCGCTTCCCTGGCGAGAGTGGGGAAGGGAAGCGAGAGGCAGCATGGTGCATAAGAAGACCAGCCACGCCGGTGTCTTGCTTCCCTTCCCCGCTCTCAACCAAGGGACGCTTCCCTGGCGAGAGTGGGGAAGCGATTGAGACTCCTGCGTGGCTGGTCTTCTTATGTGCCACGCTGCCCGCCTCACAACTGAAGCCAGTCTCGCTTCCCTTCCCTGCTCTCGCCAGGGAAGCGTCCCTTGGAGACTGGCTTCAGCTGTGAGGTGGGCAGCGTGGCGCATAAGAAGACCAGCCACGCCGGAGTCTCAATCGCTTCCCCGCTCTCGCCAGGGAAGCGTCCCTTGGTTGAGAGCAGGTAGGTGGGGAGCGAGACTCGCCGGCGGGAGCAAGAGAAGCAACCAGTGCCCGAAGAGGAGGAGACTCATCGGGTCTCCCGCCGCCGCCCCGGAAGCGCCATTCCTCCTCCTCACCCCATTTCTCCTGTCCTCGGGCGAGGGTGCTCGGGGCCGCTTGGATATTTTGGGGGATTCCCCCACGGTCGCTTCTCTGGCTGCCTCACAGCTGGGGCCAGTTTTGCTCCCACCCGGCTCCTGATGCCTCATACAACGTCCGGCGACGGTGCATGAGGCATCTTTTCCCCCAGAATTGGGTGACATTGTATGGATCCGACGTTCTATGAAGCGGACGTTGTATGTGGTATTACTGTATATGCTTTTTACTCCTTTTAAAAAGATTTGATTTAAACCTGTGTTCTAATTGTATTTTTAATACAATCTGCATATGTACTATATATAGTTCCTACATGGCCTTTGGTGACCTGGAAGTGTTTTTACATGGCCTTGGGCTGGAACATGTAACAGAAATGCTGCAGGTGAGAGTTCTTCGCTGAAAATATAAATAAGACAACAGATTGTGTTTTTATTTAACAAATTACTTTAAAACTTTGATGTTACAATCTATTATTCAGATTGCATTTTAATATAGTAGAACCTCACGTAACAAAAAACTCTGTTCCACGGAGCTCTTCACTATGCGTTTTTTTCTTTATGCAGTTCCCAATGGGAGATACTTCACATAACGAAAAAAAGTTCGTTAACTGGGGTTCCCATTGAGCGGGTATACCTCGGTTACCAAAAACCCCGCATAATGAATGATTTTTTTCGTTATGCGGGGTATCACCCTTGCATAACGAACACTTCATTATACGAATTTTTTGCTGTGCGATGCGTTCATTATACGAGGTACCACTGTAATTGATTTTCATGCAGGAGAATGGTGCACTCACTATAAAGTCATTGGAATCATTTTTCATCATAGAATCATCACAAAATTAGACATATAGTGTAGGCTTTCTATGCATTTGCTGCATACAGTATCATGGGGAGTTTTTTTTTTTTTTGTAACAGACAGTATAATATTTGGGGTAAAAAAGTTGTCCCGTGTTCTCTTTGGTTGAATGTGATGCAAAAAAAGTGGTGTGAGTATTCGGTTAAGAAACAGTCCCTCTGCCTGCTCACACAGGGAGAAACTGAGAAATAATTGCAACCTTAATGTCTGTTACTTGCACGCAGGTAGCAACCGGTCCTGTTCAGGAAGGAGACAGTTGTAATCAGTTGCTTTACAGGTGTGGTAAACAATAGTTAAGGACTTAATGGGAAGACTGAGACTTTACTAGAGAATAAATCTAGTACCTTGCCATTAGCAGAGAGCATTTGCATTTGTACGTATTTCCAAATTATTTTGCTATGTTATCATTATAAAAGTGAAAGGTATGACACGCAAAACAGCAGTCACAGAGCAATATAAAATTTTATAACACCCTTTGGTAGTTTGAGTCTGTGGTGGTCTATAAGAGCTGACATTTATCCCTGAAATGGATAATTCCAAAGTGAAATTGGGTGACTTTTCCAATCATATTAGGGTTCTTTAGTGTTAAGGTATAGGTAATTTCCTTATTTCACTTATAGTGAAGTAAGTCTTTGCTAAACACATAACATCATCTAGGTAGTCCAAGCCACTGATCTAGCCTAAGGATTAGTGGATTAGCAGATGGTGCAGAACCTAGAAACTTTGCTTGCCGATATTTCTGAAGGATTGTAGTGACATGCTCTGATTGCCCAGTGTTTGAAAAAGGGGATTCATTGTGATACATTTTTCATCAGTGAAGATGTTCATTATTAGAGGAGAAAATTTTCACAATATACTGTAACATTATGGTTAGGTCTTCCTGTAGATAAGTACCAGTAGTTGTTTTCATTTTAAAATGTCAGGGTTCAAAATCAAGTTTCTGTTACTTAGAGTTAGAATGAACAAAAATAGGGTATTTTTAACAGAGAAATTGATATTATACCATTTCTGAAAAAGGAAAGTAGTTATTGAAAACAAGGATTTCCTACAAATCCTATGCTTCCTAGGATTGTTCTTTGGGAGGCACCCTTTATTGAGCCGAATGAGAGTTTCACTCCCAGCACCTTTCACATCTGGTCAATCAACCATCTTTGCTGACTAGAATCCTGTTTTATTTACTTAAGATATCAAGTTATATATGAAGCAAATTCATAAATGACACATTTGGCAACATTTCTTTGAGGAGAGGACAAAATCTAGCCACCTATCTTTGGAACCTGTAATTCAGAGGAGAAACACACTAGTAATTCCTCTGGTGGTAATCCTTAATCTGGCTTTAATCAACTTTATCAGACAATTATGGACAAAACCTCTTCTATTAACTTCTACATTAAGGGAGATTTTTTTTAAAATTGCAGTCATATGATCGTTTGAAATCACCTTATTCTTTCTGCCTTCTTTCATGTGATAGCACAGATACTACCAGCAATCACAATACCATTTTTCTTTCCCCAGCAAGCAGCAGCTCCCACGCATTAGTTCATCACTTGAGGATCTTCCCTTCTCAGCCAAAAAAAATCCTATATCTGACAACCATATGTTGCATCTAATTTTTGCAACCTCTAGGAGAGTATAACTATTGCGATTGAGTTCCAGCAGTTGCTTCCTTGATGAATGTTTGTTCTTTGGAAAGAAAAAGTAGTACATTCTTTGAGTATTAACTTTGTGTTTTGTGTATCCATTATAAATGAACTAAGTATTTGATTGATTGGTTGACCTGTGTGATACCATTTTGGAGGAAAATAACTAAATTCAGATTTATGAATTTATTCCTGAAAGAATAATTTTGTCTTCTATAGGAGAGAGAGATAGCCTTAAGACAACTTTTGACCATGAAGAAAGAAGACTTCATGCAGGTTAGTGTAATCTTATTGTTAATTTTCATTTCATAAAACATTTTTAATGTGTACATACATTTGAACAGAGAACAAATAAGCATGCTGAATTTCAGGTCCCTTTAATTCCCAGTGATCCCATTGTTCTTCATGGTCCTTGTGAATCCATACCAATAGGTTAAATCTTGTGCATTTGCAGACAACTTACCCTCCACAGCATGTGTGTTTCCTATGCAGCAGTTCCCCTGGTGAGGAGTGGCACAGGGCAACCGAATACAGTACTGTTCTTCCTTCATGAGGACACCCCCCCCCCAAGGAGGCACAGGGCAGAGTCCCCTTCACCAACAAACCAGTCGAGGTCAAAGTGAGGCCAATCATCACCTCTTCGCTATGAGTGCTCTGGTGCTGAGTCTTTGGATTTGGAACTGCAGGCCTCTCATTTTCAGAAGGACCGGGAACAGAGATGCCTACATGCTTTATCCCCTCCTTCAGAAGGAACAAGAGGCTCGAGACCAAAACTGTCAAGCTTCAGGCAGTTTTGGAGGCAACTTCCATCACTGGCTTCCATCTTACAGGTCACTCTCCATTGAGGCCTCTGTCAATATCGAGTCTTTTTGCCAAGGCAGACATTGAAACACAGAGACGCCAATGTTATCTTCAAGTGACACTGACATAGAACAACTATTAATATCCCCAAACTTCCCACAATAGTTATTGTTGAGTAACTCATCAACATGAGAAGGTAATGACTAGGTATTGACACTCATCACCACTATTTTATCTTTGAAAATTTCTGAGTTGTCTCAGCATGCGCAGGAAAACCCAGTTGTGTCTGTTCACAGGTGACCATTCAAAGAACTACAATTATAGGTAAGTAACCTGTCCTTTCTCTGTTTTAGCCCCTTCCTGTGGAACAAGTTACCAACTGATATCAGATCATCATTCTTGCTGGCATTTAGAAAATCATTGAAAACCTATTTGTTCCAACAGGCCTTCCTTTAAATGTTGTTGACTGCCATGTTGGATTGTAGTGTAATTACTCTATTGTTGAATATTTTCATGATGCATGAGATAAGTTGATGTGGGGCATCTGGGTTTCTTATTGTTCCATTACGTTTGACTGTTTATTTAATGTTGATGTTTTATCCTGTTGTTTTAAATTGATGGTCTTGCTACTAGATGGGAAGGAAATAAATGTGATAAAATAAATAAATTAAAAATAATAATTCAAATTTATTCTAAGTCCTGTTAGTAAGAGATTTTAAATGTCATCTTCTTTAGATTGGAATAAAGAACATCAGAGATCAACAAAAAATCTTAGATGCTGCTAGAGAACTGCAAATAGAAGAATTAGAGTTGGAAGAGTTGCCTAGAGTAATAAATGTGGAATTCAGGTAAAATGCCTGTTTTGAAACAGGATAAAATACTAATTAGTTGAAATAACTATTGAAAGAATGGCGAGTGAGCAAATATAGAATCAAGACTCTGCAAAGAGCCTAATTGTGTAAAAATAAACTAATGATTCAAATCTGTGTTTTATTACATCATATCGATACTTATAGAGAGGAAGAATCAACCACTAGATGCTATCATTGACCAAGGGAAGCCTGAATGTGTTCACATTTTTTGGGAAGGATCCCTCTGTTTCTTTTTTCCATTAAAAAAAAACCCTGGGAACCAAGGATGGGATTTGCTGGACTACAGATATCATAATTCTCCGCTATGGGACTTCTGCTTTCGTTACAGACACCTTACAAACACCTGGGTGATATACATGTGAGAAAGGCCTAAATTAGAAGGCTTTGAGACTTAGCTAGGGCAAATTCTACCCGTTTCCTATTCATGCCCAGTGCTAGCTGAGGGTTTTCTTTCTGAGAAAGAAGCTTGGACAGACCCCTTCTTTTAAAGAGCACTTAAGGTAGGCAAAATTCTCAGAATGGAGAATTATGGTATTTGGTACAGAAAAGCAACAAATCTAATCTCTGATGGGAAATATTATTTAGAAAACAAACCCTTTGAGGAAACATCTACAAAAAGTATGTCAAGTCCTTGTTTTCTTCCATTTTTGTCGCCTTGTTTAGTGAATACCTAACTCAAGGTACAGTCCTAAATAACCCAAGTTATCAAAGGGATGTCCAGGCTGACAGTAATCCATCTGAGGATGTACTGCATCCAAATCCCTTCCAGCCTAGGGACATTGGAAATCACCTAGGACTACTGTGACTCACCTTATTTTCTGCTTGTGTGAATGCAGTCTGAGAACAGATTAGATCTGGCATAGTTCTTTACTTTTCTCTTTCCCTTTTTTGACTTTTCTGCTAACTGATCTTTGTCAGCATAAGGCACCTATACTCAGATAGGTGGCTTCTATTCATTCCAAATTCCTTACATTTGGCTTTTCTTTGAGTTTGTATTTTATAGCCTGCTTTTAAAACATTGCTACTGCTAGTGCACTGTATTGACCAAAATTGAGGTATACTGTACACATGGACCTAAAGTGAGCTAGTGCCACTGACTAATAGTATTTAATGTGTCTCCCGAAAATGAGTCAGAAATCCTGACTCTGATGATATTAAATAGTGTAACAGCATACCACAAGATGATGCTTACTTTGGCATTAACACTTGGAAGAGAATTGAGTAATTTTATGTACAGTAAACCCCAACTTACAGATGCCTCGAATTACATAAAATTCTACTTACATGATGATTTTATGCTAAAACCGATTTACACAATTTCCTATGGGTTTGCTTTGAGTTACATAAAGATTCTTTTCCCTATGGGTTTGCTTTGAGTTACGTAAAAAATTAATTTTTCATATGAGTTTCGAGTTACAAAAAAATCATTTTAAGCAAAAGCCTACGGAACGGATTTTTTCATAAGTAAGGGTTTTACTGTAAATAATGGAGTGCTGCTAATGAAGGAACAAAATCAGAAACCAGGTTTCCAGTTCTTTGAATCATGTCCAGTATTTGATTTGTAGAATTTTGTGTACATAGTTACGCCTTGTATTAAACATGTAATTTGCACTCCTGGTGGTCTTTGCTTTTATTTGGGATAGTTAAAATATTTTTAGAATAGTTATTTCTGTATAACTGTGTAACTGTTGTCTCTTCATATTGCAGTGGAGAGGATTTTCTTTCTTTTCTTGTGAAACTAAATAGACAGTGCATTCACCTTACAACTGCTGCACAAAGTATAGTTAATCAGTTCCCTACAGATGCTCACAAGGTATTCATGTAAAAATGTTTCAAATTTTTTTTATCATGTCAGAAGCACAAAGGTGCTTTCTGGGTTGAAAGGATTTTTGCTGGAGGAACTCTGTACATTTTACCAAAATGGGTCTTAATGCAGTGGTTCCTAATGTGGGGCCCACACCCCACATGGGGACTTCAGTTCCCAGAAGCCTACGTCAGTACATTGGCTGATCAGTGCTTTGGGGAATTGACTTAGGCTTCTGGGAATTGACGTCCAAAAACCAAAGGTTAGAAAACTGGTCTAATGTAACTTGCTGAAACGACATACAGTAATACCTCGTACAACGTCCAAACTTGGTTCCACAAGTTTGGACGTTGTACGATTTCCGACGTTGTATGATGCATGGATTGGATAATGCAAAAAAAAAAAAAGCCGACTGTTTCCGACGTCCTCCGATCTGCCCGGGTGGTGGTGGGGCAAGGCAAAAACTGTAGCCAAAGAAGAAGGCCCCCCTGACATTTTGCCTTGCCCCACTGCCCGGGCGGGTGAGCATCGGGCGTCGGAAATAGCGTGGATAAGCCTCAGAGAGGAAGCACAGGCAGCAGAGCCAAAATTGGGAGGGGGACTCCATCACGATGGAGGTTTTATCACCCATTTAAAAAAGGATGAAGTTTTATCCTACCTTCGTGCAGCCTCTGTAAGGTTTGTAGGACCTTTTTCGGGCTATTGCTGCCTCCCTCCGACGTGGGTGGCCGCCATTTTGATTTTTGATATATTTTTTTACTTTAATTCCCAAGCAAATGCATGCGGGGCCATTTTTTTTTTTTACAGTTTACTTGGGCTTCTGGGAATTAAAGTCCAAAAAAATCAGAATGGCGGCCACAACTTTATTCAGCTCTTGTGCACCCCAGGAATGTCCGAGGAAGGCAGCAATCATCCGAAAAAGGTCCTCCAAACATTACAGAGGCTGCACGAAGGTAGGAGAAAACTTCATCCTTTTTTAAATGGGTGAAAAAAACTTTGTCGTGATGGAGTCCCCCTCCCCTTTTGGGCTCTGCTGCGTGTGCTTCCTCTCTGAGGCTCGGGGGGGCTTATCCACGCTATTTCCGACACCTGCCCACCCGCCTGGGCAGTGGGGCAAGGCAAAACACCAGGGGGGGGTACTCCTTCGGCTGGATCTGGCCCCCAACAACCCAATACCCTCATACATAAGAACATAAGAACAGCCTTGCTGGAACAGGCCACAGCCCATCCAGTCCAGCATTCTGTCTCACACAGTGGCTCACCATTTCCTTCAGGGTCCAGCGACGGTGTATAAGGCAACTTTTTTCACAGAATTGGGCGACGTTGTATGGATTCAAAGTTGCATGAAGCAGACATTGTATGAGGTATTACTGTACAGTATTAGGGTTAAAGCCTAGTTTATGACTCTTAAGAATAGCTTAAAAAATTATATTGTAAGATACTGTACAGCAATTCATTGAACGATCAGTAAAAATAAGGCTGTATATGGATTTTACAGATTCAAAAACATTTAAAATGGTAAGTTTTAAGCTCTCAAGTACAGTGTGGTACCTCATACAATGATTTTAATCTGTTTTACGGGGCTCATTGTACAAAACAATTGCTATACGATACATGCATCGTATAGCGATTTTCCCTATGGGATGAATCCTACAATGATTGTTTTGTATAGCTTATCTATACCTATAAAATCAAGCGTTAACCATTGGAACTTCACATAGGATCCTAAGCCAGGCCCTACTAGCCCGCACCAACCATTCGTGCACACGCTCGAACTGGGTCCGCAGGTCAACAAAGGATTGAGAAATGCGCCAGTGGGGCAAGAGCCCCACAAACGCGAAAATGGAAATAACTTCATTTCCCAACGTTCCTCGCGCCGCGCCAGAGCCAATCAGGCTGAGAGGCGTGAGCAAAAGGAACGTTCGGAAATGCGCCGCGGCCAATCAAAAGGAAACCACAAGGAAAAAAATGACGCACAAGCCAAAAACACAAATGCCAAACTACAAGCCTCAGCACCCTGCGCGCCATGAGCGCGCAGAACACTGAGGAAGCTGGCGAGCGAAAAATAAAAAACACACTGGGAGCGCAAGTCCGCCGCTGCCGGACACAGCGCCTCACAGAAGAAAAAAAACGGGGTCAAGGGGGGAAAAGGCACTGACCCCCTCTTGAAAGTGAACCCATTCCCAGGTAACCAAAGCCATCGGACGGCGCTCCGTCTGCTGTCTTTACTTACCGCAAAAGGGTTTCGCTTTCAGTGAGGCCAAGCCGCGGGAACCAAAGCCCCCCTCCCGAACGGCGCCTGAAGCTCCCGATCGGAGTTTCCCTTTTAATATCACTGGGGGGGTTGCGCTCCCCTCTCTACTGGCTCCCCTGGGGTTGGGAGGGTTGGGGGGACAAAAGGGGTCTGTCTCCAACCTTCCTGACCCCAGGGGACCTGACAGAGAGGGGATTCCCCTACACACACACACACACACACACACACACACACACCATATTAAAGAGAAGAAACCAAGCGGTTACTTCTCTTTAAAGACGGAGGTTTTTTTGGGGGGGGGATCCCCCTCTCCGATGGCTCTCCTGGGTCCGGAAGGGTTGGGGAGAGAGACCCTTTTTGTCCACCCAACCCTCCCAAACCCAAGGAAGCCAGCAGAGAGGGGGATCACAAACCTCCCCCCACTGATATTAAAGGGGAAACCCCAATTGAGATTTCCCTTTTAATATCAGAGGGTGGGCTGGATTCGATCCCCTCTCCTGTGTCCCATGAATCTGGAAGGTTTGGGGGGACAAAAGGGGTCTGTCCCCCCAACCCTTCCAGAGCCAGGGGACACGGCAGAGAGGGGATCCCCCCGTAGGACACCCCATTATTAAAGAGAAGAAACCAAGCGGTTAGTTCTCTTTAAAAACGGAGTGTTTTAGGGGGGGGAAACCCCTCTCCGATGGATCTCCAAGGCCGGCCTGAAGCGGCATGGGGATTCCCGCAGTCCAGCCAGCAAGGCCGGCCTGCGGAAAGGAAACCCCCCCCCCAAAAAAAAGCCACAACAACAAACAAAACTTTTAAAAATAAATAAATTATTTAAATAAAAATTCCTTAAAACAAAAAAAACCAATCAAAAACATCCAAAAATACAAAAAAACAACAAAAAATAACACCAAAAAACAATACAAAGTAAACAAAAACAAAAAAAACTTCCAACACCATTTAAAACAGCCCGGCAACACCGGGCAACCTCTGCTAGTACATTATAAACAGCTCTTGTGATCGTTAACTGCTGGAAAAAGAGAACTCTCCTAAGAACAAGCCAAAGAAAAAGTTTATTTTGTGCAGATGACCAGAACTGAATTCCAATAAACAGTGTGTAAAAACTCTCTTTTGATTTGCGTTAGTTTATACAAATTGCATAGCAGGTTAATAATGGTTTTGTATTTTTTGTTAGTTGGTACTTGAATGGAGTCCACCTGAGAGCCTTGCAAAAGTCTGTGAAGATCTTGTTTCTAGTGTTGAAGATTTGAATAGAGAAGCTACCAAATTAAAAAAGCTCATGGAACAGGTATACACAAATTAACAAATAGAATTTATATAAGAAATATTACCGAATACTGGGTAGGCTTCCTCCACTGTGTAGGCTGATAAATCATAACATTGTAATTACAGTAGAACCCTGTATAGCGATTTTAATGTTTCATGGAGCTGATTGCTATGCAGTTTTTGTCGTCGTACGATCTTCCCAATGGGAAAAAACCGTACAACGATGTTTGGCGCTAAGCGGTTTTTCCCATTGGAAAACTGCTGTATGGATTTTACCATAGGAACGATTGCTATGCGGAACGGCTTTTCCCCCTCCAAGCCTCATCACTATGCGATTTCATCGCTGTATGGGGCGATCATTATACAGAGTTCTACTGTACAAAATCTTTTTAACTGAAGTTAATCTGCTCGTTAATCCTAATGATCTAAAAGACATGTTGAAGCCCACCAACCATTTTTGTGCCTTTCTAAGAACCTCCAGAAAAATAAAAACAGTGTTTATCAATGGCACAGCTTTCCTGTAGCTACTGTGACTTGATGGCAGGTTTCCTGATCTGTTTACAAGCATATTTCAGTGTTAAATCTTAAGGTTGGTTATACAGGTTTTTTTCCCTTAAACTGGCTACAAAGCTGATAAATCACATCAATTGCTCAAAGAAGTCTGCAGTCTCACACTGTACTTCTTTGACTCTGACTTTCTTTCTCCCTAATTGGAATATTTTGCTCATTTCCTCTCTCCTAGTCACACTGATGTCAATTTCAGCATTAGAGAATCAGAGAGCTTGGATTTTCTGATGGTGTTTCTACTCTGATTGGATCTAAATGAATAGTTAAAATAAACTAAAATGTAATAATGTATGCATATTTATTAAATATGGAAATTTGTGTTTTTGGTCATATCCACTTCAGAATGTAGTTTCTGGGTTTTTGGCCAACTAGAAAAATTGCCTTTAGATCTACGGGTGTTGTTCACCTCAGTCTTAGAAAAGAAAGATGGATGGATACAAAGGAAAAATATTTCTTTTAATGTGCTTCTCCTGGGATACATCCATTTCATCGCTGTAAATCATCTACATTCTGAATTGCCAGAGTCTCAATTTCAAAGCTTATTGTTTTGCAGTTCACGTACCTCTTGTATTAGTCATAATAAACTACTATGCAGGTGAATGCAGTCACTGTGCAAGCTGTGCTGTCCTTATAAATCAGAATCATGTAACGTGTTGTAACTTGTAAATATTTTGTAATGTGATTACAAGCATATAATGCTTTTGTTCCTCCTCCCATAAATTTTGCTAGCTACGTGATGGACAGAAGAAGGATCCTTGCCGAATACAACGGTTGGTCAAGAAAGCCAGGTGGAAAAAGGTTTTTTTAAGAATGGCAGCAATAACTGTTTTAGGCTCTGGCTGTGTCTTTTTTATCAGTAAGATAACTTTAAGGAAGGGCTAAATCATGTGGTGAGTAGCTAGATAATAGACATAGATATGATAGGTTGATAGGTATGCATTTAATAACTGGTGTTAACATTCATTTGATTGGTTGAAGAATTTAAATGCTATAAAAGTACTTTAATTTCTACTCTGTATTAAAATTAGACCTGTGAGACATGTCCATTTTCTCTGACTTTTTGACTTTTTGTATACAAACAACTTGTTAATATTTAATTTTTATTGCAAATACATCTTGTCATACATTTGCTTTATAATCTGAAAAAAAGTTTTGTACTTTATATTTATGTCTGTGTTTCTAGCTGTTTTTTTTATAAAGTGTATGTAATGCATACTGAAAAAAATAATTTTTAGAATCATGGCATAGATCCCGATTTATAGTCTTCTTCAAATATTTCCACACTGGGAGGAAAATCACGTATATAGTTGTGAATACATTTAAACTAATTCTAGTGCATGTTCTGAGCATGACTGCCCTTTTAATACATTACTTAGCTCTTATCTCATGTTTTAAAATTACTTTATTAGTTTTCCCTCTGCATATTATATCTGTGCAGTACCTCATCTCCATTTTAATTCCCTTTTAAAAGATTATGGTTTTCCTGACTTTTCATCTTAAGTATGTCTGCAGGTAAGAAAGAATTTTTATGGTGCAGCTTCAAGAAGAACTGTGGTGCTAGTCTGCTAAGGCAAAACACCACAAAAATCTGCAAGTTTTAAGAGGTATTTTCCACTGTGTAAGTGCTTTTTTCCAGACTATTTCCTTTATCATACTCATTCACTTGTTTTATCCTTTAGAAGCATTGCTCTTTTCTGCTGTTTTAGCAGATTTAATTTGTTTTTCTCAAGTGTGATGACTACCTGCATAACATTAGCCTTTTCTTAAAAAAAACATACACTGATGTGATGGAACAAGCCACACAAAGAGCTTCACATTAATTCAGGATGGTACCTTGTGTTTAATGTCTGTATGGCCATGTTGTGGTAAAAACTGACTTTGATTACGAGTTTTTCACCATAATTGGTGCTGACTGGCATGTTTTTAAATTTTCATATATTCCCTCTTACTAATGTTCTCCAATACAGCTAACATACAAAACTGATGAAGTATGAGGATATTAATATGCAGAGTAAAAGGAAGTGATAAACATATTTGCAGAAACATGTGCTTCAGCTTCCTGTATATGCAGGTTCCATTTCCACGGTTTCATTTATTTGCAGGTCTAAAAGTATTCAATTAAAAAGATTACCTGAGCTAGCCACTAGAAGCCACTGCCTACAAGGTAATGTTTAAAAGAAATTGATTGTTTGTTACAGCAGTCATTTTGTGAGGCCCCATGTAGAACAATGGAGGCATTTCCACACAGACCCTGCTTCTATAACTGAGGTAATGGCGCTTAAATATGGGGATCAGCTGAATGTCTTAGAACATATCCCCAGCAGGTACTGGCCTGGGGAAAACCTGTAACAAGATATACAGGTATCAGAATATTAGCTGATCTGATTATTATAGTGTTGAGTAAAATGTAAAGGACAAAATTATCTTTTTGTCTAGCACATGCACAAGGATCCATTGTATAAGTGGTTGTGCCTATTTGATAAGACATACCGAATATATTTTTATCCTCTTGAGTAAATAGATGCCCTGTTGCTTTAGATAGCCTGCTATGGATAACACTACATTCAGAGGTTGCTATGTGACATTCATACATCTGAATAGAATCCTGCCAACTTGGTTCAACAACTGAACTGATCGGGAAAGAGTAAACCCTTACATTGTCACAAAGATCAGCCTGTTTTTTTCCTATTAAGACTGCTGGATAAAACTGTTGAGGGGGGAATCTTGGTTTTTGTAGTGCCCTGTTTTCTGGCCAAAGAGAATCTTGCAGTTTCAAAAGAAAGCTCTGTGGGGGAGGCGGGGCATTTTCCATGCCCCTGAATTCCTGTGATTGAGTAGCGAAGGATGATATCCAACCAACAGCTACATGATGCAGCCTCTGTTCTTTCCAAAGAAAAAGAAAAGCCTGGTACAATGTGTATCATGAATTTTTGAGACTCTCATTAATTATTTTCCTGCACTACCTAGTGGAAGTAGTGATCTTGAATCACAAATGCTCATGTAATATTTGATATTTTTACTGATCCAAAGAAAGGTTTTGCTTTGCTTCTGCATTTGTTTTTGAAAAATGAAGGATTCATTGAAATGAGAGGTACACAGATATATCTCCCTTTCAGTTTTCCTTTTTTGTTTGACCTTTCTTTCATTTGCTATATGTAAAATGACCTGATTAATTTCCCATCAAATAGCAAATACAAATCTTTATTATTATAGCCAAAGGCCAGACAGAGTGCACCAGAATAGCATTGGGATGGCTGCTGTCAGCAGCAACTTAAAATGTCTGCAGGAACATGAATTTTGATATTGTGAAGGGATCTGGATTGGTTGGAAACCAGAGTGAGCTCCTTCCTGAGGCCCTCCATTTTGCTCTGCCTTTCTGTATCACTCGATCCTTTTTTGCCTTTCATTTTTGAATGGTATTTTGTTTTCTATTTTTTTTCTCGCTCACACACACACGCCGTCCGTTTACTGTTGCCCTGAACTCAGGAGAGAAGGAAGATATTAAATGATAGGAGAGAAGAGCAAACCCCACATATTCTTGTTGTGGAGGAGGGGCTCTATATTTGTTGCCTGTATTTAACTTGCTTCCTTTTCTTGTTTTTGGGAGAGGGGTCAGTTTGTGCCTTTTATTCCTCCCCCCTCCCCCCAGTATGTGGAAGGTATACTTAGCTTTCCCTGTTTCAAGTTTTATTTAAAATACTTCACTTTGTTAATTTATTGCCTATCTATTCTGTTTAAGGTACAGTGGTACCTTGCTTAAAGAGCATAATGCGTTCCATGGGATTGCTCTTTAAGCAAGTTTGCTGTTTAAGTGAAACACCATTGTAAGTGACCAATTGTGACTTCTGGCGGGGGGGGGGGGGAATTGCAAACCCCGATTTAGTTGTTTTTTGTTGGTTTTAGTTAAGCGAGGTGACCATTCAGAGAAAATTCTGCTCTTTAAACTAGTTAGTCTCTAAGTGAGGTGCTCTTTATGTGAGGTTTTACTGTATATCTTTTGGTGGGGGTTTCTGGACTGTTTTATTTGCTTCTCTGGTAGCCAAAGAGCAGAATTTGTGACTACTTCAAAGTGTGGCACAATTGCTCCCATGTCCCTTACAGACTATAGGAGGACTTTATGAAGAAACATTTTTTAAACTATACAGTACTTTTTAAATATGGAGTGCTGGT
This sequence comes from Bradypodion pumilum, assembly GCA_035047305.1. NCBI lineage: Eukaryota > Metazoa > Chordata > Lepidosauria > Squamata > Chamaeleonidae > Bradypodion > Bradypodion pumilum. The sequence continues at coordinate 137,518,482 of JAWDJD010000005.1, forward strand.
ATAGGTCATCATATTTTTTATCCTTTGAGGCTGCATAGAGCCTGCAGGGTTATTTTCAAAGTTTAAAAGGTTGTGTTAAAAGTGAGTAACAGATATAGTGGTAGTCTATCATTTTGCTGCCTAAAAGCAGCATCCACCAAACCTTGTGATTAGTAACATATGTGGAATAAATCTTTTGGGCGGTATAATCCAAGGTAAATGTCCTACGGTATCTATAGAATGTCCTGGGAATCGAGGTGGCTTTACCATAGCCCCAGGAAGCATACAAGCTTGTATTGTCAAAGTCCAGATAGCCATTATGACTTACAGCACTGGGTCTGTTACATAGAATCAATATGGTTCATTAACACTTCCTTGTTGACTTTTGAGTCTAATAGTGCTTTAAAGCTTGAAAAGGTAGATTTCTACAGGTGACTGAAATATAACTTCCCTGTTTTACTTGGTTGTAATTTCAGTCAAGGACCAATAGCATTCTCACATATCCCCCACATAGTAGGCGTGGATACAGTTGATGAATTTTAATGCAGACAATATGAACAAAAACATAAGATTGAATCACTGCTTTACACAAAAAGTTTATTTTTAAAAGTTTTTTCTTTTATTGAAAGCAAAATAGAATAGAACCAAACATCCATGTATTTTGTACGACAAAAAAATTATATAACAGACAATCCATGAAGAGCTTAGAATGGCTTCCCTTTTTAAAAAATCATGCTTTCTGGTCATCAACAATAAGTTGGCACATAAAATGTCACTGCAGTCATTCCAGACCATTTCTCTTCAGATCCTTGTCAGCTGATGCCAGAGACTGGATGGCAGAATGCTTTCCACCTTTTCCATCACAAAGTTCAGTGGAGCAAAGAGAGTACTAAGAAACTGGAAAGCCAAAAAAGAACTGGATCAGTCAAATGGTTAACACAGTTACAGTACATGAACAATTCATACAGAGCCCTTTTGTCATAAACAGTGTGTGCATCCTATTCACGTTGAACAAAATGGAACCTTGTTTTAACCCTTTTCCAGTTATTTACACTTTAATTTGCAATCAGAGTTTACACTGATCACAATATAAGTTTTCCCAATACACACTAAAGGGAGAGTCTAGGAGCCAACCATCCCTTACGCTATGTGGCCATATGCACTAAAATGGACCTTACTAAACTCATGAAGGATTTTGTGATAGCTTTTCTATTCTTCACTGCCCAACTATTCTAAATACAGTATATTGGCATCCACTTTCTTGTTTGGAATTCATTATTTGATTCTTGTTTGATTTCTCAATGTTTTAAGTTTTATTTGGTGACTTCCTTGATTTCCTGCTCTATCTGTCCTCTAAAGATCGGTTGCAGGATTTCTTTTCTTTTCTTACACTAGTACAACCACCTCTTCTCTCTCTCTGTCTCAAGCCTTTGGCCTCCCCCATTCCCCCTTCTTCACCTTGGCCTCTCATTTCCTGAAAAATATTTGAGTTTCAGTTGTTACTGCCTTGTACTGAACTACAAAAGTTAAGAGATGTTACAGCTACTTGCAAGATCAGTCATGGAATCCTCAGTTACGTTCCAGAGTCCATCTTTGCAAACATGAGTGCAGCTTCATATTCTCTTTCTTACACAGGCATAGTTTCTGATCTAAGTCAGCCTTCTCCCAAGATATATCATTCTAAAATGCCACATCTTTGCTTCTAGACAATTTTTTCAAGGCAAAGTGCACTGAAGGTTTTTGGCCCAGGTGGTCACTTGCATATATATCTAGCAAGAGCCAAAATAATGAGCTGCAAAAGTATAATGGCAGGCTTTAAAACTGAACTGTGCCTGAGAAAATAATTTGGATAACTTGAGTTATCAATAGATCAGAAAGTTAGAATTTTCCAACAAAAATATTATGTTTAGAACACATATCAGACACCACAATGCCCTTTTAGGAACAGTGTGAGTACATCATCTAGAGCATGGGTGCCCACACTTTTTTTTAAAGCCGGTTCAGTGCGGGGGCCGGAGGCGGGTTGCTCTGGTTGCTTACCATCAGTAATCCAGGGTTTGTAAGGCTTACAACATTATCAATATATGAATTCATGGGTTATAGATGGAAACTACTTATTGATTTATTTTTTAGATATTTGTAAGCCTTTTACAAAAGCTTATGTATAGATCATTGTGCTTTGTTTTTTTCCCTCCTGCTTTTCCCCCAAATACTACAATTTTATTTCTGGATCTACTGTAACTCCATGTCATCTGCTACATGGTCTCTTTCCCTCTCTATATTTTAAAGTAATTGATAGACTTTTTTTAAAAAAAATTACGTTTAGCTATAATACCAGCAGTAATTTAGTCAAACTTGTTCTTAGCATTACAATTTTCTGAACTTTTGCTGCTCCCAGATGTCACATGAAATTACTTTAGAAACAAATAAATGCAACTGCCATCAGTGGTAGCATATTTTGACATGATAAGAGATGAAACTGCAAAGAAAACCAAGCCTCTTCTAACTCTTCATAGCATTGGTTCCCTTTCTACTCAGTGATGCTCTGCAAAAAAAATTACTATCCCCACCATGGTTGTGGCTAATGTTGTGGGAGTGGCTAACTGGGCCATGCCCACTTGGCCTCCCTACATAGTCTGGGGTAGGGAGGTGGGTGTGGCCTGCCAAGTGGGCATGGCCTGGGGGAATTACCGCTACCGGTGTCTGGACACCTGTGGGCACCAGGAGCAGCTTAACACTGTTTCTACTGCCTGTGTCCTTGTTGCTAAGATTTCAGGACAGAATAGCCATGAAAGATATGTCAATCCTCTAGCATGAATAGATCAGAACATTTAATGTTATCTTGTGATTATTTCAAGAAACATCTGTATTTTAAAGGCTCTCACCATTAAGACAGATAGGACAGGAGAAAATATTTCATGTGTTAATAACCTGCAAGCTAAGCTAATGCATAAACAAAAAGTGGTTCAAATTGCTGTTCAAATGAGTAGTTAAAACCCACCCTAATAAGTAATTTTTGTGAGGGGGGGGGAGGGAATGTCACAAAGATTTAAAAATCAGTACAAGGTGACTGGTAGATTGATAATCATGCAGATTTTTTTTACTCCTGCCATCTCAAAAATTTAGACTTTCTACTTTTACCGCAATCACATGCAGTATCATAGCCTGGATCAAGTCAAATACCATCTGAGAAAAGGGGGGAAGGCAGAAATTATTTCTTTTCGCCCCGTTTATTTCCACAGAAGTTGCACTCTTGGATGCGGTTATACTACATTCAAATCCAGACTTAGTCCCAAATCTGCAATTTAACATTTCTTTGAGCTATCCACACGGGGAGAAGAGGTCCCCTTTCAAGCCAATAGAGAAGTAAGGAGAAGGGATCAGGCTGAAAGAGGAGTGGCTCAGAGAGCCAGATGAGAAGCCTCCAAGGGCCAGAGGCCTCCTGTTTCTGAACAACGTGATCAAAGCTACTTTACATTTTGCATTACAAGCACATTTTCAAACTGATCATTTTTTGTACTATGTTGCAAAAGTGGTATCTGTATAAAACCCATTTTACATTGGTTTCCACATGCAACTATTATATAAGAAGAAAAATAATTTGGGACCATCACTTTAAAAAATGGCATTTATTTAAACTGCATATTCTAGTAACACTAAAAAAAACTTCCTATAATAGAGCAATATGACTACATAATGAAGCCGCTGAATCTGAGAATGGCTTGACTAAGTCTGTTTATTATGGGCGTTTGAACAAAGGTCTCCTTGTTTACTGTTCACATTCTCAGAAACTACAAAACTACATACCGTATTTGCTGGCGTATAAGACGCATCGGAGTATAAGATGCATCCTGTTTTTTAAATACACATTTTATACACAATAATTTTCTACATTTTTTCATGAATTTCCAAAATTAACTCCAGGAACTGAGGAGAGCGGGATGGTTAGGGGCGGGGGAGAAGGATCTTTTAAGGCCCATTTCCACCCCATCCCACCACCATTGGCTATCAGGAGCTTGGGAGAGTGGGATGAAGTGGGAAAGAAGGATATTTTAACACCTGTTTCCATCCCATCCTACTTCCACTGGCTGCCAGGAGCTGGGCCGGGCGGGATTGGCCGGGCAAGAACTCACCTTTGGAAGCCGCCCTATACCTGGCTCCTAGCAGTCAGTGATGGCCACCGAACCACACCAGCATGGGGTGGTGGTGGTGGTTTGAGGGTGGCTTTTAAAATAGCCCTTTCCTGTCTCCAGCATTAGATCCTCTCTAGCTACTGAACCACATGGGCAGGCTGTTACCAGCATATAAGACACACTCCATTTTCCACTGCATTTTAACGGGTGTGTGTGTGTTAATCTTATATGCTGGCAAATATGGTATTTTCTATTTATTTCCCAGTGATCTTTTGTGGTCCTACCAGGCAGTTAGCAACTATATAAGTTATTGCTAATATATCTGAAACACATAGCCTTCTATGCTACAATTATGGTTATAAAACAACACAACTTCAAAAACAATGTTCTAGAATGGGCCTGTTTTTATTGATTCCATCCTGCTTATCCATTCCATCCTTCATTGTCTGAATTGGAAACTACTCACTGCTTTTGCAAAGACTCCCATCAGCTCCGGGAACTGATGCGTCAGAAGGGCTAGCATAGCTGTGAAGGAACATAAACCAGCAGTGAAGAGTATAAAGAAAGGAAGCTCTTTCTTGGGATAAACTGAGACTTCATGAAATGCTGCAAGAAAAATACAACACAAATCTAGGTAAACAAAATTAAGGTTTGTTAACCTGATCATCTAAGGTTTAACTCCCCTTGTCTACAAATTCTCATTTACTTCATAGAGGTAAATGAGTACCAACGGTACTGTCGATTGGCAAAATGTCTATAAACATTGCTAATAGCCTCTTATTTAAAAAAGTTTTAAACATTGTTGAAGAAGTAAACTGTCCAATGCATCCTCTTTAATTATCAAAAAGATTTGATGAAAAATGGCTATTATTATACCATTTCTGTGCTGCTTTCCTGCCATTCAGATCTGGCCCTCAAAACACCTTACTGTCATTAATTTAATGAAATAATATTTAAAGTTAGCACAAGAGTAGGAAATAATTTGAGCATGACTAAGTAATATACATAGAAAGTTGTTCTATGAATATTCTAGCAAAATTCTAAGAGAGTAGTAGTCACCAATGAGGCAACCTCAATTTAGCAGTGATGTCAAATGGGAAAGGTACACTTGGCCTCAATTTTGCCATTTGGCAGGGAGGTTAACTTATATAGTTCTCTTTAACATTCACTTTCTTTGATGTTCCTCCCATGTACTGCTAATCTGGAGTTTAAGGTGCATTAGTTCTTTGTCCAGTGGGGTGATACTTAGGGTGAACATGCAAAAGAAATCAATCCCAAGTTTTTCTGTGAACTTGGGACATACCAGAGAAAGGGCTTAAGTGGAAAAGATTTTCATTACAGGGACACTTGTTTGTATTCAGTTAAAGATAAATGGCTTATTTTTCCTGGGATATTAAACAAGAAAGTTTCACACTTACATGGAAGAAGTTCTCTGTCTGCTGTTTCTGTACAAATGGGATAAGGGTAGAATAGGTGCCCTTTTTCCAAAGGATAAGGGATCATTCTGAAAGCTAAAAAGAGGGAAAACATCTCAAAAACTGCAGATCTTGTAATTTATCAAGCATTTTATGTACATCACTGAACTAACCACCACAGCTGGGCAAGCAAATGTGATTTTATGACAGTTTGATGTTAACATAGCACAGTAAATACCTAGAGTTACACATCAAATCTACAGCTTATTAGAGTTGCAAGTCACTGAACATGTAACATATACAGGTGAAACTCGGAAAATTAGAATATTGTGCAAATGTTCATTTCATTTAAAAGGTGAAACAAATATATGAGATAGATTCACTACATGCAAAGCAAGATATGTCATGTCTTAATTCATTATAATTGTGATGATCATGGCGTACATACATGAGATTATGTGATGATTATGGGGTACATGAGATTGAGGGGTTGGGGTTTTCATAAACTGTAAGCCATAAGCATCAATATTATAACAAGATAAGGCTTGAATTATCTCACTTTGCATGTAATGAGTCTATCTCATATTTGTTTCACCTTTTAATTTGCATTACTGAACTGAATGGACATTTGCACGATATTCTAATTTTATGAGTTTCACCTGTGTTTTCAGTAGCTAAGATAATTATGCATAGTTTGATAAAATAACTCCACATTGTAAGATCCCTATCACTTGGAATTCATTGTTCATATATTCCCTTTTACCTAGTGGCCAAAATCCTGCTGCTTAGTGTAGCACTACAGTCAGACCATTGAATAAATGAGGATTTGTGTCAATTCCTCTGGAAATTCCATTTATTCAAATGGGACTAGTCTAACTGGGACTTTAGTAAGTTGCAGTTAAGAGTAGCTCATTGGAATCAATGCAACATATGGAGGAGTAGCTTCATCAAATCCCCGGTGACTCAATGGGTCTATCCTAGTACAATCTGTTATGCTAAGCAGCAGTAATTCTCAGTTAGTGGTGCATTGGTTTATCCCCACATGGGCATATCAGGATTTCATGGGATGCATATGTAAATTATTCAATATTACAAAATGTTTTATTTGAAAAGCAGGTAAGAATATTATTAAGTATTGCTTTTTCAATTTATTGCATCATATGTTGGTTAGTGGTTTCATTCCTTTTTATTCCTGGGTTATACTAGAGATGTTTATGCTGGGAGATGGGGATATAGCACTGTGCTGTCTCCTACTTTCTTCACAGGAAGGAGGTGATTTTGAAAGGAAGACGTTCTTTCTCCAAGTGAGCAACATTCCAGGAACACGGGTTCTTGTTTGCATGTCTCCCTTGCAGACATGTTCACTGTGCATGCACAGGAAGTAATTATGGAGAAAACAGGTGCTCCCCTCAAAGGCTATCAGAAACAACTGGGTATCAGATGACTGACTGATGCTAATGTAATGTAAATGTTTATTATTAAATAAATAAATAAATAATTTGTGCCTTGCCCCTCTAGGAATAACTTTCCTACTCTGGGTGGCTAACAGCATAAAACTCAACAGTACAGACAGACAGAATTTTTAAAATTTTCGTATGAATACATTAAAACTAAGAAGCCCTAAAGGGAAAACCTAATTGTGACGTAGAGAGACAGAATAAAAAGCCTAACAATAATTGTGTAAAGATCGTTGTGTGTAGATGGAGCTACCGTGTAACCCCTGCAAAGCTTCCCCAGCAAATCTCTTGCTCCCCCTTTGCCCATTTCCCCACACATTTATAAATATTTATTTTTATCATTTACCAGAAGAAGGAAGCCTGAAGGATATGTCAAGAAAAATAATTTGACAACCTCAGAACTGGCAATTTCAGAACATCTCAATTTCCTAAGACACAATTAAAAACCATAAAGTAACTCTTGTAGAGCAAAAGAATTACACAGGAAGATGAGAGAAAGGGGTGAAGTGAGCTATGTCCACATTTTCCAATGTACATCAAATGCATTAAACTAAGGATTCATTACACACCATGAATTACATCCTGTTGCACAGCTCTACTTGACTAACAGGAAAGCTATCATCAGCAGTAAGTAACGTGTTTGTAACTTGCTGATTAAAGGCTTCCTTTGTCACACTATAAGAAAATGGCTTCTGACATTATTCCAGTTATACACATTGAGCTGTGCAACAGCGTATAAATGTTATGTTCTGGATTCATCCTGTCTTGAAAAAGCCATAATGAAAACTATTCATGCTTGCATAAAAGGGAGCCACCTACTAGATTACATAGTTGCTTGAATCCCTGTTCTGAGCATGCATGATACTGAACTGCACCGTGATCCAAATAACCTAATGGGCACATGTGAGGACTGCAACTAAGCTGCAAACTGTAGCATCAACATCCATTGTCTTCATTCTGTTCGGCTTTTTTTTTACATCCAAGCAGGTGGCATCTGAATGGATAAGTTTTAAAACAGTCCTTTGACTTCCCTGTGACATTCTTTCCTTATACAAAAACTGCTAGAACCTATACAGGATCCTGAATTTGTAAGGAATTAGCTCAGGTTCAGTGCTTGAACCTTTGCGCGGATTTCAGTAAACCGAGCACCTGAAGTCCATGCGCTTGACCACTGTGTGAACTCTTCCTTCCAAAAGAAACTAACTGCCAGCCCTAAGCACCCATATGACTGGACTACGTATGTGCTTCACTGCGCAATGCTGCATGGCATATAAAAAGACAAGCAGTTATCCCAGCATTTGACATTCATATCCTGCCATATGCTTCTGAGAAAGTGAATTACTTACTGCCTTCCCACGTACAGTGTAAGAGATTCAGTGCCCCCTCAACCCTTTTCCAATGCTGAAGGTGAAAGAAAGCATAAGCTATCGCTTCACTGTCACCTCTCTTCAAAATATGTTCTGGAGGCAATATTAAGCTTTTCATTTCTAGGAGGTACTGAAACACAAACAGAACAAAATCATTTTAGGGGCACCAAATAAGAGATTCTGCTCCTACAGTGGGGCAGAACATGCTTGCTTCTCCAATAATGTACACGATTCATTTTGTGTGTAGAAAACAAATTTCAGATGTACCCCAACTACAGTATTAAAATATGCTGGGCAATGGCAATTTGTGTGATGAGACCTATAGGAAACAAACTGTTTCCTGCCAAAGGAAAAGTATTTTCAGTCGTAGCATCTTGATTACTGAATGTCATGTCCAGACAGACCACATTAATGCCTTTTCATCACCAGGTGAATAAGAATTTTTTATTTTCTCAAGTCTTTTAGCTTTATGTGGTTGTGTGTGTATATGATTCAATTATTTTAAGGCACATTTTATTTTAATACTTTTTTGTGAACTAGATAACTTAAAATACTGTATTGTTTAGAAATGAAATAAAACCCTCAAAGGAACAGTAAAAAGTACTAAAGGAAAACAGCAGAATACATGATTTAACTTTTTCAAAATATGGAGATAAAAATGCACACACACAAATATATCGTCAAAGTGCCTTGGCATGTGATGTAAAAGAAGATAATATGGAATGATCTGGGTTCTCCTTCGTATAGTTTGTGAATCCACACTCATGGGTTATGCGCCTGCGCAGAACGGCCGATCGGAGGCTTGAAAAGCTATTGGTCAAAAGTTTTGGCGGTAAGACCGCCCACCGTACCGCCCACCCTGAGGCGCCTGCGCGCCATTTTACCTCAGTTCTCTTCTTTCCGCCGTAGCAGCAGGACGATCGTTGAGAGCTTCCTCAATTTTTTCGCCCTCCTGAGGGAAAGTCTTTTGGCAATTTCTAAAAATTTTCTCGGTGATCTTGTCCTCTGGGCAGGATCGCCACCCCGGCTCTGTCTCTTCTCTCGAGTGGATTCAGTAGCCAATTTTTTCGCATCGATCACCGTCTCCCCCCTCAAGGGGGTGGCGGCTGGTCCGCCCTTCGGGGTACTTGCCTCCAGAAACTTCCACTGGAAGAATTTTTCCGCGGTTGATGGCTGCAGCGTTTAAACAGTGCACGGCTTGCCTTAAGAAGTTCCCGGCTTCCGACGGACACAGCCTGTGCCTTTTTTGTTTGGGAGAGTCGCATCAGAGCCAGTCTTGCCCGCATTGCAAAAAGTTTACGCGCCTCGCGGTGCAGAACCGAAGCAATCGCCTCAAGGCTCATCTGATGGAGCTCGCTCTGGCTCCCGCCGCGTCCGCTTCCACATCCGCCGCTGCCGCCCAGCCGCCGCCGGCCTCTTCCTCCGTGCTTCCGATGAGGAAGAAGAAGAAGAAGGACAGGAACGGTGAGAAGAAGCGCAAGCGTGGGTCGGAGAAGAGACGGTCGCTTCCTCCCACCCCGCGCACACCCGCCTCTCCCGGGCCTTCGCCGCCGTTCTCGACTGCCCGATGTCCTTCTCCGGGATCCTCCATCTGGGGAGGACGGTCGTCTTCCGGGTCACCTGATAAAGGACGCAGGGCTGGGGCTCCAGCTCGCCCACTTCAGGTGCTCCCCTCTCCTCCTCGGGGAAGAAACCCCTCGCCGAGGCAGGCCTCCGTCTCTCCACGGCCCAGGACGCCGACGGACGACGCGGTCGTCACCGTTCCGACGACCGTTTCGCCGACACCGACGCCGGCCACCGTTTCGACGCCCACCGTTTCGTGGGCCACCATCCCGCCGGCTACCGGAGCTCCACCGTCAGCGGACTCGGACGCGTCTCAGATGGCCCTCGTCCGAGAAATGTTCCAGGTCATGGCGTCGTTTGCGACCAGGTTCCAGGCCTCCACGCCTGCGGCCTCTGCGGCTCCGGTTCCGACCACCGCAAGCCCCGGGCATCCCGGCCCTGCCGTGGCCCCACTGACCTCCCGTGGGTCGAGTGCCCGCTCCGCCGGCCCACCCAACCCGTCATGGTGTGGTCCGGACGTTGATGCGGTGGACGCCCATCCCGCCGGCCCGCCCAGGCCGTACTGGCGCGGTCCCGACGTGGATGAAAGACTGCCTCCCTCGTCCTCCGATGAGTCCAGCTCGTCGTCGGAGGAGGACGAGGGAGACGTCGACGCCGAGCGCACGCCGGAGCAGGCTATCGGCTCAGTGGACCCACCGCGTGGTGAGGACCAACGCTCGCTGACCGCCATGCTCACAAGGCTGGGCACCGCCCTCAACCTGAAGGTCGATCAACCGCCGTTGGAGGGTGAGGATCAGATGACCGCGAAGCTCGACAGACTGCTGTGCGGCTGGTCCACATAACCATGCTCCCCTCCATGATGACCTCGGCGAGGGCGACATGGAAGAAACCTTTGGCGGCGCACTCCGTTTCGTCCAGGCTCGACAGCATGTACCGGGTCCTGGACGAGAACGTCGAGTTCCTGCAGGCTCACCCCCTGCCGAATTCCCTGGTGGTCAAGGCCTTCCAGCATACGACGGCCACCAGCGGATTCCCGGTCCCGTCGACGCCGGAGGGAAAGAAACTGGATGCGGTGGGGCGTAAGTTTTACGCCACCGGCTCCCTATTCTTCCGGGCCGCCAACTACTCGGCCGCCATGGGCCTGTACCAATCTCACCTCTGGGAGCAGGTGAAGGTTGAGATGGCGAAACTGCCCGCCGACGCCCAAAAGCGGATTGACGCGCTGGCCACCGAGGGGGACTTCGTCGCCGAGCAGCTGATGCGCACTGCCCGGCATATCAACGATTATGCGGCTAAGGACATGGCCTCCGCAATCTACCTCCGTCGCCATGCTTGGCTCAGGGACACTTCCCTCGATGACGCTATGAAGAAGCTCATCGAGGAGTTTCCCTTCGACGGGCAGGGCCTCTTCGGTCAGGACACCGATAAGGTCCTGAATGAGATGCGCCAGACCAATTCCACGGCGAAGTTCCTGGGGCTCACCACGCCGGATCCGCCCGCCAGGCCGAGGTTCCAGCCCTTCACACGGCGGTTCCAGGGCAACCCGCAACAGCAGGGACCGACGGAGCAGCCTAGATCCAGCTCCTACAAACAGCGGCGACAGCACAAACCCCGCTACCGGCCCTACGGACAGGACAAACGTTCGGGCGCGAGGCCCAAGCCCCGCGTTTGAAGCTGCGATGGCCGAGTCTCTCTCGCTCCACATCCCGTACCTTCCCCTCCGGAACTTCCTCCAGGTATGGTCGGGCATCACGGACGACCAGTGGGTCTTAAAGATCTTGTCCTCTGGCTACGCCATCGAGTTCGTGCGGGTGCCTCGGGTAGGAAGACATCGTCTCACCACCTCGTCCCCCCATTTGGAGGAAGAAATATCAACCCTTCTCTCCAAGGGAGCCATCGAGCGGGTAACACCGTCCGACTGGGACAAAGGCTTCTACTCGAGGTACTTCGTGGTCCAGAAGAAGGACGGAGGCCTTCGCCCTATCCTGGACCTGCGCCGCCTGAACAAATGCATCCACACCAGGAAGTTCCGGATGGTGACCCTACAGACCGTCCTCCCCCTCATCAACAAAGGGGACTGGTTCACAGTCATAGACCTCAAGGATGCCTACTTCCACGTCTCCATCCTCGAGGAACACAGACGGTTTCTCCGCTTCCGTATCGACAATTCCGTGTACCAGTACCGATGCCTACCATTCGGTCTGGCCACGGCACCGCGGGTCTTCACCAAATGCATGGCTCCGGTGGCTGCATTCCTCCGCCAACGGGGCATCAGGGTCTTCCCGTACATCGACGATTGGTTGATCGTCTCCCCCACCAAATCGTCGGCCGTTCGGGACACAATACACGGTTCACCTCATGGAGAGTCTCGGCCTCAGGATCAACTTCACCAAGTCGAAGTTGACTCCCTCCCAGCGCGTCGAGTACATCGGAGCGGTACTCGACTCGCTTACTACGAGAGCCTACGCCCCCCAGAAACGCTTACAGGACATTGCGCAGGGGGTGAGCGAACTGCGCACCAAACCGTGCATCCGGGCGAAGAAGGCTCAGAGACTTCTAGGCCTGATGGCCTCAACGACGGCAGTGATTCCCCATGCCAAGTTGAAATTCAGGTCCCTGCAATCGTGGCTCCTTCACGAGTTCGACGCACTTCGGGAGAGCCAGTCCAAACGGTTGACCCCATCTCCAGAACTGAGGGACCAACTGCTGTGGTGGTCTACACCACTCAACGTGGCCACGGGGAAGAGTTTCTACCCCCCGCAACCCTCGTTGCAGATACTGACCGACGCGAGCAACCTCGGCTGGGGCGCTGCTTGCGGGACTCTCACGGTCAACGACACCTGGACACCACACGAAACGGTGCACCACATAAATTACTTGGAACTGCTGGCCATTTGGAAGGCTCTGCGTTCCTTCGAGACTCTGCTCACCGGCAAGGCGGTTCAAGTGGCCTCGGACAATACCACGGCGGTGGCGTACCTCAACAAGCAGGGAGGAACACGGTCCACCACCCTCCTGTACCTTGCAGTGCAGTTGTGGGAACGGTGCCTGGAGAGGCACATTTTCCCAATTGGAGTGCACATTCAGGGCACACTGAATGTTTTGGCAGACCACCTGAGCCGTCTCACGTCGACGACCCACGAATGGGAGCTGGACGACGGAGTGTTCCAGTCGCTTTGCGAGGCCTGGGGGACGCCGAGCATCGACCTCTTTGCATCGGAGTCCAACAGGAAACTCAGCAGGTACTGCTCCAGAGCAGGCATCGGACTGAACTCCGAAGGCGATACTTTCATGAAACGGTGGGATCAGGACTATCTCTATGCCTTTCCTCCGTTTCCTCTGGTCCAGAAGGTACTCACCAGGATGTACCAACACAGAACCAATGCGATTCTGGTGGCGCCAGCATGGCCGCGCCAACCCTGGTTTCCGCTACTGTTGCGCATGTCGTCGCAGTATCGCACACTGCCGGAGTCACCGACGCTCCTCCAAATGGAGCACGGCCAGCTGCACCATTCGGACCTGCCCAGCCTCCACCTCACCGCGTGGAGGATAACCCCAGACTGTCCAGGATCCTTGAACTAGCGCGGCGCCCTTCCACAAGGAAGTCCTACGCTTCCAAATACAGGCGTTTTTGTGCTTTCCTGGCCTCCCGGCAAACGCTCCCCCCGCAGGTGGGACTGCAGGACATTTTAACCTACCTCCTCCAGCTGGCGGAGTCTGGCCTTAGCATCACCTCCATCCGAGTGCATCTCGCAGCAGTAGTAGCGCACTCTCCTGCTGGCTCGCCCGCTTCTGGGGCCTTCCGCGACCAAACGGTAAAACGCTTCCTCAAGGGACTAAGGAACGCTTTTCCGCCGGCCCGGACACCGACGGCTCAATGGTCACTGTCCACCGTTCTCAACGCGCTCACCAGGACCCCCTTCGAGCCCATGGCTACCGCCGATGTTCGTCTCCTCACATGGAAGACGGCATTCCTGGTGGCTATCACGTCTGCACGACGAGCTGGTGAACTGGTTGCTCTGCGAGCAGACGCACCTTTTCTCCAGTTCTTCAACGACCGCGTCGTCCTCCAAGCGGACATCACCTTCCTGCCCAAGGTGGTCTCCAAGTTTCACATGGCACAAACTATCTCCTTGCCAACCTTCTTCCAGAACCCCACTAACGCCCAAGAAAGGACTTGGCACACACTGGATGTGAAACGAGCTTTATTGTTTTACACCAGCAGGACTAGAGAGTTCAGGAAGTCGCAACGCCTCTTTGTGGCTTATGGGGGAAAGTCCAAGGGTGAACCCATCTCTGCTCAAAGGTTCTCCAAATGGATCACCTCTACCATCTACCTGGCCTACGAGTCAGCCTCACTGCCACCTCCACCGCATGTCAGGGCGCATTCCACCAGGGCGGTTGCCACATCCACTGCCTTTCTGGAGGGCACACCGCTTGAGGACATATGTAAGGCTGCCACCTGGTCCAGACCTTCCACATTTGTCCAGCACTACAGGGTGGACACCAGAGCCACTGCGGACGCCAGGCTTGGCCGTGTCGTCCTCACCAGAGGGCTCCGGACTCAACGCCCCTGACGGGTCCACCTACGGGATCTTCAGCTCATCGTGGGATCATCTCATCCGACTGCCCACCGACCAAGTAAGTGTGAGCTTGCTAATCTCCCATGAGTGTGGATTCACAAACTATACGAAGGAGAAAGTTCGGTTTCACTTACCAGTGATAACTTTCGTTCTTCGAGTATATAGTTTGTGAATACACACTACCCACCCTGCCTCCCCTCTTGAGCTGCACGGATGAGATCAGTTGGTTTATCCTGTGCTTGGCTTAAGTATGGAACTGAGGTAAAATGGCGCGCGGGCGCCTCAGGGTGGGCGGTACGGTGGGCGGTCTTACCGCCAAAACTTTTGACCAATAGCTTTTCAAGCCTCCGATCGGCCGTTCTGCGCAGGCGCATAACCCATGAGTGTGTATTCACAAACTATATACTCGAAGAACGAAAGTTATCACTGGTAAGTGAAACCGAACTTTCTGCCCTCAGTGGACATAAAGGTATCAACTCACAAGTTGCTTCAACTCATTTGGGAGAATTTCATCTCTCCACAACACAGTCTACTAATTTAAATTGATAATTGAAACTGCTGAGAGCCACCTCTGTTCAAACAGAGGAAGCAGTTTGAAGCTTCCAGAAGCAGGGGGCAGGGCCACACCAGGCCCTTCCCTGAACTGTGACTCATAGGGGCGGAGCCACACTAGCCTTTAAAAGCTCTGAGCTCTTTCAGAGTCAGCCATTTTGACTCTGCATGTGCTCTTAAGCAGAGCTGCTGCTGAGGAGAGCCAAACAAAGGAAGTGAGCGCTGGTAAGTTTTGCAGTTGGAGTAGAGCTGCTTTAGAGGCCTCTACTAATTTAAATTGATAATTGAAACTGCTGAGAGCCACCTCTGTTCAAACAGAGGAAGCAGTTTGAAGCTTCCAGAAGCAGGGGGGCAGGGCCACACCAGGCCCTTCCCTGAACTGTGACTCATAGGGGCGGAGCCACACTAGCCTTTAAAAGCTCTGAGCTCTTTCAGAGTCAGCCATTTTGACTCTGCATGTGCTCTTAAGCAGAGCTGCTGCTGAGGAGAGCCAAACAAAAGAAGTGAGCACTGGTAAGTTTTGCAGTTGGAGTAGAGCTGCTTTAGAGGCCTCTACTAATTTAAATTGATAATTGAAACTGCTGAGAGCCACCTCTGTTCAAACAGAGGAAGCAGTTTGAAGCTTCCAGAAGCAGGGGGGCAGGGCCACACCAGGCCCTTCCCTGAACTGTGACTCATAGGGGCGGAGCCACACTAGCCTTTAAAAGCTCTGAGCTCTTTCAGAGTCAGCCATTTTGACTCTGCATGTGCTCTTAAGCAGAGCTGCTGCTGAGGAGAGCCAAACAAAGGAAGTGAGCACTGGTAAGTTTTGCAGTTGGAGTAGAGCTGCTTTAGAGGCCCGCGCGCCTAAGGGCGCGCGAGATTACAAACTAGGAACATAAGAAGAATATAGTCTTACTAGGTAGAAAGGTAGTAAACGTGTACATTTTTGAGGCCCAGAATACTGCACTTGTTAAAATGGATTCTGAGGGAACAGCTGTAGTTACCTGCAATTCTTGTGCCATGTTTGTGTTCTTGCCAAAGCACATGGAGAACTACACTTGCAGCAAGTGCAAGCTGGTTGCACTACTAGAAGAGAAGGTCCAGCAGCTAGAGGCCCGCATATCTAACCACCAACAAATTAAGGAGCTTCAGCTGTTCTTGGACAGAGCGGAGCAGACTATGCTGGACAAAGAAGAGACAGGGCACAGTTCTGAGGGAGAAGGCCCTTCACTAACTCAGGAGGGAGATGGTTGGAGGAATGTGACTCAAAGGAGGAGAAGAGTAGGGGATCACTCTGAGAGTCTGAAATTACAGAATAAATTTGAGGCTCTTTCCCTTATCACACCTGACGAGGAACACACAGAGGAACAGCTGGTTCCACCTGATGATCTCTCCTTCATCACACTTGATGAGATCCAGGAAGATGAACATCAGGAACAAACTGAGGTTCTCTCCCTTAATATGGTTGATGAGGTGCATGTAGATGAACAGATTGCAGGAGAGAGGCTCCTTGTACTAGGCGATTCAATAATTAGAAATACAGAGAAATGGATTTGTGATGCACATGATAACCATATGGTGACTTGCCTGCCAGGTGCAAAAGTTGCAGACATCACAAGAAATCTAGATAGATTGTTAGAGAGAACTGGGAACGAGCCAGTTGTCATGGTACACGTTGGTACTAATGATGTTGGGAAGGCCAAGTGGTCTGTCCTGGAAGCCAAATTTAGGTTGTTAGGAAGAAGATTGAAGTCCCGGACTTCCAAGGTAGCATTTTCAGAAGTGCTGCCTGTCCCTCGCGCAGGACCTACCAGGCAGGCAGAGCTCAGAAGCCTCAATGCGTGGATGAGGCGGTGGTGTCGAGAGGAGGGCTTCAGATTTGTCAGGAACTGGAGAACATTTTGGGACAAGCCAAATCTGTTCAGGAGGGATGGGTTGCATTTAAACCATGATGGGACCAGATTGCTGGCACTCAACATCAAAAAGGCTGCAGAGCAGCTTTTAAACTGATAACTGGGGGAAAGCCGACAGGAGCTGGGCAGCATCCGGTTCGGGAAAGTGTGTACTTGAGTAGTGAGGAGGATGCAAAAACTACTGAGCAGAGCAAGGAGCTAGTCACTAGCATTCTAGCAGAAGGATGCAAGAGGCAGTCTAACAATGCAACTGGACACAAAAGACTGTGTCAGAAATGCATATATAAATGCTTGTATACAAATGCCAGAAGCCTCCGGAACAAAATAGGGGAGCTGGAATACTTAGCAATAGATAAGAATATTGATATTATTGGTATCACTGAAACCTGGTGGACGGATGATAACCAATGGGATACAGTTATCCCAGGCTACAAACTGTACAGGAAGGATAGGAAGGGGCAAACAGGAGGTGGTGTAGCCTTGTATGTCAAAGAAGTGATAAAATCTTATGAATTGGAATATCTAGGTGATTTAGAGTCACCATTAGAAGCTCTGTGGGTAAGAGTACCAGGCCACAAGGATGGTCTAACAGTAGGCATATACTATCGGCCTCCGACCCAAACTCTTGAGGGAGACTGGCAGTTGGAGAATGTTGTAAAGGAGGCATCCAGGAAGGGAAGCCTGGTTATAATGGGGGACTTCAATTACCCTCACATAGACTGGGTGAACTGTTGTTCAGCACATGATAAAGAGATAAAGTTCCTAGATATGCTCAATGATTGTTCCCTGGGACAGATGGTTGAAGACCCAACTAGAGGTACAAGAATCCTTGACTTGATCCTGAGTAATACTCAGGATCTGGTGCAAGATGTTAATGTGACTGATCCAATAGGGAACAGTGACCACAACTCAATTATGTTTAACTTGATCATAGACCGCAAGTCACTGATAAAATCTAACACAGAGACCTTAAATTTTCAAAAAGGAAATTTCCCAAAGATGAGGAAACTAGTAAAAAAGAAACTGAAAGGGAAAATTGAGAGAGTCCAAACACTCCAAGTGGCATGGAGGCTGTTTACAAAAACAATAACAGAGGCCCAATTGGAATGCATACCCAAAAGGAAAAAGGGCACTGCCAGGTCCAAGAGGACTCCAATGTGGCTTACAGGAGCTGTTCGGGAAGTGATCAAGAGCAAGAAAAGCTCATTTAGAAGATGGAAGGCTTGTCCAAATGAGGACAGCAGGCAGAAACATAAATTCTGGCAGAACAAATGCAAGGCAACAATCAGGAAAGCAAAGCAAGACTTTGAGGAGCGTATAGCTAAAAATACTCAGAGGAATAACAAAGACTTCTTTAAGTACATTAGAAGTAAGAACCCAACTAGGAAGGCCATTGGACCATTAGATGACAATGGAAGGCAAGGGGTTATTAAAGAGGAAACAGAGATTGCAGAGAGACTCAATGAATTCTTTGCTTCAGTATTCACTGAAGAAGATAGAGACCACATGCCCAAAACAGAACCTATCTTCGTAGGGAGGGAAACCGAAGAATTAAGCAAGATAGAAATAACCAGGGAGGAGGTCCTTGCATGTCTTGTTAAGCTAAACACTAACAAATCCCCAGGACCAGATGGCATCCATCCACGAGTTCTCAGGGAACTTAAAGATGAAATTGCTGATATCCTAGCCAAAATATATAATCTTTCCCTCAAATCAGGCTTTGTGCCTGATGACTGGAAGGTAGCGAATGTAACACCAATTTTCAAAAAAGGATCCAGGGGTGATCCAGGAAATTACCGGCCTGTCAGTTTGACATGTGTCCCAGGTAAAGTGATGGAAACCATCCTAAAAGATAAAATTAATAGGTACATAGAAGAGGAGGCGCTGCTAAAGGAGAGCCAACATGGCTTTTGCAAGGGCAAATCATGCCTCACTAATCTGTTGGAATTTTTTGAGAGTGTCAACAAGCATGTGGATAAGGGGGATCCAGTTGACATTGTTTATCTGGACTTTCAGAAGGCTTTTGACAAGGTCCCACACCAAAGGCTCTTGAATAAACTTACCAGTCATGGAATAAAGGGACAGGTCTTGTCCTGGATCAGCAACTGGCTAAGGGACAGGAAACAGAGGGTAGCACTAAATGGACACTTCTCCAAGTGGAGGGAAGTAAAGAGTGGGGTCCCCCAAGGTTCAGTACTGGGACCCCTGCTTTTCAACCTCTTCATAAATGATCTAGAGGTAGGAGTAAAAAGCAAGGTAGCCAAATTTGCTGACGACACTAAATTATACAGGGTAGTGAAAACTGTGAGAGATTGTGAAGAGCTCCAGAGGGATCTCTTGACACTGGGGGAGTGGGCAAAACAGTGGCAAATGAGCTTCAACATCAGTAAGTGCAGAGTGATGCATGTTGGGGCAAAAAACCCCAATTACATTTATAAACTGATGGGGTCTGAACTCTCTGCGACAAACCAGGAAAGGGACCTTGGTGTCCTGGTGGACAGCTCAATGAAGATGTCAACCCAGTGTGCCTCAGCAGTGAAAAAAGCAAACTCAATGCTAGGGATCATTAGGAAGGGTATAGAAAATAAGTCAGCAAGTGTCATTTTGCCTCTTTATAAATCTATGGTGAGGCCCCATCTGGAATACTGTGTACAGTTCTGGTCGCCATACCTCCAGAAGGATATTATGGAGTTGGAGAAAGTACAGAGGAGGGCAACCAGAATGATTAGGGGACTGGAACACCTTCCTTACCATCTGAGGCTGCAACGGTTGGGCCTTTTCACTCTTGAACGACGGCGTCTAAGAGGTGACCTGATTGAAGTTTATAAAATCATGCACGGTGTGGACAAAGTGGATAAGGAAAAACTGTTTTCCCTATCGCACAACACTAGAACTAGGGGACACTCCATGAAACTTTTGGGTACTAGTTCTCAAACAAATAAGAGAAAGTACTTTTTCACCCAGAGGATTACTGGTCTATGGAACTCCCTGCCAGAAGAAGTGGTGACAGCTGTCAGTCTTGACAGCTTTAAGACAGGATTAGACAAGTTCATGGAGGACAAGGCTATCAATGGCTATAATTATGGCTACCTAAGGACAACCTCCGGGTTGGAGAGATAGGCAGGATATCTCTCAATGCCATTTCCAGGGAATCCTAAGCAGGTGAAGGCATATCCTTGGGAATACCCTGAAGGAAATGGTGAGCCACTGTGTGAGACAGAATGCTGGACTGGATGGGCTGTGGCCTGTTCCAGCAAGGCTGTTCTTATGTTCTTATGTTCTTATGTTCTAGTCCCACAAGCTAGGCAGGGATTCTCAACCTGTGGCCCGCAGTGCCATTTCATGTGGCCCCTACTGCCTCCACCACACCAGAAAACGCCATATGGTGGAGGAAAGGCAAAATGGCCATCCGGCCCCTGAAGCTGAGGGAGCGTGACCCGGCCCCTGGGTTAAAAAGATTGAGAACTGAGGTAGAGGGTCTGTTGTGAGGAAACGTGGGAATGTCACCCTACCGTTGTGTTTAATACAGTACAGCAATCTTGCATTTCAGTCTTGTATCTAAGGCCACTGTAAGCAATACAGTTAATGTGCATGGATTTTTATCAAGTTGCCACTTCACAATGGTAATGCCATTGGTAATGTCCAAATACTGCCATTTTTTGCAGTTCATTAAAATTATGCAACTATATCAGTAAACCCACATGTTTTTAAAGCTTTGGGATGGCTAGCCCAATATCTGGGGCCCCTTTTTAGAATCTAAACCAGGGGTGGCCAACCTTTACCACATCTCTGGACAGCGACGCAGGCTAGACCATGCCGCCTGGAAGTGGAAGTTTACACCAGCCGTGGGCACGTTTTACAGATGACATAAACACGTACGCTTCCACTTCTGGGTGTGGCGGAGGCAATGACTGGCCGGATGGTATGGTATCAGGGGTCTGGGAAACCTTGATCTAAAGCAATCACAACATGTGGGAATTAAATGTTGGTGCTCCTACAAAATGTACTCTGTTTCAGTCACAATTTCTTTGTTGTCCATATTAATGTTATATAGTTCTGTAGTCATGATTTTTTGCCTTGATGTTTAGTAACAACCATGCTGCTGCATTTTCTTCTTTAGTCTTTGTTAGGAGTCCTTCCAAAAAATAGCTTTCTGCCAGTAATAAGGTACAGTAGACCCTCGATTAACAACAAAGCTTGGTTCCATGAGTAGTGTCGTTAATTGTGAATCGTCGTTAATCGCGAGTTCCTGCACAACGACGCTAAAAAAGCGGCTTCCTATAGGAAAACCTCGATTAACGACGTTTTTGCACGACACTAAAAAAGCGGCTTTCTATGGGAAAACCTCGATTAACGACGTTTCCGTATGATGCTAAAAAAGCGGTTCCATTGAAACGTGACGTCGTGTGAATGGTGACTTTGCCGCTAACAACTCGTCGCTAATCGAAAATGTTGTTAGTCAAACGCGTCGTTAGGCGGGGGTCCACTGTATTGCCTGTGGTTTTTAAATTGAGTTTTCACTACATCTTTTCATATGAAAATAAAAAAGACAGGGAGATGAAACACCATTTCCAGTTATCTTTCTTCGTATTCTGTTCTAAAGTTGAGTACTTGTCCAAAACATAGGCGTGCTTCAGGGCTCAACATGGAAAAGTTGGGGAATGAGCAGGCAGGGGCATGGGAGGGTTGTCTGCATGCACCCATTCATATCACCACTCTCTTAGCCCTCACATGAGTAGATTGAATTCCAATATGGGTCTCTCCCATATTGCATAGCTAAGCTTCTCTATATCCTGGATTTGCAACCACTCTTGGAGGAGACACAGTAGTTGAAATCCTGTAAGGAAACTTACACCATGTAAGGCTGATGACATCATCAGCTACAGGTGTCTCTCGTACTACATTAAAGACTTATGATTCCTCCACCCTCAAAAAGCTGTCATAACGAAGCAGCCTGGGGTTGTAGAATTGAGTAGGGGAGGGGGGTCTTTAATTTCTAAAAATTGCCATTGTAGGTAAAATTGGTTTTCTAGGGATTTATTTTAGGAGGGGGGAATCTTGGAGGGAAACCCCCATGGCCTATTGGGGGCATTTTAGACCATTCTCTGCAATATATATAGGCAATTTTGAGTGCACATGTGTATATCCTTGCTCTTTCTCTTTACAAACACACTCTTGACTCTTGACTCCAAAAATTTTTGCTACCACACTGTGGCCGTGGTATGGTGGGTGTGGCCAGGGGGAAAGCCCTGTGTTGCACCCGAATTAGGACTACTTTATTTCAAAATTTGGATGGGTGGGGCCAGCCAGAATTTCTGCTACCGGTTCTGGTGAACTGGTGCAAACCTGCTGATGCCCACCACTGACTACATGTATCTGCGTTTACACAATTTTTTGGGGGTTGGGGTGGATTCTCCTTAACACAGCACTGTGGTTACCACCAGGTGGCCCTGAGAGCCCTGGCTGGCCATTGCAGCTATAGCTGCTGGTGTGGATGGGCCTCTGTTGTGCAACTTCTGCGGTGACGTCAATCAAAAGGGCAGGCAGGAGAACCAAGGAACAGCAGCAGAAGGCAGACTCAGTGCACCGTTTATCCGGTAATTTGTTTTAATTATTATTACACAGTTACCTTTTACTTTGGGGGGCGGGGCAGATACTGTTAAATACAGGTTGACTCAAACCACTGAGAATGATCAACTGCGTGTGTGGTAAACACAAAATGACCCACTTTAACCAAAAAGGTCCTAGTTGCAGTAAGCCTTGGGAGATCACCCAAGATCCCCACCCCGTTAAATGAAACCCCATAACTTGAGAGGGTGTTTATGTGAGGTTTTTATCTGGAAAAGATGGCTTCCTCCCCCAGTTTCTGAACCTAGTGGGGCCCAAAGTTGGGGGGGAGGCATGGGGCTTGCATTTGAGCGCCATGTCCTCACCTCTGTTGAGGAAAGGGAGGGGAGGCGCAAGGGATTGTGTTTTAATAAACCCATCTGATGCAAGAGAGACTCCCTACTCTCAAGACAATGCAGTCAACGGTAGGAAGCTGAGTCCTACTGGCAGCACCCCGTCTTTGTTCTCATTTTACCTGCCCAGGCAAGTAATTCTTGCATTACATGGGCCTTCACACACTGCCTTCAGATGCTTTATCCACCTAGCATCCCCAGTCCATCTTGGTTCTTGTTTCCAAAAGCAGAAGAGATGGGAGGACAAACTCACTTTTGGCACGTGCGGGTTGAATTCCACCGCTCTGTGAATCGCTTCTACTGCATTCATCTCGGCTGTACTGAGCCCTCGCCTGGAAGCTGCCTCTGGAGAAAACCTGGGTAGAAGAAAGGAAACAGAAGCATAGAGGTCAAGGTCAGCACCAGGAAGGAGGCTAAAAAGAGGATCTAAGGAGCAGGGGCCTGTGAAGCCAGCCTCAGTTGGTTTCCATAGCTTTCTCCAAAATGCCTCCTGCAAGAGGCCATTGTGATCCACCAAGCTACAGACAAGTGTGTTTCTTGACAAATCCCAGCAGAAGTTGAAAGTATGCTTGCAATCAGTCACATCAAATCTTTAGTCAGACCCATTGTTTCTCCCTCTTTCTAACGCTCTCTAATCTAAATGTGTTTAGGTTTTATTTTTTAACTCAGGATCAAAGCCTCAGAAAGAAAGGAGGGAGAAGGAAGGAAATATGCCTGTAGCTGTTTGTGAGTGGGGTGTTTTTAATTCATTTCTCCTTTTAAATTGCATTTTTGGGAAGGGTTTAGAGGAGTTCTCAACCCAGTGCCACTCGGACAGGTTGAGATGAACGCTTGGTGCAGTAGCAGTAGCGGGCGATCTACTTTCAGCTGCACGTTGTTCCCAGTGATGTGCCCCTCCTGTGGGCAAATATAATCTGCCCCAGTGAGTGGAAAGAAGCGGGAAGGAAACACCCAGACCATGCAATCTCTTTCTCACCTCACACCCCACGGCTAACTCCATAGCTGTACTTGGCAGGCGGACACCACAGGGAAAGCTGTGACAAACCTAGCCCTGCCCTCCCAAGCTGGAGTCGCTGTGTAGGGAGGAAAGATGTTGCAGTAGGTACTGGCGATCTACAGGACAAAAAGAATGAAAGAAAAATAAAATTACTCAGGTCTTGAAGTGCACACCACACTCTTAATAGCAAAACTCTGCAAAAAAAGAAGAAAGGCAGGGAGGAAAGCAGGCTTTCCCACACTGCTTGCTCCCCAGCCTTCGGGCCATGCTCTGAGCCCCAGCCACGTGAGCAGGATGGGATTCCTATCTGCTCAGGGTTTGGGCATTTCTACCTTGGCGCAGCACCTGGCAGATCAAAATCTATCTCTGGACATTGCTGTGCTTTTTGGTAACCTGGGGGCTTTCCTGCATCACTCCTCAACTTGGGCTGCAGCAAAACAAGAGTGCTTAGCACTCCGTATAGCTGCTGCTTCCAGACCACAATGATAATGCACTGCTTGCCTGTTCAAACTTCTATACCGTACATCAGGGGTGCCCAAACCTTTGGTCTGGATCCTGCCCCCGACGCCAATCCATTCACCTCATGCTGCCCTTGTCGCTCCCAGAAGCAGAAGTAAAATGTGTGTTTTACTTCCAC
Organism: Bradypodion pumilum; assembly: GCA_035047305.1. NCBI lineage: Eukaryota > Metazoa > Chordata > Lepidosauria > Squamata > Chamaeleonidae > Bradypodion > Bradypodion pumilum. The sequence goes on from JAWDJD010000005.1 coordinate 137,543,020, forward strand.
TACCAGGAGTGATGAAGGCGGTATGGGCCAGATGAATTGGCATTGGGGGCTGGATCTGGCCTGTGGGCTGAGGTTTTGGCACCCCTGGTTTAAGCAGAGAAAATGGCAGCCTAAAAATTATCTCATCCTGTTGCAAAACATTTAAAGACGCATTTTACTTCCACTTCCGGTGGGAGGAACCACGTGACCGGCCCACGGCCCGAAATGTTTGGGCAACCCTGCGGTTCATGCTTGATTTCTTTGCCTCAAAGAATTATCTGTTCCCAAGCCCCTGATGCACATGTATCATTCTGCTGGTAAGGATACAATGCCATTAATTGCATGGATCATATTTTCACTTTTTGGTACACAAGAGGGAAGGCAGCCAACAGGACACCCGCACTTCCCTTCTGCCAATACAGGCAGCCACTGTTGCTGCTATTTGCACAGTCAACAACTGTGATGCTCAAGTGAGCTTTATTATGCAAAATCAAATAACTCTTTCCAATAAGTATAGTTTGCAGATTTACAGCAATACAAAGCATGTTCCTGAAAGAAGGAACAGTCTTTCATCTATTAATAAAAATAAGTTACATATTGCCCAAAATTATAAACAGGTCTTCTGTACTTACTTGTCAGAGACTGCTCTGGCTTTGAGTAGCGCGGCTGTGTAGCATATTGTTGCCGATTTTGGTAAACTTATATCTGGCAAAGAAAGCAAAAATGAAAAGGACATATTGTAGGTGGATATACTGTATGTTGGGTTGTTTAAAAAGAGCAAATGAAATATATGACTAAAGGAACAGCTAATCTTGAAATAGAACAACCTCATCTAGAATTGCAACTGGCTAAACTAAAATGCTTGACAAGCGAATGAGAAGGAAATCCTGTAGACTGCCGTTTCCTACACACCCACCTGGGAGTAAATGCAACAGAAGTCAATGCGGTTTACTTCTTAATAGGCATGCACAGGTTTGGGTAGCTGCTGGCTCTTAACAGCTCTTCACACTTGGCACTGTTCCCTTAAACAGAGCACAATCTATTTCTGCTGTTTAACAGCTGCTTTGTTAGGAAACAGGCTTTTATAACTACAGTATTTTTATACGATGAAAAATCATCTGAAAATACTGTAGTTTCTGTCCTGTACCTGAACTTACAAAAGATGGGATGGAATGTGAGCAGACATTTGAAATATGGTTAGTTGAGTAGTTTGTCTTATAATCTTTTGCAATGATTCTAGATGTCCACATGTCTGCTTTCAAGACAGGGATCCCTTCTGAATGAAAAGCACATTGTTAAAGCTGAATCAGGGCTGTAGCTAGGATTCTAGATGTTGGGGGTGGGTGGGAATATTTTTTCAGGAGGGGCAATAATGGTGCGTGCGCACGCGCGCACCCACCCACACCAAAGTGGTCTCTCGCCCCTATTTATCTGCTTGCAATTTCTTACTTTCAAACTGCTAGGTTGGCAGGAGCTGGGACAGATAATGGGAGCTCTTATGCCCTGCCTGGCGCCTTGGTGTGAAGCTTGCAGTGCGGTGTCAGTGGCATGCCCTATCTTGGGTCCCTCCCCGGGCTTCCTCTGTATCCCCACTCCCCTAGGGCCACAGGTTCATTCCCTGGCTCCTTCCATGCCCTGGAGGCTTCATCCTTGCCTGGCCACCTTCCTCTCCTTCTCTTCCCCCTCTCCCCAATGAAGGCAATTAGAGAAAGGTGGAAGAAAAGGAAGCTGCAAGAGGTTGAAAGGGAGACTTTGCAGTCTTTCCCCCCTCGGACGGAAGGAGGCTGGAGCTGGGCGATCACACGCTACACCTTGGTTGTGGGGCCAGGTTGCTAGCTCAGGGTTTTTTTAGCCGCCACCCCCTTAGCTATGGCCCTGGGCTGAATATTTTCAGAAACTTCACAGTCTTGCACATTCCTTGGATTTTCTACACACACTACAGAGAGACAGCCTATAACACCTTATTTTTCTTTAATAACATATTTTCAAATATTAACATCATTTCCCCTTTAATTAGGTATTTTCTTCATTATCATAATTAAACAACATAATCTCTGATTTATGTAGTTTTATCTGTAATCACATTATTTCTCCAAATTATTTCAAATATAATTTGACCTGATCCATAGCCCTTAATAAGTTTTCCATTGTTAATAAAGTATAATCAACAAAGATAAGTTAACTTGTTAACTAATCTTTAGGTAAAGGTAAAGGTTTCCCTTGCTCGAAAGCCAGTCGTATCCGACTCTAGGGTGCAGTGCTCATGTCTGTTTCTAAGCCGAAGAGCCAGCGTTGTCTGCTTCTGCAGACGTTTCCGTGGTCATGTGGCAGGCATGACTAGACACCGGAGCGCACGGAACGCTGTTACCTTCCCACCGAAGTGGTCCCTATTTATCTACTTGCAATTTCTTGCTTTCAAACTGCTAGGTTGGCAGGAGCTGGGACGAAGACGGGAGTTCATTTCCGTCCTGCAGTACTCGGGAATCGAACTGCTGACCTTCCGCTTCCCAGTCAGCGTCTTAGCAACTTGAGCCACTGCTTTACTTTGTCTTTTAAACCCATACCACAAATTATTGTGCCTTCTCTAATAAAATTTGCAAATAATTCTATTATTAAAGCAGCAAAAGAGAAAGAGGACATTCTCCTCTTGGCCTTCAGATACCTGCTCTGTTACACCATCATTTACTAAAACTGGCATAATATTCTGAGTATAATTGACTTATTATATCCTTTAAATCTCTCCCCCAAACCCCCAAGTTTATATTATCATTTTTAATGCTGACCATTCTACACAATCAAGTGCTTTGAATATATCCAATTAAATTACTTCTGCCTTCAGATTTAAACTACTGATAACACAGATTACATTTAAATTGGACAACAAAATAAATAATTTTGGATTTATTAACAGCAATAAGTTTAATGGTAGCAAGGAACAGAGAAGAAAGTACGATTTCCGATTAAATACATGATATAAAGAAGTTTAGAATACAGTATAGCTATAAATTACAAGTTAACATGGAATATTAAAGTAAATAAAAGTCTGATAAAAAAAGAACATTTTCATTGATATCTGGGGACAATTTATTAATTTTATATTAAGGGAAACGATTGTGTACCTTTATTAGAATCAATGCAATTTTGGAAGGGGAATGGAACACTATAATAGAAGGGAAAAATGGTTATATATCCAAATGGTCCTGATGCAGGGAAGCACATCAAGGTTATTTGCATTGGTTCTTATGGTTTTTTTTATATAAAAAAATAGTGTGTGTGAGAGAGAGAAAGATATATTAATTGTTTGATAATAAGTTTTTTTAAGTATGTAGGGTTTTTTGTTATAAAAAATAGAATCTAGGACCTCTATTAATAAGGCTTCTGGAAAGCAATATTATTTAAGCAACTACATATTGTATATTAATAATTTCATTTATCAAGGTTTTTGTTTGTCATTGATGATATCAGATGTCCCAGCTTATCTGAGATGGTCCACCACTACTATAGCAGGAGAAAACACCCAACAATCCTAGAGCCCTGCTATGCAAGTACCTTAAATAACCGTTAAGCAAATTGTATCAGATATGTTAATAATAAAAGCTTGGCGGAATGCAACTGATGCAAAAAAAGTGAGGGTCATAAAGTGTTTCTTAGACTTCACGCTCACCAGCATCAACTGTCATGAGTTATAGTGAAATACAAAAGCCAGAGCTAACTTAATCTGTCATTTTCATTCCATCAATGTTTTTGGCTAAAAAGCAAGCCAAATGGCCTCCTTCTAAACAAATGGCATGTCATTATACAGCTGTTTTCTGTTGTGTACCTGGCAACTGTATGACTGTCTACAACAGGGGTTCACAACGTTTTGGCACTGCAGGCAGGTCATGCCCCCTTCACACAGGTGAGTGGGCAGAGGTGTGGTTCTTCCCACCTCTTGCGGCAGTGGCCGGTGCATTGCCGGTGGATTTTCTGGGAGTTTTGCCGCTTCCCGTGGTAGCGAGGGTGGCATGTTTCCACCATTTTTAGGGGCATTTTGGTTGTGTTTTTGCCACTTCCTGTGCATTTTTGGTGTTTCCGGTGGCAGTGGCAGCAGGTGCATTCATACCTGTTTTAGCCAATCCCACCGCTTCCCATGGGAAGTGGCAGGAGCAAGGGCACACATATTCGCCATGTTTATAGCATTTTCCGCCACATTTTTTGCGCTTCCGGTGCGTTTTCGGCACTCCTGGTAGCACTTGTGACCCTGGGGTCCTCTCCGCAGGCCAGATTAATTGGCTCCATGGTATGGATTAGGCCTGCAGTCTGTAGGTTGCGAATGCCTGCTCTACAACTATGGCTAATGGGGGGAAAATCTTAGTACAAGATAAGCACTGTTACCAAAAGATATCATTATAGTTTCAGAGTTCAATAACTGTCAGTAACGTTCTTCCTCTTTTAACTTGGCCTTGATCTCATCCTTGTACTTGTGCTTATTTCTCTTTTCTACCCAGAGATTTTCCATGATGTTTCTGCAGTAAAAGTAATGCCTGTAAAAATACTAACAAATGATAGCTTTCAAGTCAATGTTCGGTGTGATGGAGCTCCAAATGGTGGGGGAAAGCCTCTTAAAAGATAGCAATGGAAACAAATTTTAGAGGAGCCAGTTTAAGCCCTGCTTATATATGAAATGGCAAAACATGCTGCAAGGTTAATAGCTAGAAATGCTTTAAGTATCTTTGAAAGATGATTTTACCAGAAATTAAAGGGACTGAGTTAAAATGCAGGGACACAAACATAGTGCAGGGAGTAGGACTGCCAAAATGCTTAGGCTCTGCTAGGATAGATTCCAGAATGCTCTGTGCAGGAACAGAAGAACCCATTCAGAGAGATCACAATAAAAAAATATTGTTCTACATCAGATGCAGCACAGAAATCCAAAATAAATCTTAGAATAAATAGAATCGCACTAATTGGAGAAGGCTAGCCTGATAACACAGCACTGGGTGTTGCAATATTTCTCTCTTACAGGTATTCCCAAGTTTACTTTGTAGCTAGACTCTGCTCCGAGCATGGATATCTCATTTTTTTACAACATTTAAATATCACCCAATAAACACTTTAAAAAAGAAAAACCTTACAATGTTATTCTTGGCAGTTTACAAAAAAGATGACGATCATCTGGTTAAAACAGTGTGGCACATGGACCACACTCTTGAAACAAGCCAGCCACAGAAGGAATTGGTCAGCAGGAGAAGAAGCTGTTAAGCCCTGCGTTAAGGTTATGTTCCTGCCTGTTTGCAGTTTCAGAGTATGCAATGATCAACCTTCATATTTAAAGTGAAGGTTTCGTATCAGGAGACAAAGAGAGCAACCACCTTGCAAGACTACCAGGCTAGGATGCTCCTTTCCCAGGAAGGTTAATCTGCCTCTCCCATTTTCTATTTGCCAATAGGCAAAGACTGGACACTGATCAGAATGTCTGGTATTGTTTTGATCTTATGTTGCTTTTAATGCTCCTAAACTGGTTTTCAATGGTTTTAAACTGCATGATGTATTTGTTTTAATCTGACAATTTATTTAACTGTTTTCATATTGTACAGTATCATGTTTCATCCGAACCTGGCTTCAAAACTTTAATGGCTCCTTCAAGGGAGAAAGACGTGAAACAAATGGAAACAAAATAAAAATGAGATGTTTCACTGATTGGAAACATTTTGTACCTGCTAGTTCATACAAAAGCCAATCAGACCCTTCAGAGGCCAAGAGAAAACAGAAGAATGAAGAGGGACTGGAAAAATATATGTTCCTATCTATAAACTAATTCTCCAGCCCTGCCATAAAAGCAAGAAACTAGATATCATGGACAACATGGAATTAATTAGATGAAAGCTTATGGATACACTAATCTTAAAACTGTTTAAAAAGACCATGTAATATAAAGAACTGTAGAAAAATAATTTTGAGAGAGCCTGGAATGTCCGCCCCCCTCCCCGCCCCCCTGGGATAAAATTATATATTATACCAATTCACACACACACACACAGAGCCAATATATGGTAAGAGATGTTTCGACTCACCATCATATTTTGCTAAAACTGCTTGTACATCTGCATATGCTTGTAACTCCAGCAGAGCTTCTAGCAAATTTTCATGGATGTTGAACATGCTAAGAAGAGGGAATTCCTTCATTAACTACAAGGGGGGAAAGGGAAAAAAGGTTTAAATTTTACATGAAATATTGAGCAGTTTGATATAATAATAATAATAATAAACGGGTGCCCGCCATCACCTGGGTAGGGTTTGGGTGTGTGTGTGCTGACCTACCTCCCGGGGTTGAGTTGCTCAGGTGCTCCTTCTCCTGGGCTGACTTCTGTCCACGAGGACCCCTGGCAGCTGGCCTGCCTGGCCAAGGGGCGGGGGCCTGTGATGTCACATTGTCTGACCACTCGCAAAGGTTTACCAGGTTTGGGCAAGACATCAGAGGGCATGACATCACAAAAGTGCAGACCTGGTCAGCCCTTGTGATTGGTTGAGGACTAAAGGATCAATGTGGAGGGCAGAACCCCCCCCCCCGGGCTTCGGGACCCCAACAGAGACCTGCTCACGTGCGCAAGGTACATGTGTGCCTTTCATGGGGTTTAGTCAAGGGGTGCGGCAGCCCATTCCAGACATGCCACCTTTGCTTTAAAGGTATAGATGATGATGATGATTATAATAATAATAATAATTAATAATAGGCTATCATAAAGCTGAGTTTATACAGAACAGTGTAAAGCAACCTGAAATAAGTCCTCTTTGTAATATGAGGTTGGAAAAGAATTCAGGACCACATTGTTGATGGTAAAGCTTCAAAAGAATGGTACATGAGGGGCATTCCCACCCACCCACCCTATGGTCACTTCAACTTCTGTGTCTAGGCCAGATGTGAAACTCAAAATGTAGGCACCTTTTGGTGATTTCATTCTGCAGCTCCTTTTGCCTGACCTAGTGTGAGAAAGATTAGCTAGCAACACAATGTTGCCATTACCAGGGTACGCCCGATCATGGTTCAAAAATACAGTACCACAATCTTAGAGAAGGCTCTTTTGTGTATCCTGTCACTTCAACTAAAAGCCTACTTCAAAAGGGTAGGGAAGTCCTCTGGAGTGGCTTTTTTGGGCTCTCCAAGAGCTGCAGAGAGAAGGGAAATGGATTCTGGTTTTGATGCTGTAATGCTCAGTTGGATTTATGCCTAAGTGCATGTTGGAACTTTCACACAAACTTCATCATTTCAAAATCAATACTACAACTGAAACGTATCTGTTTCAAGTTACATATTTGAAGATTCTCCAAAGCATGAGGACACTGACTTAGGCTTCTGGGAACTGAAGTCCAAAATCCAAAGGTTGAAAAACACTGCTTTACATCATAACTCTACCCTTCAGCTTGTAATCTAAGGAAAGAGGGAAACCTCTAAGAATGCATATGTTTGTGGTATATTTATCCAGAGGAAAACACACACATAATGAAATAGAGCACTTGTAAAACTGAACAAGCCACTGACCTCTTACAGCAGAAGGACCAATTTCCCTCCCAAAAGGATCTCTTTAAGCCAGTGGGAGAGGGCAGACATAGAACCAGCCCCACTTTATTCATGTATATCAATAAGCCTCTTCTATACTATAGGGCACAGTATACTCTATCTCCCAAGAGAAAACACAAGGAGACGGAGGAAAAAATGCTAGTGTTAATACAACTGCTGAGCCCAAGAACATGTTACCTCAGATAATTGGTTCACTTTGCAGCATGGAGGGGCTGATCCTAACAGGTTGCATCTCCCTGAACACTGACAAGTGCGTCTTAGTGCCATATTAGTGGATTAGCAACGGGCACTCCTAGTAGCACTTGGTGATTTACTTGGGCTATTTGTGCAACTGGGCTGAGAGTACTTCTCTGATGTTCTCTAAGCGCAAAAAGAGAAGACTGGTTTCATAAAGGCTGGGAGAAAGAAGTATCAATTTAGATAGATTCCTGACATAATGAGCAATTTCTAGGACTGAAATTCAAGATTTGGAAGAAAGAAGGAGCAACCTAAAAGCTATATGCCTTAAGTCAGAAACACACGCGCATGTATGCACACGCACACACACACACACAAAAACACAACAAAATAGTTTACAAAAAATAGGAAGATGGGCAGCAGGAAGCTTACTTTGATCTCTCTCCTTTTTTTTCCTTTTTTTATTTTTTATTTTTTACTAAACAGACATACAGGGGAAAAAAAAGAAAACAATAACATTACAATACAGTAATACCTCAAAGATAACCTCAATACAATATTAACTCACATTCATAGAGGCTAGCACATAACAGTACTTATACTGATTGTTTACCATTTAACCACAATATTAGATACCACAATGTAAAATATTATTCAATCAAACAATAAAAGTTTTCTAAGCTACCTCTATAATAATTTTTTAATAATTACAAATCACCCTGTGAATATATACAATGCCCGGAGAGTTTAGTTGCTATTTCAACTCCAAAAACCTCTTTGCGATGGTGCAGGTCCTGAACTGTCATTTACCATAAGAGAATGATCCACAAACGGTTTCCATATATTCCAAAACCTATTCTCTTTTAAATTATCTCGTTTCACTTTAATCTCCCATGTCAATTTGTCATTCAATGCTAGGCTCCACATTTCCTTGTACCATTCTCCGATCTGTATATCTACATCATTTTTCCAATTTCTAGCTATACATTGTCTACCTGTGGTCAATACAATTTCCAATAATTCTTTTTCCTCCTTATTCAAACCCAAACCTTCCACATTTGTTAAAAGAATGGTACCTGACACCAACTTGACCTTTTTACCCAATATTTCACCAAACTCCCCTTCTATTATTCCCCAAAAATCCCTTATTTTTTTACAACTCCACCACATGTGTTCATATGTTCCATCTGTTTCTTTACATCTCCAACATAACTTATCTCTTTTATTATCCATCTGATAAAGCTTTAGTGGTGTCAAGTGCCATTGCCACAACATTTTAAAATTATGTTCTTTAATTCTTACAGACATTGTTCTCATGATCCTCTTTTTCCATTTGTTTCTCCATTCAACCTCCCCAATCCTTATATTCAAATTTTGTTCCCACTTCCGCTCTCTCCTTTTTTGCTGATTAAACATTTAAAATCCCAGACCCTTGGCCTAAAGAAAGGAGGTGTTTCATTGGAGGTGAGCCCTAAAGAACTGGGTCACTAGATTTCACAGAATGGACACAAAAAATAAAAATAAATGCTTATGATAATGCATGCATTTTTATGCACAGTTAAGGGAATGGATAAAGGGATCTCACACCCATTTCTTTTAATGCATCACCCATGTTTTGAATGAAAGCTTTTGCTTATTGTTAAACTGAAGCAGGAAGCCCTTTCTCTGACTTAAGTGGTACACCATAAACACAGGAATTCAGTCAAGCAGTTAAGCAGTCCAAATGCACATAATGTGTAGGTTACAAACAACAGAATCAATGCAATTACCATTGTGTTGTGCAAATAAATAACCACTAGTAGGCTAATATTTCCTGAACCAGGAAATAAAACAAGATTGGCAACAAATTAGAAAAGCATTTCAACCCCCTGCTCTTTTTCTTATGCTTCATTTTCTTCCTTTCTGGTGAACAACAACCTATTCTCCTTGTATCACCCTCTGTCAGAGCAGTAGGCAGAGGCATGAGACAACAGTGCAGACAAGTGCACTGTCTAGACCGAGATGTGCAGATCAGAAAAGGACTTTTCTTCAAAATGTCATGCCTTATTGATGCCTAAATCAATTTGAGTTGTAACTGTGAAGGCAGCCATCGCTTTGTTCTCAGAATAAATGTCAAACCAATAAGAGCATGAAGCAGACAAAATGGGAGTTCTAACTAGCATTCCTCTTTATGCCACTGCCAAATGCTTCCTTCCCTCCTGCCCTCAAGTGGAAAGATTTTTCACACCATTTGAACTGGATCACAGACAACATGGAACATCAGGATGAAAGATAATGCAACTTGAGTACTGTACTACCATAAGAATGAAGCTATTTACCTTTCTATTCAGATAGAAATTTTTTGTGTATTTCTTTATGGGAGTGGTACCTATCTACCATAACACATTAGGAGTTGCATAATATTTCTCCTCCTCCTCCTCCTGTATCCGAATCCAAATATTGGTGATCATCATGGCAATCAGTCATGAAGACTGTCCTGAAAATATAATGTAGTGGCCTTTCATTGCTTCTTGGCCTTTTGGCTAAGATCAAGTCTAGTATCATCTGCCTTCCTCATCGCAGCATGACCCTTGTACCACTGATCAAGTTCCATGAGACACTTTCTGTTCCTGAGCCCTTTTGGCACGCAAAGTCCTCCTCAGCCCCAGACCAGTATTGATGAAGCTGCTGCCCTACATCCAGATGGATTCTAGTGGGATTTAATCCACTTGGGGACCATCACCCTTCCCAGAGCCACTAGTCTTCAGGACTATCAGGTTAGTTACCCACCGCCTGACGATCGGCACTCACTTGCTGGCAGTATGGTCTACTTTCTATTACCATAGCAGGATGACCTGGCTAAACTCTCATAATATTCCTACAACATTCCATGGAGGCCGTTTGGAGACCAGGAAGTTGCCATAGTGACAGGACCAGTATGTACATTCTCCTTACACACACAATTGTCACCTATAATGAAGATGCATGCCTGTGAATGTATACTGGAACAAAGGAGACTGTCAGCTGTTGGACAAAAACCTCCAGCCTAATGTCAATAAGTTTGGTGTCTTGCACGGAAGACAAAGAAGGAGCCGCAGTGAGGGCTAAAACACAGCTTTATTGCATGATGGTCAGGATGAACATGTGGTAATGGCGGAGGTACAGCTCTTTTTATACTGCAACAATACATTTGAAAAGGGTTACACGGTAGCTCATTGGCTTCTACCTGCGTGACATCATTCTGAGTCACACCCTTCTTCTCCAGGTGTTCCTTGCGCGGGAAGGTTCCCGCGGCTGCCGGTGATTGGGGGAATTTGAACCATGTGAGCTGAACGCTCGCAGCTGCCCTCTATGGTTAGCTAGCTCACGTTCCTTTAACAGCTGAGTTACATTGTGATCATTGTCAGGTTACATTCATACATTCTTAAAGTGATACAGTTACATACACAACACTCTTCCCCCCTAGGATGGGACGAAGTCCCACAACCATTGTGGCTTCCCGCATGTGTGCTTGGGGCGTACGACTGCTTGGCTGAGCTCAGGGGAACTAGGGGCTCCGAGTTCCGCAGACTCTCATCCTGCAACTGAAACGGGGACTCATTAGTCATCTGACGGGGAATCTGTGGCAATCTTGCATTTGGAGAGGGGAACGGAACATGTAATGGGATGTGAACCCCTCCCTATCGCTCGTGGTGCCTGGCGACCCCCCCAGCACGAATCTCAGTACCGATGAGGAGACCCTTGTTGTCTCGCCCCGGTTTCTTGCGCCTGCAACTGGCGTACTTGTGCTACCCCCTGCTGCCTGACTCGGTGGTCTTGGGGATGGAGAGAACAAACTTCCCCCTGCTGCCTGGGTTGGGGGTCTTGGTGATGGGGTAAACTCTAGAACAAAAGGACTGGGAGGACTGGAAATACCAGGGGCTGAACTAAACCCCCTCTTCTCGCTCGGACAGGTGGGGGACCACTCCGCGACATCCCCCTGGTATGGCAACATAAAAACAAACTCATCCCACTCTTTCAAAGTATCCTCCTCCCCGTGTGAGAATTCAGGGTATGCATTTGTACCTGGGGAGGTCCCGGTGTCTCCCCCTTGGGCTAAACGGGTGGGGGAGAACCCTAACGCTGACTCTCTTTCACTGGTAACTCGCCTTCTGAGCTGGTCAGCGTGCCTTCTCCACAGCAGACCTGTGCTAGTTTCAACCCTGCAAGACACTGGCCCCGTTTGCTCAATGACCATTCCTGGAACCCACGTTGGTCCCGATGTTGCGTAATTCCTGCAGTGGACCGGGTCCCCTACCACAAAGCTTTTGGAGCTCTCTATCTCTATATTTCTCCCCTCATCCTCCACCCTGGTCGGATCCAACCGATCAAAAAGTGTTACCGGCTTCCTCCGCATGAGGAGCTCAGCCGGCGACAGACCTGAAGCTAGGGGAGTTGCCCTAAAACAAATGAAGAATTGACACAGCTGGAGGTTCAACTCACCGGGACCCATGCGTCGCAGCGTGACTTTCGTAGTGTGCACTTGGCGCTCTACCTGACCATTTGTGGCGGGGTGAAATGGGGCAGAGGTAATGTGCCGGATGGCATTCCTCTCGATGAACACCTTGAATTCCGCAGACGTGAAAGTACTGGCATTATCGCTCACAAGGATGTCCGGCAGGCCGAAGCAACTGTAACCTTGCGCCATTGTTTAATGGTTGCGGCAGATGAGGTGTTGGACATGGAAATGACTTCCAGCCATTTGGAATATGAATCGACTATCAGCAGAAACATGGACCCACGAAAGGGGCCAGTGAAGTCGACGTGTCCCATTCCCTGTGGGGCAGCCGGGACTCCTCGGGCCGAGAGCTCTGGCAGCTCTCACACGTGCCCACCAAGTGCTCTATATCCGCGTCTATCTGGGGCCACCAGAAGTAGCTCCTGGCCAGTGCTTTGGAACGCACTATTCCCGGGTGGCTGGTATGCAGTAGCCTCAGCACCTTTGCTCGTAACTTCTCTGGGATGACTACCCGCTGGGCCCAGAGAAGGCAGCCCCTTTCAAGGGAAAGCTATACTCTGCGCCTGAAAAACGATTTGAATTCCTCCCCGGGGGGGAGTTGTGGGCCACCCTTTCCTCACCCAGGAACTGACTTGAGACAGGATTTTGTCGGCCGCCGTGGCTTTGGCGAGGTCTGCGGGAACTATGGGGGGTGAGTCGAGAGACTCGATCAGCAGGACTTGGTGGTCCTGCTCTACCTCGCATTTGGGGTCTCCTAAACTAGGTAGGGGAGATCGGGACAGCGCATCTGCATGGGAGATCTTCCCTGGGCGATGGACCAGTTCGTAATGGTAGGCGTTGAGGAAAATCACCCAACGCAGCATTCTGGGGGACAGGATTTGTGGGGTGGGCTTGCCTGTAGTAAAGATTCCCAAAAGGGGCTTATGGTCGGTCACAATTGTGAACTCGCGGCCGTACAGGAAATCGTGGAACTTCTTTGTTTCCGCGATTATGGCCAGGGCCTCTCTATCTGTTTGCGCATAGTTGCGCTCCGCCTTTGAAAGTGGCCTGGAATAGAAGGCATCCGGGGCTTCCCGCCCGTTCTCTCACACGTGGCACAGCACCACCCCCACCTCCAATGGTGATGCATCACAGACCAAAACTACTGGTTTCCTCGGGTTGAAATGGGTCAGGACGGCGTCTGAGGAGAAGAGCGCCTTGAGCTCTTTGAACGCTTTCTCCTGCCTATCTCCCCACCGCCAAACCACGTCTTTCTTAAGTAGCCTGTGCAGTGGCTCCGCAACAGATGCCTTCCTTGGCAGGAAGGAACGGTAAAAATTCAGGAGCCCTAGGAATGACTGCAGCTTCGGTTTCGCGGTAGGGCGAGGGGCGTTTTGCACAGCCGCAACCTTGGACTCGGATGGCTTGATGCCCTCTGGGGTTATTTTGAACCCGAGAAACTCAACCTCCCTCACAAAAAACACACATTTGTCCCTTCTCAACCTCAGTCCTGCTCTCTCGAATACAGATAGGACCTTGTCTAGTCTTTTCGCTATTTCCGATTCGCTCCCCGCTGTTATCAAAACATCGTCAAAATATGGGAGCACGCCTGGAAGCCCCGTTAAAAGGCGTTCCACGAGGGACTGGAAGATCCCGGGGCCCGAATTTACGCCGAACTGTAGGCATGTTACCTTGAATGTGTAACGATGGTTTGCGCAGCGGCAGCAGCTGGGGTTACCGTGAGCTGCTGGTACGCCTGCGCCAGGTCTAGCTTGGCGAAACACCTCCCCCCGTGCAAAGTGGCCAGTAAGTGGGTAACTACCGGCACCGGATATGCATTTGGCCGAATGGCCTTGTTGATTGTACATTTGTAGTCAGCGCAAATCCTGACCTCCCCATTGGATTTTAAAACTGTAACAATCGGAGTTTCCCACTCCGCAGAATCAACTGGAACTAAAATCCCCTGCCCCACCAATTTGTCCAATTCTGCCTCAATCGTGTCCTTGAGGGCGAAGGGGACTCTTCTTGGCTTGAGACGTATGGGCCAGATTTCTGGGTCCAACTCAAAAGAAACCAGGGGTCCCCTGTAAGTTCCGAGCCCCTTCTTGAAAACTGCAGGGTGCGCATCGCACACATCCCAAATTGGGTCAGTCTCTATGGCGTTTATGCTGGACAGTTCAATTCCCAGGGGAGCAAACCACTGGGTTCCCAAAAGGTCCCCTCCTTGAGAACTACTAGGGGCAGTTTTTCCGTGAACCTTTTGAACTTCACTGTGAAGTTCCCCACCCCCAACATCAGGATCACATAACCCTGCACGTCCCGTAAGTTAGACTTCATGGACCGCAACTTGGGGCGCGCATTTGGGGGAATGCGCAGGAACTCCTTCTGGGACAGGATGGAGTGGGACAACCCCGAGTCTATTTCCATCCTAACCGGGACCCCTTGTAACAGTACCTCTATGAAAAAATGCCGGTGCTCCAGGCCCACATGGTTCACGGCCACTGCGTTGTCATTGGCTGAGACCTTTCCGATGCCGGCCGCCTTGCATTGGGGTGCTTGAGGGTGTCTCGACGAGCCCTTGTCCTCCGTTCGCCCGCGCCTGCAGACCCTGGCGATGTGGCCTTTCCGCCCGCAGTTGTGGCACTTGGCCTTCTGGAATGGGCACCTCATCCAGTCGTGAGATGCCCCGCAGCCATCGCAACGGTGGTTTCCTCTCTCGCTGGCTCGGCGCTTTTCTCCGTGCCTCTTCACTCTCTGTACGTTGTTGTCCTCGCTGGAGCAGGAGTCCGCAGTCGTCGACAACTCCTCAGAGGTTGCTGGGGTGCCTGTGGGCAGCCTGGGGGCCCGCCAGGCCTCTTGTGCCAACATCCGCCGGGCCGCTTGCACGGGTGACTTGGCCCTCTCAGGTGCGGCCCCCCAGGATTTGAAGACTCTGACCCCGCTCCTCGCCACCTCGGCTGCTTGGGCCTCTCGCAGTACCTCGTTGAACATGAGGCGGTGGTCATGGGTCATCAACTTTCTCTGGACCTCCTCGTCCCTTAGGCCGCACAGCATGCGGTCTCGAAGGGCTATGTCCAGGGCCTCCCATTGGCAGTGGACGGCCGCCAGCCTGAGGGCCGCTGCGTAGGCGGACACGGATTCTTCCGAGCGCTGGTCCCGCCTGTGGAATGCGACCCGGGCAGGAAAGATGGAGACGGGCGACTGGAAGTGTTCCCTCAGTGTTGTGAGGTCAATGGGTCGACCTTCCGGGGAGCCAGCAGGTTCATCAGGATGCACAGCGTGGCCGGCCCCACCTGGGCTAGGAAGTGCGACCGCACCTTCCCCTTGTCATCGATGCCTGCAGCATCCATCGCGTGCCGAAACTGGCACTCGTACAGCTCCCATTGCTCAGGATCGCTGATGTCGAATTGGTGAGGCTTGATCTTGGGATACGCCATGGATCCCACCTTCGTCGCCAATTTGGTGTCTTGTACAGAAGACAAAGAAGGAGCCGCAGTGAGGGCTAAAACACAGCTTTATTGCACGATGGTCAGGATGAACATGTGGAAATGGCGGAGGTACAGCTCTTTTTATACTGCAACAATACATTTGAAAAGGGTTACATGATAGCTCATTGGCTGCTACTTGCGTGACGTCATTCTGAGTCACGCCCTTCTTCTCCAGGTGTTCCTTGCGCGGGAAGGTTCCCGCAGCTGCCGGTGATTGGGGGAATTTGAACCATGTGAGCTGAACGCTTGCAGCTGCTCGTGTTCCTTTAACAGCTGAGTTACATTGTGATCATTGTCAGGTTACATTCATACATTCTTAAAGTGATACAGTTACATACACAACAATAAGTAACAAGGAACTCTCGCTTCATATTATTTTAACAGTTTGCCAACACAGGGAGCGACCGTTAAATGTATCAGTTGTGGAGGAATGCTAGGGTACAGCAACACTGTGAGAAGGTTGACAGGGACTAGTTAAAATTGGGCAAAGCTTGTCAAGGAAAAGAGTGTTAAAATGTGCACAACAATTTGTATCCACAGAGCAACTGCAGTTTAAACTATTACCATTGGAAAAAGAAAAAAAACCTCACTAAAATCATGTTGATTTATTGATCATATTTGCAAAATGTATTCCAAAATGTATCTCAAATAAATCCTACAGGCTCTGCACAGATTCCACATTCTAGTTCCTGGACTATTTTCTCATTTCTCATAAACTAATAGCTGAATCTCTATCCTTTGCTGCAGGGGATGTCACTATTCACATCAAAACACTTCTCTTCTGTTGCCTAGGGGAGGTGAAGATACAAACCTTTCTTCAGTCATTTAAGGTGATTCACAGTCTCTACTCTGTATGTTCTATAGTTCCATAAAATACATAAGAAGTTGTGACCTATGTGGGGGTACGTCCAGACAGGGAGCTGCCATCTTTTCAGCTTGATGCACCGTTAAGATCTCCAAGGAGGTCTCCGGAGGAATGGAGAAGAAGAAGAGGGGAAATGGCACCAAAGGTGGGCAGACACGGTGGGCGGTCCTAATTTTAAATCCTATCCAATTAGCTTGACAGCTACGAGAACGGCTCCGCACATGCGCAGAACCCATCAATGTGAATTCACATGTATTAAGAATGACAGTTACTGTTAGGTGCAACCTGCCCCCCCCCCCCCATAGTACTGCTGCCTGCCCTTATCCTCTGTGCAGGAAGACATACTGCTTCACACAAGCACAACTGTTTATTTATTTAATGACATTTGTATCGCTGCCCTCTCGCCTAGGTGACTCTGGGTGGCCTACACATATAAAAACACCACAGACATAAACTCTACAAAACAATGAGATAAAAATGTTAAAATATTAAATTGGTGGTGGATGATTAAGGACCACCTCTCAGGACATTAAGAATGCTGCTCAATTCAGCTTCATCATGGCAGAGCTGAAACATCAGCTTCTGGAGATGCTGAGCTAACAAAAACTGAAGTAGGTTAGGAAGATGGGAAATTCAGATCAGAACCTGATGCTTATTCAATCTTATGATTCCACCCCTCTCTCAAAATATATGGTTCTAATGAAATTATAATGGTTACTGTGCCTGTTATTTTTAAATTGTAAATACATAGACTCGATAGACAGAGTGCCAGAAGAATTATGGACAGAGATGAAGGACATCATGCAAGAAGCAGCAAAGAAAACCATACCAAAAGAAAAGAAGTGTAAGAAAGCAAAGTGATTGTCTGATGAGGCTCTTAAAATAGCAGAGGAAAAAAGGAATGCAAAAGTCAAAGGAGAAAGGAAAAAATACAATCATTTGAACACAGAATTTCAAAGAAAAGCAAGGAGAGATAAGGAAAACTACCTAAAAGAACAGTGCAAAGAAATGGAGGAAAACAACAAAAGAGGCAGGACTAGAGATCTTTTCAAAAAAATCGGGCAAATCAAGGGAACATTTAAAGCAAAAATGACTATGATAAGGGACAAAGATGGAAAGGAGCTAGCTGATGCAGAAGAGATTAAGAAAAGATGGAAAGAGTACACAGAGGAACTCTACAAAAAGGACCTCAATACTCCTGATAATCACAATGATGAAAAAATTGAACTTGAGCCAGACATCCTGGAGAGTGAAGTCATAAAGGCCCTAAAGAGCACTGCAAACAACAAAGCTAGTGGAGATGATGGTATCCCAATGGAATTTTTCAAAGCTCTAAAAGATGATGACGTCAATTTACTGCATTCAATATGCCATCAGATTTGGAAAACAAAACAGTGGCCACAGGATTGGAAAAGATCAGTATACGTTCCAATCCCAAAAAAGGGCAATGCCAAAGAATGCTCAAATTATCGAACAATTGCACTCATCCCACAGGCCAGCAAGGTGATGCTCAAGATAATACAGGATAGACTTCAGCAGCATGTGGAGAGAGAATTACCAGAGGTGCAGGCTGGTTTCAGAAGAGGCAGGGGGACTAGAGACCACATTGCCAACATACGTTGGATCATGGAGAAAACAAAGGAAAACAAGAAACAAGTTTATTTTTGTTTTATTGACTACACTAAGGCATTTGATTGTGTGGACCACAACAAGATGTGGCAAGTAATTAAAGAGATGGGAATACCAGAGCACCTCATATGCCTCCTGAGAAATCTGTACATGAACCAAGAAGCAACAGTTAGGACAGAACACAGAATGACAGAGTGGTTTGGAATAGGAAAAGGAGTAAGACAGGGCTGCATTTTGTCACCCTGCTTATTCAACTTATACACAGAGCACATAATGTGCAATGCAGGGATGGAGGAATCACAATATGGGATTAAAATTGCTGGGACAAACATCAACAATCTGAGATATGCAGACTATACCACCCTAATGGCGGAAAGTGAGGAAGACCTAAAGAACCTCTTGATTGGACTGAAGGAGGAGAGTGCAAAAGCTGGCTTGAGACTCAATATCAAGAAAACCAAGATAATGGCAACAGGTCCTATCAGTCCCTGGAAAACAGATGGGGAAGAAGTTGAAGCAGTAACAGATTTTAATTCTTAGGAGCAAAGATCACTGCAGATGGGGACTGCAGCCATGAAATAAAAAGGCGACTGATTCTTGGGAGACAAGCTATGGGAAACCTGGGAAACATAGTGAAAAGCAGAGACATCACATTGCAAACAAAAATTAGAATAGTCAAAGCAATGGTATTCCCGGTGGTAATGTGTGGATGCGAGAGCTGGACAATTAGGAAAGCTGAACGCAGAAGAATAGATGCCTTTGAAATGTGGTGTTGGAGGAGAGTTTTGAGAGTCCCCTGGACGGCAAGGAGAACAAATAGGTCAATCTGAGAAGAAATCAACCCTGACTGCTCATTGGAAGGTCAAATAGTAAAAATGAAGCTAAAGTACTTTGGACATCAAATGAGAAGGGAGGACTCACTTGAGAAGGCCTTGATGCTGGGAAAGGTGGAGGTCAAAAGAAGAAGGGGGAGGCCAAAGATGAGATGGCTAGATGGTATTGTAAACCCAGTGGGCACAGAACTGGGAAGGCTGAGGGGGATGGTGGAGGACAGAGGCGCCTGGAGGACAATGGTCCATAGGGTCGCAAAGGGTCGGAATCGACTGTGCGACTGAACAACAACAAAAATACATGTGCTAATTCCCAGTTGAGGTGCTGGCAAGACTTGAGATGAAATCCAAGTGGGAATTCAAAACATCAATAGGCTAATTGATAAGTAATTGGTCTGATATAATTCATTCCATGTTTCACCAAGTTAAAAATTATGTTTGTTTTAAGATTCCAAATTAAATCCTTTACATTATATTACATTGGTATAGCTTCTCTAGACTTTAGCATACCTGTAGAGCTTAGAAATGTTATATTTTGGACCACATCTCCTAGCATTCCGACAGACGGCTGGAAAATTATGAGAGGTGTAGTAATAAAAGCAACATACAGTATCTATGGGAAAGTGAATCGTGCCTTAACTAGCTCTTCAGTAATAATAATGGAATCGTATTATATTTAATGTAGTCACATTTCCTTTACTCTGAAACAGGAAACACATTAAAATGTTGAAAATAAAGCCAATGTATATTTGGTGAGAATTCCCTCCCTCCACTCCCGCTAGATGAGAGCCTTGTCAAGGTGCGGGGGTTTGAGTGGTCTAACTAGGCAGTGTTACCCATCTCTGTCAATGTCAGGCCGGGACTAAAACTCACCAAAGCATCCTTCGGGCAAGATGAAAGCGGACAGCACACGTCATAGTCTGCCTAGCCAGCAGGTGACATGATATTCAAATGGCTAAAAACCATACACAGATGGGCTTGATTTCTCAGGTCCATTTGTAAGTGCGGAATGTCATTGTGGAGATGTCTACTAATGTGTGGACTCCTTGCTGAAATAATGACTCTATGCTATTCCCTCCCCCAATTCCAGATGCATGTCAAGCTCATATATGATCCTTGGTTTTTCACAATCTTTTTTCCAAATTACAGTAATACAATCCAGGAGGGAAGGGATGGGCAGCTTTCACACATCCACCTTGGACACCGGAGAGCCGGACTCCCACACCTCACCTACCCTACAAAGATTTTTCTTTTGAAAAGCCTTTCATTTAAATTTTTAAAAGCCTCATTCCTTCTAGCATCCAATTAAACAAATGGGAAATATTCTTCTTCTTCTGTGTCTAGGCCAGATGTGAAACTGCCAAAATGAAACACCTAATGGGAGAGCTGTCATGACGAGAGAGATTGACATGGCAAAAACGCCTACTATGCCCCATAAAGGGTACTTCTTTGGGATTTAAAGAAAACACTGGGTGTGGAGACTGCTGGGCACACCAGGGGTGCTAGGAGTCACATCTGGACTCCTGGAGGGCTACATGTGTCCTGAAGGCTATACTTAGCCAAATTCAGCACTAGAGAAATTAGGTTCAGTATGCAGGATTAGGGATATTCCATGTTTGAATAATAGGAAGATCATCATGTTTATAATGTTGACGTCTGCATGCCATGAGTGGGTAGAATAAAAATAGGACAGGAGTAGAGCATACAATCCCAAGAAGGTCTTGAGGGGTGTGAGTTATGTGTGAGGAAATCAAGAGGAAATCAGGACATTACCATTGCTTTAGATCAGGGGTTCGCAACCTACACTCCATAGGCCAGATTTGGCTCATCATGGCACCAATTAATCTGGCCCCTGACCTCGCTCCAACTGCTCCCGCTGCCAGAATCGACCGCGGACTCATTTACTGCTGTCATAAATGCATTTACAACAGCTGTGGACACGCTTTACAGCAGTGTTAATGGCTGGGTGGGACCACAAGTCCGGCTTGCTTAGCTGTTTGAGGGGACGTGGTCTAGCCCACAGCTTGAAAACATTGGGAACCCCTGCTTTAGATGCAGGTTATGCTTGATCCCAAGGCAAAATGAATGTCCTGGCTATGCTTTGATTCACCAGGATAACAGACAAATATTAACACAAATACAAACTCACATCTCTCATCATTTTCACAGCTTCCCTGGTCCTCCCCAGCTTTCTTGCACACATAGCCAGCCTCCTTTTAATGTAGACTAATACATTAGTGTCCCGTCCTGGGGAGAAAGAGAAAGAAAGAGAGAGAAAGAAAGAAAGAAAAGAAGGAGGGGAAAAAGATTTTAAGAGGTTGTGTGTTTGCAGAAATAGACAGAACAAAAGTTCCGTTTAACATCTTCAAAATATAATGGGGGGCCACTAATGGCTAAATACCAAAGACAAGGACAATCATAATAAAAATAGTGATTTCTGCAGTTAGTTACAGAAATCTAGTGCTGGACTGTGTCTATCGCTACTGGAGAATCTGTGAAGACAGAATTCTGAAAAAGGTTTTGTTGCTGTTGTATGAAAAAGCCTCATGTTTGTATCACCCTATAAAAGGGGTACTGCAGTGGCTCAAGTCGCTAAGACGCTGACTGGGAAGCGGAAGGTCAGCAGTTCGATTCCCGAGTACTGCAGGACGGAAATGAGCTCCCGTCTTCATCCTAGCTCCTGCCAACCTAGCAGTTCGAAAGCAAGAAATTGCAAGTAGATAAATAGGGACCACTTCGGTGGGAAGGTAACAGCGTTCCGTGCGCTCCGGTGTCTAGTCATGCCTGCCACATGACCACGGAAACGTCTGCAGAAGCAGACAGCGCTGGCTCTTCGGCTTAGAAACAGAGATGAGCACTGCACCCTAGAGTCGGATACGACTGGCTTTCGAGCAAGGGAAACCTTTACCTTTACCTTTATAAAAGGTTTTAAACATTAATACCAAGTTGCTCAGCTTAACACAGATCAGAGCCATGGCAAAATACAGTGAACATCCACTTTGGCCCTTAATGAATAACTGGTTCTTAAACATTAACTTACTAGCAAAGGTTGCCCGGCGTTGCCGGGCTGTTTTAAATGGTGTTGGAAAGTTGTTGTTGTTGTTGTTGTTGTTGTTGTTGTTGTTGTTGTTGTTGTTGTTGTTGTTGTTGTTAATGTTTGTAAAGAAGAGGTTAATCAATATTTGAAATTTTTAAAATGTTTATTTATACAAAAAAAATTTGATGGCCTGTTTTAAACTGTGATGAGTTTTGTTTGGTGTTTTGGTTTTGTGGATGAAAAAAAGAATAAAGGATGATATACTTTTTCGAAAAACTCTTGGGGCCTTTTGTGTGGGGCTATTGTGTCTTTTTGTATTTTTTTTGTTATTGTGGTCAGCAAGTGCTGCTGGTAGGGGTTATCTTGTATTTTGACTGTGTTTTCTCTCGTGGCCTCTGGGTGGAGCTTCTTCCAGCAAGTAGTCTCTTTCTTTATTCATTTCTTTTCCAGTCGTTGTGGTATGAGGTCGTGTGGTGGTGAGTTAGCTGTTTTTCTTTATTTGGGGTGGTGGTGGTGGTTGGATTTTGTGGTGTTTGGCTGGGGGCTGGGTGTGTTTGGAAATGTTTGTTGTTGTTTACTTTTTGGTGTTATTTTTGTTTGTTTTTGTGTATTTTTGAATGTTTTTGATTGTTTGTTTTTGTGATTTTTGGTGTCGGGGGGGATCCCCTCTCAGATAGACTCCTTTGGTCTCCCACCCACCCTCTGAACCCCAGGGGAGCCAGTAGAAAAGGGGATTCCCCCCCCAACTCCGTTTTTAAAGAGAAGTAACCACTTGGTTTCTTCTCTTTAACATGGGACGTGTGGGGGGGGAGGGAATCCCCTCTCTGCCGGGTCCCCTGGGGTGAGGAGGGTGGGGGAGATAGACTCCTTTGGTCCCCCCCACCCTCTGAACCCCAGGGGAGCCAGAAGAGAGGGGGATTCCCCCCAACTCCGTTTTTAAAGAGAAGTAACCACTTGGTTTCTTCTCTTTAACATGGGGCGTGTGGGGGGGGAGGGAATCCCCTCTCTGGTGGGTCCCCTGGGGTGAGGAGGGTGGGGGAGACAGACTCCTTTGGTCCCCCCACCCTCTGAACCCCAGGGGAGCCAGAAGAGAGGGGGATTCCCCCCCCAACTCCGTTTTTAAAGAGAAGTAACCACTTGGTTTCTTCTCTTTAACAT
The DNA here is from genome assembly GCA_035047305.1 of Bradypodion pumilum. Lineage (NCBI taxonomy): Eukaryota > Metazoa > Chordata > Lepidosauria > Squamata > Chamaeleonidae > Bradypodion > Bradypodion pumilum. Next base: position 137,566,197 of record JAWDJD010000005.1, read on the forward strand.
GGGGCGTGTGGGGGGGAGGGAATCCCCTCTCTGGTGGGTCCCCTGGGGTGAGGAGGGTGGGGGAGACAGACTCCTTTGGTCCCCCCACCCTCTGAACCCCAGGGGAGCCAGTAGAGAGGAGGATTCCCCCCCCCAACTCAGTTTTTAAAGAGAAGTAACCACTTGGTTTCTTCTCTTTAACATGGGGCGTGTGGGGGGGGGAGGGAATCCCCTCTCTGGCGGGTCCCCTGGGGTGAGGAGGGTGGGGGAGACAGACTCCTTTGGTCCCCCACCCCACCCTCTGAACCCCAGGGGAGCCAGAAGAGAGGGGGATTCCCCCCAACTCCGTTTTTAAAGAGAAGTAACCACTTGGTTTCTTCTCTTTAACATGGGGCGTGTGGGGGGGAGGGAATCCACTCTCTGGCGGGTCCCCTGGGGTGAGGAGGGTGGGGGAGACAGACTCCTTTGGTCCCCCCCACCCTCTGAACCCCAGGGGAGCCAGAAGAGAGGGGGATTCCCCCCCCAACTCCGTTTTTAAAGAGAAGTAACCACTTGGTTTCTTCTCTTTAACATGGGGCGTGTGGGGGGGAGGGAATCCCCTCTCTGGCGGGTCCCCTGGGGTTCAGAGGGTGGGGGAGACAGACTCCTTTGGTCCCCCCACCCTCTGAACCCCAGGGGAGCCAGTAGAGAGGAGGATTCCCCCCCCCCAACTCCGTTTTTAAAGAGAAGTAACCACTTGGTTTCTTCTCTTTAACATGGGGTGTGTGGGGGGGGAGGGAATCCCCTCTCTGGCGGGTCCCCTGGGGTGAGGAGGGTGGGGGAGACAGACTCCTTTGGTCCCCCCCACCCTCTGAACCCCAGGGGAGCCAGAAGAGAGGGGGATTCCCCCCAACTCCGTTTTTAAAGAGAAGTAACCACTTGGTTTCTTCTCTTTAACATGGGGTGTGTGGGGGGGAGGGAATCCCCTCTCTGGCGGGTCCCCTGGGGTGAGGAGGGTGGGGGAGACAGACTCCTTTGGTCCCCCCCACCCTCTGAACCCCAGGGGAGCCAGTAGAGAGGGGGATTCCCACCCCAACTCCGTTTTTAAAGAGAAGTAACCACTTGGTTTCTTCTCTTTAACATGGGGCGTGTGGGGGGGGAGGGAATCCACTCTCTGGCGGGTCCCCTGGGGTGAGGAGGGTGGGGGAGACAGACTCCTTTGGTCCCCCCCCACCCTCTCAACCCCAGGGGAGCCAGTAGAGAGGGGGAGCACAACACCCCCACCCACCCAGTGATATTAAAGGGGAAACTCTGATTAGGAGCTTCAGGCGCCGTTGGAGAGGGGGGCTTTGTTCCCCGCGGCTTGGCGGACTTGCTCTCCCGGTGTTTTTGTTTTTGCTTTATTTCTTGGGTGCTGGCTTCCTCAGCATTCTGCGCGCTCATGGCGCGCAGGACGCTGGGGCTTGTAGTTATGGGTTGGTGCTTTGTGTTTGTGCTGTGTTTTTTTTAAATGCTTTTCTTTTGATTGGCTGCGGCGCGTTTCCGAACGCTGCGCCGTGCGAGAGCCTCTCAGCCTGATTGGCTCTGGGGCGGCACGGCGCAAGGAATGTTGGGAAGTGAAGTTGTTTCCCTTTCTTCGCGTTTGTGGGGCTGTTGCCCCACTGCCGGTTTTCTCAATCCTTCGTTGACCTGCGTACCCAGATCGGCCGTGTGCACGAAGGGTGAGTGCAGGCAAGTAGGGCGAGGCATAGCAACCTATAGCCAGTTCCAACGGTTAACCCTTGGATTTATAGGTTAAGATTAGAAGGAAACAGTAATTCTAAAGTAAGCAACGTATCTATAGGTCTCATGTATGGCACAGTGTGCCGTTGGCTTGCAACTAGTAAGAGAACAATTGTAGTTACTCCCCACCCACATCAACCGGGAAAAGAGTTCAATATAATTTACTGATCTTATGGAAAGAGTTAATTTTGAAGAAATATTATTGTTAATGACTTAAAATTCTGAAGACTGCATACTTGTCTAGCAATGGCTGCTGACAAATTCTTTTCTACTAATAAATTCCTAGTCCCAGACAAACTGTGGCTGGTTGGGGAATCCATGCTTTAGTGCAGGGGTGCCCACACTTTTCAGGCCACGGGCTGGTCACATGGTTGACTATGCTGGTCATGTGGTTCCTCCCACTCAGAAGGAAAATGTGCATACGTGTGCGTTCTGCACATGTATGGGTGCATTCTGTGCATGCACATTTTACTTCCACTTCCAGGAGAGGAGAGGGTGACATGGGCCAGATTATTTGGTGGTGTGGGCCGGATCCAGCCCACAGGCCATAGTTTGGGCACCCGTGCTTTTGTGGATGTTGTCAAAGTGCCATCAGATCTAGCAAGTGTGGCCAATAATTGAAGATGATGGGAGCTAGAGTCCAGCAACATCTGGACAGCTGCAGGTTGCTCACCTATGCTATGCAGAATTGTCAGAATTAACAACACTGCAGGATATAAAAACCTTTATGCAAAACAAAACACATACATTTTCTCTGAGTTGTTAGGAAACACAGGAATTAAATAGGTTCAAACAGGGTGAGTTAAACTGCAATCCTAATTATACTTATGCAATAATACTGATTTCAGTGGGATTTAACCCTGAATACATATACATAAGATTGCATTATACATCAGTGCCTAAGATACAAAACAAACTTTCAGGGATGCAGATAATGTATGTTTTTTCATACAATTTTATAAATTAAATGCACAGTGTTAGCAAAGTACAACATCTCAGGAAGTTAGAATATGTGGATAATGAAGAAGTCATGGAAACTCTGGGCCATGTATAAGGCTAGGAGGTCCGATGCCACCTGGAGCACTGATTCCAGCCTAGCATAAAAAGATTGCACTGTTTGTTTAAGCCCTTTGTTACTTTGGAACCGTAAGATGTCTAGACTAGTCTACCAGACCTCGATCCATAGGTTTTTCAGATTTTTTGGGGGGAGCTGGACTACAAAAATGGATGTTATTTCCATTACGCGATTACACTTCAGCTGCAATGGTTTTACTCTATGGACTTCTGGGATTTGTAATCTGGTAAGGGACTTTGAATTCTCTGCCAGAGAGCTTCAGTACAGGCCCCAGAATTACAAGAGAGAGATCTAAGTAATTCGCCAAACCAAAGAATTCTCAGCAAACCAAAGAATTCTCACTCAATAGGATAGGGCCATTGGTATTGAAAGCTGTAAAGTACATCATGCATCAGAGATGGGAAGCATCAGAAGAATTTGTTAATCATGGACTGTGCCAAGTAGAAACATACAACTAAATGCTCAAAAAAGGACTTTATCCTTTTGGGCCTTCGATCCTTTTGGCGTCTGTTATTGCATTTCTTATCATTCTGAAATAACCTTTGTTTATTTCTTGTTATTCCTCCAGTTAACTCAATTGCAAAGTTTTAGCTCATGATCATATAATGGAGTAGGTTAAACTGGGAGAGGTATGTATGACACTAATGTTGTATATCAAGGAGAGAAAACAAGTGGGGTATCTATCAGTATTGATGTGTATCTGCCATCTTCATTCACTGTTGGACACATTGGCTTAAAACAGATGGGAATTGTGATCTAACAGCTGGCAAAAGGCCATTTTTATTCTTGCTCTACACACATACGCACACACGCACTATGCACAGACAGAACTAAATTTTAGATATGAATGGAATAAAGTAGCATTGTTTAACAGATGATGGCCAAAATCCTCCTGCATATCTATACCTATAAAAAGGCCCCTTAACCGTTGGGTTCATTCAAAGGCTCCCGCACCCAGCCCAACCATCCCCGACCGAGCCCTCTGCACTTACCTTAACCCCCGCCTCACCAAGGCTGCGGGGGTCCAGAGGTCGCCAGTGGGGCAGCCGCCCCACGACCGCGACCAAAAAATAAAACTACAAGTCCCAGAGTCCTCTGAAATGCACAATCCCTCAGCCAATTAGGCTGAGGTACCCGAGCACAGAGGAGGCTGGGAAAGCACAGCGCAGCGGTTTTAAAAGACAAACCGCACCAGGAGGGAGACTTGAAAGACCCAGCCGGAGCCAGGAAAAGGTAAGTGCGGTTGGTGGGGGGTTAGGATTGTGTGTGTGTGTGTGTGTGTGTAGGCACGGCCCTGGTAACCACGCCGCCGCCCCTGCCCCACCACCTACCCCCCCTCCCTAACCCCCACCGACCGCACTTACCTTTTGCCGGCTCCGGCTTGGTCTTTCAAAGTCTCCCTCATGCCATGGCCTTCTACGTAGGGAAAAGCACCAGCCTCTCCTTCGACTCTGCGGGCGACGTGGCCTCGACGCCCACACAGATGAAGAACAGGCCAGTGCTTCTCCCTGAGGGAAGCGTTTCGTCTTCCTAGGAGGACAGAGGCCAAAAGATTCGGCCCCCGTCTTCCAAGGAAGATGAACACCTTACAAACGGGAGACAAAGGCCAAGCACGGAGCACCGTTCTTGGCCTCTGTCTCCTACAACTGCCCCCTCTTCCTCCCGAAGGCTTCTCAAAGACAGCAGGGGAAAAAATGTTCCCCATAGCCACAGAGTCCGGCACAAGCCGCCACCGTAGCATGGGGGGTGGGCAAAGAGGATACCCCTCTCTTCCCCCCCGACCCATGCTTTGTTTTCCCTCAAAGCCTCGGAGGCCAGCACATGCCGGCCCATAGCTTGGGGGGAGGGGATACCCCCCTCTTCCCCCCCAACCCAGGTTACAGCAAGGCCAGCCCCCCTGTAAAAAAACACATAAATAAATAAATAAAAATAAATCCCCCCCCAATGCCAGGATTTAACGCGGCCTGGCCAGCAAGGCAAGGCCACGTTAAAACCTCCTAAACCTCCCCCCCACACACACACACACAAACATAAAACCCTCCCACCCACAACAACAAAAAAAACCTAGAACTCACCTACAGGGAACAACTGACACAGACATCCTACCTCTTCGAACGCCTCCTCGCACTGAACGTTAGTGAATGTAGTCCACCAGAGGATGCTATTTTTAGTTAACTAAAAAAATAACTAAAAATAGCACCCTCTGGTGGACTACATTCACACACAGACACACACACAAACACACACAACACTCCTGCCATAATAAAAAATAATAATGTGTGAATTGGTAGTTGGAGTGGTTTCTTACGAAGGAGTGGTGGTTGTGCAAAACCAAAACCACCCCAAACCACCAACACACACATTAAAAATGCCCGGCAGGGCCGGGCAAAATATGCTGGTATACACTAAAACATTTGGAGACCAATCAGCCCAAGTAAAGAAATCACCATGGACATTAACAGTTGCATGCTGAAATTATACAGCTCAGTACCCAACAGATACAGTGCATGATGATTTCTTAAGGCAACTTGCCTTTCTTAAGACAAATTTATGCCATCTGTGTTACACCAACCTAAATAGGTATGACGATTTTGGCCAATTTTTTTTAAAAAGGCCCCCTGGGACAGAATTAGGATTCCCTTAACTATAATACATCTTTTAGATTTAAAAGAGGGCATATCTGTCTTGGGACTGACAGATATGTGCATGAATATAATTTGTATAAAACCACTTGCTCCAGATTAACTTCATGCATCCTATGCACCCCTTAAAGACCTACAGTCTAAAGCTCTTACATTTTCAAGTTTCTCCTAAAAAGAAAAAAAAGATGTACGCCAAAAGCATTAAGAAATTCCAAATTACCAAAAACCATGATTGTATTTTTCAGATAGATTAAGGAGCAGGTTGAAAAGCCTAATTTTCAAAGAGTAAATAAATATATAAGGCAAGAAAGGAAATCCCTTGAGTTTATTTCATGTTAAATAACCATTTTAGCTCTAGATTGATTTCTCAGTATTTAATAAAGAACTTATTAACCACATCTGTTTTCAATATTTGTATATAGATTACAGCTTGCTTTGTCTTCCAGGCTGTTTTATTTCTGCCGAGCGGCAGAAAGGCCAGCCATCGCCGCCGCCGGGCAACCACCCCCAGCCGGGGGGTGAGGAGGAGGAGAGCCGGCCGAGCGGCAGAAAGGCCAGCCATCACCGCCGCCGGGCAACCACCCCCAGCCGGGGGGTGAGGAGGAGGAGGAGGAGGAGAGCCGGCCAAGCGGCGGAAAGGCCAGCCATCGCCGCCGCCGGGCAACCACCCCCAGCTGGGGTGTGTGGGAAGAGGGCAGAGGAGGAAAAGCAGGGGGCGAGACTCAGAGTCCCATGCAAAGGATAAGTAGCTGATATGCAAATGTAGAAAACTTAATATAGCAACTGACATAGAGACTTTATACTGACTTAATATAGAAACTGACATAGAGACTGTGTTTTAAAGTGTGATAATATGCATGATAATATGTTGTCTAAAATGTTTTAAACTTGTAAAAACTGTGATAAAATGTATGAGGAGAGAAAAATGGCGTAGACCACGCCACAAAGCTTGCCAAGAGAACCCTATTGACCAAAACAAAAGGCAAAACAAAGGAGCAGGCTAGGTGATACAGGATGATTAGCACAACAGAGTGGAGGAAGGGGAGGGACAGGAAAGGGGGGGGGAAATGCAATGTTGCAAGGAACAATACTGCATAGGGACATGAAATGTGAGATCAATGAACCAAGGTAAACTGGAAGTGGTAAAAAATGAGATGAAAAGAATAAGCATTAAAAATTGAATATGTTTTTTTCTTTTAAATTACGTGTTTTCTTTTCTGTATTTTCTCCTTCTTTGTAATGTTCATCTTTTTATATTCAATAAAAAATTATTTTAAAAAAAGAATAAACATTGACATCTTGGGCATCAGTGAGCTAAAATGGACAGGGATGGGTGAATTCAGCTCTGGAAACCATAATATCTACTACTGTGGGCAAAAAAACCTTAGAAGAAATGGAGTAGCCATAATTGTCAATAAAAGAGTGAGAAAAGCAGTAATGGGATACAATCTCAAAAATGACAGAATGATGTCAGTCAGATTTCAAGGCAAACCTTTCAATGTCACTGTGATCCAAATATACGCACCAACCACTGGTGCAGATGAAGCCACAATGGACCAGTTCTATGAGGACCTAGAACTCCTCATAGAACAGACACCAAGAAATAATGTCCAAATTATATTAGGAGACTGGAATGCCAAAGTAGGAAATCAAAAAGCGGAGGGAATAACAGGCAAGTTTGGCCTTGGAACAGAATGAAGCAGGGCAAAGACTGATAGAGTTCTGCCAAGAGAATGCACTGGTCATAGCAAACACTCTCTTCCAGCAACACAAGAGGCGACTTTACACATGGACATCACCAGATGGCCAACACCGAAACCAGATTGACTACATACTCTGCAGCCAAAGATGGAGAACCTCCATACAGTCAGCAAAAACAAGACCTGGAGCAGACTGTGACTCAGATCACAACCTACTGATCACAAAATTCAGGCTGAGACTAAAGAAAATAGGGAAAACAAGGAGACCGGACAGATATCACCTAGACAGCATCCCTAAAGAATACACGGTGGAGGTGATGAACAGATTTAATGGCTTACTCGGTAGACAGAATACCAGAAGAATTATGGATGGAGATGAGGGACATCATGCAGGAAGCAGCAAAGAAAACCATACCAAAAGAAAAGAAGCATAAGAAAGCAAAGTGGTTGTCTGATGAGGCTCTTAAAATAGCAGAGGAAAGAAGGAACGCAAAAGTCAAAGGAGAAAGGAAAAGATACAATCATTTGAACACAGAATTTCAAAGAAAAGCAAGGAGAAATAGAGGAAAACAACAAAAGAGGCAGAACCAGAGATCTTTTCAAAAAAATTGGGGAAATTAAGGGAACATTTAAAGCAAAAATGACCATGATAAGGGACAAAGACGGAAAGGAGTTAGCTGATGCAGAAGAAATTAAGAAAAGATGGAAAGAGTACACAGAGGAACTCTACAAAAAGGACCTCAACACTCCTGATAATCACAATGATGAAGAAATTGAACTTGAACCAGACATACTGGAGAGCAAAGTTATAAAGGCCCTAAAGAGCACTGCAAACAACAAAGCTAGTGGAGATGATGGTATACCAGTTGAATTTTTCAAAGCGCTAAAAGATGATGGCATCAAATTACTGCATTCAATATGCCAGCAGATTTGGAAAACAAAACAGTGGCCACAGGATTGGAAAAGATCAGTATACGTCCCAATCCCAAAAAAGGGCAATGCCAAAGAATGTTCAAATTATCGAACAATCGTGCTCATCCCACACGCCAGCAAGGTGATGCTCAAGATAATACAGGATAGACTTCAGCAGCATGTGGAGAGAGAATTACCAGAGGTGCAGGCTGGTTTCAGAAGAGGCAGGGGGACTAGAGACCACATTGATCATGGAGAAAACAAAAGAATACCAGAAACAAGTTTACTTTTGTTTTATTGACTACACTAAGGCATTTGACTGTGTGGACCACAACAAGATGTGGCAAGTAATTTAAGAGATGGGAATACCAGAGCACCTCATATGCCTCCTGAGAAATCTGTACACAAACCAAGAAGCAACAGTTAGGACAGAACACGGAATAACAGAGTGGTTTGGTATAGGAAAAGGAGTAAGACAAGGCTGCATTTTGTCACCCTGCTTATTCAACCTATACACAGAGCACATAATGCGCAATGCAGGGGTGGAGGAATCACAATATGGGATTAAAATCGCTGGGAGAAACATCAACAATCTGAGATATGCAGACGATACCACCCTAATGGCAGAAAGTGAGGAAGATCTAAAGAATCTCTTGATTGGGCTGAAGGAGGAGAGTGCAAAAGCTGGCTTGAGACTCAATATCAAGAAAACCAAGATAATGGCAACAGGCCCAATCAGTTCCTGGAAAATAGATGGGGAAGAGGTAGAAGCAGTGAGTGACAGATTTTACTTTCTTAGGATCAAAGATCACTGCAGATGGGGACTGTAGCCATGAAATAAAAAGGCGACTGATTCTTGGGAGACAAGCTATGAGAAACCTGGGGAACATAGTGAAAAGCAGAGACATCACATTGTAAACAAAAATTAGAATAGTCAAAGCAATGGTATTCCCAGTAGTAATGTATGGATGCGAGAGCTGGACCATTAGGAAGGCTGAACGCAGAAGAATAGATGCCTTTGAAATGTGGTGTTGGAGGAGGGTTTTGAGAGTCCCATGGACAGCGAGGAGAACAAATAGGTCAATCTTAGAAGAAATTAACCCTGACTGCTCATTGGAAGGTCAAATAGTAAAGACGAAGCTAAAATACTTTGGACATCAAATGAGAAGGCATTGATGTTGGGAAAGGTGGAGGGCAAAAGAAGAAGGGGGAGGCCAAAGATGAGATGGATAGATAGTATTGTAGACGCAATGGGCACAGAGCTGGGGGGGGGGCTGAGGGGGATGGTGGAGGACAGAGGCGCCTGGAGGAAAATGGTCCATGGGGTCGCAAAGGGTCGGAGTCAACTGTGCAACTGAACAACAACAAAAGTCAAAGAATTCATAACCCAATAGATTCTTTAAAAAACCCTACTCATTAAACATAGGTTCTTAGAATTGTGTGGATCGTCAAATTCTTCCTTTTACCTCTACTTAACCAAAACAAGCCCCTTGCATCACTCCACCTATAATGGTTCAACTCTGTCCATGTCTTGTCCTTCTGCAACACAACTAAACCAAAGGCTCAGAATCATTAGGTTTTTAAAATTACAGTTCTAAAAACACACACTCTCCCTCTCTCTCTAATTTTCTGTGTAAGACCATCAGACCAGCAGCACTATGTAATCTTCCATATCAACAATCCTGATGGGTGGACTGGCTAAACTTCAGGAATTTGAGCTTTTGTTTTGTAGACATATTATGCTACTACTGTATTTGTTTTCATTTCTCTCATATACTGGCCTTTCTACACAATACCAAAAGAATATGATCTTTTTTCAAAAGACACTCAAATATTAACAGTGTTAATGAATCTATCCTACAAAGTCCTAGCTGCAAAAAATATCTAAGGAAAACAAACTGTTCAGATCTTATGTCAGAAGCACTTTTGGAGAGCTATTTTACATGCACATTTAATGGAAAACATGAACTCTAAAACAAGAGAGTGATTCAACCAGTAGTTTCTTTTCAATACATTAAACATGATGAGATCTTGTCATCATACCTGTCAAGTTTTGGAATTGAAAATAAGGGAAATTTCCCAGCCAAAACGGGATACTTGACAGCTATGCTTATCCTGTGCAGCCCTCCAGTGGTGGCATTAGGGCATTGCAGTCTAACTAATACAGGAGGATGGCGGGAAAGAGGGTAAAATACGGGAGTTTCCTGGCCAATACGGAATACTTGACAGCTATGCTTTTAACCTTTTGTAATGAGTTAAGAATCAGATTCTTCATTTTTCTGTGATTACTCTAGTTAATTTATGATATTTGTTCCAGGATGAATGTATCCTTGAACACAATTGTTTCTGATTGGATCTCACAGCTATCTGTGGCCATTGCTACTAATTTTTCCCTGTTACAAAAAGATAAAGCGCCACCTCCAATATCTGCAATTGCTGCTGCATATTAACTATCATAAATGAGAACACTACATTTTCCCCTTCATATGTTTTATTCTAGATTTTGGAAATAATGGATGAAGGGGCGTGGCTAAGATGGTGCCTGGTTAACACATACATTGCTTTGCTCGACTCTCTGGGTATACATGTGAGTGTATATGTGTCTGTAAATACACGCGCATATATAGGACAGAGAGAGGGAGGGGGGAGGTGATAAGGGTTAAGTACTGTATTTGGAAAGTTTAATAAAATTGGTTAGAGATAAGATAAAATATATGGTGAATTTTGAATGATTAAACTTTATATGTAAATTGATAATAAGCAGTTAGAAATATATTTGAATGAAACGGCAGGGGAGAGGGAAAGAGAAAGAGAAGAAATTGGCTTGGACAAGAGAGCAAAGACCAACGTCCTCCGATAGAAGTTTCAGGAGGCTTACAAGATTGGATGAGGAGAAAGAAGAAATGAAAAAAGCAATGCAACAAGAGATAAAGGATTTGGAGGAACAAGAGACAGTGAAAAAGATGGCACAACAACTACAGCAGCAGCAGCAACAGAAGACAATAATATCACCAACGGCGTCTACTCCATCTGTGGTAAAATCAATCGTGATAACAACAGCAAAAGTAACAACGACAACAACAGCTATGTCAACAGTGTCAACGACAGCGGCGATAGCAGGAACAACACCAACAACGATCGTAACCACGTCCACGGCCACAACACCAACGACATCGGCGACAGGGGGAGGAGAAGGAACTAAATCTGAATTTGAAATTCTTAACGAGAGATTTGATACCCTGGGGAATAATATTGGAAATATGTTTGCTCGATCTAGAACAGAATGGAAGAAGGATTTGCAAGATGTAGTAGTAAACATTATGAAGGGAATTGAAGACATGAAAGAGGAAACAAAGACCATTAAAAAAGAGCAAGAAGAGATAAAAAAAGATCAAGCAATGATAAAAGTAGAGGTCATGGACTTAAAAAGGAAAGAAAAGGAAAGAGAAAATAAAGTTGGGGACCATGAAAAGAGATTGGAAAATGTAGAAGAACAATTAAGAAAAGCAAATGTTATAATTCGAAAATTCCCAGAGAATTCACCAGACAAATTAAAAGAAAGAATAGTGAAATGGCTTGACGAAATTATGGAAGATGGCTTCACGCCGCATGAAGTGGTAAATGTATTCAGGCTTGGTTCAAGAAGGGGCAAAACTGGGTCAAGGAATGTCATGTTAAAATTTGCTAATGTATCAGATAAACTGAGGTTAATGGCGCTTATACGTGAAAAAGGACCAGAGGTTTTAAAAGTAGAAGGCCATGACATTGAAGTGTACAACGACATTCCAATGGAGGATCGTTTCTGGAGACAGTCGATGAAGCCAATCACAAAAAGATTCCAGGAAAGGGGAATAAGATACAATTGGAAATTCCCAAGACAATTAAGTTTTTTTTATCTGGGAAGAAGATATTTAATCAATGAAGATATTAATGTCTTGGACGTAATGATAGAGGCCAAATTATTGGAAGCAGGAACTAAAGAGTGGTTTGATTTGAAGGAAGAATTGATTATATCTGGTGGTTATAGAAGAAGGGATAGCAATGGAAACGAGAATATGCCAAAAGGGGCAGAAGGAGGAATAGCTCCGGACGGGGAGTAGGTTCAGGCCCAATCCAGACTCCTATGTATGACTGCACCCCCCCTCCCCCCTCTGAATTTTGGAGGCCATTTGTAAAAAAGAAATGGGGAGGGAGAGTAGTAGATTGTTTAGTGTATTTTTTCTTTTAGATGTTTTTTCCTTTTTTATTATTATTATTACTTTTTTGTATAAGGTGAAGGAAATGTTATATGTTGATCACATGTCCGTAGGAGGAAGTGGGAACTGTAAAAAAAGGGAGGGAGATACATAATAGATGAAGGATATAAAAGTATTAACATGGAACGTGAAAGGTACTGGTTGTCAAGTGAAGAGAAGGAGGTTGGAAGCGGCACTTAGAAAAGATAGACCGGATATAATTTTTCTTCAGGAGACCCATCAGAATTCGGAAAAAACCAATAAATTATTCTTAGGATGGACCCAAGTTTACGAAAAATCATATGGCTCCTCAAAGGCTAGGGGGGTCGCAACTTTGATATCAAATAGAGCGGGATTCGAGATAATAAAAAGTATATCAGACCCAGAAGGTAGATACTTGATAATAAAGGGGAAGATAGAAGAAGAGGAAATAACGTTGGTGAATTTGTATGTGCCAAATGAACATCAAAACAGGTTTTTAAATAAGATATATCGAATACTAGAGAAAGAAAAAACAACAAAAATGATTGTAGGGGGAGATTTCAATCTAGTAGGATCAAATATAGATAGCACGAATATGAAGAGAAGTGTAGGTGGAAATAAGACGTTTGTGTTAAATAACTGGTTGAAATCCTTGGGGTTGAAAGATACATGGAGAGTACTTAAAGGACAGGAAAGGGCCTATACGTATTTTTCACAAGTGTACAATACATATTCCAGAATAGACTACATATTTGTTACGGATAATTTGATAAGTAATTTAGATGGTATAGAAATTGGAATATTCAAAGAATCGGATCATGCAAAAGTATTGGTGGAATTGAAAATAGATGCTATAAAGAGCCCGAAAAATTGGAGATATAACGCCAGATTGTTTAGAGATAAAAAAAGTAAAGATCAAATGGTAGAAAAATGGGAAGAAAATTGGAAGTGGAATGATACAGGGGAAGTACGAATTGGTACCGTATGGGATACTATGAAAGCAATATTTAGGGGTGAAAGTATTAGGTTGGCAAGTATTAGAAATAAACAGTTAAAAAGTAAGCAAGAAGAAACAGAAAAAGAGATTAAAAGGTTACAGGAGATACATGCAATAACCAAGGATAGAAAAGTATATGAAAAGATGCAGGGACTAAGGAAGGAATTAATTGGAAATGATATAGAAAAGGTGAAAAGAGACCTAACATATTTAAAAAGAGAATATTTTGAATACAGTAATAAAAATTCAAAAATGTTGGCAAGAGCGGCTAAAGAAAAGAGAGGCAGAAGAGAAATAGGGATATTAGTGGATAAGGAGGGTATAAGGCATAATAAGATTAAAGATAAATGCAAGGTGGTCAGAGAATTTTACCAATCCCTATACTCTAAAAAGAGAATAAACCTAGATAAATTAAAAGATAGATTGGAAATGCAAATTAAAAATAAAATAAGCCAAGAGCATAAACAAAGAATGGAAGAATTAATAACTGAAAAAGAGATAAAAAAGTAATAAACAAACTGAAAGTAGATAAAGCACCTGGCGAGGATGGATTACCTGCTGAGTTTTATAAAGAATTTAAGGAGATAGTAATCCCGAAATTGTTAAAACTTTATAATGGTATTCTTAAAGGGGAACAGGTACCTGCATCGTGGTATAGAACAATAATTGTCCTATTACCAAAACCGGGAAAAGATTTAGAAAAAGTAGAATCATACAGACCTATATCCCTGATTAATCAAGATGCTAAGATTTTTACAGCTATACTGGCAAACAGATTGAATAGTTTTATGGATAAATATATAAATAAAGACCAGGCCGGCTTTGTGAAAGGGAGATATATGACAGATTTAGTAAGGCGAGTTCTAAATTTAATAGACGTGGCAAGACAAAATAAAGAGAAAGTAGGTATATTATCATTAGATATTTTTAAAGCATTTGATTCTGTACAATGGGTAACAATTATCGAGATAATTAAGAGTTATGGATTCGGTAACAGGTTTATAAAGACAATAGAACAACTGTACCAACAAGGATACGCTAAAATCAGGGTTAACGACGGTTTAACAGAAGAATTAAGATTAGAGGCAGGAACAAGGCAAGGATGTCCCCTATCTCCAATTCTATTTATTATGGCGATGGAAATACTAGCTAATATAATAAGAGAAGACAAAAATATAGAAGGAATACTGGAAAATAAAATTAGTTTATATGCAGACGATACTTTGTTAATTATGAAACACCCCAGAAGAACCATGGAAAGGATTCAAAAGCATTTAAAGGATTTTGAACAAATTACAGGTTTGAAGGTAAACTGGGAAAAATCAGAATTAATTTTAAATAATATTGAAAAAGAAGAGCAAAGGAAAATCAGGGATGAATTTAAATTACAGATTAAAGGGAGCTTGAAATACCTGGGGATAAATATATCCAATAATTTAGAGGACCTGAAAAGACTAAATTATGATAAACAAAAGAAGGAACTTAAGATTAAAATTTCACAATATCAAAAACTGAAGTTGTCTTGGTTCGGCAGAATAGCACTGACTAAAATGATGTTACTACCAAAACTAAATTTTTTATTTGATGCCTTACCAATTCAGCTGACAGATAAGGATATTGAGGAATTTCAAAAACTATTTGATAGTTATTGTAATGGGGGACGCAGACCTAGAATTTTAAAGAAAATGTGGTATTTACCTCAAAAAGAAGGCGGTTTAGGAATGCCTAATTTAAAGAGTTATTATAAAGCCTTCCAGATAAAGAATGTAGTTAAGATACTGATGAAGGAGTCGGTTATCTGGGAGGGAATCGAGATGAACGAAGTAAAGGAAGTTGGTAAGAGTTTTTTTTTAGACAAGGAAATAGGAAAAATATCGATTAAAAACAGAATGATGAGATCTATGTTGGGAGTATGGAAGAAAGTTAAAATGAAATTGGCCCCGAATATCTCACCGATAATTGAAATAGAAGACTTGAATAACTTCCCAATAAGATTGGATAACGAGATTAAGGAAATTTTGTCGACAAATAGGGTTCTCCTATTGAAAGATTGGATACGAGTCTGCAAAGATGATGTGAGGAAAAGAGAGCTATATACCCAGATGAAGCTGAATTGGTTTCAGATAATTATGGTGAATAAGTGGAATAATAAATACTGGAGAGAACGAAGCCTAGAAAGAGACAGGACGGAATTTGAGGAATTAGTTTGGAAAATTAGGAGGGAGGAAACTGGTATTAAAGGGCTGGTTAGTAAAATTTATAAAATAATAAACACAGAAGGTAACCCACAAGAAACATTAAGAAATACATGGGAACAGGACTTGAACTTGAAAATAACGGAAAAGGAATGGCAAAATAAATGGAAAAAAAGAATTATGAGATCCCTATCGGTCAGAATAAAGGAACACAATTTTAAAATGTTATGGAGGTGGTATCTGACACCCGTGAGACTGCACCAGATGGATAAGAAGAACAATAAAATGTGTTGGAGATGTAAAAACAGTTTGGGCACATATGTTCATATGTGGTATGAATGTAAAGAGGTAGAAAACTTTTGGACAAAAATAGAGATCGAGATAGGGAAAATTATGGGAGTACGTCTCAGATTGGGACCAGATACCATCTTACTGACAGATGTTGAGAATATTAAAATAGATAATGATAAGAAAGAGTTGTTGTCTATGATGTTAGTAATGGCAAGAATGTGTATTGCAAAAAATTGGAAAAGTGATACAATGTTAAAAGTGCAGGATTGGTACGGGCAGATGTGGGATCTCGCATTGAATGAAAAACTAACATGGGAATTAAATCTTAAGAAAGGTATAATAAAAGAAAGTAGATTTTGGAAAATATGGCGAAAATTTGTGGAATACTCAATGACAAGAGATGAAATAAAAAAATTGACACCAGACCAAACGAAATTTTGGGAACAATAGAAATGAATGGGAGATCCCACAACCTCCTAGGACAATGTATATAGCACTAGGGTGATGAAGTCTGTAAGTGTATGTAATATACAGTCTGTCTTATCTTTTATATTATGATTTTATTTTTATTAATTTTTTGTTATTTTTTTCTGTTATGTATAAAATGTTTGTTTCATGTCTTATGCTTTAAAAAATCAATAAAAAAATAAAAAAAAAAAGAATGGGACTTTAAAGTGGCTAAATAACAAAAAATTGGAACCGACTTGCCAGAGAGTTTATTTCTGGAGCCTGGGAGTTTTTTGAAGTGAGTTTATTTTCGCCAGAGACGGAGTTTGAGGAGCAGGCAGCGAGGGAAGCGCAGCGTCGGCTGTGCTGAGCTCGCGGCTCGGGTCGGATGGGCTTCTGGTGATTTAAAGTGAAATGGGCTTCGGAGCTTTGGAACTTTAAGAGAGAGAAAAGGAAAAATAAAATTAAAGAGGACGCTGGCGGCGGTGAACAGGGTCTTGGAGCTGGACAATTGAGAGGACACAGTAAGTGTGGAGGGAAGGAGGAGGGATAAGCCTGGTAATGGAGGGCAAAGCCGGGAAGGAGTAATGGCGGCGAGGAAGAACAGAAACGAAAGTTAAAAGTTTTGAGGACGGCTGAGAGGAGAGGAGTGGAGAGTGGGAAGAGGTGGTGGAATGGCTGGAATGCTGAAATTGAGGCTGAAAACAGAGGTCGGAGAGGGGAAAGGTGAAGATTTCAGCAGAGCTGGGATGGAGTAAGGAAGAGACCTTTGAAAGGCGTGGAACACGGCTGGTGTGCCTGGGAGATCAGAGGAGAGACCAGGTTTGGGAGCCACCAATGTGGCTGGATGTATAAATATTTCTTCTTTCATTTGTGTGGGGATGCAGTCGGGTTTTCCGGAGTGAAGGAAATATAGCTGCTTCTCATCTTTTTTTTTCCTGCCCGTTAACGCTTGGAGTTTGGATATAAGTTACCCTGTGGCCCTGTCTTTTTTTTCTCACTTCCTTTGGATATCGTGGATATAAAGTAGTTGGTCTTCCTCCTTGGATATAACAGTACAGCTCTGAGTGATTTAAAGAGTTTTTTCTTTTTTCTGTCTTCAGTTGGAGTGGGGTTTGGTTGCTTGGGGGGGAGAAATACTAAAGCAAGCTGGAAAAAACCGGGGTGAAGTGCTTGTTGGGTATAAAAGTGTTTTGGCTCTGGGTGCTTTGTTTGAAGATTTTATAACCAAAATGGAGAAGAGAAAAGAAGATGAGACTGTAAGACCAAAAAAGACTGATGCAAGAAAAGAGGAGAAGAAAGCGCCATGTGCTGATGCATCTTCATCATCTGCAGCAGCAGCAATTGTAGAGCAGACGGGAGCAATGGACCAAACCCAAATTTTGGTAGAGCTGGGGAAGTTGTTTAAAAGAATTGATAAGATGGATGAAATGACTACGAAAGGATTCAGAGAAATGAGAGATGTGAGAGTGAAAGATAAGGAGGAGTTAATGGGTAGCCATAAGAAACTTGTTGGCATGTTTACTGATTTCTCTATAAAAGTGGATGCTAATAGTCAGAAAGTGGATAAAGTTCTGAATCTGGTGCAAAAAGATATGAAATTAATGCAGAATGATATGAAAGGGCTTCATGAGGAACATAAAGAGGTTAAACTGAAAGTGGAGGGTTTTGGGAAGAAATTGGATCTGGTGGAAGAGGTGATGAGAAAACAGAACGTGGTGATGAGAAATTTGTTGGAGAAAACACCAGATATGCTAAAAGAAAGAATAGTGGATTGGTTGAATAATTTGAATATGGGGAAAATTTTTGTAAATGAAGATATTGCAAGTGTTTTTAGATTGGGCCCAAGGAAGGGGGAAAAAGTCCAAAGGAATGTGGTGATTAAATTTGCAAATTGGGCGGATAAGTTGAAGGTGATGGCGTTTATAAAACAAGCTGGGTCTGGCGTTTTAAAAATTGATGGGTGTGATGTTGAGGTCTATAACGACATATCTGTTGAGGAACGGGTATGGCGTTATAAGATAAAACCTGTGACACAATTATTAAGAGAACGTGAAATTGTTTATCATTGGAAGTTTCCTCAACAGCTCAGATTCTTTTACAGGAAAAAATGCATACAATAGATATTGAAATGGACTCATTAGATTATCTGTGCCAGATTGGATTGGTTAAAACAGCATCCCAAGAGTGGTGAGCCTTGAGGAAGGCCTTGTTCAAAGCGGGGGGTACTCAAAGAGAGTCAGGGATTGAACAAGAGAAGGGGGCCACAGGAGGAGCAGAGGAGGAGGAGGAGGGACAGGTGGCGGAGGTGCCAGGGTGAGGCAGGGTACTAGAGAGGGGGATTTGACGGGTAAGGGAAAGATGAGGGGCTTTAATTAGGTTAGATTTCGAAGAGGAGAGTCGGCGCTAGAGCTTTAATTAGAATGCACATCTTACATGTCTCCCCCCTTTGAAGAATAAGGGCCACTTTTTGGTAAGAAGAGTGGGGAGGGCGATTTTGAATGTTAAATGTATTTTGATTGGTTTTTTTCTTTTAAAAAAATGTAGTTATATGTATGGTGAAGGTAATTACACAAAAAAGAGTCTGTGGTGGTCAAAATGCAAGGATGTTAGATAATTTATGAGGACTTTTAAAGTATTGACGTGGAATGTGAAAGGTACGGGCAGCCAAATGAAGAGGAGGAGGTTAGAATTTGCTTTGAGGAAGGATAGGCTGGACATAGTCTTTCTCCAAGAAACACATAAAAAAACAGAGGACACAAATAAGATTTATTTGGGTTGGATGCAGATATATGAAAAGTCCTATGGAACCTCTAAAGCAAGGGGGGTGGCAGTCTTGATTTCTAAGAGACTTGGCTTTGAGATGTTAAAGAGTATTTCCGATCCAGATGGCAGATATTTAATAGTTATAGGGAAAATAAAGGATGAAGAGATAATGTTGGTAAATATATATGCCCCGAATGATCATCAAGAAGAATTTTTAAATAAAGTTTTGGGTATATTGGAAAAAGAGAGATTAGTTAATATGATTGTGGCAGGCGATTTTAATTTGATAAGGGCCCCGGAGGATTGTACTAATGTAGCTAGAGCTGGAAGACCAGTCAAAATGAAGATACTAGATAAATGGATGAAGTGCTTGGGATTAAAAGATGTTTGGAGGGAAATTAAGGGACAAGAGAGGGTTTACACTTATTTTTCACAGGTGCATAATACATACTCCAGAACTGACTATATCCTGGCCACAGAAAATTTGATTAAAAATGTAGATGATGTAGAAATCGGGGTTTTTAAGGAATCTGATCATGCAAAACTCTGGATGGAATTGAGATTTGATGGTGAAAAAAAGGATAGGAGGAATTGGAGATATGATGAAAAATTATTTTACGATCAAAAGAGTAAAGAAAATATAATTGAAAATTGGAATGAAAGTTGGGCCTGGAATGATAATGGAGAGGTTAGTTATAATGTGGTCTGGGATACCATGAAGTATTTAGAGGGGAATGCATTAGGTTGGCTAGTATTAAAAATAAACAACGTAGAGATAAACAGTTTGAGATAGAGAACGAGATTAAGCATTTGCAAGAGGAACATATAAAGACAAACAGTAAAAAAGCATTTGATAAAATTCAAAGGTTAAAGTCAGAGTTGATAGGAAAAGATATGCAGAAGGTAAAAAAGATCTATTATATTTGAAGAGAGAGTATTTTGAATATAGTAGGAATTCTAAATTATTGGCAAGAGCTGCTAAAGAAAAGAGGACGAAAAGAGAGATTGGAATTTTGATAAATAAATCAGGGGTGAGATGTAATAAGGCTAATGATAAGATTGAGATTGTAAAAGATTTCTATCAGAGCTTGTATACTAAAAGAGATATCAACATTGAAAAGTTGAGAGAACACTTAGAAAAGCATGTGCAAATAAAAATAGAATTGGAACATAAAAATAGAATGGAGGAGTGAATAACGGAAAAAGAGGTAAAAGATACAATAGCCAACCTGAAGCTAGGTAAATCCCCGGGTGAGGATGGATTGACAGCGGATTGTTATAAGGAATTTAAAGATAGTGTAGTTCCAAGATTAGTGAAATTGTTTAATTATATATTAGATGGGGGAAAGATACTGACATCATGGAACAGAACTATAATTGTTTTGCTGCTAAAGCCTGGAAAGGATGTTGAAAAAGTGGAATTTTATAGGCCTATTTCTCTGATAAATCAAGACGCTAAGATATTTACAGCAATAATTGCAAAAAGATTAAATGGGTTCATGGGCAATTATATAAAGGAGGACCAAGCGGGATTTTTGAAAGGACGTCATATGTCTGATCTGATTAGGAGGGTTCTGGACTTGATTGACATAACAGGGCATACAAAAGAGAAAGTGGGATTATTGTCATTAGATATATTTAAGGCTTTTGATTCTTTGCAATGGGCTACAATTAAAGAGATAATTCGATGTTATGGATTTGGAGATAGATTTTGTAACATGATAGATCAGTTATATCAATTTGGATTTGCAAAAGTCAGGGTCAATAATGAAAATACAGGAGAGATAAGATTAGAAGCAGGTACAAGACAGGGTTGCCCATTATCCCCAGTATTGTTTATAATGGCAATGGAGTTGTTAATGAATATTATAAGAGGGGATAAAGGCATCGAAGGGATAGCTGGAAATAAAATAAGTTTGTATGCAGATGATACTTTGATAATAATGAAGCATCCTAGAAAGGCATTGGAAAAAATACAAGGACATCTAAAAGATTTTGAAGAGATAACAGCCCTGAGAATTAATTGGGATAAATCAGAAATGATAGCTTGTAATGTTGAGAAGGAGGAACAAGAGAGAATTAAGGCTAAATTTAAAATTCAAGTTAAAGAATGTCTGAGATATTTAGGAATAAGTATCTCAAATAAAATTGAGGACCTTAAGCAATTAAATTATGATAAACAGAAAAAAGAAATTAAAGAGAAAATAGAATTGTATAAAAAAAATCAAATTGTCATGGTTTGGTAGGATAGCGTTAACTAAAATGATGTTGTTGCCAAAAATAAATTTTTTATTTGATGCGTTGCCGATTAGGTTGACTGATAAGGAAATTAAAGATTTTCAAAACATAATAAATAATTATTGTAATGCAGGAAAAAAGCCTAGAATTGCTAAGATTTTTTGGTACTATCTCAGAAAGAAGGAGGATTGGGAATACCTAATTTAAGGAATTATTATAGAGCTTTCCAAGTTAAGAATATTATAATACTTTTAGAAAAGGAGAAGGTTGTCTGGGAAGAAATAGAGATGAAGGAGTTAAAAATGGGTAAAGGGGTATTTCTAGGCGACAAGAAAGGGAAAATCAGCGTTAAAAATAGAATGATGAAAACAATGTTGGATGTTTGGAACAAGGTTAAAAAGAAATTGAGTCCAGAACTATCTCCTATAATAGAATTAGTTGATATTAAAAGTTTTCCGATACAATTAGATAATAGTTTAAAGATGGTATTGGAAAGGAAAAATGTTTCTTTGCTGAAGGACTGGGTTCGTGCCTGTAAAGATAGTGAGAATAAAGCAGTAATTTATTCACAGTTGAATTTGAACTGGTTTCAGAAGGTAATGTTGGATAGATGGACTGATAAATACAAGGAAGAAATTAGTTTAGAGAGGGATAAAACAGAATTTGAGCAATTGTTGTTAAAAATACGAAAAGGAGATATGGGATTAAAGGGTATAGTAAGCAGGATTTATAAAATTTTAAATAATGAAGGTAACCCACAAGAAACTTTGAAGTCATGCTGGGAACAGGATTTGAACATAAAAATTCAGGAAAAAATTTGGAAAGATAAGTGGAGAAAAAGATATATGAGAACTATGTAGGTAAGAATGAAAGAGCACAATTATAAAATGTTATGGAAGTGGTATTTGACTCCTGAGAGATTATTTCAAATGGACAATGCTAAAAGTAAAATGTGTTGGAGATGTAAAAACTCTTTAGGGACATATGAACATATGTGGTGGAATTGTAAAGTGGTAAAAGAGTATTGGGGGAAAATTGAGAAGGAAATATGTGATATTATGGGGTAGAATGTGAATTGAATTTAAACATGGTGTTGTTAACAGATGTGGAGAATTTGAAAGTAAATGAAGACAATAAGGAACTAATAGCTATTATGTTGATATCAGCTAGAATGTGTATTGCAAGGAGTTGGAAACTTGTTAGAGTTCTAAAAGTAGAGGAATGGTATAAAGAGATGTGGGATCTTGCATTGAATGACAAACTGACATGGGAGATGAATAAACATAAGGGGAAAATTAAAGAAAATAGATTTTGAAAAATTTGGCAATCTTTTGTGGAATACTCATTGAATGGAAAGCAGAGTGATAGCCTTGTACCAGATTATATATATTTTTGGAAATGGTAAAAAAAGGCAATATCCCGCAGACTCTTACAACTTGTAAATACACAGGGTGATTATTAGTGTTTATGTTATGTTTAATGTAATTGGATTTTTTTCCTTTTCTTTCTTTTAAATTATGTGTTTACTTTTCTGTATCTTCTTTCTTATGTAATGTTTATATTTTTATATTCAATAAAATTTATTTTAAAAAAAGGAAATAATGGATGAAACCTATCATCAAAACCATTAACATGAAATCTGTTACCTTTCAAGAAAAAACTACCAATGTGTTGTGACTCCAGCCCCCGGCCCACCTCTGGCCCCCAAACCGGCCCACCTTGGGGATGAAGACTCTGAGGATGAAGGGGAGGAGCTGACAGGACCCTCTTCCTCGGGGATTCCCCTCCCTCCAGCACTGCCTCGGCCTCCCTTGGAACTGAAGCAGCAGGATGGCAACGAGGATGTCCTCCAACAGCAGTCTTCGCGTTCAGACAGCTCTGGGGATGAGGTGTGGCTGGATGCAAGGCATCGAAGCAGGGCGAAGCATTGTCTACAGAGGCTGAGAGGAAGGAGGGGCCGCAGGTAATCAGGAAGCGTCTGGCCACACCCATGGAGGCATATAAGGAACCAGGATGCCGGGTGTGGCTCTCTGATGGACAAAGTTTAACTTCCCTGCTCTTGATTGGTACCGTGGCGTCTTGACTCTTTGGAAATTCTGGAATTAGAACTTTGGACCGGACTTAGACTACTCTTCGGATATCCCTTACAGTGAGTGTTTTCCCGATAGGGAAAAGGGAGTGAGCGGGGGAGACAGAACATCTTGTCCGTCACCCCCAAATAGGCAACGTTGCTGGAGCAATGGAGGAGCTGCAACAGCTTCAGGCAGTGAACCAACAGCTTCAGCAGCAAGTGGCACACCTGGCAGCCCAGGTCGCCACGCTGGCTGCCCCTGCAGCCTCTCCTCCTGGTCGAAAATGCCCAGTGGCCATGCCTGACAAGTTTGCTGGCCAACCGGGGATGTTTCCAGCGTTCCTGGGACAATGCCAACTGTTTATGGCCACCCGGCCTGAGGACTTCACTGACAACCGGGCCAAGGTGGGGTTTGCGATTAGCCTCCTGTCTGGCCCAGCCACCCGGTGGGCCACGCCGCTGCTGACCCAGGACAGCCCACTGCTGGTGGACTACCAGGGTTTCCGGCGCTTTCTGGGCCACATGTTTGAGGATTCCATCCAGGCACAGACGGCAGCCAGGCGCCTCAAGGACCTCCGGCAAGGGAAGCGCCCCCTACAGGAATATATCGCGGAGTTTCGGATTTTGTGCCAGGAATAAGCATGGAATGAGGCGGCACAGATAGATGTTTTCCAGGACGGGCTGTCTGAGGAACTTCAGGATGAGTTGGTCCGGGTGGAGGTTCCCCTCACCCTAGACGCCGTGGTAGTTCAGTGTCTCTGCATCGACGCACGTCTGCAGCGTTGACGAAGTTGGCGCGCCGCCCAGGAGCTGTTGGCCACGCCCGGGACCTCACGGTCAGCACCTATGATACCTCGGCCCGCCCCGTGTTTCGTGGCGATGGCTGAGGAACCGATGGAGCTTGGGGCGGCCCGACCTTGCCTGACGGCCCAGGAATGGGCACGCCACCGCCAAGGGGGTCTGTGTTTGTACTGCGGGGAGCCCGGACACTTTGCTGCCTCCTGTCCTCAGAAGGGGGGTGGGGCTCCCACGTCTGGCCCGTTTCCGCCCCGCCCCGTCAGGAAACAGGGGTCGGCCCGGCCTAGGGGAGACCCTCGGCCAGGCACACATCACGTCCCCACCAACCCTCCCCGGCACCTGGTATTGGACACCCGGATCCTTGTTTCCGGCTGGGCCGAGAAGATTCCGGCACATGCACTGGTGGACTCGGTAGCTACGACAAACTTTATGGACCGGGCTTTTGCGGCCCACTTTGGGGTTCCTCTAGCCCCGGTCGACCCGCCATTGAGGGTAGAAACCATCTATGGGCGGGAACTCATGTTGGGGCCCATCAAGACAGCCACCCAACCTTTCCTCCTGACCATTGGGGCACATGTGGAGGCCATCCAGTTCTACATCACTGCGGACCTTCATTTCCCTTTGGTCCTAGGCATGGCCTGGCTCCGGACCCACGACCCTCAGGTCACGAAACGCCGCCTTTCTGGCCCTGCAGTGCATCGACCACATCCGACACATCTGCGCCGGCCAGGCAGTCTCCTTCCCTGCAGTCTCCTTGCCCCCAAGCTGTCCGACTTTGCTGATGTGTTCAGCGAACGCGAGGCGGACCATTTGCCCCCGCACCGGCCCTATGACTGCCCTGTGGACCTCAAGCCCGATGCACCGCTGCTGGCGGGGTGCTTGTACCCTATGTCAGGACCTGAATTGGCCGCCCTGCGGGACTTCCTGAACAAAAATCTGGCCCGAGGGTTTATCTGGCCCTCATCTCCCCCCCCCTTTCGGTCCCGGTGCTCTTTGTCAAGAAGAAGACGGGGGACCTGTGTCTGTGTTGTGACTACCATGGCCTCAATGCCATCACGGTGCGGAACCGGTACCCCCCTACCACTCATCTTGGAACTCATAGAGAGAATGCAGGAGGCCACCATATTCACCAAGATTGACTTGCGAGGGGCCTACAACCTGGTGCGAATGCGCATGGGGGACGAATGGAAGACAGCCTTCAGTACCCGCTACGGCCATTTCGAGTACACCGTGATGCCGTTTGGGTTGACCAACGCCCCCCGCAGTTTTCCAGCATTTCATGAATGATGTGTTCCGGGATGTACTCGATCGTTTTGTGGTGGTCTACCTGGACGACATCCTGGTCTACTCCAGAACCTGGGCGGAGCATGTTCGGCAGGTTCGCCTCGTCCTGCAGAAAAAAGAAATGTTTCTTTTTTCAGACTTCCATTGAGTACCTTGGCCATGTCATTTCTCCCGAGGGTACCGCCATGGACCCGCACAAGATAGAGCCCCTGAGTTCTTGGGCACTCCCCCCCCCATCGGGTGAAGGATGTTCAATGTTTTTTGGGGTTCACCAATTACTACCGTATGTTCATCCCTGACTACGCAACACTGACGGTACCCCTCACCCAACTCCTACGTAAGAAGGTTCCGTTCCGATGGGGGCCGCCCCAGCAGCAGGCGTTTGAGGCCCTCAAGCAAGCTTTCCTCTCCGAACCCATTCTGCGCCACGCAGACCCCACCCGACCTTTTGTGGTGGAGGCGGACGCATCCGACGTGGCCATAGGAGCAGTGCTGCTGCAAGCCCTGGAGGTTAGCGGAACCCTTTTCCCCTGCGCCTATTATTCCCGGAAGCTCACCCTGTTGGAGTGCAACTACACCATCTGGGAGAAGGAGTTGCTGGCCATCAAGGCTGCGTTCGAGGCTTGGCGGCATCACCTTGAAGGTGCTCAGCATCAGGTGGAGGTTCGGACGGACCACCGGAATCTTGAGCATCTGACAACGGCCAGGCAGCTGAACCAGCAACAAGTCCAATGGTCCCTGTTCTTCAGCCATTTTGACTTCCGGGTGACCTACATCGCAAGCAATGCCAACCGTCGAGCGGACGCCCTTTCCCGTAAGCCGGAGTACCTCCATGCCAAAGAACCACCACCCACACAGACAATTCTGCCCGCGGCATCCTTGGCTGCAGTCCACGAGCAGGTGGACTTGCGAGCACAAGTACGGGACGCACAGATTTTGGACGCGTGGGCTCAGCAACGTAAAGCAGAGGTCGGCCCCACATCCCCATGGTCTTATGAGGAGGGTCTACTCAGGCACTGGGGGCGGCTGTATGTGCCTGTAGGGCCGCTCCGGACTCTCGTCTTGACTCAGTGCCATGACAACCCCGCGGCAGGGCACTTTGGTTTTTTCAAGACCCTCAACTTGGTGCTGCGAACGTTCTGGTGGCCTCGGGTGCGGCACGATGTTTATGCCTATGTGACCTCTTGTGTGCCGTGCCACCAGGCAAAAGCTATCACCGGTGCACCGCCCGGGGTCCTTCAACCTTTGCCGACGCCGGACAGGCCGTGGGGTGCCATCTCCATGGACTTCTTGATGGACTTGCCACCGGCGTCGGGGTACACGACCGTCTTGGCGGTGGTCAACATGTTGACAAATATGGTGCACTTCATCCCCTGTTGGGGGCTGCCATCGGCCCATACGACTGCCCGTCTGTTCCTGCACCATGTATTCAGTCTCCACGGCTTGCCGGATAGGGTGGTCTCAGATCGGTGCACTTTTGGAAAAGCCTGATGGCCGCGCTGGACATACAGGTCTGCCTGTCGACGGCCCACCATCCGGAGACCGACGGGGGCACGGAAAAGGTGATTGGCATCCTGGAACAGTATCTGCCCTGTTTCGTGAACCATCAACAAAATAACTGGGCCGATTACCTTTCCCTTGCAGAGTTTGCCTTTAACAATTCCCAGCACACCTCCACCCAGCTGACGCCATTCTACGCCAACCTGGGATACCACCCATGCCTCTTTCCTTTGACTCCCTCCGATTCCCCTGTTCTGGAGGCTCAGGACTTTCTGGAGGAGCTACGTGCGCGGTTCATGAACTAGTGCGTCGCCAGCTGGTACGGGCAAAAGAAGATTATAAGAAGGTTGCCGACCGCTCGCGCCGGGCGTCGCTGTCGCTGTCAGTTGGGGATCGAGTTTGGCTCTCCTCAAAGCACCGACCGACCGTCCCACCAAGAAGCTGGACCATAGGTTCATCGGGCCATTTCTGGTCACGGCCGTCATCAATCCCATTGCCTACCGCCTCACCCTGCCCCGCTCATTGCGTGCCCACCCAGTCTTCCACTGGTCCCTCCTGGTACCGGAAGCCCCGGCATGTCCCCTCCGGCGCCCGGGCGCCCCGGCCCTGCCGCCCAAGCCTGAGGGGATGGCAGGGAGGAATACGAGGTCACCAGCATCCGTGACTCTCATTGGCTCAAGGGCCGCTTCCAATACCTGGTCGAGTGGCAGGGGTACGGGCCGGAGGACTTTACCTGGGTGGACACTGTCGACGTTCATGCCCCCGATCTCATCCGCTCGTTCATACCCAGTTTCCTTCGCGGCCTCATCCGGACCGTCGGACCCAGGGGAAGGGTCCTGTGGTGGGGGATAGTGTTGTGACTCCAGCCCCCGGCCCACCTCTGGCCCCCAAACTGGCCCACCTTGGGGATGAAGACTCTGAGGATGAAGGGGAGGAGCTGACAGGACCCTCTTCCTCGGGGATTCCACCCCCCCCCCAGCACTGCCTCAGCCTCCCTTGGAACTGAAGCAGCAGGATGGCAACGAGGATGTCCTCCAACAGCAGTCTTCGCATTCAGACAGCTCTGGGGATGAGGCGTGGCTGGATGCAAGGCATCGAAGCAGGGCAAAGTGTTGTCTACAGAGGCTGAGAGGAAGGAGGGGCCGCAGGTAATCAGGAAGCATCTGGCCACACCCATGGAGGCATATAAGGAACTAGGACGCCGGGTGTGGCTCTGTGATGGACAAAGATTAGCTTCCCTGCTCTTGCTTGGTACCGTGGCATCTTGACTCTTTGGAAATTCTGGAATTAGAACTTTGGACCGGACTTAGACTACTCTTCGGATATCCCTTACAGTGAGTGTTTTCCCGACAGGGAAAAGGGAGAGAGCGAGGGAGACAGAACACAATGTATCTACCTTTTAAAAGCAACATTAAGTAGTTTTCTACTCATTAGAATTATTATACTGTACTATTTGTCTACATATCTCAACTCCAGAGAAGAAGGTACAATCTACCTCTGGGAGATTTAGTTGCATGCAACTGAAGGCATAGCATGCTCAGATAATGAGGAGAATCTCTAGGAACCATAATCCAACAATATCAGGAAAGCTTTAGTTTAGAACAGGGGTTCCCAACCTAAGGCCTGTGGGCTGAATCTGGCCTTTGGCTCCATTTCATGTAGCCCCTCACCCCTCCAAGGGCATTTGAGAAACAAAATGGCCACCCCTTTGAAACTGTTGGAACAAAATTGCTGTCCCCATTGTGCAGGCAGGGCAAAATGGTCGCCCGGTCCTTGAAGCTGACTGAGAGAGCGTGACCTGGCCCCAGACTTGAAAAGGTTGGGAATCCCGGGTTTAGAACCACCAATCTACACCTGACCCTCAAAGAACACAGGTTCAACTGCATAGACCCTCTTATACATGTTTGTCCCCTGACATTCCTAGATCAATGGTGGCTAACCTTGGCACTCCAGCTCTTCTCGGAATTCAATTCCCAGAAGCCCAAGTCAGCACACCCAATGATCAGGGCTTCTGGGAATTGAAGTCCAAGAACAGCTGGAGTGCCAAGGTTAGCCCACACTGTCCTAGATGATTGCGATTTAGCTGCAGCAATCATCTAGGAACTTCAGGGTGGGGGTTGGGATTAAGGATTTTCCCTTACTGCAGTACTGTGGTTGATGGCAGGCAAATCCCAAAGTGGCCAGTGTAACTGCCATTGTTGGGGTGGCTGGGCTCTCACAGTACAACCGTGGCAGTGGCAGCAAGCAGAAGAGCAAGTATCAGCAGCAGGACCTAGACGTGGTGTGCCTGCCAAGCAGTCACAAGAGAGACAAGAAAATCTAACTCAAATAAGAAGAGATACCAGACCTACAGGTTGACCCAGAACAATACAGATTTTTTTTACTATGCATACGATCAGTGTCCCTAACCCAACACGGTTCAAGGGTCAATCTATATAAAGAACCAACAGCATGTTACTGAATACCATTCAGTGCTGTATGCAGTCTATTATTTTAAAAAATTCCAAACTCATTATTTTCTTCTTCTTCAGCTGTCGTATCTGTTCCAGATATTGGCTATCATCATGCCGATAGTCTTCCTGCTCTTAACTCCCTGGAACAGTTCTTCCAACAACCTGCCACACCAGTGTCTCAGGTTCTTCAGCCATGAAGTCCAGCTACGTCCAGGGCCTCTCTTCCTAGGGATCTTCTCTTGCAGAGCGAGTTAGAGTATTCTATACTT
Organism: Bradypodion pumilum; assembly: GCA_035047305.1. NCBI lineage: Eukaryota > Metazoa > Chordata > Lepidosauria > Squamata > Chamaeleonidae > Bradypodion > Bradypodion pumilum. The sequence continues at coordinate 137,595,792 of JAWDJD010000005.1, forward strand.
TATGTTGTTCCTCATGATATGGCTAAGGTATTGGAGCTTTCTTTACTTAATGGTCTTAAACAGTTCTTGTTTTTTTATCCATTCGGCGCAATATTTCTAAACTCATGAAAGCTAAATTCTGAAATCTCTATAAATTTCACTAAGTAGGTTGGTTTGCATAATTTGAGGGGAAGGGTTGGTACCCATGGAGATGAGAGAAGACTCCATGGAAGGCACACAAAAATTGCCTTAAACCACAAGAAATTATGTTTGGTCTTCTTTCTAGCTTTAGAAAGTTTGGCATATATTCCTCATGTAGTGTCATGAACAGTCAGAAGCTGGCTAGAAATATGTTCTTTTCAAAAAAGAAACAAAGAAGGGTGAGATTCCCAAGAAACTGAAAGGTATGCTCAAACCCATTATGAATACTTCCACCATATTCCTGTAAAATTACGGTGTAACTTAGAGATGTGAGTGTGAAATGTTGCACAGTCTACAGCTGTTCCTGGCAAACTGCAAGATGCCTGTTGCTTAAAGATCCCAGGATTATTAGTTACACCAAGAAAACTCTTACTGTGTTGAGCTTCATACTGAGATCCGTGATGTTGCAACTGTTGGCTGCGCCTGTAACAGCCTTCCCCAGCCTTCAGAGCCTGTTTAAATAGTTTTTCTGCTTCCACGATAGTTGTTGCCTCCTCTTCTGCTAAGAGAATATAAGCAGTGGCACACCTACCAGTGAAATGACAAAAGTGACAATCAGTAAAAGAGCAAGAGCAAGCAGAAGGCATTTGCGAGGACACACCAGGTGAGCAGACTGATTTCATTGACCTTATTATGGTAAGCAGTGGGCCTGCCTAAGGATGCGATGGGTCTCTGAAATTATACAGTCAGGACAGCCCACCTAGAACTAATCCATTTTTAATGCAGAAGAACAAACTTGCACTTGCAAAATAATGCATGAATTGTGTCCATAATTAAAATCAATATCTACCATTAATATTAGCAGCATCTTCCACTTTCAACCCCAATTTGTCCTTCCACTTCGTCTTCTATTATGGAATAGCTTACTGAAAACTTTGCAATGTCTCTTTGATTGCAGCATCCGGAAGTGGGAAAATATAACTACCCTCTCTATGCATATGTTTCTGTCCACACACAGAAACAGAAAGGGCTACTTAGTTAAAAGTTTTCTCATTTGTGCATGATTCTACTGTTGTTAAATGTTTATAACTGACAGTCTAGAATTAGACTTCTTAACAATGTTGGACACATTGCCATGATGGCTGGAGAATCACAAAAGAGCCATTCATCTGGAGAGAATCAGGTGGATAATTCATTCCAGAGAATCACCTTGTAGAAAGCTGTTCTAGATCAGGAGTTCTCAACCTTTTAAAGCCGGGGGCCGGATCATGCTCCCTCAGACAGCTTTGGAGGTCGGACGGCCATTTTGCCCTTCCTCCATCACATGGTGTGGTGTAGGCGTGGGGGGGGGGCACATGAAATGGTGCCGTGGACCGCATTTGGGACGAGGCTTGAAAATCCCTGATCTAAATCATGCAAAAGATGTTCAAATGACCATAAGCATACTTACTCATTCAACTCTAAGGCTTCATGTGCTGCAGAAATCCTGGCCTGGGGGTTTCTCTCTCTCCATGCCTTTTGCATTACTGTTGAATAATATATATACAAATCTATTTATATATAAAATTAAAGCATTCACTTAACACGATGCTACTTAGGGTACTTTGAGGGGGGGGCATTTTATAGGGGGAGGCCTATAAATTCCAAAAAGATAATTTGTGCAGTCAATCCATCACCAACCTTAAAGTCTAAAATAGGGATGAAATACGCCGTATCCCCCTAGGGCTTTGTATATAACACAGGGTGGAGTCAATAGTGATGTTATGTTTTGATATAAAAGATGTATACTTCAAATATTTTAGATATATTTTTAAACGTTTTAGAATATATCTAAAAAAGGGAAAGTAAATGTAGTAAGGTTGATTGGTAATATAATAGAATTCTTCTCTCTCCCCCACATAAGAACAAATATAGCAATTTTATAAGATGTTAATAATTGCTTGGATGATGCTATATGTCTTTTATATGTCTTTTCTCTTCTTTTACATTTTAAATTTATGTTTTTTGTAATGTTTTATATGTTTGTTTTGCAAAAATGTAATAAACATTATTTTTAAAAGTCTACTCTTTCACTGTGTTCAAAGAAATGTGAACACAGGTGAACTATTTTCTGTATAGGTGAATAATATTCTGGGTTGAAAGGATTTTTGCAGAAGAAACTCCGCTCAGGGAATGCCCAAATGAGGCTCCTTTCATGCCCCCAAGAATATCAGCAGTGGATGTTGGAGGATATCAGCAGTGGATGTTTGGTCCAGGATTCTGATGGGAAATGATCGAATGGTTATCAGCAAAGGACAGAAGGGTGTTTAGTGCTGCAGTCAGACTGTGGACTGGCTCTAGATACAGGGAGCATGTCATTCCCTTATTACAACAGCCTCATTGGTTGCCAGTCTGTTGTGAGACCAATTCAAAGCACTGGTTATTACTGATAAATACCTATACAACTTGAGTTTGGACAATCCGAGGATCACACACATATGATTCTTCTTGGTTTTAAAGATCTTTTGGGCAGACCCTTCCCTCGATTCCATCACCTTCCCAAACACAAAACAGAAGACCTTTTCAGTGGTTGATCCCAGGCTTTGGACTGCCCTGCCCTGACAAGCCATTTTTGGTCCCATTTCCTTTGTCCTTCCATCATGTGCCAAAGACTTTCCTCTTCAGCACAGCTTTAAGCAAACAGAGGAATGCTTTATTAAGATACAGATTTTTAATTGAAAAAAGTTTTTAAATGGTTTTTAATCTTGGTTTTACTCTTGATATATGTTTAATTGTTTTTAAAAAAATATTATTTATATTGTATTTTTTTAAAATTGCTGATTGTCTTATAGTTTTACTTGTCACAAACAGCGTTGGGGGCCCCAATGGGGAGAAAGGAAGGAAGCACACAAACAAAACCAGGCTGAATTTCTGAACCTGAATTTCTCAAAGTGACATCCCTCTCCATACAGTTGACCCCACGGTTAGAAGCAATGGTGCCGATCAGATGGGGAAGACCCAAGAAGCTATGCAGCTGCCATCCATCAACACAGCATGCAGCCTTATGGGGAAGCAGCTCTCCCTGTACTGCTCAAAGGAGTGGCAATCCAAGGATGGGGGCAATCAACTCAGATGGTTCCATTGACTTCTCCTCTCCATCCTTCCACCAACATTTAAAGACCCATTTCTTCAGGCATGCTTTTAGTAACAATAATTGAGTCCCTGGATGCTGTTTTGCGGTGTTTTTTTAATGGGGTATGTTTTTAAAATTTTGAATTGCTTTTAAATTAAGGTAAAGGTTTCACTTGCTCGAAAACCAGTCGTATCCGACTCTAGGGTTCAGTGCTCATCTCTGTTTCAAAGCCGAAGAGCCAGCGCTGTCTGCCTCTGCAGACATTCCCGTGGTCATGTGGCAGGCATGACTAAACACCGCAGCGCACGGAGCGCTGTTACCTTCCCATGGAACTGGTCCCTATTTATCTACTTGCAATTTCTTGCTTTCAAACTGCTAGGTTGGCAGGAGCTGGGACAAAGACGGGACAAAGCTCATTACGTCCTGCAGTACTCAGGAATCAAACTGCTGACCTTCCGCCTCCCAGTCTGCATCTTAGCAATTTGAACCACTGCAGTCCTTTGCTTTTAAATTACCATTACACAATTAATTGATGTTTAATTATCATAGTATTTCATTAGTTTTTGATCTTGTAATTTAATTGTCTTTTTAGTATGACTTGCTTTTAATGTTGTGAGCCAGAGAAAGATGGCCTACAAACAACTAAACAAGTAAACAGATCCACCCTTTTATTTTCCTGTGCAAAGTCATTTTGTTGGTGTGGTATGATGGTTTTAAGGGGCTGGCAACAGAGAAGCAGCTGCCCTCTGCCCCGACCTTTCTTCAAGAAGTGCTGTTATCTGCTGGTGGTAATTCCAGATTCAAACAGCTCTAATCATGCCAAGTAATTATCTCCTAATGACACCTCTTTAACAGGATAGGTGTGGAGGGTGAGCATGAAGGGTGTACACTTGCTCCTTATTATCTCACAAAGACTCTTCCTGTTTCTTGCAACAGCTGCCTTTACACATGCTCTCTTTCTTGGGCAGCAGGAGGAAGCAACATAGGGGCCATTTAACAATTATGTGATCTTTTTTGGGGGGGAATTGACACACACCCCATGTAATCCAACCGTAATTTTCACTTCGACCCACCACCACCCCCTTAAAATTGCATATTCCAGAGCTTTTGTATCAAAACTCTAATTTTTAGGGCTTTTCACTATTGGTGCCTAATGGAGAACATATCGGTGAGGATTCTTGATGCATCACACCCTTTGTGCACCCTTTTTTTTGCAGGGAGGAATGAGGATGTCAGGTAAGTTCCGATAGTGTTCTTCTACTATCTTCTTTATAAGGATTATACATTTCTGTTGGATAGAAATAGACTACACAAGCAATTAAATAATCTGAAATCGGATAAAAATTCCCAGAGATCATTTTTAAACTTTAAAAGTGCTATGTTTTGAACCCACAACAGCTCCAAATGGATTACGTAATCTTTGACCTGAACTCCCCGCCCCGCCCCCACGTAATTTTCCGTAATTCAGGTGGCAGACCCCCTCGAGGATCACGTAATTGTTGAATGACCCCATATACCAAGGCTAGCCTGAGCCTCAGCTTATGCTATAATTTTGGGGGTTTGAAGCAGAGAGGTAGTATTGGGGCCACTGCCAGCTTGATTTCTGTCTGAAATTAGTCATTCATCTGCCAGGAACAAGAAGAAACTATGCCACCATCTTTAAAAAGATGCAATAAGCACTGAGGTAATAAAAAATATCTCAGTGTGATTGTCATCACAAAGATAAATTGTGGGGAAATGGGTAACAAGAAACTGGAAACACACTGTATTTTCACTGGTAAGAAGGTGGAAGGGCCCCTGTCATTGATTATGTTCTTTGTAGAAGCTCTTGAGAAATAAGCCTTTGAAATGGAGGGGTGATCTGAACTTCTTATAATAGGTTTTGTTCGTTCATACAGTATTAAAAAGCTTCTGAAAACACTTAGTATGATTCTTACTGGCATCTGCAGGCCTTAGATGGTCTGTATCACACGTGAAGAATGTTTGATGATCTTGTGCTGAAAGATTCATATCATAGTATGTCAACGGTTCTCTTCCTGTCACCCATGTATACCTGCAGGGGCACCAAAGAAAGTTTAATTGCATCCTTGCATGACATGCCTTTATGGTGCAAGAAGTGAATAACTAAGATGGCTGCTTGAGGCAGAGGAGAAGAGAGCTCCTTCTTCTCTCAATTATCTGTACAGAATTGGCAACAGAATCATATTTCAGTGCTTATGCTAGGACAGCGTCCTCCACCACCACTGTCTTCGGCTAACTAGCAGACACAACACAGAGCATGCCATGTCATGTGGTATAGTCATGTCCTCCAGCAACACAACATCGAGCCCTGTATAATATGCCTCAATCAACCTAACAGAAAGGCTGGCCCTAAGAAGATCACAAATACATCTTACAATTTCTCCATGCGTTTCTCCAAGTTTTAGATGTCCACCCATGCCTTCATCACTCTAGCCAAGACATCCAACTTCTACCTGTGGTAGATGTTTGCTGCATAATCATTGCACTAAAAACTCATCTTTTGGAAATGGTATTAGTAGATTTAAGTCAGTGACAAGTAGAGAGGACAGTAAGCTGTTGGTTGTCTTGCTGAGTTTGGCTGGGATATATTAGCATATTTCTTTCAAATTGAGGGGGTGGGGGAGAGACAAATAAACAGGGATTCCAGATTGAAATATATCTTGTATGCAGGCTCAACTGGACATGAAAATTCCTTTTTTTAAAATAATTTTTATTAAATTTTTCAGACAAATTACATAAAAAATAAAACCAAAGAATAACATACATAAAAAAGGAATACATAATACAATTGTATACAAGTTATATCTGTTTGAATTCTAACACCATATTACAGTTAAGCAAATTCATTGATACACCTATACATTATCAGCCTATCCTTATAAATTGCAAGTAAAACTTTTTAACATAACTTTAAATATGGTGTGATATTTAATACATAAATTAATTAATAATACTAACACAGTACTAAGTAAATAATATGTAGATAAAAATAACAAAAAGAAAAGATTAATACACCCTGTGATATTTACATTGCCCTGGAGAAATCAGGATGTCTTAATATTTTCCTTCCAAAAACTCCTCTGATTAGGTACAGGTTTATTTATTTCATCCCCTCTAGATGAGTAATCCACAAAAACCTGCCAAATATTCCAAAATCTATTCTCTTTGATGCTACCTCTTTTTTTAATCTCCCAAGTTAATTTGTCGTTCAATGCTAAATTCCACATTTCTTTATACCATTCTTCTATCTTTATACTTATATCATTTTTCCAATTCCTAGCAATACATTGTCTACCAGTTGTGAGCATCATTTCTAATAATTCTTTTTCATCCTTATTTAAACTAAGGCATTCCACATCCGTTAATATGGTGATACTTGACCCCAGTTTAATTCTCTTACCGATAATTTCACCAATCTCTTTCTCAACTTTTTTCCAAAAGTCTTTAACCACAGTACAACTCCACCACATATGTTCGTATGTACCAATTTCCTCTTTACATCTCCAACACATTTTATCTTTTTTGTTATCAATCTGATGCAACCTCACTGGAGTCAAATACCACCTCCACAACATTTTATAATTATGTTCCTTTATTCTAACTGACAAAGTTCTCATTATCCTCTTTTTCCATTTATGCCTCCATGCATCATTTTCTATCTTTATATTCAAATCCTGCTCCCAACTTGTTTTTAAATCCTCCTGTGGATTACCTTCCTTATTCAAAATTATGTACAATTTACTGACTAAACCCTTAATATTTCCATCTCCCTTTCTTAATTTCAGAATCAACTCCTCAAATTCCGTCTTTTCTCTATCCAACTCCAGTTCTCTCAGGTATTTACCATTCCATTTATTTACCAACACAGTCTGAAACCAATTCAAATTCATTTGCCCAAACAGATTTTTTCTTTTATCAATATCTATACAGGTCCATAACCAGTCTTTCAGCATTTTTATCCAATACTTCTTTTACCCTTTTATCTATCTTTATTGGAAAATTTGCCATATCCTCCATTTCAATAATCGGTGAGATACTCGGGGCCAGAACCTTCTTTACTTTTTTCCAGGAACTCATCAATCCCTTCATCATTGTGTTTTTGGTTACCACTTTTCCAGTGTTAACTCCTAAAAAGACCATTTTGCCTATATGCTTATAGTCCTTCATTTCAATTTCTTCCCATATTGTTTTTTCCCTAGCCAAGATCTTTACAACATTCTTAATTTGAAAAGCCCAATAATATACCAACAAATTCGGCATCCCTAATCCACCTTCTTTCTGGGATAAATACCAGAATTTTTTTGATAATCTAGACCTCTTTCCACCATTACAAAATTCGTTAATCAATTTTTGAAACTCCTTGATTTCTTTCTCTTTCATTTGAATTGCTAGAGCATCAAATAAGAAATTAAGTCTAGGTAAAAGCATCATTTTACTAAGTGCAATTCTTCCAAACCATGACAGTTTCAACTTTTGGGAAAAAATTATTTTTAGTTTAATTTCATTTTTCAAACTGTCATAGTTCAGTCTCTTGAGCTCTTCAAAACTACTTGAAATATTTATCCCCAAGTATTTCAATTTATCTTTAATTTGAATATTACCCATTCCTTTTATCTTCTTCTGATCTTCTTTTCCTATATTACATAATATCATTTCCGATTTATCCCAATTTATCTTCAATCCTTCGATATCCTCAAAAACCTTTAAATGCGCTTGAATCCTAGCTAAAGCCTTCTCAGGATGCTTAGCAATTATCAGGGTATCATCAGCATATAAGATTATCTTAGTTCCCATAACCCCCTCTATTTCCCCATCTTCTCTTATAGCTTTTGCTAATACCTCCATTGCCATAATAAACAAAATCGGAGATAATGGGCATCCCTGTCTCGTACCTGCTTCTAAATTTATAATGCTTTAAAAATATCTAAATATATTAATCCCGCTTTTTCCTTTGTTTGTCTCACAGTATCTAATAAATCTACCACTCTTCTTGTCAATTCCGCCATATGTCTTCCCTTCAAAAAGCCCACCTGGTCTGCATTTATATAATTGCCCATAAAATTATTTAATCTTTTTGACAATATCGCTGTGAAGATCTTGGCATCTTGATTAATCAACAAAATAGGTCTATAAGATGCCACTTTATCCAAATCCTTTCCAGGTTTTGGCAACAATACAATCATGGTCCTATAACATGAAGTCGGAATTTGTCCCCCTTCTAATATATAATTATACAATTTCACCAATTTTGGAACTACTATATCTTTAAATTCCTTATAAAAATCAGCAGGTAACCCATCTTCCCCAGGTGCTTTCCCCGTTTTCAAACTAGCTATTACCTCTTTTACCTCTTTTTCTGTTATTCATTCCTCCATTTTATCCTTATGTTCCTGTTTTATACCACCATCTTTTTGCTTCTCTAATTGTTCTTTAAGGTTTTCCACATCTATCTCTTTTTTTGCATATAATGCTTGATAAAAATCTCTCACTATTTTACATTTATCTCTAGTCTTATTACATCTCAATCCTTGTTCGTTTATCAATACTCCAATTTCTCTTTTTTCTCTCTTTTCTTTAGCAGCTCTTGCTAATATTTTTGAATTTTTATTGCTGTATTCAAAATATTCTCTTTTTAAATAAACAAGGTCCCTTTTCACTTTTTCTATGTCCTTTCCTATCAACTCGGTCTTCAATCTTTGCAAATTATCGAAAACCTTCCTATCCCTCGTCCTTATATGTTCCTCCTGTAACCTCTTTATCTCACTCTCAATTTTATCCTGTGAAATCTTAATTTTTTTATATCTGCTACTAGCTAGCCTGATACTTTCCCCTCTAAAAACCGACTTCATGGCATCCCAGACCATATTAAATTTAACTCATCATTATCATTCCAATGCCAACTTTCATTCCAACTCTCAGTAATTTGTTCCTTACATTTGTGGTCCTTAAACAGTTTATCATCATATCTCCAACTCCTTCTCAGTTTCTTCAAACCCTCAATCCTCAGTTCCAACACCACTTTAACATGGTCTGACTCTTTAAAAATTCCAGCTTCTATTTCCTCTAAATTTCTAACCATAATCTCCGTTACAAATATATAATCTATTCTAGAGTATGAAATATAAACCTGTGAGAAATAAGTATATGCCCTTTCTGCCCCCTTAAGCTCTCTCCAAGTATCTTTCAAGCCTAGGGATACCATCCAATTATCCAGTGTCTGTCCTTTAGTACCTTTTCCACATCTTGATATATTTGTACAATCTAAATTTGACCTTACTAAATTAAAATCCCCAGCCACAATCATCTTTGTTGTTCTCTCCTTTACCAGTATTTTATAATTTTTTTCTAAAAATTATTTGGAGCGTATATATTTACCAGAGTTAATTCCTCATCATCAATTTTCCCTTTTACTATCAAGTACCTCCCCTCTGGATCCGAAATGCTGTTTATTATCTCAAACCCCAACCTCATCGAAATCAAAATTGCCACTCCTCTTGCCTTTGATGTTCCATATGCCTTCTCATAATGTTGCATCCACCCTAAAAAAAAATTGTTCGTATCCTGAGATTTTTGATGAGTTTCCTGCAGAAAGACTATATCCGGCCTGTCCTTCCTCAAAACTGATTCAATCCTCCTTCTCTTAACCGGAGACCCTGTACCTTTCACATTCCACGTTAACAATTTAATACTCCTCGTAGTTTATCGGCCACACTCTTCTTTCACCTCGGAGTTCTCCATTGGGCGTGCTACCTTCTATCCCACAATAATCAAAACAATACTTGCCAAAAAAAGACACTAAAAACACTCAATTCTAACCTCCCCACTTCTGAAATATATCTTGTATGCAGGCTCAACTGGACATGAAAATTCCTAGCTGCAGTAAACTTCATTTCAGCTTCATTCATCAGCCTTGTGCTGGGATACTTAATTCTCAGACAGCCATTGTTCATCACTGTTCTTAGCAAAACCTGACTCTGGGAGCTCCTGTCATCATAGGGAGTGCTGTCCCTTCCACTGATCACTGTGATGCTTGACCCAAACTATGAAAGTATGTGCCTGTGGAACCAGCATATGGTTTGAGTGAGGCTATAGAGTGGACACTACCATTTAAATCCTTTCCCAGAGCATGAAAAGTTAGGCAGGCCAAGAAGCATGGTCACATAAGCATGGCCACAAAGGATAAATAGCTAAAATGGCTTATAGAGTTGTTGAGAAGGGCTCAACTAACAGGTACTCTAAATTATTACTTTCTGAGGTAGTTACTATGCTTCAATAACAATTTTTTGTAATACTTACCGGTTATATTCAGCTCCTCTAAACAGGTTTAGTGGATTTCGCCAGACTTTGCATTCTGTCATGATGGGGGGGAAAGTGAATATTCACTTTAATAAATTGCCTTCTAGTTGCCACGTAATATCAACATCAATATCAAAACAAAGCTATTCTCAAAATAGTCATTCCAAGCACCTAAACAGAAAACATGTTTTTGTGATGAGATGGGCACTCTTAGGAGCCATTGATTTGCACAGTATCCTCCGAGCATTGGAAGTGCCTCCCTGAGTCAAGAGCTCATGTATGCATACGTGAGCAAACCTTATTAACATGCATTACATTAGCGAATTGACTAATTAGACCAGGGGTTGGCGGATCTGGCCTGTGGCACCAAATAATCCAGCCCGCATCCTCACTTTAGCCGCCGCTGCCGGAATAGGCCACAGACTAGTTTTACGGCTGCCATAACTGCGTTTATGACAGCTGCAGATGCATTTACGACAGCGTTTATGGGGGGGGACCACCAGTCCGGCTCCCTCAACAGTCTGAGGGAGCATGAGCTGGCCCCCGACCTAAAAAGGTTGCTGACCCCTGCATTAGACCAAATACTCTGGTGACAAGGGCCTTCAAAGTTTTTCAGTCTGACACTGCTCCCAGCTCTGCTGTTTGTGATGCTTTAAATGTCAGTGACCTAATCTGGTGGTACTGAGTATAATAAAACATGGGCTTTGTGTTAAGCTATCATCCCTCTTTTCATATGATACATGGCCAGAGGCAGAGCTGTAGAAAGTGGATTTCTGGAATATAACTCCCAGGATTCCAATGAAAGTTTGAATGTAACCTTCCTAAGTTTTTCCGAGAAGCCCCCCTCTCCCCCAGTAATAAGCAAGCATTAGGAGGATCCTGCTAATTACTTTGGATACCATAGGTAACTGCAGTTATACCTGCAGTGAGAAATGGTAAACGCTGGATCCAGATTTAGTCTTACATTTCTTAAGCTTAAAAGTACACATAGTTCAGAAAGTGATGTGCGGCACCTCTACGTCATGCCTCCACATTCACATATCACTCTGAAGTTGCACACTTTTACATGGTTGGCACACAGATCTGCACAGGCACCCTAAGTAGGGGTGGAGGGAGCAGAGCTGACATACATGCTCACTCTTGCAAACCAAAACATTTTAGGGGCTTCTTCCATGTCTAGGCCAGACATGAAACTACCAAAATGAAACCACCTTTGGTGAGTTCATTCTGCAGTTCTCTTCGCCTGACCTAGTGTGAGAAAGATTAGCTAGCAACACAAGGTTGCTGTTATCAGGGTATGCCAGATTGTGATTCAAAAAGAACACAATCTTCGAGGAGGCTCTTTCTGTGTATCCCATTTTTAGGGTAACAACTGAATAAAGCTATACTGTACCTATGAACTCTGCGCTGGGGGAGGGAGGAAATGCTCACATTGGGCTGTTGAGCAGAGGGGCAGGGCAAACTCTGTGCTGGGGTGACTGCACGGGTACCCACAGAGAGGGCTCCGTGTGCTACCTCTGGCACGTAGGTGCCATAGGTTCGCCATCTGTGATTTAGAGATATGTGTGTGTGTGTCCAGTGAACTATAGCAAGTCCAATTGGAATGCATTTGTAGTACATTCTTCATTCAATAGCTTGTTCTTTTCCCTTTAGTGAATGGTTTATATCGAGTGGTAAAGGTCCCCCTTGTTCGAAAGCCAGTTGTGTAAAACTCTAGGGGCAGTGCACACCTCTGTTTACAGCTTCAGCATTAATAGATACCACCTCTGCTGGTGCAAAGTGAAGTACCACATTTCCAATCACTCTTTAAATTGATAAAAACTGGGATATTTTGGAACACCACACTGCCTTGACCCCATTGATTTCATTAGGATTTCCAGGCACAACTGATACACAATTCAATTTAACATATCTTCCTATCAGTGGTGTGCTGGCCCACAGGGATACAGGGACTCATCCCGGTGCGCCCCAGTTACTGGCATCCCCCAGAGGTAGGCAGAGGTAATGGGAATATATGGGATTTCTCTCCGCTCCCAACCCAACCCCCATAGGCACCCCATCACTTCCTGTCCACCGCCCTCCCAAAGGTGGCCAGCACACCCCTGCTTCCTATGTTCTAAACCAGTGCCCCCCAACCTTCTGGGACATGGAGGGTCATTAGAGTATCCAATGCCTAAAGAGGGCCACATCTTAAATAAAAATGTAACAACATTATTAAAGTACTGATTTAGGTCAAAAGTAAACATTCAGAGGCCAATGAAGAAATGTTGATGTTACGGGTACCTGAGCTCTGATGGCTAGCAAAACACCCAGAATGGCCACAATACTAGTATGTAGGATAAGAATAAGAGAGGGCTGACAGAAGGAACCATGGAGACCAGAAGAACCTATGTGGATGCTATGTTTTGTGTCAGAAATGTACTGAAAACCAACAGGAGATGGTGCCACTTGAGGCAGGAAGTACAGTTGTGGATCTCGAGGAAAATACCTGAAGGTGTTATCAGTAAACATGCAGGTTGAAGGGCTGCACAGAAAGAGTTTGGGGCCCTGTTCTGAGCAACTGATTAGGATGTGAGGAAGGATTGGTGAAAACTAGGCACCCCATACAAAGACTGCTGGTAAATGCAAATGAGTCATACAGTAAAATACTGTACAATAATAAAATACTTCATCAGGAGGCATAAAAAAACCAAAAGAAGGATTCTGAAGAATAGTCAGAGCAGCAGGAGAGGGAAAAGAAAAGAAAAGGAGAAAGTAAAAACTCTCTGTTTCCAGCATATATAGGCATAAACGTAGACTAGACATAAGCCTTCAGAAATAATCTCCATATATTTGGATGGCAGAAAGCCACAAATAGCAAATACCAAAAACAAACAGTATGTAGACCAGGGGTGCCCAAAACATTTGGGCGGTGGGCCAGTCATGAGGTTCAGTGGGCCAGTCATGTGGTTCCTTCCCACCGGAAGTGGAGGTAAAACACGCCTTGCAATCTGTTTTGCAACATATATGTTTTGCAACAGGATGAGATAGAATTTTTAGGCTGCCATTGTCTCAGCTTAAACCAGGGGTGCCTGTGGGCTGGATCTGGCCCCTGATGCCAATTCATCCGGACTGGTCTGCCCTCATCGCTCCGGGAGCGACGAGGGTGGCGCAGGCTGAATGAATTGCCATTGGGGGCCGAATTCAGCCTGCAGGCTGTAGTTTGGGCACCCCTGATGTAGACAAAGTCTTGGGACTGTACATGAATTAAGCATACTCAGCTAAAAAAAGAGGGGAAAGGGGGGGGACCCTCCTATGAAAGTAATCTTTTTTATTGCATCTTATATGTTGCAAATGATTTCACCGGAGAGAAGACACGCACCAAACCTGATTTATGACCATGATCCAATTTTAGTGGAATTGTAAGGTGAAAGGGTTCACATATAGAGTTACAGAACATAAAATCCATGCAATTACTTTCATCCCTATGGATGTGTTTATTTCCTCAACAAAATTGTGCCAGCTAGTTAAGACTGTAAATCAGTGTAAATATTCATCACTAAATCTGCGGCTATTGTTTCTGCAATGACTAAAATGAAGAAATGACACCATTTTGTGACCTTGCATAAAGCTGAGCCAAACAAATACTGACAAGATAACGTTAATTGGCATAAGGACATTCACAATAAAACAACTTTAAAAAGGAAAAAATGAAGGACTTGATATATTTAATTATGCTGACCTTCTGATGTGATTGGAAAGAAACTGCCTAATGGAACAACCAAATGCATTTTAATATGTGAGGCCAAGGGAGGAAAAGCAACATTTTGCAGTGGATTTGATTAGAAAAAGACCAATGGCTCTTTCATTCCCAAAGCTTCTGGTATTTCAAAATCATTTTGAGTCAAGTGTTAATTCTGTTAATCTAATGGAAATGGGCAGTTTAAAGACCACGATAAGATGTCAGAGAGTAAATAAAAAAGACAAAAAACAAACAAAAAAACACAATGTGGCACCTTAAAGACTAACTACTGTATTTTAATTTCTTGTCCAGGATGGATTGGAGATCTTTTATTATGCATGTGAGAGGTCTCAGTTGTGGGCTGAAAGTGACAGTGGCTGGCCACTGACAGATTAAAAAGACAACAACAACAACAACAGCTGGCACTGAGAATAGGTTGCTTCCGATGATGGAGGTACTATACAAAGTGTCATGATTTTTACTTGCTGATTGCCTTCTCCTTCACTCATGCATCTGTTACCTTGAAATTTATGTCATTGTGTAAATTTCAAATACTCTTTGTTGCTCTCCCAATCAGACAGCACATCCATCCCACAGGCTCTTAGTAGACTGCAGAAACCCCCACATGCAGAAATATACTAGTACAACGTTTTTGCCAGAAGTAAGGTCCAAAATAGCTCCTCTGGAGGCATGCTGGGAGGGGATCCAGGAGATCTAAAGTTCCTTTGTATTGCTGACAAGTTTATGGATTAGAATCAGACCTACAATAGCATGATGACAGCCCACTTATTTTCCTCTCAACTTTATACCAGTGGACATGGATTTTTTTAAAGAGCAGCCACGCATAGAAAAGAAAGAACATAATACAAAATGCAGATCTCTACCTTTATCCCTCAGCCACAGTAACACAGTATCATTTAGGACAGGGGTGCCTAAACTTTTTGGGCCGCGGGACAGTCACGTGGTTCAGGGAGCCATACGGGCATGTTTTACTTCCGCTTCCAGGAGCGACGAGGGCTTCACGGGCCAGATGAATTTGTGTCAGTGCTGGGTCCGGCCCCTGGGCCGTAGTTTGGGCACCCCTGATTTAGAAAGTACTGTAGCAGCAATTCTATACACGCTTACTTGGGAGTAAGCCCTATTGAACTCAACAAGATTTACCGCTGAGTAGACATGTGAAAAGGGGCCATGGTGGCTTAGTGGTTAAGAACTTGATGACTAGAAGGTCAGGAGTTTGAGACCCGAGTGCTACATGATGGAGTGAGCTCCCATCAACTGTCCCAACTCCTGCCAACCTAGCAGTTCAAAAGCAAGACATTGCAAGTAGAGAAATAGGTACTGCCTTGGCAGGAAAGGTAACAGTGTTCTGTGCACTCTGGCATTTAGTCATGGCTGCCACATGGCTGTAAACGGAGGTGAGAACCGCCCGCTAGAGTTGGATATGACTGGTTTTCAAGCAAGGGAGACTTTTACCTGGGATTGCAACCTAAGTATTCCTTCTTCCTACGGATGCAGGACATATGCTATTTTGTAAAATTTATTCCCTGTCAGGATTCATGAACAAACACGAACTGTCCTTTCTTGCATATAAAAAGCAATTGCCATTAGAAAGTGTGCACGGGAAAAAGAATTCTCTTACCTGAAACACTCTGCCGGTTTGAATCTGAATCTCCATTGCTGGTATTTGAGTTACTGGGAGAGTTATTGTCCACCCCACCCAGCAGAGGGCGTAAGTGACTGACAGACACTTGCTCAATGAAGGACGTACCATATTTGCGAAAATACCACCATTCAAATATCTAAATCAGAAACAAAAGGTGGGTGGGGAAAAATGCAAATGTATTACTTTGCAGGAACATTTTTTAATGATCATTCACATCATGAGGAAATATCAAAGGGCCATTACAGTAGTACCTCAGGTTATGAATTTAATGCATTCTCTGGGATTTTTCGTATCTCAAAAAAACTGTAACCCAAAATGTGGTTTCCCATAAGAATGCATTGAAAACCTTTTTTCTGACCTCTGGAACAGATTAATTGGTTTTCAATGCATTCCTATGAAAAACAGCATTTTAGGTTATGAATTTAAACTCGTAACCCGAGGCATTATTTTCAATGGATTTTCATCCGTAACACGAAACCTTCGCAACCCGAGGTACCATGGTAACTAGTTTAAAGTCTCAAAAATGCCCCACAACCACCACAACTAGCTTGAAGCTAGAGTCACTGATTTATATATAGCAGTCAGTGAGGGAAAGAGGAAATAAGACCAGACATTATGGACAAAAGAAAAGTCCACTCCTGCTCCTGGCAGGGCTTTTGTGCTTTGTTGAATGCAGAAGGGGATGAGAAGACATTTATTAATCCATTTCTGATTGTATTTTAAAAAGCAAATACTTAAGACAGAGACTGAAAGGGCCTGTGGTTTTATTAAAGGCACTCAGTATCTATTGATATGGAGGAAATCTCATGGACAGAGAAGCAAAGGAATCTAATCCTCCACATCATGCCACTGCTGTCAGGCATAATTCATGGTACCGAGTGGAAAAAGGCAAAGCGATAGGACAGATATGAGAGGGACTCCTCATAGGGAAGGACCAAGAATCAGAATCCCCTCTACACCATGCACACAAACCTGGCAAGCAAGCCTTAACCCCAAAGAAAAAACACTCGCAGCTAACGCTTCAGGTTCAACAGCTGACATCTCCACCTGAAGCTCCACTAGGGAATCGGAAGCTCTGCATGTGCTATTTGAACTATGTTTCATATTTCTTGCAGTTGGATACAATGGCCAGGTGTCACAGGAGTTGCGGTTCACAAATATCTGTATTTATTATTTTATTATTTATTTTATGTTTCTGATTTATATTGCCGCCCAACTCCGAAGACTCTGGGCGGCTCACAGAAAATAAAACCTATCACATTTTAAAAACCAATAAAAACACCATTAAAACTGCCACCAAAAATTACTCCGACCCCTACAGATTAAAAGAGGGAGAGAGTGTTCTTACTAAATCAGCCAGCAGGCAGGGGGCACCACATCGTTGGTGCCCCACACCTGCTTTGCCAGCCAGGTTTTTAGCCCTTTCCTGAAGGACAGCAACTCTGTCTGGAGACGCAGCTCAATTGGCAGGAGGTTCCATAGGGTCGGAGCAGACACTGAGAAGGCCCTCCTTCTGGTGCCAGAGAGATGAGCCTTCCTAGCAGATGGCACAATGAGAGAGCCTCTCCAGTCTGCTCTGGTGGGACGGACAGATGTTTTCAGGCTGACATGATCTCTTAAGTATCCTTGGGGGTGGGGGACTCATCAGACCAGCTGTCTGATTCAAGATAGGCACCTTTATATTTTAAATCCCAATATCCATATTGATAATGGGAGCAGAGAATTATCCTATCGTAACATAATACCATGTCTGGACTGTTGTTGTTAAAAGCATTTGCTGGCCTCAGTTTTCTTCTGTCTATTGTGAATATCATCTACATTGATCTTTTTTCTTCTTATAATGCATTATTTAGAAGTCTTCACTGATCTTCAAACTTATCTAACTCTGGTCAGTGATGAGTAAGTAACCTTACATGGCACTTAACATCACAGCAGAGAGCAAACAATAGCACCACAATGTAGCTGTATGTGATCCAGCTGCTTTTCCCCTAGTGCCCCAAGTTACATTCATCAGTCATCAGATGTTCAAGCCACATCCTGGCTACTTAAGAGATAGGAGTGAATGTTATTCAATCTGCAAAGTGACCTGATTTGAACTTCTCATACAAACAAGGATACTACAACAGTTATATTTTGGCACCTGTACCTCATGACACCATTCTTAACTCAAAGTGCATAGAACTCTGTGTGTGTTTGTTTCTTTGTGTTTTGAGCCGAGAACTGAATCATGAACTGTATATATTAGTATGCAAGCACATAACGCACACAGAGGAAAGCTTTTCTGAAAAATGTAGGAAATTTGCAGATGCCTATGAGTGGGGTATCCGTGCTGGCAGGGCCATTGTGTGTGTGTGTGTGTGTGTGTGTGTGTGTGTGTGTGTGTGTGTGTGTGTGTGTGTGTGTGTGTGTGAAATAAAGATATCTAAAAATAAAAAATGTGGATATTGATACGGATGCCATGGTAACATCTAAGTATTGTAAAGGATACATGAAATAATACTGTAGCTTTAAGAGACACAACTGTGTAGCACACAGGTGAAATGATTGAGTGGGTGACTCTGCAAGATATCCAGCATAAAATAGGGCTTTGAAAAAGGCTTAGTTGCTAGGGTTTGATTTACCTTTAGCCAAGATGTTGTCTGAAGGGGTTCTCCACCTGTAGCAATGCTGTTGGACACTGTGGTTTGTTGCAGAGCCAAACTGATGGAAGCTGAGCTCTGTTGTCTATTGCTGGATGCTGAGGTTTGTAACCTTATGCTACATTGCTGAACTCTAATGCCAGCGTGCAGTGCAGTGAACTGCTGTGTGCCGGAGAACCAAGGAATACTGGATGCAAGCAAGTAAGACTGTTTCCAGTTTAACAATTGTTCTGCTTTGTGTTTGCCTGGAAAGGAAGGATTGCTGTTTTTGTGTTCGCTCTCGGAAAGAGAGAAAGTGCCAGCGCTGTCTAGATAAGACTGAATCTTATCTCACAAGCAAGCAAGGACAAAAGGGTTTTGCCATACTGCCAGCAGAGAGAGAGAGAGAGGGGGGGAGAGGGGGAGAGGGAGAGGGGGAGAGAGAGGGAGAGAGAGAGAGAGATGCAGTGAGCACACTTGCTGTGTGTAAAGAACTTGCGCAACGAAAGTAACAGACTGTTTATTATTCAAATGCAGAATCTGCTGTTTGTGTTAACTTTATTTACATCATTTCATCATTTCTGCTGAGTAAAAGTTTTTTCTGTTTACACCGTTAACCTGAGCCAGCAACTGTTATTGTCTGTGAGAGGGATAAAAATCAAACAGGCACCCTGCTGCTGCTAAAAGTTAATAACTTCATTCTGCGTAACTTGAACCCAGACCTCTTAACCTATCAGATATTACCAATAAAATTGGTAAGGGAATTAAAACAAAGGCAAATATTAATAATTTTTGCAATGGAGACAAAAGACCAAAAATAAATAAAAAACTGTGATATGTATCTCAGAAAGGAGGTTTAGGAATTTCATATTTTAAAAATTATTATACAGCTAATCAGATTAGGATGGTATTTAATATAATGAATAATGTTAATAAGGATTGGGTTTTTAAACAGGAAGGTAAGAAAATAATAAAATATATTTTAAAAACCCTTTTGTATTATAAGCAAAGTCAGCCGTGTGATCCATGTATAAAACATATGCAGAAGTAGTAGATGATACCTTTTCTGGATCACTAAACAAAACAAAAAAATCATTGCAAACTTTCGTGATCACTTCTTCAGGCAAGGCATTCAAATGTTCATGGCATGGTGATCTGCCAGACTGTCTTTAAAGGCAGCAGTTGAGTTGATGCTCCACCCCCATTTTTCAAACACAGGAAACATGTCTCTTCTAATTGCCCTCCCCAAAAGGCTCCATTGAGGCTGCAGGCCCATCCTCTGGCCAGGTCAAAGCAATGCAAAGTCCAGTGACCTCTCATCAGGAAACTTGGGCGGGGGGGGGGTGATTTGGTGTACACACTAGGTGTTCCAATGTAAGCCAATTCAAAGTCAATTAATAGTATTACCCAGTGGTTCAATTTGTAGAAAATTATGTGGCAATATATGTACTGTATGTTTTTTAGGGTTTTTTGTGTTGTATTTTTAATGTCCTTTTATGTATGTATTTTAATTAAAATAAATTAAACCATGCTTTGATCATACTGAATGCTATTTTTTTATTAAAAAAACTAAACATTAATTTAAGTAATTCAGCAATTCCAGATTTTGTCCATTCTGCTTGAGATCAGACTAGTACAGTATAGCAAAACAAAGGAATAGTCTATGGAACTCCCTGCCAGAAGAAGTGGTGACAGCTGTCAGTCTTGACAGCTTTAAGAAAGGATTAGAAAAGTTCATGGAGGACAAGGGTATCAATGGCTATAAATTTATGGATACCTAAGGACAACCTCGGGGTTGGAGAGATAGGCAGGATATCTCTCAATGCCATTTCCAGGGAATCCTAAGCAGGTGAAGGCATCTGCTTGGGAATACCCTGAAGCAAATGGTGAGCCACTGTGTGAGACAGAATGCTGGACTGGATGGGCTGTGGCCTCTTCCAGCAAGGCTGTTCTTATGATCCGTGAAACACAATTGCTATAAATCTTGACCCAATAGTAAATCAACTTGAAAATGTTACAATCATGTGCATACGAAAAGAAAGGAATCCAAATTATTAGCCAGATTTGTTTAATGACTCAGAGCCAACCTACACTTGGCTTTAACCTGCACTTTCTGTTGCTTTTGCTAGTTCCAGGTGGGGCAAGATAAAGAGTCTATATTTATGTGCTTTTAAAGCGCTCTATCCCACCTCCTTTTACTTTCTTCCTGTGGCTTTTTGTTACAGCAGTAGAGTGGCTTTCATTTTGCGGTTATTTAAAGTTGCCTGATATGTGAACAGAATAAATGTTTAAATGGCTGGACAATAGAGCTGTGAGTTGTGGGTGTTACTGCTTACAGTGACATGATGTTTGTAATGTGTTATGCCTTTTTTGATATTTAAAAAAATCTTTCCCAAGTGATGCAGCATGTCTACTAGTCAGTGATGTGCTGCAAACATTTTTACTACCCCCACCATGGGTGTGGATAACTCTGTGGGCATGACTAACTCTGTGGGCCACGCCCACTTGGCCTCCCTACGACGTGGCCTGGGGTAGGGAGGTGGGTGTAGCCAGCCAAGTGGGTGTGGCCTGGGGGAATTTCCGCTATTGGTGCCCAGGCACCTGTGGGCACCTGTAGCAGCTCAACACTGCTACTAGTGATCTATTATCATATAGCTCCATTACATGACCCAGTGGTATATCACTATGTCAGTTTACTGCATTTGAATAATAAAAAAATGCCCACATTGAAAACGTGAGGGAAATTAGTGGGAAAGGGGTTGTTAAACTACCAAACATCATCACAAGGAGGAACAAAATTATTTGCTCTATGTAAAAGTATAGACATTGGTGTCTGGGAATTACTGAGCACAAGTGTAGATAAAAGAAGCCTTAATTGAGAGCTAATTTTCATCAATGTAAACGTAAAGATAATTTAGGCATGGAATGAAACATCACACCCACCCCACTCGCCGCCCAAATGTAGATTAGCCTTCAGATAACTTTATGTTTCACTGTCACCATTTTTGGGACTTCTGAAAAATCAACTTGCTCTGAAAAATCTGTTTTGTTAACATTCATAAGGAAATTCTGATTTCTCTAAAGACTAATCATATGCCTTAAGGTAAAGTCAATTCAATGAATACCCAAGGTACAATACATTCATTAAGCAAATAATGATTTCTCAGTTGTTTAAAAACAGCAACACAGATTGCAAGGTCTCTCAACTGCTTCAGCAAATGTGATTATTCTTCAGGGATCTCTTTTGTGAACAAGCATTTAAGTAGGAAGAAACACTGAAGACAGCTCAGAGATCTAGCCGAAACATCTTTGATTTCACATCCTCTGAGACACATCTTGTACAGTAAAACAGCAGGTTACAACCGCCTGGGTTTAAGTTTGCTGTGGTTTACAAAGGCAAATCCTATGGAAAAGCTGTCCCGGCTTTCAAATTTATAATTTTTTTTGTTTTTGTTTACAACAATCAATTCCGAATCATTTTTTAAATTTTTTCAATGCATCCCTATGGATGCTTCAGCTTACAATTTTTTCGGGTTACGATGAAGGCTGTTGGAATGGACATCCGTCGTAACCTGGGGTTTAAAAGATGATTCTTCAAGTCATCAGTTCAATCTTAGAATTTCTTTTTTTCCCCCAAATCTTGTGGCTAAAATATATAGCTAAAATGACTTTTGAATTTTGTTTCTCCTTCCATACCACCCTTTGCACTGGAGAATCCTGAGCCCCTAAGAAAACTTACTTTTCTGGGATATGTTAGTGGCTCAGTAAAAATACTGCCCAGCTCTGATTTTGTTCTCCCTTTTTATGATTTCTGGGCAATTCTTGCAGCGAAGGATTGTTTTTCTTCTGCCAACTGAGACTTCGGCTTAATCATCCCCTTTCTTAGCTTGTACCTCTGGTTAATTATAGAGCAAGGTGCTAAACAGCAAAGACTGGGAACTTCACCAGGGAGTTCAATTTAGATAAGTCATTTTTGAAGTATGAGCTATGAATTGGAAGAACAGATGCTTCTGTAGATAATACAGATGGGCAATGACAGGAATGATGTTGCTGTTTCCAATATTTAGTCTTCAGTTTCCTGTATGGAAACATCTGCCACATATAAGTTCAAGTCCCTGTGGCCTTTCAAATCTGGTCCACTGCATCTGGGTGTGAAGGGCCTTTCATTCCTACCAGCCTGTAGAAATCTTCATGGAATACTGTTCCAGTATTATTTGACCAAAATTTTCTACAGCTATTGCGTATGTTGGATTTGCTTAGACTAAGCAATGGTCAAAAATTGAATGAATGGGAATGTAGTGAGTCATCTCCTTTATACGTTCCATTGATTCAAGTGTATCTTTTCTAACCTGACTTACTTTAACGTAATAAGTTGCAATCGGAGTAGATTTATTGCATTGGAACTTATGGAGGATTTGACTCACTAAATCTCGATTGATTCACTGGGCCTACTCTAGTGCAATTTACTATGATAAGCAACAGGATTTTGGCCATTAACAACAAATGAATATAAGAAAGAATATTGAATTTCTTCTGCAGCTTATTACTTTGCATTATTCTGTATCATCATCTTCCAATATGTAAAATGGCAAATAAAAAGATTTTGAATAATTAGGTTTTATTGATTATAACCAGTTATGAGAATGAAGTGGAAAGGAGAAGAGTCTTGAACTCAATGGAGGAAAAGAAGGATGTAAATGTAAACAGAGAAATACATGGTAATTATTTCAAAAAAGCCAGATTATGATTTTGAAATCTCTTATGTTTGTTATTAGTAGGTGTCGGCATAGTATAGTACAGGGCAGTTAGTTATCTTCAATACAACAGAAAAAGTAATCTGAGATTATAAACACCAATCTGCTGTTGCAAAAGCAATAGTCAAGACTAACAGGTTTTCTTTCACCGATTGAAGCCTGTGTATGAGATATCTGGCAAGGTAACAATTTCTACTAAACCAGTGTAAGAGATTTATCCAATATACCTGTAAAACTAGCATTTCCTCCTCATCTTCAGTCTTTACAGTACTTAGAGCTGGTAGCCCCTTGCACAAAACACTTCCTTCATTCTTCCCTTTCTTCTGACAGAAGCTCTTTGTACAACTCTGACCATGGCTGTTTCTGCCCCAATACAAGGAAAGAAGCTGGCTCTTGGCATCATCTGCCAATGTAGGATTTATCAGGCACACACAGTACTACAGGCTGCAGCCATTACCCAACAGAACACAGGACTGGACTGTTAGAAATGTAAATAGCCATTGCAGGCAATTACATGCACACAGGGCGTTACCTGCATGCATTTAGGAAACTGGAGATCCCAAGTACGCTGGGAACAAGATTATGCATTAATTAATTTTAATTAAATTTCACATTATAACAATGATTATAATGATTATAATAAGGCTTTTAATAGGGATTTAAAATGGACAATGAAGGTTTTTTGTGTGTATGATTCAGCTGCACAAGATCTGTGTCAGAACCATTTGCTATAACTTTACTCTGATGTCGTCTTAAGTATTTGGCATTTTTATTTTCTTGCTAGCAATATGGTTTGTAAACGGATGTGCTGACATCAACCTTTAGATCTCTAAATGGTGTTTAATCCTCATGGGTTAATGTTTTCTTGGTTCAAGGCATAAAGAGGTCAGAGAAAACAGATTAAAAAGACTGTAGAGACAAATCTGTTTCTTTTCAAGGATTTTGTTACGTTTTAATTTGGTGAAGGCACAGATGTTTACTTTTTTTTTAGCAAAGTGAGATACAGATTTGAAATCATTTAGTAAAGGAACATCTTCGTGAACAGAAAAATGTGGCATAAAGCCAGCTTCCTTTCTGACTTTTAAGCTGTAGCTGCCAACACACAAGTACTGTAATCCTCATTGAATTCAATGAGTTTGCACCAAAGAAAGCAATTATATTAAATTAAATTAACAGCTGTTAGTCTGAGATATGAAATACACACCCTGTCAAGAAGCAATGGGATCTGTGCTCATGGCTTTAAAGATTAAAGGACATTGATATAGATTAAAAGATAATTTGCAATTTCATAGTCACTTTTTTGGGAGTAAGCTTCAACTAATTCAGTAGCTGAAATCCTGTTGTGTAGCTCTGTGTGCACGACAGGGTGATGATTACTAAATTAAATGATTAAAGCCTTTCTTTGGCAATTCTGGGGTGCATGTGTCTTTGCTGCGTTGTTCATGAGTTGTGTTCCCTTGATTATCTAGAATGCTATCGTTACTTTCGTCATCGGCTGCTACTCATTTCCAAGCATACATTTTTCCTGGAAGTCATTTTCTCAATTGATGGATGTGTCTCTGGTGACTCAATAAACTAATCCTGGCATGAAACATGCAACCTCACATATTACACTGAATAGATGGTGGAGGGCGTAGTTGAGTTTGACGAAGCTTCTGTGCTTGTCGCTTAGCCTCTTCATGTCTGCGGCATTCTCCTTCTAAGTGATCAGTAGCAGAAGAGATGGTTTGGTGCTAAAGTGGGAAATCTATGGTTACTGCCTCCCAAGTTTGTGGGTTTATACCTGACACCTTCATGGTTTGTTTCAGCTGGTCCTTATAATGCTTCAAAGGAGCTCCATGAGGTCTTGTACCAGAACAAAGTTCCTTATCAAGAATTTGACGAGGAAGCCTGGAACCATCCATATGATGGACATGCCCTATCCATCTAAGATTATGACCTATGATGGAAGCTTCAATGCTATTTACATGTGCCTTCTTGAGAATTATGATGTTGGTGACATAGTCATCCCACTTAATGTTCAAGATGGACCTTAGTTTCTTTTGGTGAAAGCGCTCAAGCTTTTTGATGTCTTGGAGATAGAGGCTCCATGTTTCATAGCCACACAATAACGTTGAGATAACAGCTTAGTATACAATGAGCTTTGTATGAATTGTTAAATCTTTATTCATGAAAACCCAGTGTAATAGACGACCAAAGGAATAATGGGCAGCACCAATTCTCTTCACCACATCTTGTTCACAGTTTTTAGACAGTATGCTACCAAGGTAAGAAAACTGGTCTACCTGTTCCAGTGTGAAATCTGAGATGGCAATACTGAATTCTGGAAGGGCTGTCCTTGGGGCAGGTTGTGCAAGCATCTTGGTTTTCTGAGCACTTATGTATGCATACAAACAGAATCGTAATTTATACACTGATTTGGGGTTTTGCTGCATAAAGGTACAACATGCAACTGACTGTATGCGTGAACTGGCATGTAAATGCTGCAATTTTATCTTTATTCAATGTGCAAAACTATGTGCAAAATGCCATAAATATATACACCACAATAATTCCAAATGGTCCCACTCACCAGTATCTGGGGGGAGGGGAGAGTTACCCACAAGATTTATCAAACAGTTTCACTGTCCTGTTAAGTCAGCTTAGCAATGTAGCATTTGGCAGGTGTTTCTGTCAATGAAATTTCCCCGCCTGCCTGGAGTGTGGGAGAAGTAGGAAGAGTCCTGTCTGAAAAGACTATGCATGTTAACCCCTAATTTAAAAATAGGATTTTGAAGAGTGCTGGTAATGGAAGGAGCAACACACCACCTTTCACACTAGGTTGACTCAACTTGCTTTTGGCAGCAGCCTGAAACAGAATCTTAGCTAACCCATCTGTTCAGCAACCCAATCCCAGGTAGGCAAATGCTGAGCTCTACAGCATCTGGCACCCATTCATCTAAGCCTACACAGCCAAACAAGTGCCTTTTACAAAAAAATACAAACATACTATATACAAACCTGTAACCCAGATTTGTGTGTCCAGAGAAGCAGATCCACAAAAACTCTCACTGGTAAATAAAAGTGTCACAATAATATTGGGGTTTTTCCTCTCCTTACAGCCATACCATTAGCACTGCAAAGTGAGAGGCAACCTGAAGCATCAGCTGGGTTATCTTACTACCTACTCTACCTACTCTACCTACTCTTTACTACCTACTCTGTGGGCGTGGTATGGTGGGCGTGGCCAGGGGGAAAGCCCTGCGTTGCACCCGAATTAGGATTACTTTATTTCAAAACTTGGATGGGCATGGCCAGCCAGAATTTCTGCTACCAGTTTTGGTGAACTGGTGCGAACCTGCTGATGCCCGTGACTGATGTTATGTGTCTGAAAGACAAGGTGGGCAGGTGGGACCCACTGCATGGAGTGCTGGTTTGCCTCCTTGAGGAATCATCACTTGATCGTGAGGACACGTATAAAATTATGGGTCATGTATTTGCACTCTAGTGTCTTCAGAAGCAGACTTTGATCCATGAAAATGCATACTGAAATAAATCTGTGAGTATTTAAAGTGCTACAATATTTTGAGTTTTACCCCCTTTTTTACCTGCTTTGTATAGTATTTACACTGACTGGTAAAGTTGTTGTTGTTGTTATCTTCCACTTATACCCCACCCATCTGGAGTTTCATCCCTACTCTGGGTAGCTATCAACAACATATTAAAAACAACTTGAAATCACACAATTAAAAGAAAAAAGAGAAGTGCCGGGCCTTATTAACAACCGGGGGGGGGGGGGACGGCAAGAAACCTCAGACTAGGCAAGATGACGACCCCTTCTCAAATGCATCCCTGAATAAAAGGCATTTTAGCTGCTTTCTAAATGTCAGTAAGCAAGTGGTCTGATGCAATTCCACTGGGAGCGAGTTCCATAGGGTTGGCGCCACCACCAAAAAGGCTCTTCTCCGGGTCGTAGCCTTCCTTGCCAGTTTCGGCACCGGCAGCCAAAGCTGACCCATTTGGGAAGATTGTGCGATGCGGGATGGTCCCAAACCATTTAGGGCTTTAAAAGTCAAAACTAACACCTTGAATCTTATACGGAATAGGCTTAACTGTTTGACCTTTGGCACAACTACATTCCCCACACCCCATAACCTTACATTGCCCAAGTTACTCCAGAGAGTTGGAGACCTTCTAGAGCAGGGGTCAGCAAACTTGGCTCTCCAGATGTTCATGGACTTCAATTACCAGAAACCCAAGTCAGTACACCTGCTGATCAGGGCTTCTGGGAACTGAAGTCCAAGAACATTTGGAGAATCAAGTTTGCTGAATCCTGTTCTAGAGTAATTCTGGACAGTACATATTAGACTGAAGTGAAAGTTCGACTGTGTGAACTGTAGTCCGCGTGTGACATTGGATTCAACATTATGCACATCTAAAACTTGACAATAGGGGATTTCTAAGCTCTTTAGCAGCTACAAGTCTTCAACAAACCAGGTTTTTTTTCTTTAGGATTTGTGCTATTTCCAGAATGTTGTCTTTCTAGAACTGGCAGCTCTTATGTCTTTCTCAGCCCTTACAACCTTTGTAAGTTGCAAGAATGCGATTACTATACATTCTGTGAAGCATGTGGCTGCAGAGTTGGAAGGCAGAAAAAGGAGTGACACACATTCAAATACGACAGAACCAAGTGTTCCAAATATCATAAGAAATTAAACCGGTAAAATATAAAAATGCATCTAGTACTTACCAAAATAAGCCCTGAGATTAATGAGGAAGTGCCTGTGAGGGCAACGTAGAACTTGGGTGTCAATGTGTTCAAAAACATACTCACTGAAATATTAAAAAAGAGAAAGAAATATAATTAAACAACCAATGTTCTCATATTTTCTCTCCTCACCATCTGCAAGTGCATATAAAACTAAATAACTCTCTTTTCAAAGCTCTGTTACTCTTCTTTATGTTTCTCATCTGCCCGACCACAAAGAAGGACCATCAGTAGTTTTGCTATCATTGGTGAGCAATTCCATGCTTTCTCTCACTATGATATAGTCCGAAATTTCATCATAAGAAACACATCTTATGTGATCTAGACAGCTATAAGATAAATCCATCAAGGGGAAGAAGGACCCAGCAGCAGTAAGCACATCCATTTCTTTCTCAGTGAGGTAGTTAATGGGGGGCAGCTTGCAGATTTTACTAAGAAATCCAGCATGTAGAACAGAGGTTCTTCACCTATGGCCCCCAGATGTTCATGGACTACAGCTCCCAGAAATCTTGGCCAGCACAGGAAGCTGTAGTTCAAGAACATATGAAACCTTAAGATTGAGAAACACTGATGTAGAGGTTCCCTCTTCCACAGAGGGCTACTTTCACAATAATCAATTCTGGTTTGGTGTACCACCTAATCTTCTTGCGTACCTGGTGCTTTACTTATCATAAGCTTCAAAGCAGCCTATTTGCAAAAGGGACACATTTGAGGGCTTGTGGGGCACAACTGTAGCCTTTTCAAGTGCTGACACATTAAAACAGACATGCCAGCCAAGAAGAGAAGAAGTAGTGTTTGTATACTGTACTTAACAATTTGAAAGGGACTGATTTACTTTTGAGTCTTTCTAATATCTCACACCAGGTCAAGACAGCAAATTGCAAAAGAAGTAGGTCTCAGCCTAACATTCTCATAGGACAGTGATGGCGAACCTTTTAGAGACCGAGTACCCAAACTGCAACCCAGAACCCACGTAATTATTGCAAAGTGCCAACACAGTGGGGTGAACTCTGTGCTGGGGGGGGGGGGAGGAAGTGATCCCATTGGACTACTGGGAAAAGGGGCGGATGCCAACAGAAAGGCCTGAGAGTGCCACATGTGGCATGTGTGCCATAGGTTCACCACCACTGTCATAGGAGAATTTTCAGATTCAACGGGGTGGACAGCTTTGGAATGCAGGAAACTGAACACCCATTAATTAGGGGGTGGGTGTTCAGAGGAGTATGATCTAGGCCAGTGGCTTGCAGCGTTCACATGTTTTTGA
Organism: Bradypodion pumilum; assembly: GCA_035047305.1. Lineage (NCBI taxonomy): Eukaryota > Metazoa > Chordata > Lepidosauria > Squamata > Chamaeleonidae > Bradypodion > Bradypodion pumilum. Next base: position 137,625,108 of record JAWDJD010000005.1, read on the forward strand.
CAATCAAACAATCATTATGCATCCAGGTATGTCAAGGGGAGGATATTCACACCTCCTACTTTATTTCCAAGCATGTTACATTCTGTATGAGATATTAACACCTTGTACATCCAGTTCAAAACAAGATCTTAGAAAGTATAGCAAACTAAAGGCCTTCAGCTCCTAGACAGCCTTCATTTACGTTTAGGAAATTGAACATTACAGTTGAGCCACTGAACAAAAACATACCACTGACTGCCAAATGCACTTGGCTTTCTTGCGCCTGTATACATATTCAAGCCAAAGACGTTATGCTAACATTTTTCTCTACTTGTCTCCTAAGCACTGTTATGTATTACAGCATCAACAAAACCTAGTAGGGAAGTACAGAAGATTTGACGTAGAATTTTCCCCATCAGCTGCCATGCAGTAGCCAAGCAGCATACAGAATTTTACTGTCAGATGAAAGCATAAGCAGCCACAGTCAGTTTTGAATCATAAATACTTTTGTTACCAGTATGACTGTTTTTGGATGCTGCTGGCATGCTGCACAATTTCATAGAAGTTCCAGATGATTGCAGCTTTAACTCTTGTCCAATTCTTGTAGCATCCCACAACAGACCACAGTGACTGGCTTTGTATCACAGTCCATAGCCTGACATCATTGGTGGATGCAAAAATATGCAGTAAAATCAGCACTGAATCCTGTTAAATTAAATTAAATTTAATTTTCATATTTCTATAGCCGCCCTGTTCACAAGGACTCTGGGTGGCTTACAATACTAAAAAAAAAACACAGATAAAAAAACCCATTAAAACCCATTGGAAAAAACCACCCACACTTACCCCTATTCATGGTAAAGAGATAAATGCGGTAACCATACTGCTCATACAGCGCACTTGAAATGTTCTCCCCCCCTCCTTGAATAGCAAGGGTTCAGTTCTTTTTTTGTGTATAGGACAAAAAAAGGGGGGGAGGTTGATAATAATAATGTTATTGTTGTTATGTTTATCTGTAAAACATATGTGGGGTATAAGGTATTTAATATGTATATGTTCATTGTTAAGGAACAAAAAAAATAGGTATTATTCACACACAATTACAAAAATTCTCTGGAACTTAAAAGGTGCACAAAAAGGAGTAAATTTCAATAATTATAAATATGGTTAGAATAGTAACATGGAATGTGAAAAGCTTGGGTTCCCAAATTAAGAGAAAAAGAATTCAAGCTGCTATTAGGAAGGACAAACCAGATTTAATCTTAACCTATAAAACCAAGCATTAACCGTTGGAACTGGCTATAGGCTGCTATGCGTCGCCCTACTGACCCACACCCACCCTTCGTGTGCACGGCCGAATTCCCTATGCAGGTCAACGAAGGATTTAAAAATCCGGCATGGGGGCCTCAGCCCCACAAATGGCAAGAAAGGGAAAGAGCTTCACTTCCCAACATTCCTTGCGCTGCGCCGCGCCAGAGCCAATGACGCTGAGAGGCTCTCGCATGGCGCAGCGTTCCGACACGCGCCGCAGCCAATCGAAAGAAACGCATTTTAAAAAAACCCAGCAAAAACACAAAGCAACAACCCATAACTACAAGCCCCAGCGTCCTGCGCGCCCACGCAGAACGCTGAGGAAAACGGCGCCCGGAAAGTTAAAAATAAAAACAGCTCACAGGCAAGCAAACAGCAGCCGGCTTTCTTTTACTCTCCCGCGGCGCCTGAAGCTCCCGAATGGAGTTTCCCCTTTAACATCAGTGGGAGGGGGTGGCGATCCCCCTCTCCGCTGCCTACCCTACTGTTGGGAGGTTTGTGGGGATAAAAGGACTAAATTGCCCCAACCCATCTGGAAACAAAAGATGAGGCAGAGAGGATTGATCCCCCACCACCCCTCCTTAAAAAAACTCCGTCTTTTCTTCTGTTTAAAACCGGAGTTGTTTTAAGGAGAGGGGGTGGGGGATCGATCCTCTCTGCCTTTTCCTCTGTGTCCAGAAGTGTAGGGCCAATGCTATTGGAATAAAGGCAGAGATTAATAAATAGAAATAGTGCAGCACCATTACCAACAAAAACATAAACACAGTTAGAATTACCAAAAGACAACTAAAGTGACCACCAAAAATCTACACACAGTGAAAAAAAGGATGGACATAATCCTTTGAAAAAGATCAAACCCATTTCATTGTCCAAAATATTACATAGCATACAAATCCAGAAACCAGCACGCCTCCAAAAACACTCAAAATACGCGCGGAGGCACACTCACAGACGGTTCAATAGGAAGCAAAGCACGGAAAACTTTACAGGAAAGTATTCACTCACTTACAGCCATGCCATCTAAGCAGCCAAACAGCAACGCGGAAAAGAGACACACCTCCAAAACATGCAAATCCACTTAGCAAAACTAGCTCTCCCGAACTCCGAAAAGAGCGAGGGAAAACAACGCGATAACGAGAGTTTGATAAGACACAGCCTGCAAACAGCTTAAAAACGAAACTGATCCATGAACGGAGACTTGCAAAAGCTGTAGGTGACATCGAAAAGACGTAAATAAGAAACGCTACCCAAAATAATAAGGAGCGATGGAGGCACACACCAACAAAGCGCAAAAACCACAATCACCAGACAGCAAAGATCTGGAGGAAGAAAATCGCCACACAAACCAAAACCCCACCGGACCATTGAGCGCGGAAAAAATGACTCTGCATCACTCTAACGGTATGAAATGCTCCAAAATTATTACACATGTAGAATTTTACATGGATGACTGCAAAATAATATGCATGCAAGATTATGAGTCAGACAGCGAAGAGGGAGAACCAGAACAAGAGGAACAAGATCAGAAAGAAGGAGAAGAGCTACCAAAGTTCGAGACAACAGAAAACAGTGCATGCTTATCAAAGGAGACCCAAAGAAAAATTGCTGATATTATAGCAAAAATTAATCTGAAACAGTCAGCATCCACAAAATACCCAAAATACACAACAACACAAGATGAAACAAAATCCATAAATAAAAAAAAACAAAAATCTGAATTTGAAAAATCTCACAATGAAGAAACTAAAATTGGTCTAAATAAGGAAACACTGGAAATCATTCATCTCATTAATCAAAAAGGAAGAATACATAATACTTCAAAAACTTTCAACAACAACACCAATGAACAACAACAAACAACAAAAACAAAAATACAAATAAACAAAAAAGAAGAGAAAGAAAATAAACAACCAGAAAAGGAAATGTTCAGCAATGAACACATCCAAAGCACATCCAAACAACAATTATTATCAGCAGAAACACAACAAACAACAAAAATAAGCAACAATGACAACCAAACGCACAAAAAACACACAACAGAGGAACAAGAAAAAACAAGCACAAACAAACAAATGTACAAAAAAGAAGAGCCAGAAAATAAACACCAACAAATACTAATTGTCAGGAAGAAAGAAATTCAAACCACATCCAAACAAAAATTAATATTGCCATGGAAACAACAAACCACAGAAATAACAGACAATGACACCAAAACTTACAGAAACATGACAACAGAGGAAAAAGAAACCACAAACACAAACAAACAAATTGATAAACAAGAACACACAGAAAATAAACAACCAGAAATGCAAATTGTCAGAAAAAAAGATCCAAACTACAGTCAATAATGCACTGGAAACAACAAACAACAGAAAATTCAGAAACAGAAGAAAAGGACTCTCAATTTCAACAACAACAAAAGAATCATACCTTAGAAAAAATAATACAGCAAATAAACAACAAACAAACACAGCAACAGGAAATGAAAAACACAAACAATGAAAATCAACATGAAACCCCCCCAAAAAAACAACAAAACAAACCACCAATACCAATACACCCTGAGGTAGATATAGACTCAATAATACAAAGACATCTCCTCATGATGAATCATCCACCACCTACATTCAACCAGCCATTAGCAGAAATAATGCTGCAGCATTTTCTGAAAATAAAAAGTCAACAGACCCTGAAATCAACAGGTAAATAAACAAAACAATTTCATTACAAAATTTAGAGAAATACAGTTATATATAACTTTGTCATTCTTCTCATTAAACAGATGCCCTAACAAAGCAACAGTCAACAAACTGAACCACAAAAAACAAAACAAAAGTGTAAATGAAGGTAAATATAAACTTATTTAGTAAAATGTTAAAAAAATGCTTACTAACAAAAATATTACCAGTTAAACTAAAAACTAAACCCAAAATATTTACAAAACTAATCCATTAAAAACAAAAAACATCATTAATGAAATGTCACATAACAATAGACAAATATCAATATCTCTCCCTGTGTGTTATGTTTTACAGATGCTACAGACACATCGCTGGAGAAAAAAACTTAAAAAAACATTAGAAAGAGTTAAATGTTTCATAAGTTTTAAAACAAAAAAATAGAAATACTTTGTTATGCAACTTGCAGTAAAGTCCAAAACAGTTTATAAACAAAGTTTAAAATGTAAAATATGTTTTTTCACCAAACAAAGAAAATTACAATTGCAAAACAAAAAAATTTATACATTAAAAGTTTTCTGGCAAAAATTTCAAAGCCTCTCTTTCAATAAAACACACAGGTGAAAAAGCCCGGCAACGCCGGGCAACCCTTGCTAGTATTTTTACAAGAGACGCGTCAGAACTGTGATAAAGTCAATAACCTATTCTTAAATTGGACAGATAATTATGAAAAAGCTTTTGGTTCCTCTAAAGCAAGAGGGGTGGCAATATTAACCTCCAAAAATTAGGATTCATAAAAGTGAACAGTGTTATCGATCCCGAAGGAAGATATATAATCTTAAAAGGCTTAATAAATAATGAAGAATTCCTACTAGTTAATATTTATGCCCCAACCAGAAACAGGAAGAATTTTTGGAAACAATTCTCCAAATTATTTCAAGCGAAAATACAAGTAATTTAATAGTGGCAGGTGATTTTATCTAACAAGATTACATACAGATTCAACAAAAATACTTAGGCAAAAAAACAGGAGGGAAAAAAGTTTTGGATGTATGGATGCAACAATTAGGACTATACGATGCATGGTCTAACTTGAAGGGTAGTGAAATTGCATACACATATTATTCACATGTGCATAACACGTATTCGAGAATTGATTTTGTTATGATATCAAACAATTTGGTTAATTTATTAGAAAATGCCGAAGTAGGGATTTTTAGGGAATCAGACCACGCCAAATTATTGGTAGACTTAAAAATAACTGCAACTAGGGAAAATAAAGGTAATAAATGGAGATATGATCCAAAAATTTACAAAAATAAGGAAGATAAAGAAACAATAATAAAAAATGGGAGGGATGTTGGTTGTTAAATGATACAGGAGATGTAACAGACAATATCCTTTGGGACACAATGAAATCAATTTTTAGGGGGGAAAGCATTAAATTAACAGCCATTAAAAATAAGCAGTTTAAGGAAAAACAGAAATATTTGGAGAATGAGATTAAACAACTTCAGGAAGTACACACAAGAACTAATGATAAAGATGTATTTGATAAATTACAAAGATTAAAAACAGAATTAGCTGGGAAGGACATAGAAATAGTCAAAAGAAATCTGATTTATTTAAAAAAAAATTTTGAGTACAGCAATAGAAATTTTAAATTGCTGGCAAAGGCAGCCAGAGAAAAAAGAGAAAAAAGGGAAATAAGAGTATTAATTGATAATAGTGGAAATAGGTGTACTAAGATTAAGGAAAAAGCAGAAATAGTAAGACAATTCTATCAAAAATTATACTCAGAAAAAGAGATCAAAACAGAAGAAATAATAAATTACATTAAGAAATGGTCTAAAGCTAAGATTACCCAAGAACATATGTTGTTGATGGAAGAACCCATCTCAGAAAAAGAGTTAAATACTGTTATAGATAGATTGAAATTGGGAAAGACACCAGGTGAAGATGGAATCCCAGCTGAATTTTATAAAGAATTCAAAAAAATGATAATCCCAAAAATTAAAAGAATATTTAACTATGTGCTTGAGGGCTGTAAAATCCCATATTCATGGTATAAATCAATCATTATACTGATTCCAAAGCCTGGGAAAGATGAAGAAAGAATTGAGTCCTATAGACCCATATCACTACTTAATCAAGATTTAAAAATATTTACAGCCATACTAGCAAATAGACTTAATAGCATTATGGAGAAATATATAAAACCTGACCAGACAGGCTTCATGAAGGGAAGACATCTAGCTGATTTAACAAGGAGGATAGTTGCAATAATGAATATAGCAGAACAAAGTAAAGATAAAACTGGATTATTATTATTGGATATATACAAAGCGTTTGATTCATTACACTGGCAGACTATTAAAGAAACCATTAAAGAGTATGGTTTCGGATCTAAATTTATGAGAGTAATTGATAAATTATACCAGCAAAGTAGGGCACAAATAAAAGTAAATGATGTCCTTACCCAAGACATAAAGATAAAAGCAGGTACAAAACAAGGTGATCCCCTATCTTCAATGCTTTTTATAATGGTAATTGAACTCTTTGCAAATAATCAGAGAAGACAAAGAAATAAAAGGAATAAATAATAATAAAATCAACTTGTATGCTGACGACACCCTATTGATACTAAGGGACCCACAAAAAGCTTTAGTACTGGAGACTTACCATCCATGCAAAGATCAGGTTATGGATGTGGAACGCTTCCTACTACAGAGGGAGGCGTTCTACATCCATAGATTCGGGACTCTATCACCAACAGGACTTAACACAGATTTGGATTTGTCAGCATTTTTATAATTCTCTTTTTATAACTCTTTCTTTATGCGCACAGCTCAATCGATACTGTAGTCTGTTTCTTTAAAAAAAAATAACTTTGTGTCTGACATATCTTCACACGTGCCAAAGATTAAGGAACTAGGCATTTATACTCCAGCCATGCTGTAGTTCAGTAACGCTCCAACCACGAGAGGTTTGTGGCGCGCTATGAAATTTCTCTAGGTATGTGGTCTTAGTTTGCTTCAGTTTTATATGTTATAATAAGTATCTTTGTATGCTTGTTTGTTTTGTCACAAATTGGGTCGTTATTCAGTGTTATGGCAAAGTTGCTTTGTGATTACCTTACAGGCTCTTGACAAAGATGTGCGAAATGTCCATTTACCAGAGGGACATCGAGACTTGAGTCTTAGCACCCCACTCCACTCTTCTGCCTGCATGGACGTTACTTTTTCATTCTCCCTTGGGGCTTAGCGTCACGACGTTCACACCTGGACGCGGTCCTGCAGCTCATCCATCACTCTAAGACTGTTTACAGACTAGAAGTCTACAGCGAACTTTTATACCATTATACATAGGGGCTGCACAAGATATGGGTAGAGGTTATAGGGAGATTTTGTTGTTATCAGATTCTATTGTTATCACATCTTAGTCGCGTGCAGGTCTTTGAAGACGGGTGGACATTTATTTGCATGTCGTGAGTTTGGTTGTTAGCAATTTGCTTCTCATTTCTATGTAACCATTTTTACTTATTTTCACACGTAATATATTAAAGACAATTTTGCATGTTATTATTATATCTTTGCCGTACAGTATATATGAGTCTAATTTACATTATTGTATTGGTTGCTCTTGGGAGTGTTTCCTTCCCATGCTGTGTATTTACACCCCAGCCGCTTTCTCGTTCTTACCTAAAGTACAAACACATCTCAAAAACTTTCAGTTAGCAACCGGCCTTGAAATAAATTGGGACAAGTCAGAATTAATACTCTTCAATATAGCTAAGGAGAAATGGAAAGATATTGCGTCTAAATATAATATTAGAATTAAAAATAATGCAAAATATTTAGGAGTAACAATATCAAAACAATACGACAAATTAAAAAATAATAATTTTGGTGCATTTGTAAATGAAATAAAAGAAACACTAATCCGGTATAAAAAATTGAGATTATCATGGTTCGGAAGAATAGCTCTAATTAAGATGAAGCTTATACCAAAAATTAATTTTATTTTTGAGGCTCTCCCAATTCAAATTAAGGAAAAAGACTTAAAGGGATTACAAATCCTATTAAATGAATATTGCAATGGTGGAAAGAGACCAAGAATCATGAAAATATGGTACAGGGAACAGAAAAAGGGAGGATTAGGATTACCTGACATTAAAAAGTACTACATTGCATATCAGCTAAAGAATATTATTAAGATCTTAAATGGACCTGATACCATGTGGGAAAATACTGGTATGCATGATTTAAATAAAATTGGAAATGTGATTTTCTTAGACAAAAAACAGGTTAAAATAAAGCAAAACAATGTAATATTAAAAGCATTATTGGATACTTGGTATTTGGTGAAAAGCAAAATGGCTCCTGGTATCTCACCAATAATTAAAGTAAAGGATTATAAAACCTTTCCATTAAATTTGACAAGTGAATTAGAAGGGATACTTGAACATAATAAGGCAATATTGCTAAAAGACTGGCTAGAAATATGTAAAAATGCAGGGGGGGAAATCGTACATTTTTACACAAATGAAATTAAATTGGCTTCAAATAGCAGCAATTAATAAATGGAACAGTAAATTTGTTTCTGATATGAGCTTAAATAGAAGTGTAACAAAATTTGAGAATTTAATCATAAAAATAAGATCTGGAAAAATAGAATTAAAAGGCTTAATTGGTAAATTATATAAAACATTAAATGATTTGGAACAAGAGAAAGATATCACAAAAGAAATTTGGGAAAATGATCTAAACATAAACATTAACGAAGCAGCGTGGAATCAAAAATGGAAAAAAAGAATTATGCGAAATTTATCCATAAGAATTAAAGAGAATAACTACAAGGTATTATGGAAGTAGTATTTAACACCAGTCAGATTGAACCAATTTTATCGAAATAAATCTAATAAGTGTTGGAGATGCAGAAAGGAGACGGGTATGTACAACCATATGTGGTGGAATTGCGAAATAATAAAACAATTTTGGACAAAGGTAGAAAAAGAAGCAACAGAAATATTGGGAATTGATATCAAATTTGATCCACCCACCGTATTAGTGTATGAATTTAATAATTTGTCCTTAAGTACACATGAGGAAGATTTATTAACAATCATTATAACAATGGCTAGAATATGCATTGCTACTAAATGAAAGGAAAATGATTCATTGAAAATTGAAGAATGGTACAAACAAATATGGATGATTGCACTTAATGATAAGCTCACATGTGAAATAAATATAAAAAAGGCATAACAAAGAAGAATAACTTTTATAAGATATGGAAATATAGTATTGAGTATACTATAGAGAAAGAAAAGGGAATCAAGCCACCACCTGAACAATTGGCGTTCTGGATAGAGAATTATTAAAGTATGTATTTGTATTAATTAAACAAAGAATATGTAAGAACAACATATTACAGTAAATACCTAATCAATGCGTAAATAATGAGATTCTTGTTTTATGTTCTATGTAACGTCTTGTATTGATGTCCACTATAATGTTGTAATTAGTTGCACCTTTTATCTTCTTTCATCCTCTTTTATTTTCATTCTTTCTTCCTCTGTGTTTTGTAATTTTCAATAAGAACTTTATTAAAAATTAAAAAAACAATACTAAAAAAACAACACAGATAAAAAAAACCATTAAAACCCATTGGAAAAAACCACCCACACTTAGTCAAAAGAGAGATAATTACTCTGTTACGCTAGACCAACTAGCAGGCGGGGGTCACTCTTCCATCAGCGCCCCACACCTGCCCCACCAGCCAAATTTTCAGTTCTTTCCTAAAGGGCAGCAATTCCGTCTGTAGCCTTAGTTCAACTGGCAGGAGTTTCCATAGGGCCGGTGCGGACACAGAGAAGACCTTCCTTCTTGTGCTAGAAAGATGAGCCCCTCCAGTCCGCTCTGGTTGGACGGACGGACAATCTTGGGACGACGCGGTCTCTTAGGTATCCTGGCCCACTACCATGTAGGGCTTTAAAGGTAATGACCAGCACTTCCAAAAGTGCTCCCAGTATTCCAAGTATGTACAGTACATGTCTTAAGACAAAACATAGCCAAACTACATATCTGGAAACACACATTTTCATCCTGAAAGTAAAGTCAGTATGTGGCTTAAAGGTCTCATGAACAGCCATCAATAGATGCAGCACCGTCTCACCTTTTCTCCAGGGAGATCCAGACGTACATGGTTCGCTCACTACATATTTTACTTTCACAACAACCATGCTAGGCTAAGAGTTTGACTGATTTCAAAATTACCCAGCTCAAGGGACACAGAAACAATGTAGAGAAATAAAATTTGTAAAACTAGACAAGTTAATTTTGCGTCGAATTATTGCCACATTGAAAAGACTTTCACCCAGATGAATTTTGGTATGATCGATAATGATTACTGGGTAAATGCCAGCTGTGAAGAACACAGACTTCTGATATATTTTTTATATATTTTTTTGCCCGGGAGGCCTATAAATTCTGTAGGGCTGTGGGACAATGATAAGGCGTCAGATTCTCTGACCTGACATACTCATTACAGTTTTGAAGTGGTAACCCAGTTCTTATGTAAAATGCTCTCTGTCTGTTTTATTCAACACTTAGGAACTGGGATTGAAAATTAAACAAATAGTAATAACCGGGGATAGAAAGGAAAGGGTTAAGTAATGTGCCTCCTCCCACAATTCAGAAATAGGGAGTCCATTTTGGAAGGGATTGTTTCTGTCTCGGTGTCTCCTGGGCCACAAAAATGCACCTACTCTCTCCCTAATTAATTGACATGGCCATATTTTTGCCACACAGTGATGCAATGCCTAACATCCTTGATAAGAAAATAAAAAAGGCATGTTGGCTTAACTGTATATAATGTTAAAGGTAAAGGTAAAGGTTTTCTTGCTCGAAAGCCAGTCGTATTGAATTGAAATTGAAATTTTAATTTATATATCGCTTACTTACCCAATGAGCAACTCAAAGCGGTTCACAACTAGGATTCAGTACTCATCTGTTTCAAAGGCAAAGAGCCAGCGCTTTTGCAGACATTTCCGTGGTCATGTGGCAAGCATGAGTAGACACCGGAGTGCACGGAATGCTGTTTACCGTCCCACCGAAGAGGTTCCTATTTATCTACTTGCAATTTCTTGCTTTCGAACTGCTAGGATGGCAGGAGCTGGGACAAAGACGGGAGCTCATTCTGTCCTGCAGTACTCGAGAATCGAACTGCTGACCTTCCGCCTCCCAGTCAGCATCTTAGCCACTTGAGCCATTGCAGTCACTTGTCCATGTATAAATTCAGAATATTAGGACTTGTCAGATGTATAAGTTATTTTTTTGTTGCAAGACAAAGGGAATTTGTGGGATTTCAATTCTGGTTTTGCTTTTTGTCTGAAATTCCTGACCTACTTTGGTGCTATGGGCCAGCCGTCTTCTTTGGAAGGTTTAGACCCCATGTGCTTATTTCCTCATTTCACAGAAGGGATGCCCCCTGACTCCTACCGGAAGAGAACTGCAGTGTGTCAAGCTCCAATGCTTTGGAAAACAGCTTAGGAGCTATCCACGTGACTCTACACACTTGCTAAGTGGGCCCTTGCCAGACAGATGCAATTATGCGACATCTCTAAAGTGCGGTGCCAATTTATTTCACTGCATATTGGGCTCACAAAATGAGAAGGTGCTATGACAGAAAGCAACAAAAGAAACAAGTGCTACTTGCCTGCCATAAAGCATTTGATGACAGTTATCAAATTGATCAGTATCTTATCGTACGTAGCAGTCTCAGTGAGCTATCAGGGAGATTCAGTTGTCAAACGTTTGCAGGGAGGCATTGACTGGAAACAAGCTGTTTCTGAGTGGTAACATATCCATCCTGTCATAATAATGAAACTAGATCTCCAGTTGTGGTATCTGGGGTTCGATTTATTTAAAAATCTGGTAGATTCACTTGTGATTAACCAAATAATTAAATACAGTAAACCCTCACATAACAACGCATTTGGATAGCATCATTTTTGCTTAACAATGTGTTGTTATGCACCACATGTTCCACCGCATAACAACGTTTTTAGTGTTGTTGTCCGGACAACAACACTAAAATAACCGTCATTATCCGGACGATGCTAAAAACGTCATTATGTGGGAAAATCCATAGAAACCCACATAACAACAAAAATCGCTTAGCAACGCTACTTGGGAATCCAAGTAACGTCGTTATGCGAGGATCTACTGTAACTGCATTTCCCACCCATATGATCCCATCAGGGGGAAAAGGACAAAGAAAATTGGAAGAGAAAGAGGAAAAGAAAGGAAGGGAAGCAAGCCTCTTCCTCATAGTAAAATGACCTGAGGTTGTGCTTCCCCTATTCAGGCACAGGAGCGCTTTACTGCATGGAGCTCCTAATCCTTGATCCTATATATGCCATCTGTCTGTAAATAAAAAAAATCCATTTCCAACATCCAGTGTCTGACAAATGTTTCTAGAGTCAAAGCAATATGGAAATTTTAAAGGGAGCACCTATGTTACTAGATTTGTTTTTTATTTAAATATAAATTTGATTTCAGTCATCACAATTTTTCATAGAGTGCATACATGGAGAATGGTGTGTATGCATGCACACATGTGCATTCTTGTATCTGTATCTATTTGTTTTAGAAAAGCCTCCACTATAGGTATCTTGCTTACATGGGGCTAAGGTTTACGAGGTTATGCTTTACTAAGAGTGAAGGCAACAACTAAAACCCATTAGCAGGCATCATTTAATGTGATTAATGGCTTGGGCTCTTTCTAAGCACCTGTTTAAAGTGTTTCTCCTTCCATCTTCTTTAATAAAGTAAGACCAGTAGCACTGATCTCATATGATTTTTAGTGCTTATGCACCAGAATCAGTGCAAACATATTGCTTTGTTTGATGGTTGGTAACCAAAAATATCCTTGCTGCTTGCGCTACATGGGGTAGATCTTTTTTTTTTAAAAAAAATTCCCATTTCACCTTACCATCTCATTTTTGTATAAGAAAACTGGGCTGATGGACATATTTCAGTACAATTTTATTTTGATGGCCCAAATCCTGTTGCATAGCAATGCCTGCATAACGTGAAGTTTCACAACCACCTGCAAAATTCGTGCCAAGAGGAAGTCATATCTAGCAAGCAATTCTACAGCCTCAGCATTGCACAATGGGATACACAATGTGGACTACATGGGCATCACACCTTGTGAACTTTCACAAGTGTACCTTTCTACTACAAACAGTAGAATGGAATTTCAGTTGTGCCAACTTTTAAAATAGGAGAAAGAGCAATTTAATCTTTTGTTGTTTTTGTGTTCATCAGCATGTTGTTGTTGTTTTAAATTTCCATGTTACATCAATATCACCTTGTAGCTTGACAATGTGAACATAAGAACATAAGAACAGCCTTGCTGGAACAGGCCACAGCCCATCCAGTCCAGCATTCTGTCTCACACAGTGGCTCACCATTTCCTTCAGGGTATTCCCAAGGAGGTGCCTTCACCTTCTTAGGATTCCCTGGAATGGCATTGAGAGATATTCTGCCTATCTCTCCAACCCAGAGGTCGTCCTTAAGTATCCATAATTATAGCCATTGATACCCTTGTCCTCCATGAACTTGTCTAATCCTTTCTTAAAGCTGTCAAGACTGACAGCTGTCACCACTTCTTCTGGCAGGGAGTTCCATAGACCAGTAATCCTCTGGGTGAAAAAGTACTTTCTCTTATTTGTTTGAGAACTAGTACCCAAAAGTTTCATCGAGTGTCCCCTAGTTCTAGTGTTGTGCGATAGGGAAAACAGTTTTTCCTTATCTACTTTGTCCAAACCGTGCATGATTTTATAAACTTCAATCAGGTCACCTCTTAGACGCCGTCGTTCAAGAGTGAAAAGGCCCAACCGTTGCAGCCTCAGATGGTAAGGAAGGTGTTCCAGTCCCCTAATCATTCTGGTTGCCCTCCTCTGTACTTTCTCCAACTCCATAATATCCTTCTGGAGGTATGGCGACCAGAACTGTACACAGTATTCCAGATGGGGCCTCACCATAGATTTATAAAGAGGCAAAATAACACTTGCTGACTTATTTTCTATACCCTTCCTAATGATCCCTAGCATTGAGTTTGCTTTTTTCACTGCTGAGGCACACTGGGTTGACACCTTCATTGAGCTGTCCACCAGGACACCAAGGTCCCTTTCCTGGTTTGTCGCAGAGAGTTCAGACCCCATCAGTTTATAAATGTAATTGGGGTTCTTTGCCCCAACATGCATCACTCTGCACTTACTAATGTTGAAGCTCATTTGCCACTGTTTTGCCCACTCCCCCAGTGTCAAGAGATCCCTCTGGAGCTCCTCACAATCTCTCACAGTTTTCACTACCCTGTATAATTTAGTGTCGTCAGCAAATTTGGCTACCTTGCTTTTTACTCCTACCTCTAGATCATTTATGAAGAGGTTGAAAAGCAGGGGTCCCAGTACTGAACCTTGGGGGACCCCACTCTTTACTTCCCTCCACTTGGAGAAGTGTCCATTTAGTGCTACCCTCTGTTTCCTGTCCCTTAGCCAGTTGCTGATCCAGGACAAGACCTGTCCCTTTATTCCATGACTGGTAAGTTTATTCAAGAGCCTTTGGTGTGGGACCTTGTCAAAAGCCTTCTGAAAGTCCAGATAAACAATGTCAACTGGATCCCCCTTATCCACATGCTTGTTGACACTCTCAAAAAATTCCAACAGATTAGTGAGGCATGATTTGCCCTTGCAAAAGCCATGTTGGCTCTGCTTTAGCAGCGCCTTCTCTTCTATGTGCCTATTAATTCTATCTTTTAGGATGGTTTCCATCACTTTACCTGGGACACATGTCAAACTGACAGGTCGGTAATTTCCTGGATCACCCCTGGATCCTTTTTTGAAAATTGGTGTTACATTCGCTACCTTCCAGTCATCAGGCACAAAGCCTGATTTGAGGGAAAGATTATATATTTTGGCTAGGATATCAGCAATTTCATCTTTAAGTTCCCTGAGAACTCGTGGATGGATGCCATCTGGTCCTGGGGATTTGTTAGTGTTTAGGTTAACAAGACATGCAAGGACCTCCTCCCTGGTTATTTCTATCTTGCTTAATTCTTCGGTTTCCCTCCCTACGAAGATAGGTTCTGTTTTGGGCATGTGGTCTCTATCTTCTTCAGTGAATACTGAAGCAAAGAATTCATTGAGTCTCTCTGCAATCTCTGTTTCCTCTTTAATAACCCCTTGCCTTCCATTGTCATCTAATGGTCCAATGGCCTTCCTAGTTGGGTTCTTACTTCTAATGTACTTAAAGAAGTCTTTGTTATTCCTCTGAGTATTTTTAGCTATACGCTCCTCAAAGTCTTGCTTTGCTTTCCTGATTGTTGCCTTGCATTTGTTCTGCCAGAATTTATGTTTCTGCCTGCTGTCCTCATTTGGACAAGCCTTCCATCTTCTAAATGAGCTTTTCTTGCTCTTGATCACTTCCCGAACAGCTCCTGTAAGCCACATTGGAGTCCTCTTGGACCTGGCAGTGCCCTTTTTCCTTTTGGGTATGCATTCCAATTGGGCCTCTGTTATTGTTTTTATAAACAACCTCCATGCCTCTTGGAGTGTTTGGACTCTCTCAATTTTCCCTTTCAGTTTCTTTTTTACTAGTTTCCTCATCTTTGGGAAATTTCCTTTTTGAAAATTTAAGGTCTCTGTGTTAGATTTTATCAGTGACTTGCGGTCTATGATCAAGTTAAACATAATTGAGTTGTGGTCACTGTTCCCTATTGGATCAGTCACATTAACATCTTGCACCAGATCCTGAGTATTACTCAGGATCAAGTCAAGGATTCTTGTACCTCTAGTTGGGTCTTCAACCATCTGTCCCAGGGAACAATCATTTAGCATATCTAGGAACTTTATCTCTTTATCATGTGCTGAACAACAGTTCACCCAGTCTATGTGAGGGTAATTGAAGTCCCCCATTATAACCAGGCTTCCCTTCTTGGATGCCTCCTTTACAACATTCTCCAACTGCCAGTCTCCCTCAAGAGTTTGGGTCGGAGGCCGATAGTATATGCCTACTGTTAGACCATCCTTGTGGCCTGGTACTCTTACCCACAGAGCTTCTAATGGTGACTCTAAATCACCTAGATATTCCAATTCATAAGATTTTATCACTTCTTTGACATACAAGGCTACACCACCTCCTGTTTGCCCCTTCCTATCCTTCCTGTACAGTTTGTAGCCTGGGATAACTGTATCCCATTGGTTATCATCCGTCCACCAGGTTTCAGTGATACCAATAATATCAATATTTTTATCTATTGCTAAGTATTCCAGCTCCCCTATTTTGTTCCGGAGGCTTCTGGCATTTGTATACAAGCATTTATATATGCTTTTCTGACACAGTCTTTTGTGTCCAGTTGCATTGTTAGACTGCCTCTTGCATCCTTCTGCTAGAATGCTAGTGACTAGCTCCTCGCTCTGCTCAGTAATTTTTGCATCCTCCTCACTACCCAAGTACACACTTTCCCGAACCGGATGCTGCCCAGCTCCTGTCGGCTTTCCCCCAGTTATCAGTTTAAAAGCTGCTCTGCAGCCTTTTTGATGTTGAGTGCCAGCAATCTGGTCCCATCATGGTTTAAATGCAACCCATCCCTCCTGAACAGATTTGGCTTGTCCCAAAATGTTCTCCAGTTCCTGACAAATCTGAAGCCCTCCTCTCGACACCACCGCCTCATCCACGCATTGAGGCTTCTGAGCTCTGCCTGCCTGGTAGGTCCTGCGCGAGGGACAGGCAGCACTTCTGAAAATGCTACCTTGGAAGTCCGGGACTTCAATCTTCTTCCTAACAACCTAAATTTGGCTTCCAGGACAGACCGCTTGGCCTTCCCAACATCATTAGTACCAACGTGTACCATGACAACTGGCTCGTTCCCAGTTCTCTCTAACAATCTATCTAGATTTCTTGTGATGTCTGCAACTTTTGCACCTGGCAGGCAAGTCACCATACGGTTATCATGTGCATCACAAATCCATTTCTCTGTATTTCTAATTATTGAATCGCCTAGTACAAGAAGCCTCTCTCCTGCAATCTGTTCATCTACATGCACCTCATCAACCATATTAAGGGAGAGAAACTCAGTTTGTTCCTGTTGTTTATCTTCCTGGATCTCATCAAGTGTGATGAAGGAGAGATCATCAGGTGGAACCAGTTGTTCCTCTGTGTGTTCCTCGTCAGGTGTGATAAGGGAAAGAGCCTCAAATTTATTCTGTAATTTCAGACTCTCAGAGTGATCCCCTACTCTTCTCCTCCTTTGAGTCACATTCCTCCAACCATCTCCCTCCTGAGTTAGTGAAGGGCCTTCTCCCTCAGAACTGTGCCCTGTCTCTTCTTTGTCCAGCATAGTCTGCTCCGCTCTGTCCAAGAACAGCTCAAGCTCCTTAATTTGTTGGTGGTTAGATATGCGGGCCTCAAGCTGCTGGACCTTCTCTTCTAGTAGTGCAACCAGCTTGCACTTGCTGCAAGTGTAGTTCTCCATGTGCTTTGGCAAGAACACAAACATGGCACAAGAATTGCAGGTAACTACAGCTGTTCCCTCAGAATCCATTTTAACAAGTGCAGTATTCTGGGCCTCAAAAATGTACACGTTTACTACCTTTCTACCTAGTAAGACTATATTCTTCTTATGTTCCTAGTTTGTAATCTCGCGCGCCGTTAGGTGCGCGGGCCTCTAAAGCAGCTCTACTCCAACTGCAAAACTTACCAGTGCTCACTTCCTTTGTTTGGCTCTCCTCAGCAGCAGCTCTGCTTAAGAGCACATGCAGAGTCAAAATGGCTGACTCTGAAAGAGCTCAGAGCTTTTAAAGGCTAGTGTGGCTCCGCCCCTATGAGTCACAGTTCAGGGAAGGGCCTGGTGTGGCCCTGCCCCCCTGCTTCTGGAAGCTTCAAACTGCTTCCTCTGTTTGAACAGAGGTGGCTCTCAGCAGTTTCAATTATCAATTTAAATTAGTAGAGGCCTCTAAAGCAGCTCTACTCCAACTGCAAAACTTACCAGTGCTCACTTCCTTTGTTTGGCTCTCCTCAGCAGCAGCTCTGCTTAAGAGCACATGCAGAGTCAAAATGGCTGACTCTGAAAGAGCTCAGAGCTTTTAAAGGCTAGTGTGGCTCCGCCCCTATGAGTCACAGTTCAGGGAAGGGCCTGGTGTGGCCCTGCCCCCCTGCTTCTGGAAGCTTCAAACTGCTTCCTCTGTTTGAACAGAGGTGGCTCTCAGCAGTTTCAATTATCAATTTAAATTAGTAGAGGCCTCTAAAGCAGCTCTACTCCAACTGCAAAACTTACCAGTGCTCACTTCCTTTGTTTGGCTCTCCTCAGCAGCAGCTCTGCTTAAGAGCACATGCAGAGTCAAAATGGCTGACTCTGAAAGAGCTCAGAGCTTTTAAAGGCTAGTGTGGCTCCGCCCCTATGAGTCACAGTTCAGGGAAGGGCCTGGTGTGGCCCTGCCCCCCTGCTTCTGGAAGCTTCAAACTGCTTCCTCTGTTTGAACAGAGGTGGCTCTCAGCAGTTTCAATTATCAATTTAAATTAGTAGAGGCCTCTAAAGCAGCTCTACTCCAACTGCAAAACTTACCAGTGCTCACTTCCTTTGTTTGGCTCTCCTCAGCAGCAGCTCTGCTTAAGAGCACATGCAGAGTCAAAAATGCAGTGTCCACTCAAATGTTGGAAAACAATTCCCATCATCCCTAACCATTCTTTGCTAGGCAATGGGATGTGGAATCTAACAATGTCTGGAGACCCCAGAACCCTCACCTGTGTTGTACAAACATTTTGCCTGTTTTTGATTAGAAACATTTTCCCCATTTACATGACAAGCTGTTGGTCATTTGCTTTCCTTAAATAGATATGAAACAGTAATACAGTACTGCTATATAAATACACAGTATCATATTTATCACAATAGACCAAGGGTTCCCAACCTTTTTACACTACGGGCCTGACCACACACCCCAGACAGCTGAGCGGGCTGACCATGTGCCCCGGAAGAGGACGTAAATGCACCCGCTTCCACATTTATGATGGCCATTTATGGCTGATGTAACCGCATTTACGCATGCACGGGCACATTTTATGGCTGTAGTAAACACGTCCGCTTCCACTTCCATGTGCGGCGGCAGCAGGCCACATGAAATGGTGCTGTGAGCCAGGTCCAGTCTGCAGGCCATAGGTTGGCAACCCCTGCAATAGACTATATTTACTTATTTTACAGATAGTAATAACAATAATTAATGATGATAACGACAGTGATACATATTTTAATTGTCAACTCTGAGCTATTATTAAAAATCTTTGTAGAGGTTTCAGGGAGAGAGAGAGAAAACAAGAAAGAGAATGATTTTTTGCTCAAAATTACAAAAAACTGTGCAATTAACACTTCAGTGAAAATAGCACAAAATGACCACAGCTGCTACTTTGTTATGTAGGTTTTTAAAGATTAGAAATATCAGAGGGAGTGTCTGTGTCTCTTTTAACTACTGCTCAGACCTTCTGTGCTTCAATGATATTTCTTGTTCTCGCAAAAGGAAAGCACACTAGATTTGAAAACAGAATTTGTTTACCCTTGATGAGAAAAAAAGTTTGTTTTGCTCTTACCAAAAGGCAAGGAATTATTTGGAGTTTAAAATCTCCACATTGGGGTAGGTAGTTGCACTGAGAAAACTTGATTAAATGAAAATGAAGAATTCAGTGATTCAACAATAATAAAGAATTTAGTGGTTATTCTTTATATCCCTAATATGAGGAATATACTGTACATAGAGTGACACTTCCTCATCCCAAAGCAGCCACAGGTTACCCACAAACACTGAGAAAAAAGAAGCACAGCTTCTTTCCAGGTGCTTCAACCCATTCCTATATATGTTTTATAAAGGTAAAGGTAAAGGTTTCCCTTGCTCGAAAGCCAGTCGTATCCGACTCTAGGGTGCAGTGCTCATCTGTTTCTAAGCCGAAGAGCCAGCGCTGTCTGCTTCTGCAGACGTTTCCGTGGTCATGTGGCAGGCATGACTAGACACCGGAGCGCACGGAACGCTGTTACCTTCCCACCGAAGTGGTCCCTATTTATCTACTTGCAATTTCTTGCTTTCGAACTGCTAGGTTGGCAGGAGCTAGGATGAAGACGGGAGCTCAGTTCTTATGGAAAGTACAGTATTCTGAAAACTATCCCATTCTCAAAAAAAAAAAAATGCTTAGGAATGTACAAAGCTGCCAAATACAGGGTGTCACAAAAGTAGGCAAAATTGTGGGCAAAATTGCATAACAACAGATAACTTGAAACATATTGCCAACATATGTTGGATCATGGAGAAAACAAAGGAATACCAGACACAAGTCTACTTCTGTTTCATTGACTACACCAAGGCCTTTGACTGTGTGGACCACAAAAAATGTGGCAAATAATTAAAGAGATGGAAATACCAGAACATCTTATATGCCTCATGAGAAATCTGTACAAGAGTCAAGAAGCAACAGTTAGGTCAGGATATGGAATGACGGTATGGTTTGGAATTGGAAAAGGAGTAAGACAAGGCTGCTTTTTGTCACCCTGCTTATTTAACTTAGACAAAGAGCACATAATGCGCAATGCAGGGCTGGATGAATCAAAAGTTGGAATTAAAATTGCTGGGAGAAACATCAACAATTTGAGATATGCAGATGATACTACCCTAAAGGCAGAAAGTGAAGAAGACCTAAAGAAGCTCTTGCTTAGGTTGAAGGAGGAGAGTGCAAAAGCTGGCTTGACTCAACATCAAGAAAACCATGATAATGGCAACAGGCCCAAACAGTCCCTGGAAAATAGATGGGGAAGAAGTAGAAGCAGTGACAGACTTTACATTCTTAGGATCCAAGATCACTGCAGATGGAGATTGCAGCCATGAAATAAAAAGGTGACTAATTCTTGGGAAGCAAGCTATGAGAAATTTGGGCAACATAGATAAAAGTAGGCATAGTCAAAGCAATGGTATTTCCGGTAGTGATGTATAGTTGTGAGAGCTGGACCATAAGGAAAGCCGAATGCAGAAGAATAGACGTCTTTGAGATGTGGTGCTGGAGGAGAATTTTGAGAGTACCCTGGACAGCAAAGAGAACAAATAGGTCTATCTTAAAAGGAATCAACCCCGACTGCTCCTTGGAAGGTCAAATATTGAAGATGAAATTAAAGTACTTTGGACATCAAATGAGAAGAAAGGATTCACTTGAGAAAGCCTTGATGCTGGGAAAGGTGGAGGGCAAAAGAAGGGGCTGGCAGAAAATGAGATGACTAGATGGCATTGTTGCTGGGCGGGCTGAAGAGGATGGTGGAGGATAGGGGTGCCTGGCGTGTGGTGGTCCATGGGGTCGCGAAGGGTCGGAATTGACTGTGCGACTGAACAACAAAAATTCACAATGAGTGGGGGAGAACACTTCATGTGTGTGTAGAAAGAGTAGATTTGAAAATGTTTCTTCTTGCTCATGAAAACAAAGGAGGCATTTCCTAGTATTTTACAACACTGAGTTTCCAGGTTTCACATAGCTCTTTTTCTTCCTCCACATGGTGAAAACAGGAAATGAATGTGGTTTGCAAAGCATGTATTGCATCCATAAGCTACAATTGCCGTTCCACATCACTGGTAAATGTGATCGATAACTTGGGGCTGTGGAAAATCTTCCTAGAGGCTTTAGATGCCCAGTTTTCATCTCAGCAGAAGGGAGGACATTTCTGTAACATCTGAGGTAAATCTTCTGAGTCATTTCAAGAGCAAAGAAAACCCCTGCCTTGATGCCAGAGGGCTTCATTGCCAGCTACATTTTCTACACTGAGTCCACCTAAATGGAGAAACAAGTGAGGCTAAACAGTTCAAAGCTAACTCTTGAATCCTGCAAGAATACTGAGAACAAGAAGGCAGCATGCTGGAAAGCTCCATGGAGACACAAACTATAATTATCAACCAGTGGGAGGTTACCCTTCAAGCTGCTTGACTGCCCAGCTGCATTAGATCATTTAAAAACTACAGTGTCTTAAAGTGCCAAGTGTTCTGGTACACAAAGCCATCTGAGTTGTAACAGCTCAACATCTAGAGAAAAGGAGAACCTGGCTTCTAAGCAAGGACATGCATTGTGGAACTCTCAAATTGTTCACCTATGGCCCCTATTTATTTTATTTGTTTATTTAGTGTATTTATACCCCACCCAACTGGCAAAAAAACCACTCTGGGCAGCTTACAAATACTAAATCATAGAAGCATATTACCACATTTTGCACCTGCTGGAGTTTGCTTATTATCCTCAAAGATAGGCTAGCTCCACTTAGAGAGCACTGCAATAGTCTATTCTGGAAAATACTAGTCCATAAGTCAATGTCAACAGGGACTTTCTATCCAGGAATGAGCAGAGGTGAGCAATGCACCACAGATGGAAAAGTGCAGACTTGGCCATTAGTGACACCTGATATACTATAGTCAGAGATTAGTCAAGCTGCACACCCAGATTACAAACACTTTCCCTGATTGAGAGTGATGCCCATTAACCTGAGAACATTTGCCCCTGATAAACATGACCTCCGTCTTATTCAAATTCAGCTTCAGCCTATTAACCTCCATCCACACCATAAGTGGCTCTAGACAATCCTCCAGATTGCAGATGGCAGCCACTGCTGAGGTGGAGAAGGAGAGATAGAGCTGTGTAACATCAGCATACTGATGAAAGCAGACTCCAAATCTCCTGATGATCTCCCCCAAGTGGGTTCATATGGATCAGGGGTTATCAACATTTTCAAGCTGTGGACTGGACCACGCCCCCTCAGACAGCTGAGCGGGCCGGACTGGTGGTTCCCCCCGTTGTAAATGCTGCCATAAAGCAAATGCATAAATGCATTTATGACAGCTGCAGGAACATTTACAGCTGTCGTAAATATGTCCACTTCCGGTGACAGCGATGTGGGCCACATGAAATGGTGCCATGGGCCAGCCCACGGGCCGTAGATTAAAGATCCATGATATAAATGTTAAACAGCATTGGGGAGATTGTCGAGCCTAGAGGTACCCCATATTGTTGCATCCAGGGGTCATACAAGTTCTTCCCAAGCTGTACTTCTCCAGGAAGGATTAGAGCTATGCCAAAGTGTAGCCCCCAGTAACCATCCCAGCGAGCCTTTCCAAGAGGATGCTGTGGTGAACAGTATCAAAAGTCGTTGAAAGATCTGAGAACAAAGAGGACTCTTCTCTATCGGCTGCCCTTAGAAGGTCATTGAACAGCGTGACCAATACTGTCTCAGTACCATGTTAAGGCCTGAAGCAAGACTGCATGGGTCGAGACATTCACTCCCTTTCCGCTTTGCTTTTAATTAATCATAGTTTGTCATGCCATACACAGGCAGAACTGTGGCTAACCTGAACTGTGTCTAGTTTAAACAAAACAGCTGCACAATGATGGCTTGATGCTGAGTTTTTAGAAACTGAGATTAACTACAAC
Organism: Bradypodion pumilum; assembly: GCA_035047305.1. Taxonomy (NCBI): domain Eukaryota; kingdom Metazoa; phylum Chordata; class Lepidosauria; order Squamata; family Chamaeleonidae; genus Bradypodion; species Bradypodion pumilum. The sequence goes on from JAWDJD010000005.1 coordinate 137,648,584, forward strand.
TTGCTCCAATTGGACAACTTGGCAGTTCATGGCAAATCAAAAAAGCAACATATTCACACACTGGCTCCTTCTGAGATAGAAAAGGTAGTCAGCTGGCAGTAGTTAAGCTGAGTTGTGTCTCACTACAGCTGAGGCCATCTGGTTGACAAATCAGATTTTTGTATGACACATTAGCCCATTTCCTACCGTGTTTCTCTCAAACAGGAAGTTTCACAAGGAACAAGGTTTCAATATTTGTGGAAATACTATTGTTGCACAAGCAGTGTTCTCCATGAAGAAAACCTGCCCTTCACTCTACACCATCAATGCACTCACCAGCAGCAAGACATTACTGTGCTAGTGGGACTTTCCATGCAGTAGAAGCTCAATTAGATACCAGCCATTAGAATCACCCTGAGACACAGAAACAAAATGTTTAACCAACCAAGTATCCACAGCCAAGCAGTTAACTCAGTCATGAATACATTTCAGATGATGAGTACATTCTGTATTGTGCAGCTTTTTTGTAATTCTAAGTCATCAAATAGAAGATCCATTAAAATTGGAGATACTTCCAAGTTCTTGCCGAATGGAAAATTTTGTTACTTGTTTCCTAATGTTTTTTTCCCCACCATGTAGCAAATTGTTTATTTTATTTTGTTCTATTCAGTTCTGTTTTGTGTTATTTTTAAAGCAATGCTACTTATATAAAGCAAAAATCCACAGTAAGCAGCAAACAATATGTCAAACGTGACTGTTGCTTATGAACAAAGTGTTCATGCTTCTCAGTGGCTTTTTCCATTATTCACTTAAGTAACCAGAAACTCACACTCAAGACATTCAAATAGAACCTTAGCCAAACAAGCCATAAACTATATGTCAACTTCCAACCCTGGCTTTATATTATGGCTTCCAAGAGCAGGGCTCAAGTGGCTAAGACGCTGACTAGGAGACAGAAGGTCAGTAGTTCGATTCCCTAGTACTGAAGGACGGAATAAGCTCCCGTTTTTGTCCCAGCTCCTGCCAACCTAACAGTTCAAAAGCAAGAAATTGCAAGTAGATAAATAGGGATCACTTTGGTGGGAAGGCAACAGCGTTCTGTGTGTTCCGGTGTCTAGTCATGCCTGCCACATGACCATGGAAACATCTGCAGAAGCAGACAACACTGGCTCTTCGGCTTTGAAACAGATGAGCACTGAACCCTAGAGTCGGATACGACTGGCTCTCAACCAAGGGAAACCTTTACCTTTACCTTAGAGCAGGGGTGGCCAATCTTTTTTTTGCCGTGGGCCTGACAATGCTCCCCTGGACAGCTGAGCAGGCCAGACACAACCCAAGAAGTGGGCGCATTTACGACTGACGTAAATGTGCCCACTTCTGCATTTACGAAAGTTGCAGGTGCGTTTGCACATGCATGTTTTATGGATGACATAAATGCACCTGCTTCCACTTCTGGATGTGGCGGAGTAGTGACGGGCCAGATGAGATAGCATTCCACGGGCTGAAGGTTGGGAACCCCTGTCTTAGAGCATAACAAGCCAGAAGCCCCAATTCATGCATAATGAAGATCTTGTATTTTTATCTGACAAGTTTTTGCAGGCCGAAGTCTGTTTTATAAGACACCAGAATGCTTGTTCATGAATAAGTATCCGATCTTACTATTTTGTGAATGCTTATAATCAATTCAAAGATGTGAATGCTTATGATCAGTTCAAAGTTGAAATCTTGTTTAAAGAAGGTCTTCATGGTTAGAGCATGGGTGTTAGGCACATACTTATCAACTTTTGGCTTTGAAAATAAGCGAAATATTGTGGGCGTGGCCAAATAGGTGGGCATGGCCAAATAGGTGGCCGTGGCCAAATAAGTGGGCATGGCCAAATCGAGAAATGAGCACTGCACCCTAGAGTTGGATACGACTGGCTTTTCAAGCAAGGGCCAAGGGTGACCTTTGCTAACCAGCTGGGGGTGAGGAGGAGGACCAGGCAGCTGAGCGGCGGGAAGGCTAGGCACCGCTGCTGCCGCGAGGCCGCCTTGAGACCACTACCCTGGCCGGGGGTGAAGAGGAGGAGGAGAACCAGCTGAGCGGCCCCCAGCTCCTGAGGACAGTCGAGAAGCTCTGCGCTTTCTTACCCACCTGCCCTAAATGAGCGTCATGCCTCGCGCCACCTTCACCTGCGCTTGCCCTGTCAAGGCCCAATCGCCCGTTGGAGCAGGAGCGCCGGCGCCACATCTGCAAATTAGCTCCACCCCCTTCCCCCGACTCGAGTCCTTAAAGTATGGAGGTATTACAAACAGGAGATGACATGACGTCACAAACTTGAAGCCGACTAATCTGACAGTCCACCATGTTAGTTGGCCCTGGCCGGCCCTCCCCTGCCACGGTCTGGGCCGAACCTGGGCCCTGGTGCTTCTCTGGCACTGGGGCAACTGCGCTCTGGCCCGGGCGGGCGAGCGGGAGGACGGGCACGGGTGGCCGCACCGCGCCTGCCGGTTACACATTAATCGGGGCCTTGGCAAGGATAGGTATTTCTGGAGGCTACGCTGCCGCAGCGGTAGCTGGCCTTCCTGCCGCGGCCGAGCTGGTGCTCCTCCTCCTCCTCACCCCCGGCTGGGGGTGTGGTCTCTGGGTCCGGGCGGCCCCCGCTCAGCTCTGGACAGAGGCCACGCGGCCATGGTGGTAGCTGGCCTTCCCACCGGGGCCCAGCTGGTCTCCTCCTCCTCGCCCCCGGCTGGGGGTGTGGTCTCCAGGCAGCCCCCGCCCGGCTCCAGACGGAGGCCATGCAGCCACGGCGGTAGCTTGCCTTCCTACCGTGGCCCAGCTGGTGCTCCTCCTCCTCCTCCTCACCCCCGGCTGGGGGTGTGGTCTCTGGGTGGCCCCCGCCTGGCTCTGGACCGAGGTCACGCGGCCATAGCGGTAGCTGGCCTTCCCACCGTGGCCCACCTGGTGCTCCTCCTCCTCCTCCTCACCCCCGGCTGGGGATGTGGTCTCTGGGTGGTCCCCGCCTGGCTCTGGGCCGAGGCCATGCGGCCACGGCGGTAGCTGGCCTTCCCGCCGCGGCCCAGCTGGTGCTCCTCCTCCTCCTCACCCCCGGCTGGGGGTGTGGTCTCCGGGCGGCCCCCGCCCGGCTCCAGACGGAGGCCACACGGCCGCGGTGGTAGCTGGCCTTCCCGCTGCGGCCCAGCTGGTGCTCCTCCTCCTCCTCCTCACCCCCGGCTGGGGGTGTGGTCTCCGGCAGCCCCCGCCCGGCTCCAGACCGAGGCCACGCGGCCGTGGCAGTAGCTGGCCTTCCTGCCGCGGCCCAGCTGGTGCTCCTCCTCCTCCTCCTCACCCCCGGCTGGGAAAATACGGGGAAAATAATAAAACGGGAGGGTGTGGGAAGAGGGGCAAAAATAAGGGGTTTTCCCGGGTAAAACGGGGTGGTTGACAGGTATGGTTAGGCAAACTTTAAAAGATAGTATATCTCAAAAGCTGGGCTCCACCATTCCGAAGGCCTTGTCCTGATTATTACTCACTATACTTCAGTTGGCAAAAGAAAGCTTCTGAAGATAATCTCAATAACCAAGAAACTTGAGATGGAGAAGGTGATCCCTCAGAAATGCTGGTGGCAACCATTAAAAATTTTCCAAGTCAACCTACCAACATTTGAGCTATACTTAGAAACAGACCTTAGAGCAGAGCAACTACATAAGGACAGGTGAGATATGTTCCTAAAGCTCAATAAAAATCTACTTTTTTTCACCTTCTCAGAAAGTTATATCAGAATGTTATATGAAGATACTGCCTTTTTAAACAGATATGTGTAACCCCATGCAGCAGCCAGGGGGGTGAAAAATCCCATAGCATCAACTTGTACTGTGAAGGAAGCAGAACGTGCACATGCTATTTCAGTCTTGCTGTTGCTGGACGCATACTGATGATTATTAGCTGTGCCCAAGAGAGTCATTACCTCTTCCCTCAAGCAGGTTGATAGCAGGGTTTTCACCTGGGAGCTTCCTTGGGTTAATTTAATTGTCTTGTCTAGGAAAACCCTTCAGAGATTGCTTTACAAATCCCAGCCAGAAGCCTGACAGAGATTAGCTTCACAATGATGTTGCTGTCTGAGATTTTAAATAACACTGTTCTGATGAGTGTTCAGAAGCAACAATACAGGGAACAAAGAATGCTGGGGAGACAACACAAAAACAATCACTGTTTCTCCCTCAGTAGGCTGCTATGGCAGAAAAATATTTAATGTTCGTTGCTCACATTAATAATACTGACATTTCAAAACACCCAAAAGGCAACCAACAAAAGAGATGGGAATTTTGCAAATGGGATCATCGACCGTCAAAAAGTCATAAAGCATTCACAAATCCAGCTCCCCAGAAGTAACTTTTGTTAAGAAATAGCTTGGGAAATATATATATATATATATAACTTTTCTTTTATGTACAGCTGCAAGCTTTTGTTCCTCTTTTGATTTAGTCAGAAAATATTTGAGTGTGACTGTAGAAGTGATATTCTGTGTAGCCAAGTAAAGTCATGGGGCAAAGAGAGAGCAACCTAGTACGAAGAGGTCAACATGATCAAGAAAGTCACTACCAGAAATGTGGCCAGCCAACAGACATGATGTCACACCGAAGGCCTGTTTCTACTCCTCCCAGTTTACTTATCCCATCTCAGCCCTCAACCTCTCCCACAATGAGCCGTGATAGAAAAGATATATCAAGCCCCAAAAACTTGGTCAATGATAGGGTGCAGTAGAACACAGTCATGAGAAGTGCAGAGTACAATCTTAATAATATAAATGCATAAAATGGTGCAAAACCACTCTTTGTGTGTTACTGTCAGTTCTTGAATGTAATTTGGTGAAAAGCACAGGAAAAAAGAGGTGACTAGCAAAACTGCACATGAAAAAAAGTTAATAAAATATATCCTGACCTTGATGTTTGGCCCAAAGAACCCTTGCTTTCAGCTCACAAGAAACAGCCAAATGTTTGTTGCTCATGAAACAAAATGGAGGACATCAAGGCAAAAAGCCAGCCTTTGAGCAAGCTGTTTGTTGGAAGAGTGGCAACCAGTGTGAAACCTTTGTGTAGTGAACAAAATAAAAATACACAACAGCTAAAGCAACAAAAAACACATGGGGTTTTGTTTCAAGAACACGGCTGATGAGACACACTGGATTTAGTGTAAGGGACCAAAGACAATACAACAGCCGAAGGGTTGGCTTAACACAGGTTTATTGCATGATGATCCGGAGGAACATGTGGTAATGGCGGATGGGTAGCTCAATATATACAGCTGGCTATACATTTGAATGTGGCTCGTTGACAGACTATTGGTTGCTGCCTGCGTGACGTCGTAGGAGGTCACGCCCTTCTTGACCAGGTGAGGAGGTCGCGGGGAATCTTCCCGCGCTGCTGATCCAGGTGGCTTTGATCCATTAGAGCTGGACGCTCGCTACTGCCCTCTGGTGGTCACTAGCTCGCGTCCCCTTATTAAGCATACATTGATACAGGTGATGGTTATAATGTTGCACACAGAAAGGTTACATTGATAACACATGGCAAAGGTACATTGTTAAAGGCACTGCTTTACAGAACACAACATCCCTCCCCCCTAGGATGAGACGAAGTCTCTCAGCCAAGATGGCTTGTTGCGTGTGCGTGTGGGCCGTGAAGAGGGCTGCCCCCCCGGGGGCGTTATTGCTTCTTTGTTCCCTGGTCCCTTGTCCTGAAATGGGAGAGGGAGATTCGTTAGTGGCTTGCCGCTGTCTGGCGGTCTTAGGGGAAGGGAAAAACTCCATTGTGGGGAGACCGGGGGCCGTTGGGGCTAACGAAAAACCCCTCTTCTCGCTTGGACGGGTGGGGGACCACTCCGAAAAAAACCCCCGGTTCTAGAAATCAAAATCTAACTTTGTAGGGGTACCCGCATTTGTGGGGACTTTCCGCGAGATATGTATGGGGTCGGGTTCCTCCTCCCCGGAAAGATCCCCCAGGGTATCTATGAAGACATCCTCCTCCCCCCTTGGGCTGAACGGTCCCCTTTCCCTCCCCCTTGGGCTGAACGGGTGGGGGAGAACCCTAACGCTGACTTATTTCCTGCCTGATCAGTGCCCTGCTCATCGGAGACCCTGCGTCGGAGCTGATCCGCGTGCCGCCTCCACAGGAGCCCTGTGCTGGTTTCCACGCGGTATGACACGGGGCCGGTTTGCTCTACAACTACACCCGGAACCCAGGCTGGGCCCGTGCTGGCGTAATTCCTGCAATGCACGGGGGCGCCTACACTGAAACTCTTCGTAGCCTCCAGCCCAATGTTCCTCCCCTTGTCCTCTACCCTCGTGGGGTCTAGCCTAGTAAGGATGGTGGTCAGCTTCCTGCGCATTAAGAGCTCTGCGGGGGAGTATCCTGACGCCAACGGGGTCACCCTGTACCCTAGCAGAAACTGACACACTTGTAGGTTCAAATCCCCTGGGCCCATGCGCCGCAACGCGTCCTTCGTGGTGCGGACGAGGCGCTCCACTTGGCCGTTGGTGGCCGGGTGAAAAGGGGCGGAGGTGATATGCCGAACTGCGTTAATTTCCATGAATGCCTTGAACTCGGAGGACGTGAAACAACTAGCGTTGTCGCTAATTAACGTGTCGGGTATGCCGAACGTGGAAAAGAGCCTCCGCAAATGTCTAATGTTCTGGGCCGAGGAGGTGCTCGTGACTGGGATAACCTCCAACCATTTGGAGAAAGCGTCCACTACAAGGAGGAACAGGGTGCCTCTGAACGGGCCCGCGAAATCAATGTGCACCCGGGACCACGGCCCCTTAGCCGCGTCCCATTCCCTGTGGGGAAGGCGGGCCTCCTCCGGTCTGGAGCATTGGCAACTTTCACAAGTGCCGACCAGGTGCTCAATGTCGGCGTCTAGCTGGGGCCACCAGAAGTAACTCCGGGCCAGCGCCTTGGATCGCACGATGCCGGGGTGGCTGACGTGAAGCAGTTTGAGCACCCGCGGCCGAAGGGAAGTGGGAATCACCACCCGCTGCCCCCACAAGAGACATCCCCTCTCTAGGGACAGTTCTAGCTTTTTTCTGAAAAATGGAGCGAACTCCTCCGCTGGGGATGATGCGGGCCACCCTTTCTGTAGCCAGTAGCTTACTGTCGCTAACGTTTTGTCTTTTTCTGTCGCTTTGGCAATGTCGGCGGGCACTACGGGGGGCGAATCCAGCACCTCTATCATGAGAACCTGATGGTCCCGCTCCCCCATGCTCACCTGGCTGGGCGTTAGGGGAAGGGGAGACCTAGATAGGGCGTCCGCATGGCTGATTTCTTTCCCGGGCCGGTAGACCAACGCGTGCTGATACGCATTGAGAAAAATGGCCCACCTGAGCATCCTTGGGGACAGGATTTGAGGGGTGGGCTTATCCGCAGTAAAAATGCCTAGCAGGGGCTTGTGGTCCGTCACGATGGTGAAGGGGCGGCCATACAGAAAATCGTGAAATTTTTTCGTCCCCGAGACTATCGCTAATGCCTCCCTGTCCGTCTGTGCGTAGTTTCTCTCTGTTTGGGACAGGGACCTGGAGTAAAATGCTATCGGGGCCTCCCTTCCGTTCTCCAGCACGTGGCACAGTACTGCCCCCACCCCCACTGGAGATGCATCACAGATCAGAACTACTGGGCGTTTGGGGTCGAAGTGGGTCAGTATGGCGTCGGACGCCAGGAGGCTTTTCATCTCACTAAATGCCCTTTCTTGGTCATCGCCCCACTTCCATGCCTGGTCCTTCTTAAGCAGCCTGTGTAGCGGTTCAGCCACCGCTGCCTTCCGGGGAAGGAAGGAGTGGTAAAAGTTGAGCAGCCCTAGGAACGACTGCAACTCGGGCTTGGAGGTGAGGCGGGGGGCTTTCTTGATGGCTGCCACCTTAGACTTGGATGGTTTTATCCCCTCAGGAGTCACACAAAACCCTAGGAATTCAACCTCGGTTGCGAAGAAGACGCATTTGTCCTTTCGCAACCTCAGCCCCGCCTTTTCGAATATCGTCAGGACCTTCCCCAACCTCTTGGCCAATTCAGCCCGACTCCCCCCAGTTATTAACACGTCATCAAAATAAGGCAACACCCCCTCCAGTCCCTTCAGGAGGCGTTCCACGAGTGACTGGAAAATTCCTGGCGCCGAATTCACGCCGAATTGGAGGCACGTCACCTGGAACGCCCCCTTATGGGTGACTATGGTCTGCGCAGCAGCTGCGGCAGGAGACACCGTGAGCTGCTGGTAGGCCTGTGCTAAGTCGAGCTTAGCGAAACATTTCCCCCCGTGTAACCTGGCCAGCAGATGGCTGACTACCGGCACCGGATATGCATTCGGGCGGATCGCCTTGTTGATGGTGCACTTGTAGTCGGCGCATATGCGGACCTCCCCATTGGACTTTAGAGCAGTTACAATTGGAGTTTCCCACTCCGCAGAATCTACAGGCACAAGAATTCCCTGACCCACCAATTTGTCCAGTTCCGCCTCTATCTTGTCCTTGAGTGCGAACGGCACCCGGCGTGGTTTTAGGCGAACAGGGCGGACCTCCGGGTCCAGGTCGAAAGTCACTGGGGGCCCCTTGAATTTCCCCAGTCCCTTTTTGAAAACTTCGGGGTGCGCCTCGCACACCTCCTGAATTGGATCAGTCCCAACAGCGTGCATCCCCACGGCATGCACCCCCCCAATGAACAACCCCAGGGGCTGGAACCATTGAGTCCCGAGGAGGCTGCAATTTCCTCCCTTGAGCACGACCAGGGGAAGGGACGCGGCGTGCTCCTTGAATTTGACCTGAAATTCTCCAACCCCCAACACTGGAATACTGTTCCCTTGCACGTCCCGTAGCGTGGCCCTCAATGCTTTGAGCTTGGGCCGCTTTTGGGGGGCAATTCCGAAAAAGTCCCTCTGGGAAATTATTGAATATGAGGACCCCGAGTCAATTTCCATCCTAATGGGCACCCCTTGGACTAGTACCTCAACAAAGTAGCGGGGGTGTCCCGTAGACACGCTGAACACTGGGGCGTTGTCCTTGCTGCCGTCGGCGATGCGGCCCACGCCGTCCTGCTTCCGCGTGGCCTGGGCGCCGTCTTTGGGTTTCGCTGGGCGGTCTTGTCCCGCGGAACGGTCTGGGGAGCTCCTCCGGGACTCGCGCTTCTTCCTGCACACCTTGGCGATGTGCCCGCGGCGGCCGCAGTTGTGGCACTCGGCCTTCTGGAAGGGGCATTTCACGCGGTCGTGGGCCGCGCCACAGCCGTCGCAACGCCGGCTCTCCTTCCGGACCCTCTGTACGTCCTCGTCGTCGCTGCTCTCTGTAGACGACCTCGAAGTTCGCCGGGCCGCATGTACCGGAGCCTCTGCTTTGCTTGACTTTGGCCGCCAGTCCTGGAGTTCTTGGACCCCGGCCTTCGTAGCTTCTGCGGCCTGGGCCGCTCTGACGACCTCCTGCAGCGTGGGAGGCGGCTCTTGGTTCATTAATGTGCGCTGGGTCTCGGCGTCGTTCAGGCCGCAGAGCACACAGTCTCGGAGGGTGATTTCGACGTTCTCCCATTTGCACGGGCCGGCCGCCAGCCGCAGGGCCGCCACGAACGCGGCGACCGTCTCCCCGGGCGCTTGGACTCGCCTCCAAAACGCACTCCGAGCGGGAAACATCGCCGTGGCGGGCCGGACGTGCTCACGCAGCAACTGCATGAGTTCCTTGGCCTTGAATTCGCTCACCCTCCTCGGTGCAATCAGGTCCACCAAGGTCCTTTTTGTTTCTTGTCCGAGCATTCTGGTGAAGATGGCCCTTTTCTTCGCCTCTTCCGTGACTTCGGACTCGATCAGTGCGGCCTGGAAGTCCATCTCGAAGATCTCCCAGTCGCCCGGTTTCCTGATTTCGAAACCGGCGCATGTCTTGGTCCCGTGGGCTGCCATCCCACCTTCGTCGCCAATTTAGTGTAAGGGACCAAAGACAATACAACAGCCGAAGGGTTGGCTTAACACAGGTTTATTGCATGATGACCCGGAGGAACATGTGGTAATGGCGGATGGGTAGCTCAATATATACAGCTGGCTATACATTTGAATGTGGCTCATTGACAGACTATTGGTTGCTGCCTGCGTGACGTCGTAGGAGGTCACGCCCTTCTTGACCAGGTGAGGAGGTCGCGGGGAATCTTCCCGCGCTGCTGATCCAGGTGGCTTTGATCCATTAGAGCTGGACGCTCGCTACTGCCCTCTGGTGGTCACTAGCTCGCGTCCCCTTATTAAACATACATTGATACAGGTGATGGTTATAATGTTGCACACAGAAAGGTTACATTGATAACACATGGCAAAGGTACATTGTTAAAGGCACTGCTTTACAGAACACAACACTGGAACAACTGAGAGGCAGAGGGGCTACAGAGCAGCAAAGATCGTCACTCTTTCTTGGAAACCTGGAGTACCAAGAGTGAAGAAGGTCTACCTCTTGGCTCAATTCCTAACTGACACATAAGATTGGTGCCCTCTCTATAAACAGAAAAGAGGGTTTAGACCATGAAGAAGGGTTTTTGAGTTTTATTGGTACTGGATTATTTTTTTCACACTAGGAAATCTTCAGTGAAGCTCTTTTCCCCATTCTAAGAAATTATCTCTTAATGTTAAAAGCTTCCTCACTCATTTTTTGTTTCCTTTACTCCACTTTCAGCTTTGCCAAGATCCTACCTTGCTTAACACCATATTGCTTTCCTTTTTCTGGTGTGTGTTTGTTTGCTTTTGCTTTGTCTTTTCTTGGCTTTTATCCTTTTGAACACTCCATTTTAAACAGAAACATGCATATATCTTAAATTAAAATGATACATAGTTCATATTCAAATAACACAATTGTGAAAGTTTTGAATTAAAATTAGGAAGAAGGAAGAATTGGAAATACTTAAATTGTTATCAGAAATACTTTATTTTTAAAAAATTAAATATTGTATAATTTCCACTTGCTTTGCCAAGTTTTCCATTTCAGTTGATCAATAAACACTATTTTGAATTCCTGTTTTGCACATCTTTACCCAGATTTTTATATTCACATTGTATTGATTTGCCTTTTCCAATAAACAATTAATGCTATTTCTTTTTAAATCTTAAACTATGATCATTAACAGAGGTTAGGCTTTACCCCTTAGAGATCCATTGAATTACAGAAATGAGATTTAGAATCCAATAAAATAGAAGGGAGTACCTACAGTTTGTAGCTGTAGGAAATGATTCACACATGTCAGAGGGCTGCAAAATGACAAGTTTCTTACTCAACTAACATTCTGCACTTTTGGATATGAAACGCAAACCAGAGAAGGACAAACAAATTGTCTTTGCTTTCTCATTTATTTATTTATTTATTGTTAAATTTCTATACCGCCCACTCAGCCAAAGCCGACTCCGGGCGGTTCACACAGTGGGTAAAAACAGATAAAAACAAATAAAAACAGATAAAAACCAGCAATAACAACCCACCCCTAAAAAGAGAGGGGTGCAGGAACCGAAGAAACCATGGGGCAGGCATCCTCCCCTATATTAACCACCCAATGGAAGCCACCCCTCCAGTGGCCCTGGTGACTCCCAGTGACTCCCTGGCTATAATGGCAACACCACCGCCCTTGCCCTCATCCCTAGGCTGGTGCCAAACACCGAACACAGCTGGACACATCTCTGATAGAGGCACCCCATCCTCTGGTCTCAGCCAGGTCTCAGTGATGCATGCCAGGTCGGCCCTCTCCCCCAGAATAGAATCTTGTATTAGGGGCGCCTTACTACAGACTGTCCTGGCATTCATCAGTAGCAGCCTAAGGGTGGGGTCACCCTGGATCAGCTGTTCAGGACCTAGAGGTGAAACCGGGGTGCCAGAACGTGGGACAGACACTAAGCATTGGTCCCGCGTTCCCCGAGTGCGGCCCGCCCCGCGGTTCCCGCTATAATGCCCCATGCCCGTCACAACCTCTAAATGGGCCCCTGGAACCTCCAACATTAACCCAGATGGAGTGTCGCCCCGTCTTCCCGGCTGGCAGGGCCATCTCTCCCTCCCTCCCTCCCTAACCCACTTAAAACATACCCTCTCAGTCTCTCTACCCGTGTTGATGGTCCTGGCGAGTTCTGACTGACTGCAAGAGTCTCCAGGGCGGCGGTGGAAATTCTGCCGCAGCCGCCGGCCTTTTGAGCCCCATGCAGGGAGGCGGGAGCACTGGACACCGATGGTGGAGGTGGTCCTGACAAGCTCCGACTGGCTGCAGGTTTCTCCAGAGCGGAGGTGGAAATTTCAGCATGGCCCTTTGAGCCCCCCGCAGGGAGGCGGGAGCCCGGGACGCCAATGGTGGGGCGGTCCCAGCAATCTACACCTGGCCACAGGTGTTCCAGGGCGGTGGCGGAAGCTCTGCCGCGGTCGCCGGCCTACCGAGCCCCCTGCAGGGGGGCGGGAGCCTGGGATGCCGATGATGGGGGTGGTCCCAGCAATCTCCAACTGGCTGCAGGTGTCTCCAGGGTGGCGGTGGGAGTTCCTCCGCGACTGCCAGCCTTTTGAGCCCCCTGCAGGGAGGCAGAAGCCCGGGACGCCGATGGTGGGGTGGTCCCAACAAGCTCCAAATGGCCATAGATGTCTCCAGGGCAGGGTGGAAATCCCGCCATGGCCGCCAGCCTTTTGAGACCCTGCAGGGAGGTGGGAGCCCGGGATGCCGATGGTGGGGTGGTCCTGGCGAGCTCCTAACTGGCCGCAGGTGTCTCCAGGGCGGTGGTGGAAGTTCTTCCGCGGCTGCCAGCCTTTTGAGCCCCCCGCAGGGAGGCAGGAGTCTGGGACGCCGATGGTGAGGTGGTCCCAATGAGCTCCAAACTGGCCGCAGGTGTCTCCAGGGCGGCGGTGGAAGTTCATCTGCGGCTGCCAGCCTTTTGAGCCCCCCCCCCGGGACGCCGATGGTGAGGGTGGTCCCAACAACCTCCTGGCAAAGGGAGGAGGGGTGGAGGCTGTTGTCTTCTGCTGGCCCGGACGGCCCTTTACCTCTCCTGACAAAGGGAGGAGGGGGCGGGGCTCACCTCAGCTGGTCAGAAGCTCATCTCTGTTGGTGAAGATTATCTCTGTTATTGAGATTATCTTCAGAATCTTTCTTCTGCCAACAGAAGTATAGTGAGTATAGTGAACTTTGGAGAATCCCTTGGGTAGTGACCTCTGAAGATGATGAGGAGGAGGAGGAGAATTGCAATACCCACACTGCAGATTTCTAATGCCATCATGAGTCATCAAGTTATTTACCACAATCCAAAGAGTTCTCTCTTAGTTGGCCAGTATCCTGCTCAATATTTATTACATGCAGAACTTCAACTGCACAAACGGTTGCAGCAATGTGACAGATGCTGATTCTGTGCATGCTTATAAGTGACTAGTATCTGACTGCTGTGGCAACTTCCACTGATGGAACTCCACGCACATAAGAGAGTGAAAGACTGTATGATAAAGTGGTCTAAAGTTTTTAGAAATAATATTCTGATGGATAGATAGGAGGTCTTAGGGAGAAAAACATTATGTACCTCATTAAATACAAGCTACAAGGAGAAATTTTCTAACATGCTTTATCAATGGTACTTAACTCCAGAAAAAGATACACAATAACATGAATGATAGGTGCTGGAAGTGGAAAAAGGGAAAAGGAACATGTTACCAGTAGAGGGCTCCAAAAAAAAAATTTACTACCACACTGTGGGTGTGGTATGGTGGGCGTGGCCAGGAGGAAAGCCCTGTGTTGCACCCGAATTTGGACTACTTTACAGTATTTTAAAACTTGGATGGGCAGGGCCAGCCAGAATTTCTGCTACCGGTTCTGGCAAACTGGTGCAAACCTGCTGATGCCCACCACTGCATGTTACCACATGTGGTGGAAATGTTGCAAAGCAAATAAGTATTGGGGAAAATATATAGGAAAATTAAGGCAATATTGAAAGTAGAAATTTATTTTGCTGAGAATTATTATTTGGTTTATGTGAAGAAAAAAGAGGTCAAACAGAAATATGGAGGACTTTTAAGGATAACGTTAGGTTGCACTTACCAGTGATAACTTTCGTTCTTCAAGTGTATAGTTTGTGAATACACACTATTGGGGTTATGCGCCTGCGCAGACCCTGGACCGGAGGCTTTAAAGCTTATTGGCTAAAAGTTTTGGCGGTAAGACCGCCCACCGTACTGCCCACCCTTAGGCGCCAGTCCACCATTTTACCTCAGTTCCATACTTAAGCCAAGCACAGGATAAACCCAATGATCTCATCCGTGCAGCTCAAGAGGGGAGGTAGGATGGGTAGTGTGTATTCACAAACTATACACTCGAAGAACGAATGTTATCACTGGTAAGTGCAACCTAACTTTCTCCTTCGTATAGTTTGTGAATCCCCACTATTGGGAGATTAGCAAGCTCACACTTACTTGGTCGGTGGGCAGCCGGATGAGATGAATCCACGATGAAGTATGTCAGTCAGGCAGGATGGACCCTCAAGGGCAAGGCACCTGGAGCCCTCTGGCAAGGACAATACAACCAAGTTTGGCGTCCGCAGTGGCTCTGGTGTCCATCAGGGTAGTGCTGGACAAATGTTGAAGGTCTGGACCAGGTGGCAGCCTTACAAATGTCCTCCAGCGGAGTGCCCTCCAGAAATGCCGTGGAGGTGGCAACCGCTCTGGTAGAGTGTGCCCTGACGTGAGGAGGGGGTGGAAGAGAAGCAGCCTCGTAGGCGAGGTAAATGGTTGATGTAATCCATTTGGAGAACCTCTGTGATGAGATGGGTTCACCTTTGGACTTGCCCCCATAGGCAACAAAGAGACACTGAGACTTGTGAAACTCTCTGGTCCTGCTGGTGTAGAATAATAAGGCCCGTTTGACATCAAGAGTGTGTCATGTTCTTTCCTGAGCATCAACAGGGTTTGGAAAGAAAGTTGGTAGTGATGTGGCCTGAGCCAGGTGAAACTGAGAAACAATTTTTGGTAAGAAAGTAATGTCTGCATGGAGCACCACGCGGTTGTTGTAGAATTTTGTGTACGGGGCGTCAGCCCGAAGAGCAGTCAGTTCACCAGCTCGTCTAGCAGACATGATGGCAACTAGTAAGAAGGTGCAGGTCCGCGCAGGTCCGCCGTTGCCAGAGGTTCAAAGGGGGCCTTGGTAAGGTCTGTCAAAACTGTAGATAAAGACCATTGTGCAGTTGAAATCTTAACAGGAGGGAAGGCGTTCTGCAATCCTTTGAGGAAGCGCTTCACTGTTTGGTCACGGAAAGCACCTGAAGCAGGAGATCCAAGCGGGGAGTGGGCCACCACAGCCGCCAAATGGATCCTGATGGACGCAAAACTGAGACCAGTTTCTGCCAAATGGAGAAGATATTCCATGATGTCATTGAGGTTTACTTGTTGTGCACACCTACGATGAGCATCCAGGAAGCCACAGAACTGCTGATATTTGGAGGCATATGATTTCCTGGTAGACGGGCATCACGCTAAATCCAGAATCCTTGACAACCTGGGGTTATCTGCCACGTGGTGAGGTGAAGACTGGGCAAGTCCCTGCTCCATGTAGAGGAGAGAGGGAGAGTCGGGTAGCGTGAGAGACCGTGAGGAGAGTTCCAGCAGAAGCGGATACCACGGTTGCGAGGCCAAGCTGGGGCGATGAGGATGGCATGTGCCTGTT
Organism: Bradypodion pumilum; assembly: GCA_035047305.1. Lineage (NCBI taxonomy): Eukaryota > Metazoa > Chordata > Lepidosauria > Squamata > Chamaeleonidae > Bradypodion > Bradypodion pumilum. Next base: position 137,664,211 of record JAWDJD010000005.1, read on the forward strand.
GCTGCCACATCCTTGTGAGGACCTTCTGAACCAGAGGAAACGGGGGGAAAGCGTAGAGGTAGTCCTGATCCCACCGTTTCATGAAGGCGTCGCCCTCAGAGTTCCGTCCAATGCCCGCCCTGGAGCAGTACCAGGGGCACTTGTGATTGGACTCCGATGCAAACAGATCCAGGCTCGGGGTTCCCCAGGACCTGCAAATGTACTGAAAGACCTCATCGTCCAGTTTCCATTCGTGAGTCATTTAGGAGAGGCGACTCAGCCGGTACGCCAGCACATTCAACTTGCCCTAAATGTGGACCCCGATGGGAAAGATGTGTCACTCCAGACACCACTCCCACAGTTGCACCGCCAGATACAGCAACGTCGTGGTCCTCATTCCTCCCTGTTTGTTGAGGTATGCAATCACGGTGGTGTTGTCCGATGCGATTTGGACCGTTTTTCCCAACAGTATCGTCTCGAAGGAGCGCAACGCCTTCCAAATGGCAAGGAGCTCCAAGTAATTGATGTGGTGCACCATTTCGTCCCGTGACTCGTGACAGTTGTTGACTGTCAGAGTCCCGCAAGCAGCTCCCCATCTGAGGTTGCTTGCATCGGTCAAAATTTGAAGAGATGGTTGCGGAGGGTAAAAATGTCTGCCTGTGGCAACGTTTAGTGGCGTGATCCACCACACCAGCTGGTCCGCCAGTTCCTGAGTTGGAATCAACCATTTGGACTGACTCTCCGTGAGGGGATCGAACTCGTGGAGGAGCCAAATTGCAGGGACCAGAACTTCAGCTTGGTGTGAGGAACCACTGCCGTGGTCGACACCATTAAACCCAGAAGTCTTTGAGCCTTCTTTGGCCGGACGAAGGGTTTTGCACGGAAGTAGCTCACCACTTGTGCAATGTCCTGTAGACGGTTTTGCAGGGCATACGCCCTGACTGCGAGGGAATCCAACACTGCTCCAATGTACTCCACTCACTGTGAAGGATTCAACTTCGACTTGTTGAAGTTGATCCTGAGGCCAAGACTCTCCATGAGGTGGATGGTGTACTCTGTGTCCTGAATGCCGACAACCTGGTAGGGGAGAATATCAACCAGTTGTCGATGTACAGGAAGACCTTGATCCCCTTCTGCCGGAGGAAAGCAGCAACCGGAGCCATGCACTTGGTGAAGACACACGGTGCCGTGGAGAGACTGAATGGTAGGCAATGGTACTGGAACACAGAGTCCTCTATCCTGAAGCGGAGAAAACGTCTGTGTTCCTTGACATGGAAGTAAGCGTCCTTAAGGTCTATTACTGTAAACCAGTCCCGTTTGTTGATGAGGGGAAGGACGGTTTGGAGTGTCACCATCTGGAACTTCCTGGTGTGGATATACTTGTTCAGACGACATAAGTCCAGAATCGGGCGGAGGCCTCTGTCCTTCTTCTGGACAACGAAGTACCTCAAGTAGAAACCGTTGTTCCAATCGATTGGTGGTACCCGCTCGATGACCCCTTTGGAGAGAAGGGTAGCAACCTCTTCCTCCAGATGAGGTGACGGGATGGTGAAACGGAGTTTTCCTACCCGAGGCATCCGGTCAAACTCAATGGTGTAACCAGCGGACAAGATCTTCAAGACCCACCAGTCATTCATGATATCGGACCACACCTCGAGGAAGTTCTGAAGGGGGAGGTACGGGAGGAGAAGTGAGAGTCTTGGCCAGAGGGAAGTCAAACACGAGACTTTGACTTGCCCTCGCTGCGTTTGCCCTGGCCGTACGGCTGGAAACGTTGTCTCCCGTGCTGCTATTTGGTACAGTAGAAGCCGGGCTTGGGCTGGTCACCAGTACCGCGATGCTGCGGTTGCTGCTGGGGATTTCCCTGGTAGCAGCTTGTGAAGGGCTGGTACTGTGGCTTAGCAGATGGAGTCGAGGCGGTGAGGCCGAGAAACTTTGCTGTTAAGTTGGTCTGCCTCAACTCGTTCAGGACCTTGTCGGTATCCTGTCCAAAAAGGCCCTGTCCATCAAAGGGGAACTCCTCAATCAATTTTTTTTCATTGAATCGTCCAGAGTAGTTCCCCGAAGCCAGGCATGTCTCCTGAAAAGAATTGCAGAGGACATATCTTTCGCCGCATAGTCATTAATGTGGCGGGAGGTGCGCATCTGCTGCTCCGCCAAAAAGTCGCCTTCGGTGCACAAGGTTCTTTTTGGAGATCCGCAGGTAGCTTAGCGGCCAGGGTCTTTGCCTTTTCCCACAGATGGGATTGGTAGAGGCCCATAGCCGCGGAGTAATTGGCAGCACACAGAAACAATGAGCCCGTTGCATAGAACTTGCGGCCCACCACGTCGAGTTTCTTCCCTTCCGGAGTCAATGGTATGGGGAAACCGCTGACGGCAGTCTTGTTTTGAAATGCCTTAACCACCAAAGAGTTCGGCAGGGGATGGGCCTGCAAGAACTCGATGTTTTCGTCCAGAACCCGGTACATGCCATCGAGTCTGGACGAAACGGACTGAGAGGCCACTGGTTTTTTTCCAGGTGGCCTTGGCGGAGGTCAACATTGACGGCAACATCATTATGTGGATTGGCCAGATGGACTTTTTGTCCAGCTTTGCTGTTATCTGGTCCTCGGCTTCAAGGGGAGGATGGTCAACCCGTATTTGGAGGGCAGTTCCGAGATGGGTCAGCATCGCTGTGAGAGACTTTTTATCCTCACCCCTGGGCGGATCGACGGCACCGATGGCCTGGTCGGGCGTCTTGTCCGCATCCACCTTTACCTCCTCCTCCTCCGACGATGAGCTGGAGTCATCAGAGGATGAGGGAGGGACCCTGGAAATCACGTCAGGTCCGCGCCAGTACGGCCTGGGCGGATTGACGGACTGGGTGCTCATCGCTTCTACGTCCGGACCATGTCAGTCCTGCCTGGCCGGGCCGATGAAGCAACAGCTCGACCCTCGAGAGGGTGGCAGAGTGACAGCAGGGTCAGAACCCCTGGGGCGTGTGGTGGTCAGTCCCGGAGCCGCAGACACTGCAGGAATGGTGGCCTTAAACTGTTCCGCAAAGGACTTGGCTATCACCTCGAACATGGTCTTGAAAAAGTCCATTTGACCAGCTGGTGCAGTTGAAAGAGGTGAAACGGTGGGATCCGAAATGGTGGGATCCAAAACGGTGGGATCCGAAACGGTGAGGACTGAGATGGTAGCTGGAACAGCAGCCACCACCGTAGCGGGCGAGGAGTTCTGGGCGTCGGAGAGACCGGAAGATGCCACATCGTAGAGTGACCTGTGTCCCCAGATGGAGTGGGGGGAGACAAAGGCACAGGGTGTGTGTTCCTCATCGCACGGAGAGTCTTATTAGGAGACTCTGAGGAAGAACGACCGCCCCAAACAGAGGAGCCCGGAGACAGACACCGAGCCACCAAAAAAGGTGGAGAGGGCCGAGGTGAGACGGGGGGTGAGGGGTAGGAGGCAATGAGCGGCGAGCCTCACCATGATGTTTCTTTTACTTGTCCCCATTCTTATCTTTCTTCTTCTTCTTGTGAGGGACTAGCTGAGAAGAAGAAGCAGAGGGCATCTTTTCCTTAGAAGGACCCGCAGAAGGGGCAGAGGCCGAAGCGGGAGCGGGAGCTAAGGCAAGCTCCATTAAGTGCGCCTTGAGCCTGTTACTTCTATTTTGTACTGCAAGGCACGTGAAGTTCTTGCAATGCACACAAGACTGGCTCTGGTGCGCTTCGCCCAAACAGAAAAGGCACTCGCTGTGCCCGTCAGAAGCTGGAAACTTCTTGTGACACAAGACACACTGTTTGAACGCTGCTGAGGCCATGAAAGGAAGTTGACGTTCCAAAACGAAAATGTTCCTACCGAAGAGGAGCGAAGGAGTCAATAGCATGGAAACCGCCAAGAAAAATTGTTCTGCAAGCGAAACCAACCCTGAAGGGCAGGCCTACCGCCACCCCTTGAGGGGGGAAACGGTGACCTCAGCGAAAAATTTGGAGACTGAGTCCTCGCAAGAAGAAACAGTGCTCGAAGGCGATCCTGCTCATGAGAACAAGATCGCAGAGAAAAAATTGACCAATCTTTTTCAGAGAATAGACGAAAAAAATTGAGAGAGCTCTCAACGGTCGTCCTGCAGTTGAGGCGGAAAGAAGAGAACTGAGGTAAAATGGTGGACTGGCATCCAAGGGTGGTCTTACCGCCAAAACTTTTAGCCTCCAGTCCAGGGTCTGCGCAGGCGCATAACCCCAATAGTGGAGATTCACAAACTATACAAAGGAGAATGTGTGCTGCTGCGCAGATTATGCAAAACATTGGAAAGAACAAGATATTCCCATTACAGAAGAATGGACTACAAAACTTCTTTTAGAGCTCTTTGCATTCTGTTTTTATTCCTGGCACCCTAAATAATTCATAAGTATTACTGAGTCTGAACACACTCCTACTCATTCCCCAACTATAAATCACTTGTGAACAAGTTTAAAAGCACTAGTCCAATAAAGATCCTTGCAGGAAGTTACTGTTTACATCCTTTATTGTGGGAACTAATAGTATTTATTTATACTCTCTGCCTTCTGTTCTTTAACAAGTTACCAATCCATAACGGGTTGCTGGTCAGAGTCTCTGAAGGTTCAAATAAGCAATGCCTATCAGATCATTCTTGCCAACATATTTATTGATGCCTTCAAAGGACTCTTAAGCGCAGAATCCTAGGCTGTCAGCTCTGTTGGATTTCAGCCCAAACTGTTGCACTGGCAGGGAATCTAGAGTGCATTGCAGGTGCACCCCCCAAAAAAGGACTCAGACACCGGTATAAGTGGATAACGGCATTGGGCCACATTTATTGATTCATGCCCTAGTCCGAATTATAAATTTCAATTGGTACTCAGCCAATTATAATTCTTAAGGCAAGCAGGCCGCAGTAACACTGGTAAGGTTCCTCCCAAAATTGCCAATGGCAATTGGCTACAATGTATCCATTTGTATCAATTTGTTTGTTTACAACAAACAAATTGTTGACCGTAGTCAATAAACTATCTACTGACCCCACCCTCTGACGTGTATCCGTAAAATCACGGGGTGAGGCATGCTGAAGAGCTCCTGCCATCACCCCATTGCCTGGTTCGTCGTTGACCGGACAACGTTAACCAACTTGTACCTATCTAGTGTTGGCCAGTCAATTGCGAACCTGCCGGATACCTGTGGGTCATAAATATTTACCTTACCAGTGCTACCCACCACACGGGGAGGCTTAATAAAGACTCACCGCCCCCCCCCCCCAGACCGTCAGCTCGGTCAACAGGCCTGCTTGCAAATCATCCAAAAAGAGGTGCATACCTCTGGGCGACAGATGGACCCCATCCCCTGTGTAAAGATCATAATTTTGGAGACTAATGGTGGGATGTCGGATGACCCGCCCCAAACCCTTGTCAGCAAAGAACCGGGCCACTGCCCTGTTCACCGAGCGACGAGCGCGGTCAAGGGCCTGGAGGTTGATACCCCCCTGTAAGCGTGACGCGGTATGATGTCCGACCATAGCAGGGTTGTGGCAGGCCACACATAATGCAAATAAGCTAGGTCACTGCAGATCGTATGTTTTAAAGAAAGGCCAGTGACCTGGCCCAAGTCATTGCCCCCGAGGTGCAGCACCAGTACATCAGGCGGTTCAGCATCCCTGATGGAGAAAAGGAATGGCAACAGTTCCCGCCATAACATTCCGCGCTTACCATACCACCTGATACATGCGCATGCATGGAGTCCAAGCTGGGGTCCCCACTCTGTCGCCGCAGCGTACTGCGCTGCCCAGTGCACATAGCTGTGGCCCACCAGCCATACTGCCACCGGTGTGCGGCGGCACACAGGGTCTGTAAAATAAAAAGAGACAGGACAGTGACTTAACTGGTACTCATACTTGAAGAGGGCGGACATACAATTCAAAACACTTTGATCCCCACCTCCCCATATGGCATATATCAGCCTCCGAGTACCCAAATGCAGCCGCAGTAGAAGCAGCTCCTATTCTAAAAGAATGGGTGCCGTAACGAGCCCCGGGGAGGCCAACACTGGACAGTGCCTTACCGGTCACCTTCCAAAATTGAAATTTAGTAAGGGGAGACCCATCCTGGTGGCAGAAAAACGGGCCAGGGTGCGTACCACGCATTGCAAGGAACTCTTGTAGGGCACCAACTGGACAGATGTCTGCAATGGAACATCGTAGCAGTCTTACACCACTGCCTACGCCGTGCTGATCAACCTTAGAGGATCGTATCCTCAACTGAGCCCACTCATTGGAAACATAGACATCTTCGAGTTCCAGTGCCCTACGCGCCGCATCCGCCTTAGACAGTAGCACCAGCTCACTGATGCGGAGCATCTCCAAAAAAAGGCCACCGTGGTAGCCGCGTGAAACAGAGCTGCCTCATACCTGTCAAAACACATGTCATGCCAGCCTCGTGCAAGGTGGGTAAGAACCCCTAGAGAAATAGGGTGGCGATTGTCCGGGCGGCGTCCACGTTCCCGTGTCCACCCCTCCAAAACATGTCGTATACGAAAATCATTCGTGCTGTCAGCAGAGCCCCTCACTTTGGCCATGAATGCCAGTGCTGACAGCCTGGATGCTATGGTGCGGGGAGCTAGGCCCTGACTGTATAGGTAGACCATAAATTGGAGAACGTGTGTAACTGGAATGGGCCACATCTCGGGCAACCGGAGTTGCGCACAAAAAGTCATAAATTGACTAAATGCATGGTGATACGCCTTACGCGTGCGGGGCGCCAGCGACATGCCGATCGCCCAGTTCACCTCTCCTTGCCAAACGTCCAAATCTCGTCCGGGAGCGGCGAGGGGAATTCCTCTGCGTCTGGAGCCAAGGCGCGGAACCGGGGGATCTGCAGGCGGGATAAAGCATCAGCAATATCGTTATTAATACCTGGCACATGTCTGGCCCTGAAGAGCACATTGAGGCGTAGGCTGCGTAACACAAACTGGCGAACTAACTCCATGACCCTGTGTGATTTAGATGTCTGGGAATTGACAATGTGCACTACCGCAGCATTGTCGCACCAGAAATGAACCACTGAATTGGCCCACTCCTCGCCCCATAGCATCAAACCTCCCAGTATCGGGAAGAAGTCAAGGAATGTAAGATCGCGTAAACGATCCGTGCCCCTCCAAGCTGGAGGCCATCGGCCGTAGGCCCACCTCCCCTCAAAGTAAATCCCATAGCCCAGGGACCCCGAGGCATCCGACTGAACCTGGAACCTAGGGGAAACCAAAAGGTCAGATCTCCAAAATGATACCCCGTTGAAGTCCCTCAGGAACTTAAGCCAAACGAACATGTCAGCCCTCATGCCCTTGTTCAGTCGGACCCTATGATGGCGCCTGGATAGGCCAGTCATGGTGTCGCACAAGCGTCGAGCAAAAGCTCTGCCAGGCACGACCACCCTGCAGGCAAAGTTAAGGTGACCATGGAGAACCTGGAGCTCACGAAGTGACACCTTGCGTTTGGCCAGTAAGGCCAAAATCAATGCAGTGATCCGGGTAACCTTATCCACGGGTAACCTGGATGCCTGCGAGACCGTGTCGATTTCAATACCCAGAAATGTGAGCTTAGTTGATGGGCCCTTGGTCTTTTCGGGCGCTAAAGGGACACCAAGTTCCTGCATTAGCGTCTGAAATGTGTTGAGGAGACGCGTGCACGTGTCCCAGCCCCGTTCACCCCCGAACAAGAAATCATCGAGGTAGTGGGCTACAGACCGGGACCCAGACCTGCGAACAAAGGCCCACTGAAGGAAAATGCTAAAACGTTCAAATGCTGAACAGGAAATAGAGCAGCCAAAAGGCATGGCTTTATCAACATAAAATTTCCCTTGGAATTTAAAACCCAATAACTCAAAGTCACCCGGGTGCACTGGCAACAAACGGAATGCCGACTTAATGTCACATTTTGCCAAAAGTGCACCCGGGTCACAAGAGCGCACCATGCGCAGGGCCTGGTCAAATGATGTATACCTGACCGAACAAAGGTCATCAGGAATGGCATCATTGACCGAATGGCCCGCCGGGTATGACAGATGGTGAATTAAACGAAACTCCCCAGGGGTCTTTTTGGACACCAACCCTAAAGGGGAAACCTTAAGGTTGGGAAAGGGTGGCACGGGAAAGGGGCCAGCAACCCTACCTGCATTAACCTCCTTTGCAATACTGAGGGCGGCCACCTCCTCCCTGCCCTTCAGGGAAAGTAAATTAGGGGCATCTTGGGGGCACCTCTCCCCTCTAAATGGGATGCGGAAGCCCCGCTGGAAGCCCTCGAGGAGGTACCTAGCATCCTCCCTCCTCGGGTAGGTCGAGAGCCACCGCTACAACATAGCCACGTTAACCGGGGAGGGGGCCTTTTGAGTGACCAGCTCCATCAGCGGCAGGTCTGCCCGCTCCTTGTCCACCTCTACCTCTGCCCCGTGACCCACCGGCTCGCGGACACACAGCGGCGGCGTGGGGGCCAGCGCAAGAGGGACACTTATGTTTGTATCGGCACAGTTTTCTATTGCATGCACCATTGGCCGAGAAGCTCCAACACAGCAGGCGGGCTGGAACCCCCTGCCCCGCCAGCTGGCGGGGAGCCTGAGTAGGAGCAGCTTGCTGGACCGCATGTCCACAATGGTACCTCTCCCCAGGCGCCGGGCGCATGGGGGTCATATACAAAAGCCACAATTTCTGACAGGGCTCATCCCACCTCATCTCCGGATGTAAGGGCACTCTCATTCTAAATTCCTCATCGTAAGCCAACCACGATGGGCCAGGAAAATCCACCATTGCCCTGTAAATATTGTCCAAATATTGGACCATAGGAATGGCCAGGTCAGGCCGAGCTCTGAGATACACCGCCATATAAATGAGATATGCGGGTAACCAGTTGGCCCATGTACGTGGTGGCTTGCGACGGCGAGACAGCTCTTTATCCTTCTCATCCTGCCCCTCCTTCTCTTCCTTGGTGGGTTCCCTGTTCAATAGGGAGAAAATATCGACGTACTCCCCCCGCCAAATCTTTTCCCTTGTGGCCTGTGCCAAATGATCCCCGAGGGGCAAAGAATAGCCTGCTGTCGGCAATGCCGACACCGGCACAGTACTGACACAGTACTGACACTGAGAGGTGGCTGGACCGTCCCTGCGACACCCGGAGCAGCCCCGGGGGCAGAAACCCCCTCACCCGATGTCACGCCAGTATAAGACCAAGCTGCACCCGGGCAAGCTAGGAACTGATGCCCACCCGCCCCGACATTGCGAGGCCATGGCCACTGGAACTCAGCCCCGGAAGTGGAGTGTGATGTGGGCACATTAGCTTGAACCTGATACTCACTGGGTGCACCCGCGTGCGCCGCCCCCTCATGGACTGTAGATTGCGAACCCTTGATCTAGTGGTATGCCCTCCTGTTTTTCCCTTTCAACTTCCTTTTCATGCCTTCTGTCCCTATAGACAAGATTTTCTTTCAAAAAACAACAGCCATAACTGCTAAAGATCCATGATACTTCCCACTTCTCTATGAATTACATCTGATAGTCACATAAGAAAGGAACTTCTCCTTTCAGAGAATTCTCTGAATTCCAATAACCTAGGTCACTTATAGGCATTTCAAAGGAAATTAAATTTAAAGTGCTGCTCAACTCTCAGAAACCACAAGTATAGTAAAACCTATCTGGCAAGATTAAGTCTGCCCAAAAATAGGATCTTAGCTTCAGATTTCCTCACTAAAAATAGCATTGTGGTCACTGTTGTTGTTTTTTTTTTTTACTGGTTCACATGTAAGTCACTTCCTATGCATGGTTGTTTTAGGGCCCAGTTGTACAAGGTATTTAGAAATTTTATCTGCACTTTAAAATATATTGTGAAATACTGATGACTCAACTTTTATTTATGACACATTTCTAAATCTTGAGGGATTAATTTTTGATAAGCAGACATTATGAAATGTTTTTTAAAAATAAATTGTAAACAAGAAAAGAATACTCTTTCCCTGAAATTCAGGAAATTTGCCCAGAATTATAGTGTTTGGGCAAAGAAGGCTAGAAAATATTAGTGATGTTATTAACATGTTCTTTCACCCAGCGTTCCAATGCCTTTACATGGAAAAATATTGGGGTGGGGGAGTACAGACACTGATACAATAGCATATGTTTCTCTTACTTCTGGTAGTTCTTGGTGTCACTACATTGTTATATTATTTTCTTTTAAGATAAACCTGTTCTATGAATTATTAATTTTGAAGAACATAATGCTGCGCTCATTTCCTGGGACGGAAGTGCACAGATTACCTATAAAGACTGAATAGGAATAGATTCGACTCATGCTTGCCGCACAAATCTCTCTTCCCCTGAATTATGCTGTTCAACTAGTCCCATATATGTATTTTTGGAAATATGTCTTTTCACCTTTCTTTCTAATTTGAAATGTGGAAACAGAAATAATTCAATCTGTAGAACATCAAATTATTTCAGTAATACACAACCATCATCCCCAAATTTTTTGATAGCCTCCAACTGCAATACTACATTCACTTTTCTGGCAGCAAAACCCCCTGAACTCAATAGGATGTACTTCTGAGTAGACATGCATAGGTTTCTGCTCTCACTGTGCTTTGAAAACCCAAAACAAGTAATTCTTGTTGGTGAGTGCTGTGGTCAGAGTGTTGGACTTGGAAGCTAGTTAACCAAAAAACTCAATGAGTAAACTTGGGACCAGTTTCTCCCTTTCTCACCCAAGTTACCTCACAGGACTGTTGGAGAAAGTAGGAACAAAAAGAGCCACATAGTTTAATGTGGCATACCCACCTACCAGCCAGGGGAGAACAGGGTGCTTTGGCTGTAACTGTTCACACCCAGGCAAATCTCAGCAGATGGATCCTCATCCAAGGGGGAGGGGGGAGGCATCATTATGGCAGTGGATAAGTTCTGCTGGGGATCGAGCATGGATGGGATAACCCTAATAGCTGCGGATCCTGAGGAAGCATACAATGTTTTTTTGTCTCAGGGAGTAAGACTCATGAAGATCAGTGCACCAGAAGTAGCGGTAGCGCCTGCACGGAGGTGCTAAGAAGGCAGCCTCTTCACTGTGCTAGGGTGCTGAAGGCCAATCACCCACATATCCACATTTAACTGATTAAAAGAAACACACAAAGAAAAACAGGAAGGGGAGATCCCAATGGAGATCCTTTGTGGAACATTCTACACCGTAAGATACAACAGGAGGCGATTAAGTAAGTAAGCATATAAGCACCATCAAGGAAGAAAAAACCTGAGGGCTTCTTTAAACACAGCATTCATTCCTCTGTACAATGATACAGTAAATAAATTTTGTGTCAGAAATTACTCTGGGTTGAAATGATTTTTGCTGGAGAAACTGCTCTGGGGATGCGCGAATAAGGCTCTTTTCATGATGATACTGGTATTTTTGCCCATGTCTAGACAAGGCAAGGCTTAAATCAGCACCACAGATGTGGATAAGATCTTATGCTTACGGGTATTTTTGGACTGAATCATTTTACACTGTAAACTGGGAAATCACAGTTACCTCCTGTACACACTTACAAAATGCGTCAGTAGACTACATACAATTCTTGCTATGACATGATCTTTAACATGATTCAGAGAATAAAGTTTCAGATTTTGTTTTCCATCCCAAAAGACTTACTAAAAATGATGCCTTAAACAGATTTCAGCAAGAAACCAACACATGTCTCCAAAATGATCCAGGAATGCATTTGTGATTGGTGCCTGGAGTGTTGCTTTTCTATTAAAATAAGAGCAGACATGTTAGAGTCCTTCATCAAGGTTCAGCCTTCAACCAGAGATGGGCATGAGCAATCCTGGATTGCAGAAGAAAAATTCATTCAGCACTCAGATGAAGCACTCTGACAAACAGTTTTAAGAATGCTTTCTCAGTGTGTGAGTGAGAAAATTACAAACCAAGCCACTTAGTTGGAAATACTACTCCCTGGATCTATAAAAAGACCAATGCTGTTTTAGACTGTATTAACAGAAGTATAGTCTCAAAAACCCATGAGGGTAGTAGTCCCCCTCTATTCAGGATTATAGTGGATCCTCGAATAACGATGTTACTTGGTTCCCCAAGTAGTGTCGCTATTCGAATAACGTCGTTATTCGAATAAAGACGTTATTCAAATAACAATGTTATTCGAATAACAACAAAAAACATCGTTATTCGAATAACGATGGGAAAAATACCGTCGTTATTTGAATAACAACAAAAAAGTCGTTATTCGAATAATGACGGGGAAAAGTACCGTTGTTATTCGAATAAAGTCATTATTCGAACAATCACATTGGAGCATCGTAGCGTCGTTAATAGAAAATGACACTATTCGAACGCATCGTTAATCGAGGATCCAATGTAGTTAGACTGCATCTAGAGGATTGTGTCCACTTTAAGAAAAATATAACGAAAAAACTCATATAGCGAAGAGCTCTGTGGAACTGAGTTTTTTTTTTTCGTTATATGGGGTTCTACTGTATAGGAAAAACTTAACAGTTAGAACAGTATGACAGTGGAACCAACTGCCAGCACTTGAAGCATTCAAGAGAAAATTGGACAACCACCTGTCATATCTGCTCTAATTTGGATTCCTGCATTAAGCAGGGAGTTGGACTCAGTGGCCTATAAGGGACTCTTCCAACTCAGTTATTCTATGATCTGGACACTATACTTAGTTGCACCAAAAAAAGTATAGTGCCCATATCAAGGGAAGTAATAGCATCACTCTATTCGGCTTTGGTCAGACCTTTTTTGGAATATTGTATGCAGGTCTGAGCACTTCCAGTGTAAGAAGGACATTGAGAAGCTGGAATATTTACAGGGGAGGATGACTAGGCTAGTAGAAGGTCTGGAAACAAAGCTCTTTGAGGAACAGTTAGGGAAGAAGAGAAAACTGACAAGTAGTATGAAAGCCATCTTCAAATATTTGAAAGGCTGTCATGTGGAAGATGGAGGAGCCTTATTTTCTGTAGCACCAAAAGGTATGACCCAAAGTAATGTATTCAAACTAAAGAAAGGAATTTTGGCTTCTTGTCAGTAAGAACTATGTATTTGACAGTGGAATGGACTGCCTTGAAGGGTGGTGGTTATTTCAGTGGAAATTTAGGTATGGATTTCCTGGTTTAACAGGGAGTAGAACTCAAAGACCCATGAAATCCCTTCCAGCTCTACAGTGCTATGAGCCTATGTTTCTATGATTCTTTACATCCATATATAACAGCAGTATTTCTGCTTTCCTTGTAACTGTCACATTCACCTGCTGACTATGAATGGGTTGTTATAGGCCAGTGGTTCTCAACTTGTTTAAGCTGTGGGCTGGAGCACACATCCTCAGACAGCTGAGCAGGCTGGACTGGTGGTTCCCCCAGCCATAAACGCTTCCATAAAACACATCTGCGGCTGTTGTAAACATATTTACAACAGCCGCAGATGTATTTACGGCTGTTGTAAATGTGTCCGCTTCTGCATCCGCTGCAGCCGCCGGCATAGACCACATGAAATGATGTTGTGGGCCATAAATTGAGAATCGCTGCTATAGGCCACAAGGTATATCTATAAAATCATGAGCTCCAACCAAGAAAACAAAGAAACAATCCTGAGGTTTCTTACATAATAATCATGTCATCCCTCCATACATACAAAACCAATCAATCAATCAATCAATCAATCAATCAATCAATCAATCAATTAACAGCATCTGGTCTTCTGAAATAATGTTGTTCCTCCATCAAGTCAACTCAGCCTTTGAAATCTGATTATAATCTCAAGAGCAAATGCTGATTTTTCCAAAAATATTTACAGAACTGCTTATTTGACTAAACTAAATCTGTTCTCTACCCACCCTCCGTAGGGAATGGTAAGAATAAAACCAGTATTTACTAAAGCTCCAAGCTTTATCGCAGAGTTGCTGCAATTTAAAACTAAGCAAACAGAAGAAGAAATAGGATTTGCAAAGCAAATCATCCACTAGGAAAGTCAAATATTAACTTCAGATGACATATACCATACAAAAGTTCAGCATGTGTTTTAAAAAGGTTTCTAGAAGCATTTCAGCTTCCTTACTTACATATTGAGTACAATACAAATGAATTGGATTTTTAAAGAAAAGGTCAAAATGTGTGCTGGTTCATTATTAACATTAGGTAAAATTGCCAAGGTCTAAAGTGGTGTGGACAGAAGCTGTCTGATTTCTGTTTATTCACCTCCCTCATTCCTAGGCACCAGTTATTCCTGCTTTCGTGTCCACACATTGCCCTCAGAGTAGGGACAGGCCAACAGGAATAAAGTCAGCACAGCAACATCCAATGCAATCAGCACAAGTATATCCATTTAAGATCATACAGACACTATAGGGTGAAACAAATGAATGTTTGGGCAAAGACAAGAGACTCCCACCTCTACTCATGTCTGCATCTGAAGAATGGGGAAGAGAAACAAGTGGAAAGGGCTGGCAAAGCTGACACCATAGGAGAAAATCCACTATGGGAAAATCATATTCCACTTCATGTCTAACCAAAGTGTTTGTTCATAAGATTTCTGATACAGTTTAGTTTTTAACATTTCCCTAAGTAGCTAAATGCAAATTTGTTCTTTTTCCTTACACTTTTTTCCTATCACAGGAAACCCTAGAATTCTCTAAAACAGGGGTTCCCAACCTATGGCACATGGGCCTAAGCCAGTCTGTGGTGCCAACTAATCCAGCCCAATGTGAGGTCCTAGGCACTGCCGGAAGCACCCTCACCACCGGAAATGCCAAAAATGCCACTTTTTGCACCAAAAATGCAAAGAAATGCAGCAAAAATGTTCCGCCCTCCCCCGACTACCATAGGAGGCAGTGTAGGCTGCAAAAGCAACTGAAAAAAAATGCTGCGGTTGCACCTGCCGCCGCAGAAACTGGAAGTGCCAAAATGTTATGTTTTCTCTGTGAAAATGCAGCAAAAAACTTAAAAAACACGGCAAAAATGTTCCTCCACCACCCGCCACCATGGGAAGCGGTGGAGGCTGCAAAAGCAGCTGAAAAAACACTAGTTTCACCCACCACCACCACCGTGCAAAGCAGAAGCACCAGAAGCGGTGGGAGGAACCACACAGTTGTGTGTCAAGGGTGGGTCTGAGTGAACATATTGGCCACCCCTGCTCTAAAGCATAGTAGCAGGACTCGTTTTAATTTAATTTTTTTTAAAAAAATTAATACTACAAAGAACAACAAAAATGTATTAAAATAAACAAAAATAAAACCAAAAAAAGAACCCACAACTACAACATCGACACAATATAAAAAACATATCAAGAACAATACATATTCCAAAAGCAACACATTTCAAAACAATATACAGGGGAAAAAAGAAAAAATACATTGTAAAAACTCAGACTTGCCCACTTCCCTCCAGGCTAAACAGCCTAGGGAAAAAGTCCAATAACAGTTCCTCCTTCCCCTCAAGGCCGGGGCCGGTTGAGGGAAAAGTCTGGTGATGGCGTTAGCGGTGTTGGCATTCTTATAGCTGGCTGGCTGCGCCACCCGTAACACAAAGTAGCTTTGGTAGTTCAGTCAGACAGCATGGCTATCGGAATCCTAAAATGTTCAGGATTAGGATCCTTCCCTCTTTCACATCTACATTGCTTACATTAAGATCCCTTTTTATAGGGCTCTCATGGGAACCCTTGAAATTCAATGTGCATTGTCCATGCGTCAATGCTGTGATTGACAGATCACAAAGCACCCCAAGAATATGATTCAGGTCTCTGCACCTGGTTTCATATCTTGGCTTGGAAATTCTCTGGTGGTGGGAATTTTACCCCATAACCCAAACATGGTGTAACAGTTTGCATTCTTGCTAGTTGTTGACTCTCCAGAATAGTGTTTACCTGCTAGCAAGCAAAATAGATTTCTCTAGCAGAGAAAGACTGTGTCTGCTAAAATGAAGCAGACACTTCAAAATGGATTCTAGCTGGCTGCTAGAATTGAACCCCAAATTGAGCCTAAAGCTAAGCAAAGCATTGGCATGTGATTACATATCAAGCATCTTATTAAAACACTTTAAATTTAATGCATCTCGACTTATGGGATCTATGACAGGCGGGGACAGAGAAACGACCGAAGTGCTTGAGGAGAATCCAGGGGTTGGAGGCAGCCGTTAGACCCGGCAGAGCACATGCGAGAGGCGGTGTATGACCCTCCCAGGGGCCGCAGGTTTGCCCCATCACCTTCGCTCCCCCACCCGCCCAGGCAGGTACTGCTGCTGAAGTAGCTGGCTGCGGTTTGACTTTACAGGAAAAAACAACCCCGGGCAATGCCGGGTAATCCACTAGTAAAATAGAATCTACAAAAATAGAATACAGAACAATAAAATACAAATAAAAGTAAAACCTATAGTAATGAAGCAGTAAAAGCAAGACAGCAGGATTTCTGCTTCAAATGCCCTGGAAAATAAAATTAAAATCCCTTCACCTGGAACCCATGTGATGATAAAAAGGGTATAAGATGAATCTCTTGAGGAGGAAATATATTGAACTGTAGCCCATCAGTTTGGAGCACACATTTTTCATGTTGCCATTCATTGCATCTTTGTGGAGGGCATCTGTAGAGAACACTCTCATGGCGGTATCAACAAATGAGTAGGCTGAGTAGGTAGGTGGTCTGTCAGGTTCCTTAATCTCAAACTGTGAAATAATTTCATAAAATGTATTTTTCTTTATGGAATAGCTTCATCCAGTGAATCAATGGAGTCATGATACAAACACAGTGAAAGAGGTTTAGCACACAGAACACCATTACAAGAAAAGGCATAGGAGAGGAACTTTATAAACATTCTGTGTCTGCAAGTTTTTAATGTGATGCCTGTCTGCAATTATTTTACATTATTCTCAGAATTTCACTTACCCTAGGAAATATAATTACAACACACAGGCCAATGCAAAATCAATACATTCTATTTTGCAGCCTTAAAACAAGAAAACCACGCTCTTATCTTTGAACATTGCCAAGGCTGGGATCTAGTGCTACCACACATACTGTGCATGAAGAAGGTCTCAGGTTCAATCCATCACATCTCTGGAAGAATCCCATCTAACTCTGGAGAGCCACTCTGGTCAGATTTCCTAATGTTGGACAACGGCGATGAAGGAATGGTCTAAATCAGGCGTGGCCAAACTTTGCCCGGCGGCACCATTTCATGTGGCCTGCTGCTGCCTTTGCAGCTACTGGAAGTGGAAATAAAATACGCCCCCGAATGCATAAACACTGTAATAAATCCATCCGTGGGTGTCGTAAATTTATTTATTTATTTATTTTGTAAAAAGCTACCCACCCCATCTGCAAAAGAGGGAAAATTTATACTAGCCAACAGGTGGGGGTCAGTAAGTAATTGAGAAAATATTCTAAGTTTTTCAATAACATGCTTATCTCATCAGTGTCCAAAAAGCTTATGAATCCAGGCATAACAGAAACCTTTACTGTGGTTATACTTACTGTGTTTTAAATGTGTTTTACGGCAGCAGGAACCACGTGACCAGCATGCAGCACAAAAAGTTTGGGAACCCCTGCTCTAAATGTCTGTAAGGCAGTTTCCTATGTAACATAATCATTAGGTTTACCCACCTTGACATATTCAAAACAAACCAAAAAACTTCCTCTTATCACTCACTCCATCAAAAACAGCTCACCTTGTGACACTTTTAAAACTTAATATGGCATAAGCTGCTGAATCCACAGCAACTCTTGTTATAGCCAAGCCCTCAAACAATTCAAAATGGTGACCCATCTTGGATTTTTGTGTTCCAGTTTTTATGCATACACTACAATTTGAGATAGAACCAGACTGCCCCCCTTTCCCCACTCATCATCTGCCTCCCCAATTTGCCAACCCCTTGCTCTCCCTTAACCGCTGTTATATCTTTGATCTTTCCCCCTTCATTGTTCTCTTCATCTGAAAGAAGTCCACCAAAGCATGTACCATAGAAGATATGCTTGTCTTTAAAATGTCACAACACTCTGTTGTCTTACTGCATGTGCCCATGGTAGGTGTGAAATCATTTTCTTTAAACCTATAGCCAAAAGTCACATAAAAACCTTTCTTTGGAATAAAAAAAGTGGATGGGAGAAAGACATGACATTCCTATCACATGATGATGTGCCCAGGCCCCCTCCCTCCCGATATGCCCATCTGAAAGAAGTCCACCAAGCATATCATAGATATGCTTGTCTTTAAAATGTCACAACACTTTGTGGTCTTACTGCAACAGGCTGAGATGGCTATCTCTGGGAATTCCTTTTTGGAGGATACAATCATGGGTTTTTAGTTTTATAACAACTGCAAGGAAATTTAAAATAATTAAATTCATGCAAGATAATATCTACAATTAGATGGTAATCCATTTTAAAATGCATTAAAATAAAAACTACCATGCATTCTTTGGCAGAGTGCCTGTGCAAAAACAGTTATTTGAATTTAAAAAAATAGTATTATCCAGTAATAAAATAAAGCGTTTCCTGTGCGATGCCCAGAGTGCATGACAAATTACACTCACAACGTGCAGCTACGACACCTGAATCTCACAGAACCTTTACCAGGAGTTGTTGTTGTTCAGTCACATAGTCTAGTCCAACCCTTTGCGACCCCATGGACCACTGCACACCAGGCACCTCCATCATCCCGCTCAGCTCTACACCCGTTGAGCAGCCCGCTCAGCTCTACACCCGTTGCATCAACAATGCCATCTAGCCACCTCATCTTCTGCCGCCCCCTTCTCCTTCGATCTTTCCTAGCATCAAGGCCTTCTTGAGTGAGTCCTCTCTTCTCATTTGGTGTCCAAAGTATTTTATCTTCATCTTCAATATTTGACCTTCCAAGGAGCAGTCAGGGTTGATTCCCTGCAGGATCGACTTACTGTATTTGATCTCTTTGGTATCCAAGGTACTGTACTGTCAAAATTCTCCTCCAGCACCACATCTCAAAGGCGTCTATTCTTCTGCGCTCAGCCTTCCCTATAGTCCAGCTCCCAAAGTCTGTGCATTCTACCTGTCCGTGACTATTATCAAAATCTGTGGTGTGGCAGGCCAAACATGCAGCACAGAACATGTGCTGTTACATGGAGGTTCAGGAACAGATGGTAAGATACGCCTCTAATAAAGCTTTTCATGCATGCTATTATCCAGTAAAACTGACAAGCATGGACTAAACTGAGCTTCAGGGGAAGCAAAGATCTCAAAGGATGACAATCAATGCTACTATCCCTTTAAATTACTGCCGCTATCTATACCTTGGAGTCACTTCTATGCCAATGGCCATTTAAAAATATTATCTAGCATCACTGAAACAAGCAGTAGCACTGTTGCCTAGGTTTCAGTGGCAGGAGACACAAACTATATTCAAAATGATGGCAGAATGGGCAACATGGAAGGGGCAACATGCAGGAAAGAAACATGGAGGTTACAGCAAGAGCATATCTTGGTTCTGTATGGGCACATTAAAGAATACAAAAATATGGCTATATGTACTGAATTGGCCCTTTATCCCTCAAATTACTAAGTAAAATAATGCTGAACAACTGAGAGCATGATAGAAATTTTTTTCCATCATCAACAGCTTTCAAGGAAGCTATAAAATTAACTCATGCTAATTTGATTCAGTGGCTATTGGCTTTCACTTAGTTCAGCTGTTTGTCAAGAAGGTGAAATGGAAAGGCTTAAGTTTCAGAGCAATCCTTCTGCTCATATAACCCAGAACATGAGAAGCTGCCTTATACCTTGTGCCCTGCCACAATCTCGATTAGAAATCACTGACATTACTTGAGATCCTTTTATCTGGAGATGTCACAGGATGAACTTGAAACCTCCACCAGTGTTGCTTGTACCACTTAGTTGCATAAAGAGCTCCAGCATATTAAAATTGTGCACAATCTTTTATAATACTCTGATTGGTCCTAATAGTTTCTCTCCCATGCTTTACACATGGAGACCTCAGGAAACACAGTTCTACATTATTAGTAATCAATAATAGTATTAGTAATTTTGGACATCAAATGAGAAGAGAGGATTCACTTGAGAAGGCCTTGATGCTGGGGAAGGTGGAGGGCAAAAGAAGAAGGGGATGGCCAAAGATGAGATGGCTAGATGGTATTGTAGACACAATGGGCACGGGGCTGTGTGGACTAAGGAGGATGGTGGAGGACAGGGGTGCCTGGAGAGCGATGGTCCATGGGGTCACAAACAGTCGGAATCGACTGTGCGACTGAACAACAACAAAATAAAAACAGCATAACAGCATAAAGGATGGGCTTAGTAAACCAAAAACAAGAAAATTATGGGCTGAACTCATCAATACCATCATTCAGCCCGCTTTATTATATGGCAGTGAAACACGAGCACCTATAAAAGCTGACACCAAAAAAAAATTGATGTAGCACAAAGAGCAATTGTGCAAGATGCTATGCATACAATGGGTTGGTCAAATATCAAACGAAGAACTGCACATAAGATCTGGTGCAAAATAAGCCATTCTTAAATTCCTGAGGACAAAAAGAGGCCAATACACCCCTGCTGTATTCAAACTAAGAACTGCATATAAGATCAGGTGCAAAATAAGCCATTCTTAAATTCCTGAGGACAAAAAGAGGCCAATACACCCCTGCTGTATTCAAACTATTCAAAGTCAAAATCCTGTCGCAGCTACTCTATGGAGTCCAATCAGGGCCCCCACCTAACAACCTGGCTCCTATGGAAAGAGTAAGATCTAAATTCTTACGTGCAGCTCTCCACACACCCGCTGTGTATCCAATGCCACTCTCCGCCTGGAGACAGGCATGATAAAGGTTGAGGAGAGATTTTGTGGATCAAGTCCATTTCATCAGACATAAGAGTGAGACTTCATGGCATCAGTTTATACACATCAAGTACAGAGGTACAGAATGGTTAGCATAACAGATAAATATGTAAATCAATGTGGATTTTTGTACCAGTTGTAAAAAAATCACATTGATTTGCCTTCTTATCTGTTATACTAACCATTTTGTACCTCTGTACCTGATGTGTATAAATTAATGCCACAAAGTCTCATTCTTATGTCTGACGAAGTTTACCTGATCCACGAAACCTAACATTATAATACAGTAAAGCAGTCTTTAAAGTTCCACAATGTTTTTGACATTTTGTTTTGTTTACTCTCTGATAAGCTATTTCATTTTATGGCTACTGGACATGCAGTGAATTGCACATGCAGTAAATTGAACAAGATACTGGCTTGTCGAATCCTCCTTGTGATCAAACTAAGTGCTTCACCATGTCCAAACTGCTCCATATCTAAGCCAGTCAGTCTTATATGCTTGGACAAACTTACCACTTTCTTCCAGTTATGAGGAATCCTAACACAATTTATTTACTGAAAAACTGGCTACAGTATTTTCTCATAATACAATCTACAAACTTCTAAAAGTTACCATTGGTTTACATGGCATCAAGAATAAAGATATGTGTCTTACAAGAGCAGACACTTTTGCGTTCCTCTATCTTGTTCCATCACATACACATACTTGTTAGAAGTAAAACAGTGCCAGTATATCCTTGAGATATTCCCCTTATTTTATTTAATCTCATGATGGATATTATACAAATGACATATTATGATGGTTTCTTCTAAAGCTAGTCAAGACAAAATATCATAACTGCTACTCTTTTAGTGCAGATTCAATCTAGATAGGGTCAATCAACTTAGACAGTATAGTGTACTCTCTTTGCATACCCTAAACAAAGCAACATATAAATGTTTCAGCAAGATAAAAAAATTAGTTTTTCCTATGGGGTTGCTTCGATTTACATAAATATCATTTTCCTATGGGTTTGCTTTGAGTTAAGTAAAAAAAAAGGTTCCCTATGGTTTTGCTTTGAGTTATGTAAAAGTTTTTCCTATGGGTTTGCTTCGAGTTAAGTAAAAACCCGATTTACATAAAAGCCTACGGAACAGACTGTTTACTTAAGTAGGGGTTTTACTGCATTCTTTCTCCAAGACAGACTGTCCAAATGAAGTTTAAGTTTAAAAAAAAAAGAACCATAATTAAGTCAAGGTGAGGGCTTGAAGTTGCTCATAACCAGTTAACATGCGGAAAGAAAACTTAGCAGAAAGCACTCACGTCAATCCTATTTTAATTACAACAATTACCGTATTTTCCGGCGTATAAGACGACTGGGCGTATAAGACGACCCCCAACTTTTCCAGTTAAAATATAGAGTTTGGAATATACTTGCCGTATAAGACTACCTCTCTTCCAATGCACACCAAATAAAAATTAACCCACACTCAACCTGAAGACGCGCAGCCCTCCAAGTCGAATGGGCAGGTTCTGGTGGAGAGCCAATCCACGCTCACGTTCTCCTCCTCGAGGTACAGGAAGATGTGTGCAGCTTGCTTCCCTTTGCTTCATACTCCCCGCACAGAGCAGGGACTCAGCCGCGGCACCCCCCACCACATGCGCTGGACATATGAAGCAAGGGGAAACAAGCTGCAGTTAAGTACCTGTCCTATAAGACGACCCCCGACTTTGGCACAGATTTTTCGGGGTTAAAAAGTAGTCTTATACGCCAGAAAATACAGTATTTCTAAAAGTGCATGGTTCCACACAAACCAGTATATGAAAAGCTTATGAAGATACACATTGCCTTATTGTTGTTGTTCAGTTGCACAGTTGATTCCAACCATTGCCTGCCAGGCACCTCTGTCCTCCACCATCCCCCTCAAACCGCCCAACTCTGTGCCCATTGTGTCAACAATACCATCTAGCCATCTCATTTTCTGCCGCTCCCTTCTTCTTTTGCCCTCAACCTTTCCCAGCATCAAGGCTTTGTCAAGTGAATCCTCTCTTCTCATTTGATGTCCAAAGTACTTTAGCTTCATCTCTACAATTTGACCTTCTAGGAAGCAGTCAAGGTTGATTTCTTCTAAGATCGACCTATTTGTTCTCCTCGCTGTCCAGGGGACTCTCAAAACTCTCCTCCAACACCACATTTCAAAGGCATCTATTCTTCTACACTCAGCTTTCCTTATGGTCCAGCTCTCACACCCATACATTACCTTATTAGGTTATCAATTTCTTCTATTTTGGCAACATGTAAGTTGCAATCCTAATGTATGGTGTGGACGTGATTTTCTCCTATGCTGGGGTGGGCAACTTGCAGCTTTCAGTCCCATTATTGGCCCTCAAACCCAACCTAACTTTTAAAAACTAGCTCCAAGAATCTCCTTGTGCCCTCAATGGGACATACAGACAAATCTGCCAAAATCTGATGACACCTAACACCCTCCCCCAAAAACTTTTCTAAAAAAAATTAAGTCTTCTTTCTCTATTTATACCATCCAATACTTTGTTAAATACGTTTTCAGGGTTATTTTTAAAAATTGTATCAATCCTTACAGTACATAACCATTATGTTAATTATGTGATAAAATGGGTCACAAGTTATTCAACATGGAGTTTCTTTGGTTTTTAAACTGTATTAGAATGTAGCTTTGCTTCTTTGCAAAGGCCCCATAATTCTTTCTGTTGCACTTATCAAGCAGGTGGGCTTAGAAGAAACTTCTCAAAGCTTCAGGCCTATGTTTTGTCTTCTTCCCCAGGTCTGGAATGTCCATTTACATCAACATCCAGAGCCTGGGAACATAAGACAATTGTTATGGGAACCAGTGGTTGTGTATACAAACCCTGGGCTATAATTGGCTATATGCTAATTAGGAGGGCCAAGCTCATGTCTTTCCTATTGACACATGGGTTTGGGAGTTAGTTCCAGTTCGAGTTCTAGTAGAGTTCGAGTTTCGGGTTTCTGGGGGCTACGCCAGAGTCCCTAGTCCAACCCAACATGATTACTTAGAAGTAGTCAGGTTTTCCTTTTGTTTCTGGGGGAAGGCCTGAGTGCAGATTTCCCTAACTGTCTTTTTCGATTAGTATTTTGTATGCTGTAATTCTGTATCCTGAACCTAGGAGTGAACAGTTATTTTTTCAATATGCTTCGAGAACAATAAACATCTTTAATTCATCAACAACGCCTGTTCTTTGGAAGAGGGGTAAGACAAGAGTTAAGCCACAAGCCACACGCTATCACATTTAATACAATACTCTCCATAATACTTGCTGGGCTCTGCTAATACAGGTAAGCCTCAGGTTGCTGCAGGATATGCAGGACGGCATTTAGGCCTCCTTAGCTCGGAGTTTTTGAGGAAGTTCCATAGGGCAGTCTGGTAAAAGTCACTCGGCAGGAACGGGAGAGCCCCAAGGGCAAGGGCCAAGTCAAAGCCTATCTGTCACAAATTTTAAAAAAATAAACTATGGCCATTAGTTATTTTTGGTATATCTTTCCCCTTTAAGGATCTCCCTTCTAGGACTCCAGTCATCAGGTTGTTTGCAAATCTGAAAAATAGTACCCGGTCCCACCAACATCAACCATCCCTGCCCTAAGCAGCTTATGTAGGATATATACATCAACAAACCCAGTTCTGTCTCACCCTTCAGATTCAGCCCCATCGTCTGAATTTCCTAAACAACCCATATGTGCATTTATTCATGTTCTTGTTTATCTGTCAGTATTTGTTTTAATACATCACTTAATGTGCTTTTTTTTAAGCGGCAGCTGTCACTGAGCATTTTCCTATCCAATATGGTCTATCTGGGGAAAAAACATACAACAGTTGCTTCTATTCTAAAAGGCTGTCCTCAAAGAGAGCCCATTACTTTGTCAAAGCTATACCTAGCTTCAAATATGAATTGCTACCAGCTATGTTGATCATGTAATTTTGGCCATCAGGTTTTTTTTTAAAAAGCTCAATTCTTAAAAATATTATTAGCATATGATTTGAAACAAAGAATAACATTATGACCGCCCATTTATATTACAGATAGAAAAAAACTTAAGAATTTGAAAATAGCTTATCTGTAGTTACATGCGGCAAGAACTAGAATGAAGTAACATACTGTACTGTACTGTAAATCAAATGGCTTGAGTGGGTGGATGTTCCTCTTCAAAAAATGTCAATTTTGCGTCTGTTTCACCACTATTATTGTTAACTAGAGCTGTATGAACATTATAGATCAGTTCTCAACCTTTTTAAGCCGGGGGCCGGGTTACGCTCCCTCAGACAGCTTCGGGGGCCGGATGGCCATTTTGCCCTTCCTCCACATATGGCACTTCCTGGTGTGGTGGAGACAGTGAGGGGGCACCTGAAATGGTGTTGCGGGCTGCATTCGGCCCATGGGCCACAGGTTGAGAATCCCTGTTATACTGTAGATGTAAGTATATTAGTTGTGCTCATTTTTATATATATATATTTTGCTATTCCTTTGAAAGATGGAAAAGATGCAAATTAAATGGAAATGCCTCATTTTCGCAATGACTGAGAATAGCGCAACAGCACATGGCAGAGCACAGCTGGTATTCAAGCTTATAGCTTACCCACTTTGCCTGAATGGCTATCCTTATTAAACACCAGCCGGGCTGAAGCAAAACATCATCAGCAATTCTCCTTATATTTCTCCCTCCTTTGACAGTTCCACTCCTTTAAATTCAGATACTAATTTAGTCTGAAGCAATATACAATGCAGATCATATTGTGCACACGTCTATGGCACTGGGTCTGTGCCAGTCATTTCTTCCATTTCCTGCCAACAGAGGATTGTTCCCAGTTTCCAATGAGGGGACCATCTGGGAAGAGGAGGAAAATGCAGTCATATGTAATTGGGGCTTTCAGTTAAGTAAATAGGCCAGCTGAAGATTCCCTGAAAAATGGAACATTCGAGAGCAAAGCAACACAGTGGAAACCCAATTCAGTCAGTGATTGCCTCAAAATAAAACAAACAGACCTCAGCTAGAGATGCACCATTGTTTAGTCTCCTACACAATCTTAATAGGCATGGTCTAAAAAGAATGTATCCCATGTTCCAAGGACAAAGAACCATGTTGAATAGACAGAGCACAGCACATAAAATATTCTCTTCACCTTACCTAGTCTTTTAATATAAATGCTTCTTAAACATTGACACACATACCCCAATCATTTGTACATGGAGAATCCGGTGAACCTAGACACACTCTGATTTAAATAGGTCTTGTGCAAATTTCACTCTGGATTATATTCAAATTTTTCCAGAAAAAGAAACAGGTGTATTCACAACTGAGCCCCCGCTCCTCAGTCTCTTCTGGTAATACACATTTGCTTCACGCAGTGTTTCAAAAGGGGCCAGACACTCTTGAACTCTGGCTGTCCAACAAGGCAGCAAAGGTAATAGCCCAGCAATTCCTTGTTGAAAGATTAGCCTTTTTAGGTGAGTTTTTTTCTTCATTCTACCAATTTACTATTGTTCAGTGTTTTGCAGGCACCCACAGTAGGATGAACGTGTTCCAGTTCCATGTCTTATAAATGTAAACATGGTAAAAACTTAAGTCTAGAGCAAAACATCTCAAACAGTGGTATGTGAATCAAAGGTTGTCCACAATCATTATGCAAGGCTGCAGAAGAATAGGCAACTGTAATAATATTTGGTCCTAAATTTAATTTAATTTATCTTGATAATGGCACTTTAAAAAAAATCAAGACTGAGTTATCAAATAGGCTAAGGTGGCCTTAGGCGGGCATGGCTCATGATTTTCATAACAACCTATTGGTGCAGTTCAATCGGTTTCTCCCCTAAACATTTACCAGTTGAAGGGAGGAGCATACCTGTTAAACGCGGCTCCCGCCGGTCAAATTACGGGATGGCAGCGGGGAAGTGGAGGGAGCGGCGCGGAAATATGGGAAATCTCGGCCAATCCGGAATACTTGACAGGTATGGGGAAGAGGGGGTTGTCAACAACTAACCAATAAACAATGAAGCAACACTAGTGATAAGGATTGTTCTATATCCTGTTGCACTGTTCAATCACACTTACAGTTCTGAAGATCTACTGACCCTAGCCTCAACCCATCTGAGATGATTTAAATATATTTTTGCTCATGGAGGATGAATAGCAGCTCTTCACTTGTTTCAAAGTGTTGTCAAATCCATTGACTTTTTAGAAAAATGATGACAAGATCTATTCCAATTCACCAAATCCCTTGCCAAACAGAAGTATAGACTACTGTACTTGTAATTTGCCTCTTTATACATCCTAGCTCTACATCACTAGAGTTCAACTTATTTCTTTAATTTGACTTATTTTTCTATTATCTGTGATAATGTTAAATCACGCTCCTGTCTTCTACAGTAGTTGCAATATGCTCGATAAAGTGGTCAAGGATGCAACAACATTACTCAGAGTAACCATATTTCAGTCTAAGCAAGAACTCAAGGCAAGACTGTGACATTCTACACAGGCAGCCAATGTGCCATTTTTTAAGGTACTCAAAGCATCTATCATTCGGTACATGTAACTCAGTCTTCTTCCCCTTCCATCTAAAGCAGTGGTGGCCAACCTTTTTCCACCATGGGCCTGACCACGCTCCCAGACAGCTGAGTGGGCTGGACCACACACCCCGAAGCAGAAGTGGGCACATTTATGGCTATCATAAATGTGCCCACTTCCGCATTTGCAAAAGCTGCAGGCACATTTCACACGGGCATGTTTTACGGCTGATGTAAATGCATCCGCTTCCACTTCCGGGTGCGGTGGAAGTGGTGAAGGGTCGGATGGAGTGGCGTCAGGGGCTGGGTCCGGCCCACGGGACATAGGTTGGGAACCCCTGACCTAAAGGTTTTTCTAGCGTAAACAAATGCGATAATGGTTTGGTATCCTTCAGTTATTCTCCTAATCCCATTTGATTTAAACACCTAATGTTTCTTGCTTGTTGTTGTTCAGTCACACAGTCGATTCCGACCCTTTGCAACCCTATGGACCATTGTCCTCCAGGCACCTCTGTCCTCCACCATCCTCCTCAGCCCGCCCAGCTCTGTGCCCATTGCATCTATAATACCATCTAGCCATCTCATCTTAGGCTGCCCCCTTCTTCTTTTGCCCTCCACCTTTCCCAACATCAAGGCCTTCTCCTGGTCTGTATTTTGAAGATTGCTGCAATATGGTATGCATCTGTGCCTATTGTATATAACAATGCACTTTAGGCACAATTTCCAGCTCTGTGCATTTATGTGTTTCAAGGTCTGCAAATCATAACAGCAGCACTGATTGCCACGGACCGTGGAAATCAGGCGATCCTAATGATTACAACACTGTTATTACCAGGCAGATGACACGTCCTGTTGGCCTCTCCTACCTTGCACAGTAAATCATGCCTACAGAATTGAAGATTCCCCGTGCCCGGGTTGGGCATCAGTGGCTTCTGGCAGAGGTTAAACCAGTGAGCAAACTCCTGGCCTCTGGCCCTTGTCAGGGCATAAGGGGGGTGAATTAATGATAGGGATTAATTCGGCCGCTTGTAGCCTGACCGACGATTCTGCGGAGCAAGCATCCTGCAGACCAGTTACCCATTAGAATAATCACTCACCCTCTGGCCAAGGTAATCCCCGGTGTAAATACCAGCCATATTTACCCTTGCTTAAGCCCTACACAATGGTCTTCCTTGCCCCATGTTTGTCCAAGTTAATTAACTTCCCTTTGAGAAGTTCCCTATTAACCCAGGTACGTGGGTGAGGTAATTTTCCTGTCCGATGACAGTTTTGCCACCGTTGCGCTTTCTTCCCTATAAATGATGTTGCCTTTTTCCAATAAAGTACTGATCTGATCTCGCTCCTTTTGCCTCGTGTCGTCACTTGATCAGTCTCCTCCGGGACATTAAGGCCACGCCAGTGGCCCCAATTCCTACATCTGGTGACCCCGACGTGATTTACTCGTGAGTAAAGCGGCCCAGGAGAGGTCTACTCACGAGTAGCGAACCACGCGGTCCGGTTCGACGCTTGAACCGCGACCCGTCCGCCCGGAGGACAGCGCGGCGCTCTGGCCGGCAGCCAGTCGGTCAGAAGGACGGCCAGCGGCGAGGCATTCCAAGAGAGGCATTCCTGCACTTTGCTCCCGGCTTTCGGGGAGACTTGCGCCAAAGGGAAAAACGCGTTCCGCTCAGGGCAGCTGTGAGCCCCTGACAGCGCAGAGGCCGCCGAGGGCCCGTGGCAGGAGGCCACGCTCCGAGCTCCACCCAGACGATCGTCGCCAAAACCAGTTACCTTGCCCCCAGACGCGTCAACCCGTCCCGAGGAGGAAACTTCGGAGGACCACTCGCAGGTAATATGGGGACTTGTTCTCAGGGACAGAGTCCGTCCGCTAGCCAAAAAACTCGTGAGGAAGAGTTTAGAATCCTGGCCAGGGTATTTAAGTTACGCTTTCACAGCAGGGAACTAGCGAGACTTTTGGCGTACCTTAGGGAGCACTGCCTGCTTTACCCAGAAGTAGGTACGTTAACCCTACAGCTCTGGGATCGGATAGGAGACTGCATTCAGCAACCCCCGAAGGCCCCAGGAGGGATAGTTAGCACATGGAGGAAGTGTAGGAGACTCTTAGAGCAGATCGAGCCAGTCCGGATAGAAGCGGAAGAACCCCCCGTTAGAGAAGTCATCAGTCCAGCCAGTCGAGCCGACTGCGCCCACCGCACTCTATCCGACATTCAAGTACCAGCAGAGTAGCGCAGGGAGCCTTCCCGCGGTGACAGCTGCAGACGTCACCGAGGGAATGCAGGGCATGAGAAGCGCAGGCGCTCCTCTGACAGCTTCGGGTTCCCGAGTTACCAAGAGTCCCCTTCAGCGCACAATTGAAGAGGAGATTAGGAAGGGGGAATTGCCAGCAGAAGAACTAGCTGAGCTCAGACAGATATGTCCAATCCGCATGGAAATGGACGCGCTCACGGGCGCACAGCAGATTGTTCATTCCCCAGTCCCGTATAAGCTGCTCATGGCTATGCGGAAGGCAATTGCAGAAACAGGGCTCCAAAGTCGTTTTACTAGGGGCACGCTTCAGCAGGTGTGCGAGACCACCATGTGGATTCCCCATGATTGGAAAGCCGTCATGAGGATGATGCTGACCCCTAGCCAGTACATGATCTGGGACAGCGAGTTCCGCCTAGAGGCGCAAACTCGGGCTGCCAGGATGGGAGGCGCGGTGCTTCCTGAGCAGCTGTATGGCTCGGGTAATTTCGAGTCAATCAATGCTCAGATCAACCTGCCTCTCGCCACTCTCGAGATGTCAGCCGAGGCAGCCTTTAGGGCTTATTTTAAGATCCCAGCCACTGGCAAAGCGGCCAAAAATTACACCTCCATTAAGCAGGGAGCCCAGGAACCCTACATGGACTTCATCAATCGCCTGGAAGAAGCCATTAGCAGGCAGATTGATAATGAGCAAGCCCAGGAAGAGCTCATGATTAAGTTAGCCAAGGACAATGCCAACTTGGACTGCCGTAGAATCTTGCAGTCCCTAGGCAATCGTCCTGACTTGACCCTATCGGACATGATTAGAGCTTGCGCCGACGTTGGCACAGAATCCTATAAGATGGGTCTGCTAGCGGCAGCGGTGCAAGGAGGGAAAAGACCTAATGGTAAGAGCAAAGGAGCATGCCACAATTGTGGCAAGATCGGTCACTTCGCTAGGGAGTGCCGATCCAAGGGAGGCGGGCAAAAGTCCGGCCGTCCCAAGGCTCCGAACACCCTCTGTCCGAAGTGCAAGAAAGGCTATCATTGGGCCAGGTATTGCCAGAATTCGGGAAACCGGAACACGGGCATGTCTCTGGCCCCAGTCCAAACAGAGGCGTCCTTCACCCAGAACTCCCCAGAGCCAGAGTAGAGTCCAACCCCATCCCAGGCATTGCGAGGGCACAGGCCAGCCCCAGGGGCAGCGCGGGGCTAGAATTGACTTGCCAGGCGGACGTCACATGCGACCTGCCAGGCACAGTCTATCTGGTCGATTCCCAGTACATGGGACCCCTGCCCAGAGGCTTTATAGGTTTAGTTTTGCCCCGTAGTGTAGCTGGTGCACGCGGAATTTTTATAATTCCAGGAGTCATTGACTCCAATTTTTCGGGCGTTCTCCAAGTTCAGCTTTGGACACACCTGCCCCAAACCATCCCTAAAGGAGACACCTTAGCGCAACTGATCATGGTTCCTTGTCGCTCGCCAGCAGAGAGCCAAGGAGGGCTCAGTGACAGCTTCGAGTCCCGGTCAGAGGACCGCTCGAGCGCCAGTGAGGCAGCGCAAGGATACCAGGTCTTAGCGACAGTGGAGACCAACATTGAGTGGAAACAGCGCCCGGTTATTGAGGTATTTCTTAATAATCGATCATTCTCAGGCCTGTTAGATACCGGAGCTGATGTATCCGTGATAAGCAGAAGCCAGTGGCCAAGGGAGTGGGCCATTGAGCCGGTCTCCGATGTGTGGGGGGTAGGCGGCGTCCAGGAAGCGTTTAGGAGCCGAGAGTGGGTAGAAGTCACAATCCCAAGGGCTGAGGGCACAGCGGTGATTCGGCCGCACATTCTTGACGTGCACATCAACCTTTGGGGGCGAGACATTCTGCAGCAGTACGGTGCTACGCTTACCTTTGGGTAATGGCGTTGCCACTTAAATGGCTCACCGATACTCCGGTCTGGGTAGAACAATGGCCGGTAGTGGGAGAGAAATTGGTTGCTCTCAAGCAGCTAGTTAAGGAACAGCTAGACGCAGGACACATAGAACAGTCCACAAGTCCTTGGAATTCGCCAATTTTTGTTATTAAGAAGAAGTCGGGGAAGTGGCGACTCCTCCACGATCTCAGAGAGATCAATAAATGCATACAGCCAATGGGTCCGCTTCAATGCGGCATCCCGAATCCGAACATGATTCCCGAGGGGTGGGAGATCCTAGTCGTAGATCTCAAGGATTGCTTTTATACAATCCCCTTAGACCCCAGGGACCGGGAGAGGTTTGCCTTTACCGTGCCAGTCGTGAACCACAGTGAGCCTACGCAGTGTTACGCGTGGAAATTTTTGCCACAGGGCATGCTCAATTCGCCCACTTTGTGCCAAATTTACGTTCACGACGCACTGGGAAAGTTTCTAAACCTTTACCCACAAGCCTTAGTTTGTCACTTTATGGATGATATTCTGGTAGCGTTGCCACAGCTTGGCGGCGAAGTGTTTTCAGACCTCCAGGCTAGCCTGGGGGACAAAGGGTTGCTCATTGCCCCGGAGAAAGTGCAGAGAACCGAGCCCTTCTCATACTTGGGCCATCGGCTTCTCCGCTCTTTCGCAGCACCAGTTTTGCCTCAGATTAATTTACAGGACTCAGTCACCTTGGTAGAATTACAGCAGGTTTTAGGGAACATTAATTGGGCCAGACCATATTTTCGATTGGATACGGATCTTCTGAAACCGCTCTTCTCGCTGCTAATGCTAGGTAAGCAGCCGGCAGACCGGATAAAAATTTCTCGAGGCGCGCGCTTGGCGCTCAAGAAAGTTAACCAAGCTCTCAGCCAAAGATGGGTAGATAGGATCGCCCAGGGGCCCTATGCCCCAATCCTGAATCTGTACATCGTGCGATCGGGATCCATGTTCACTGGGGCGCTAGGAGTAGACTCAGAGAAGGGAGCGAAAATTGTGGAGTGGGTGTACTTGCCTAACACCTCATCTCGGAACATTGTTCCGCCCCAAGAACTGGTCTCCGCGGTGATCTACCGCGGCAGGCTGAGAGCTAGGGACATTTCCGGGCACGATTTAGCCAAGATCGTAGTCCCGTTCACCAAGGAACAAATTCAGCAGTTGATGCAGCTAGGTGACTCGCTTCCGATAGCCTTGGAAGGATTCACTGGAAGCTTGGCATACCACATGCCTAAAGACCCCAGACTCGTCTCGCTTCAAACAGGAACAGTCAGCTTGTTCGAATTGCTCTCGCTGGTCCCACTTCAGGGGGCCAGAACAGTTTTTTCTGATGGCGGACGCACTTATGGTGTCCTGACCTGGCAGGAGGGCGAAGCTTGGCACACGCTGCTAACTCTTCCACAGAAGTCCGCACAGCGGGCGGAGTTGGCGGCCGTGAACCTTGCTTTGCGCACCTTCGCCAAGGAACGTTTAAATATCATAACTGACAGCCTGTATGTTAGGAACTTGCTTCACAGTCTACCGGGAGCTTACATCACTCCCGCGATAGACAAGAATCTGCTTAGCCTGTTTCTCACTGCTCAATTTCACTTGCGAAACCGCACGGAGCCGCTCTATATTGCCCACATCCGCAGTCATCAAGACCTACCGGGTCCGATTCCCGCGGGCAATAGCAGAGCGGACGCGGCGGCAAAGGAAATTCAGCAACGTTCAGTTTTGGGAGTTTTCACTACTCCAATTCAAACCAATTCATGCTTTTTTTCACCAAAACGCCAAGGCACTCGCCAGACAGTTCAATTTGCCACTTTCTCAGGCCCAGGGTATAGTACGCTCTTGCCAGCATTGTGCAGGGGCACCGGGGGGGCCCTCGTGGGGGGTTAACCCGCGGGGGACAGAGGCCAATCAGGTGTGGCAAATGGACGTCACGCATGTGCCGCAGTTTGGCAGATGGCAGTACATGCACGTCTGCATAGACACTTTTTCCCAGTTCGTTTGGGCGACGGCGCAGAAGGGGGAGACTGCCTCCCACGTGGAGCAGCATCTCCTGTCCTGCATTGCGGCAATGGGCAAGCCGCGGCACGTGAAAACGGACAACGCCCCGTCCTACTGCTCTAGGCAGTTGGCCACCTTCATGGCCACCTGGGACATCAAGCATACATTTGGCATTCCCTACAATCCGCAAGGGCAGGCGATTGTAGAACGGGTCAATCGGACGCTAAAGTCCTATATTGACAAACAAACAGAAAGGGGGGAGCCACCAGCCCTCCCCAACTCACAGGGACAAGCACAGTTTTGTCTGAATAAGGTGTTGTTCACATACAATCACCTCAATGTTTTTTCGGACTGTACGCCGCAGGAGAAGCACTTCCGCCATTCGGAAGCTCTCCCGCGACCTATGGTCTGGTACCGAGTGCCACCGGACCCATCCTGGAGGGGCCCGGTGCCGCTCATAACCTGGGGGAGAGGGTATGCTGCAATTATGTCTCCAACAGGTGTCGTGTGGATTCCGGCCCGGTGTGTCAAGCCCCATTTGGAACCTCATGGCGTGGACCCAGACCGACCCGAGTCCGATCCCGGAGATGGAGGACCTCATTCTGACCGAGGAGACCCACCAGGAGAAGCGGCGGCTGCGGACCCAAGTGCAGAGGATCACCTGGGGGATGGTCAAGACCCTTTGCAGAGAGGCCGAGGACACCCTCCAACGCGAGGAGATGGAGCCGACACCGGAGCACTTCGTTGCAGCAGTCTTTGCCCAGATTAATGCCAACTCCGTGATCTTCACCCTCATCCTGGCCCTCGCCCTGCTTTTGGGGGGAGGCGTTCAGGCCGCTTCGCTTCAGGCCAACGGCCTGCCGCCCGGTGAAGACCTTTCAGCACGGATGCACTACAACTTGTGGGCAAGGTTGGCGGGTCTCGTCAACCAGTCCGATTTTTGCCTGAAGCAGGACATTGGTTCTGCCTCAATCCTCAGCACCTGTCTCATCCCAGTGTGCCACACTCTCGACGCACGCGCCAGGGATGGGGACTGGCTGTTGAAGAAGATTTTTGGACCGCACCTCCCTGCGACTTTCGCAGCCTACGCTCGCTGGGGGGGACTGCGGCTCACCATGACTTTGCCGGCTGATGCAGCCACTCTTCACACCCCGCGAGTGGCGGCCAGCCCGAACTCTACTTGTGCACAAATAATCGGCTGTGCCACAGGCGGCTGGACCCAGCGCAGCTGCCTCGATACCGGCAGCAGCAATTGGACTTGTGCAAACCCAGAGACAATTGGTTCATTACCTGCCCATATCACCCTACCCTCAGGGTGGTTCTTCACATGCAATCAGTATACCTTCAATTATATTCCTGCAAATGTATCAGATTCCACATGTTGCCTTAGCCGGTTGACACTGTTGCTCCCCACTAGGGATATGGTTGCCCCAAGCACAAATGTTTCTAATGTTCCACATGTTTCAAATGTTTCCAATGTTTCTGCACCCATCAGGCGCACTCGCACCACCCAACTAGACAGCTCATGTGACAGCAGCTTTAGAGTCCTAAGCCCAGCCGAATACGTCTCACTAGCAGTCAGTATAGTTGGCGTGCCAGGCTTAGCCGTCGGCAACGCACGGAGAATTGGTCGCTTGGCTTGCGGTTTGGCAAAAGCCATCAACCACACCTCCACAGCGATAGCGCTCCTCAATCAGGAGCAGGCGGAACTTCGCCATGCCATCCTCGATAATCGAGCGGCTATCGACTACCTCTTATTGTTGCACCATCTGGGTTGCGAATCCCTTCACGGTATGTGCTGTTTCAACCTTACTGACAACTCCCGGAAAATCCAAAGTCAGCTCACTGATCTCCACACCATAGTCCAGGGCATCACTGAGGGTTCCGCATGGGGGGCTTGGTGGAGCTCATTGTGGAGCTGGATGTGGTCATGGATCCCCTGGGGGTGGCTTCAGACGGTACTCAAGGTGGTAGTGGGGGTGATCATACTAGGCATAGCGTTATGCTGCTTTGCGCAATGTATTCCCTCACTGATCTCGAAGTGCCGCCCCGAGAAGAAACCCCGTGACGTCATTCCCGATCAACAGCTGATGATGCTTCTGCGCAGAGTCGCCAGTCAGGCTCTTAATATTAAAAAGTAAGGGGAGATGAAGATTCCCCGTGCCCGGGTTGGGCATCAGTGGCTTCTGGCAGAGGTTAAACCAGTGAGGTAATCCCCGGTGTAAATACCAGCCATATTTACCCTTGCTTAAGCCCTACACAATGGTCTTCCTTGCCCCATGTTTGTCCAAGTTAATTAACTTCCCTTTGAGAAGTTCCCTATTAACCCAGGTACGTGGGTGAGGTAATTTTCCTGTCCGATGACAGTTTTGCCACCGTTGCGCTTTCTTCCCTATAAATGATGTAGCCTTTTTCCAATAAAGTACTGATCTGATCTCGCTCCTTTTGCCTCGTGTCGTCACTTGATCAGTCTCCTCCGGGACATTAAGGCCACGCCAGTGGCCCCAATTCCTACACAGAATTGTAAGAATCTCTGGAACTTGTGTTTCCCAAGACATAATATTAAATACACTGTGAACTATTTCCAGTCTGACAGCAACGGGGGATTGGCTATGTGGATCATATCTTACCCATTCATCTGTTGCTTCAAAATATCACTGGAAGTACTGTTTCTAAGTTTTAAAACTGTACACAGCTTGGGATGTGGGTGTTTTTCATTTGCCTTACCAAATAGCTAACTAGAGAGCAACAAAGGGAAATGACTTTTCAGTGGAGATTCCCAGTTTTTCGACTGTTCTGTCCAGGGAGATTCACCTGTTATCAGATGTTTCATGCCAGTGCCAAGGAAGAGCTTAAAAATAATCAAGCTATTTATTTAACTAGTTTATTTAACGTTTTATAATAGTAGTTAAGTTGTGGTCCAATTTCTCCACACCACAGAAAACATCACATTGAACAACAGGTTGGGGTGGGGTGGGGTGGGCTGACAGCCACACTTAGTCTGCATCCAAATTCTCAGGCTTCTGCAGAAGACCCCTAGGAGAGCAAGAAGGAGAGGTTCTCACCTGCCAAGCTTAATCCTCTCGTTCCCGTCAAGTGCTTCCAAGCCCAGAAGAAAGTACAAGGGCCTGCTGTTGGAAACCAAATCTGTTCAGTGACTTGCAACCCACTGTCTAACAAGACTGGGAGAGACAGCCATACCATCAGAGGCAGTATGTGAAACCTGCACCTTTGACGTGAGTCTGCAGCCCTCATTTCGAAACTTACTTTCAATGGAGGACAAGCACACCCAGACATGATTTTTGGAACTTTTATGGTTTTTTTGTGTGCCATCTGTGATGCTCATCCTGATGAGGACCTGTACAGAGCGTTCGTGAATTTTTTTGTGGCCTAATAAAGACATCTCCCACCCTTGTCTTTAGATTGTTTTCCCCTCCCCCCTTTTAGCTGGATAACGATTTAAGGAAGCAGAGAGTCGCATGGACAATGTCATTCACTTCTTCCTTACTCCTTCTGAGCTTACAATCTGCCTAGTACAGTAATTGGTTTAGTCTTGAGTAGATAACATAGAGCAGGGATTCTCAACCTGCGGCCCGCAGCACCATTTCATGTGGCCCCCCACAGCCTCCACCACACTAGGAAGTGTCATGTGGTGGAAGAAGGGCAAAATGGTCATCCAGCCCCCAAAGCTGTCTGCGGGAGTGTGACCCGGTCCCCGGCTTAAAAAGGTTGAGAACTCCTGACTTAGAACCTGTAACTTTGCAAAAGATCTGCTTTTTAATTGTTAATATGCACCAATCCAATGGCCTACATCTCTGGACTGTCATAAATGGATGGAGAGGCTCCAGGGACTCTCACGATAAGCAACTGCATCTCCAAATGTATTGCTGTCCCAGTGACCAAACTGTAGGTGAGCCGAATGCCTCCAGGCAGACACCACTCACCAACCCATACTTCATTGTCACCCCATCTGGCTTGAAGTAGGAAAGGACAGGCTTTCTCTGTGCATGATTCTTCTTTTTTTCCGTCTAATGCCAAAACCAGGTGACAATTTCCATCCATTCAGCAATGAGAAAAGGCACTAAGAGAATGTATGCCATCATGCATGAAACTTCCATATTTTCATACCTGGGGATTTATGTTTTTTAGATGCAAAAAATATGGATGATGGCTGCCCCAGTTCAGAAAATCTGGGGAAAAACATCACTTTTTCTTATCCTTATGCAGTCAGCCTCTATTCAGAAATCAGTTCCTGAATAATTTGCCTGCCCAAAATAAATACAGTAAAACCTCGCATAAAGAGCACCTCACTTAGAGAGTAACTCGCTTAAAGAGCAGAATTTTCTCTGAATGGTCCACCTCACTTAATAACTAAAAACAACCAAAAACTCGCTTAACAACTAAATAGAGGTTCACAATCTCACCCAACAGATGTCACAATCGATCATTTACAATGGCAGCGGTGGCACTTTTTCCAAGTATTCCGCTTAAAGAGTAACTCACTTAAAAAGCAATCCCGTGGAACGCATTATTATGCCTGTCAAGTATCCCGGATTGGCCGGGATTTCCCGTATTTCCACACCGATTTTCGCCATTTTCCGTCCGAAGCTGCGGGGAAAGGAGTTACTGCGCATCCCTTCTGCACAGGTCCTTTCTACGCATGTGTAGAACCCTTCTATGCATGCGTAGAAGTAAGCTGCGCAGTACAGTTCTGCGCAGGTCCAGTCTACGCATGCGTAAAAGCCTTCTACGCATGCATAAAAGCCTTCTACGCATGCGTAGAAGTGAGCTGCGCAGAACAGTTCTGCGCAGGTCCGTTCTACGCATGCATAAAAGCCTTCTACGCATGCGTAGAAGTGAGCTGCGCATAAACGTTCTGCGCAGGTCCTGTAATCTGCACTTGGCAGGTATGCACATTATTCTCTTTAAGTGAGGTACCACTGTATCAACATCTCAGAAAACGACTGAACTTGGGTTAGCTTCTCCAACATAGTGCTCTCCAGACATATCCACAATACCTGAGAATGGTAGGGGTTGCCTGTTTGAGGAAAAGGTGTAGGAAAGAGCACATAGGAGAAAGGATAAGAGGCCCTGTGGCTTTAGGTGTACATTCAACAAGCCCCCAAAGTCTACAGTTTCAAACAAGAGTGGTGTGTCTTATTGTTTACATGTGGTAGCCATGTTAGTCTGTGTAAGCATATCAGAGCGTAAACAAAACAAAGCAGCAAAAAAAGATGAAAAATGTTGTGGTACCTTAAAGACTAACTGCTGTATTTAAATGTGAGCTTTGGTGGAACAAATTCACTTCATCAGACTGTACTGTTTACAGGAACACATCTGACTACCCATTTTTCAAAAAATCTTTCAAAGTAACTTGCCATTAAAAAGTACCACTGAGTCACATACAGTGGAACCTCATATAATGAATGCCCCCTATAGTGACTAAATCACGTAACAAATAGGTTTTTAAAGAAAATGGTGCCCCGCATAATGATTTTTCCTATGGAAAAAAATCATACAACGGATTTTCAATGGGAAAAAGCCGCTTAGCGAAAAAAATCGTTGTATGATTTTTTCCATAGAGAAATTCGTTGTACGATGTTTTCCATAGAGAAATTCGTTGTACGATGTTTTCCATAGAGAAATTCGTTGTACGATTTTTTCCATAGGAAAAATCGTACAACGACAAAATTGCATAGCGAACAGACCCGTAGAACGAATTAAAATATTTATACAAGGTTTTACTGTACTTATAGCATGTTGCCTTTACATTTGTTACCAGAAATGGACATTCATAGGCAAGCACAACTAAAGCAGCCCTAAGACAAAAGACAGATAAGGGTCTTTCCAGACAAACAGAGATTGAAA
Organism: Bradypodion pumilum; assembly: GCA_035047305.1. Taxonomy (NCBI): domain Eukaryota; kingdom Metazoa; phylum Chordata; class Lepidosauria; order Squamata; family Chamaeleonidae; genus Bradypodion; species Bradypodion pumilum. The sequence goes on from JAWDJD010000005.1 coordinate 137,703,583, forward strand.
CACTTACTGGCTTCAATGCTGCTTTTTCTCTGCTTGAAAGAGCAATTAACCTGTCTAGAATGGGGTGGGGCAAAACAAAGCCACCCCTACCCTCCAGCTAAGGTGATTCTTCTTTTTGTGAAATTCTCCAGTTTAATGTTTTGTTTGTTGTTTCTGTTCCCAAAATGCCAGTAAAATATATTTTACAAGTTAAGTAGTTGTTAGGTTAGCTGCGATCACACAGCACACTCTTTTAAAAAGAGAAATTTCATTAATCTGGATGTCATGGAAACAAAAGCTTGCCCAGCTGTTGTCAAATGGGTAGCACATTGGTGACTACTAAAGAGCCCTGCTCAGCAATAAAGAAACCCTTTATGTTAAGGATTATTTATACAGATAGCTGCTTACCATTAACTATATCAGTGATGGCAAACCTTGGCACTCCAGCTGTTCTTGAACTTCAGTTCCCAGAAGCCCTGATCAGCAGGAGTGGTGGCTTGGACTTCTGGTAATTGAAGTCTAAGAACAGCTGGAGGGCAAAGGTTCGTCATCACTGAACTATATCATTGTACAATACAGTCTTAGGGGGAAATATGTCAAAACAATAATACTGGTAACAACTTCTCTCTTATGTAAATCCATTCAATTATATTCCCCTGATAAATAAATGGAAAGTCCCCTTTCACCAAACTAAAAGTGTATCCACTTTACATATATCTAGATACTGCAGAGAGAGAGAGAAAGAAAGAAGTGAAAGCAAGGTTTCGAAGGAAAGAAAACTATACCAATGCAGAGGTTATCTCACATTTTCTTCTGCTTTGACCTTGAACAGACAGTGTGTCAAAATGAGTGAAAAAGTTGATTTTTTTTTTAAAAAAAAGCAATTAACCCTTTGAAACCACCAGGTTCTGGGTTAGATGTTATCCTAGAATGATAGCATTGAGCCTTAACTACAATCTCTGCAACCAGAGCCGCCACTTAACTACCATTGAAGACCAATAGATTTACATCTCATGAGCACTGACATCAAAAAACAGAACTGTTTCGGTTTGGGTTACATTACATCCTTACAGTTACACAAAATTCCATTTTAATTTCAGTTAATCATCTCATGAGACTAATCGTGAGCAATGCCTGCCTACCCCAACTGTGATTAATACTCTTGGCAGGAACAAGGCCCTACTCACAATCTTATCTTACTTTTGTTAAGTTTCCTGTGATTCCTTAAAAAGAAAACAAATTCAACTGGCTTTCACAAATACAGATTTTTGCTGTCTTCTATGTATTAGATGGGGCTTGTATGTTTCATATGGCATAAAACACTGACACTACACGCAAAAAAATGTCTTCCTTTCAGTGTGCCTCCAATGCCTGCCCTCCCCACGCCATCACATTAGTAAGGCAAAGTTCGCATATTTTAAGCAAAATCTGAGAAATACCTATTACATATTACCAACAAGTTGATGCTGGTTTTGAAATCAAGCAGCTCTCCAGCACATTATCCTCTAGCGTTCTGCCAATCCCCATGAACACCATCATTATCACATAGGTAGCACTTTAATTACTGTTATCTCCAATAAAGAGGGGGGGGGAGAGAAAGAGAATGAGTGCCTTGAAGATACATTCACAATGAACACACTCATGCAAAATCACATTTGTGCAGCATCTTCAAGCAGTCTGAATCCAGCATCACTGACACTTCTACGCTGTCTCACTGCCAGCGTCAAGAACGCATGAAAGAAGATGGTCAAAACGCAGCATCCTTAATTCCTTAACAAACAGGCTAGAACCACAGTTTTCCTTGTTGTTGAGGCACAGCCGATGCAGCTAACAAGCAATACACGTCAGCCGCACAACACATCCTTCACACACGCACACGCACACACCCCGTAACAGAACGACAAGAGAGACAACACATTTTACTTACATGAGGACTCAGTGCCAAACATGGCTGGCTCCAGATGCTTGTATCCTGAAAGAGGGGTTAAAAAGGGAAAGAAAGAGAGAGGGAATGTGTGAGAGGACAGATGAGGCTGCTACACAGCAAGGATCATGAAGCTGGGCAATGCAGTTCCCACAGCTATCCAGCCGTCAGATTCTGTTCTCCAATCTCTCCCAAGCCTCACTTCTGCAAGCTGAGCAATGCCTTTAAAAGCAAAACAGCTCTTACAGAAACAAGATAATTTTTTTAAAAATCGGGAATGTTTATTTTAAAATCCAGTAGACATGGGAAGGCCAGCGTCTCTTCTACTGATGCAGTGAGGCAGAAATAGGTAGCAGACACCAGATACTGCAATCCACAGTCCCTGCTCTCAGTAAGACAATAGCATGGCTTATGCATACACGGGGTGACGTCAGAACACTGCAAAGACTGACTGCTGTTAACCACAGGCTCAGAGGGAGCCTGAATAGAGCAAGGCAATTCAAATGGGAATTCTTTTGTCACAAAATGCAGAAAACAAAGAACCACACATTCACACGCACACACCACACACGCACAATTAAAGAGGAGAAGAAACCTTGCACAAATTCCAAACACATCTGCACAACTACAGCAAGTGCATCCTTGTAAAATCTGTTAGTAATAATAGCAATTTCAATGGCAACAACAAGAACCATTGCAGTCAGAGGTTCAACACATTCATTGCAGCAGATGGCTATTTAATAAGGAAGAGAATGGCAGCTACCTGGGGCCTTCTATTTGGACCGAACTCTTTTCTAATAAATTGACAGAACAACAAACAACATTAAACGTAGAGAATCCCTAGCTGTGCATGCATTAATACTGACCAGAGATCAATTGGCAACCTACTGGTTGCATATGCCCCAAGCCAATTTTGTCTGACAGCCTCGAAAATGATGCTGAGGATGGAGGTAAAATGTTTGCTGACATTTTCATTCATAAGGAATAGAAAGCAATATTATTACAGAACAAGAAAGAGTATGCATATTTGACCATTAATGCCTCTTTGCCAGGCTTCTTTGTATAACAACACTTCGGGTATACAGTACGTTCAAATGCACATGCTAAATAACTATGAAGCCCAGTCTACCCTGATCTGAAGAACAGAGTCAGCTATCTCTGCCAAAGATAACCTGGGGGACATCAAAGCTTGCAAGAGCCAAATGGACACATTTGAAAATGTCTGCTCAGGTTTACATATCAAGGCAAACAGCAAAGGCAGCATGCAATCCATCCAGAGAATATAAGTTCTCAGTCAAGTTATACTTTTAGTGAATCACTAAAAAAAATACATGTAATTTCCCATCAAGTAAAGATGATGTATCATTTAGGATTGGGTGGAAAATTAATGTATGTTGCCCCAGAAATTCAGACTGCTGATAAGAAAAAATACTGTGCATATTCAGGTTCAGAGGGCGATGTCAAGTTATCATTTTAACCTTTTCCTTTCTATGCAGACAAAACAGCCTGGCTGAGAACTGTGCAAGTCAGTGTAGAGTGGACAGGCTTTTTAGCGATCTCTAGGCAACCATTCCTTAGATTCCCTGATCATCTGCAGCTAAAGAGCTACATCTAATATCAGTGCCAGCCGCAGCGGATTCACTGAAACCCACAGAACATATGTTGCCAGTTGCAAAAGGGAATAGTTTAACTCTGTTTTTACACACTGAAATTAATCTTTCATGCTTGAATTGCTATGAAGAATGCCCATATCCTACCGTACCACTGCTAGATGTTATCCTATTGTATGGCTATGCAAATAATAATAATAATAATAATAATAATAATAATAATAATAATAATAATAATAATAATAATAATAATAATAATAATAATAATAATAATAATAATAATAATAATAATAATAATAATAATAATAATAATAATAGTGACGATGACGATGACGATGATGATGATGATGGCAGGAACACAAGAAATCAAAAGAGCGGATAAAATTGTCTGTCTGGGCAATATGTTAAGTAAAAATTGGGATCCTGAGGTAGAGATTAAAATGTGAATAGAAAAAGCAAGCTCCACCTTCATAAAAATGCGACATTTGTTATGCAGAAGAGATCTAACTCTCGCTATAAAGATCCTAATAGTGGGATGTTACATATTCCCAGTGTTGCTATATGGAGTCAAAGCTTGGACACTGACTAAGCTAAAGCATCTGAAAAGAGAATTGAAGCTTTTGAAATGTGGATCTACAGATGGCTGCTAAGGATATCCTGGGTTGATCATGTGACTATTGTAGAAGTGTTGCTCTGGATGGATAAAGAACAACAACTCTTTAAGACCATTAAGCAAAGGAAGTTCCAATACTTTGGCCATGTCAAGTTATTTTAAAGTCTTTATTTGGGAAATTATCCATGCTGGGATTCCGAGGGGTCTCGGAAGGAGGTTAAAGGTGGGATGAGGGAGGTCAAAACGGGAAAACATTCCTTTATATACCTAGGATACGTCATGGGAGCAATGCATTGTGGTACATGTAGTTCGAGACAGTTTGATATTACATCTGACAGGCTGCTTCCCCCCCACCTTGGGAATTCATTCATTCAGCCTGTACCAAGTTCATCTAAGTTTGAAATGTCCAGGCATCACTCCCCTTCTCCCTCAACTTTGCTCCATCTCTTAAATTTCTCCATCTCCCAATCTTCCTCCTTGCTCCTCATGCAGTGCTGTTTTATAAAAACAAAACAGAAGGCTGGGTTTTCTTAGCTTCTTTTCATCTAACTCATGTGTGATCACTATGGAGGCCTGGGCTGAGGTCTGTTATGGCTCCTCATAATTTCCTTTTACTATATTACTTTTGTTCTTCGCACAGAGCTCCTGTAGTTTTAAAAACAGTCAGAAACTGCATGAAGTTTAGGATTCCACTAATTTTAGGTACTGTATCTGAAATTATCAAGATGAAACTATGCTGAACCTTTTTCCCACACCATGTATGCCAAATTGGAATAGACATACTAAATTGACTCATAATTGGGGTTGTTTTAAAGATTACTAGAATAATGGAGGAAAATGACTTTGTAAGCATAACAACAAAAACAGAGCTGGCAAAAGTTACTTTTCTGATTGTAACTCTCAGAACCTCCCAGTCACTGGCTGTGATCCCCTTTTCTTTATCATCTTTCTTCTTCATAGAGAAAAAAGTAGTATTTCCTACAATATACACTGGTAGTAAAGGTAAAGGTTTCCCTTGCTCGAAAGCCAGTCGTATCCAACTCTAGGGTTCAGTGCTCATCTCTGTTTCAAACCCGAAGAGCCAGTGTTGTCTGCTTCTGCAGACGTTTCCATGGTCATGTGGCAGGCATGACTAGACACCGGAGTGCATGGAATGCTGTTACCTTCCCACCGAAGTGGTCCCTATTTATCTACTTGCAATTTCTTGCTTTCAAACTGCTAGGTTGGCAGGAGCTGGGATAAAGACGGGAGCTCATTCCGTCCTGCAGTACTCGGGAATCGAACTGCTGACCTTCCGCCTCCCAGTCAGTGTCTTAGCCTCTTGAGCCACTGCAGGTAGAAATGCTAATTATTAGGATTACTGTTGAAGCTATATAGTAGTAAAATTGACGATATTAAATAATTCTGATGGTGTACCTTTCCTGTGAAAGAGAATTGGCTCCTGTTCTCAAACATCATCCTGAGGAGCCCTCTCCCTAACTCTAAACAGCCTACTGCCAATCATTCAATGGGTGATACTGTAGGCTACAGAGTTTTAATTAGCTAAAATTAATTAATCCATATGCATACCCTCAGGTTCCCCTTAATATGCACACCAACTTCCAAGTGTCTACATTTCACATGTTAGAGCTACAGTGGAGACGGATAGACAATGGTTCATGCTCCTCCATATTATAATCACAGTTAAATTATCCAAACTTTATTAATATGTATCAAGTAATTCACTCTAATCCAATTTTACACACATGTATTAAAACACCTTACTGATTCATGTAGAAAGGGGGTTTAGTTGCAATCAGTCTTTCCATTCTCCAGACATTAAAGTACTTGGTAGAGTTTAGATATCAAAATGAAAATTTTATGCATATTTAAATGAGCCTAATGTGAGAATTCTTCACTCCAGTCCAGTAGAGGTAAACATCAAAAACTTTTAATAACTTTCACTAAAGGACATGAAGACATTCCAAACACAACACCTAAAATTATACCTACCTGAAATGTCAACCCAACCAACCCCCCCCCCCCCAAAAAAAAAAACCACCACAAAACAGATCAGCTACTTCTTCAGGGTGGCCCGTAAGTCTGTACCCGGTCACAAAGAGAGTAGGGCTCTGCTGTGGGAGGGAGGAAGCGCTCCCATTGGACTGCTGGGCAGAGGGGTGGGGCACGTACCCATGGAGAGGACGGGTAGGGACTTACAGGCTGGGTAGGGACTTACGGGCCACCCTGTAGAATACATTTTGCAGGCTGAAATGTTATATAATTCCATAGCTCCAAAGATTCTCATAGCCTTAGGGTTCTAAAGAAATGCCTCTTTGATTTGTACCTCTCCTTAACCAAAGTAACTACCAACAACAAATACACTTGTGGAATCTTTCTTCACAGGATCACATAGTACAGTACTCTCTTAATTAGTCATGGCAATAAAAACACATGCAGTTTAATATTTCTGAAGCCTACAATAGGTCCCAGTACTGGAAGGTTGCTTGACTCAGTTTCTGGATGTTGCAACCGGTCCATACAAACAATTCTGAGATAGACAGTTAAATGGAAAGACCTGGCATAAGACTGCATTATAAGATTTCAGACTGCACAGAAGTAAACAGAATTCAACAACAACAAAAAGAAATGTATGTAATGAGGAGTTTGTAAGTTTACGTATCTTTGAAAATAGGGGTTCCAGAACAAGAGGCATGATGTTTATTAATAAAACCTCAAAACTAGGGTCTCCAACATGTCTGTCTCTTTCAGACAGGTCCACAAAATTCTAATACCAATGAACAGCATTGATGAGCAAAGAACAAATGAAGAAGCACAGGATTTTCTTTTAGTATAAGGATAAAGAGGGTTAAAACAAAAGGTCTTCCTAATATTCTCTTCTATCAAATCAACCAGATGTTGAAGAATTATACTGTATGACCTCTATATGATACAACATGTCTGAATATTTTTTCCAACTCTTCCTCTTCTTGGTCTCAGTTCTCCAAACCAATATTTCATTAAAGCATCTAGAAGTATTTTAAATTATATTAAAGTGGATCTGCCTTTATATACTTTCATATACAGTAAAACCTCGGATAACGCTAAAACTTGGTTCCACAAGTCTTAGCGTTATCCATTTTTTAATGTTATCCAATGCATGCATCGGATAACGTTAAAATCCTATAGGATGCACCGGATAATGTTAAAACTCCATAGAGATACATTGTAAACCAACACAGGCTTTAGCGAACGTTATCCGATGCATCCCATAGGATTTCAACGTTATGCGATGCAATTTTTTCTCCAAATTGCTTAATGTTATGCGGTTTTAGCGTTAAGCGATGCAAACCTTATCCAAGGCATTACTGTATACCATTTCCTTTGCATCTATGTCACATAAATTACTAATACAGGTTGTCCCCTCAAATTGAAAACACCATAGGTAGCAAGACTGTGTCCACAAGCCACAGGTTCTTATTGTCAATAAATAGTAAAACTTAGATTCCTCATAAATACAAAAATCAATAGACTGGCTGAGATTTTTGGAAGTTACATTAATTTAATAAATCTTTTTTTAAAAAAGAAAAATCAAATCATCCAGCAGTAATCTAAGGGGACGGACAGAAGAAGAGAGTCAGAGTGATTTATCGGTTTGTTACAAATGCAGACTTTGTTTGGAAATATGAATGAAATATTTGATATATGCACTTTTGCAATAGATCCAAGAAAATCAAAGCACTGTTAATCAGTATGGTGTAAATACTTTCTTTACCTGACCACCCCATGGGAGCTCTTAATTCAGAGAAAATTCAGTACTGTTTACTCAACAGTATTTCAACAAACTTGAGCAGAAATAGTACCATCACATGTGTTTATTTTAGAACAGGTTTTGCAACATTTTACAAAAACAAAGAATGTTGTACTGATCTTATCACTGGGTTCAATCACCAGTCACAGCACTGTTTGACTCCAGCAACCTGAAGGTGACTACCTCCTTAGCACAGACTCTTTTAAGTAGCCAAGGGTAAACTATCACAGTTCTGAAAAATACCAGACTTAGAAAAGTCATGCACATAAAGTGAACAGCATTTTCATCTTATTCAGTGCCATCTCCTTCCTCTTAAAAAGCTTCCTTCTTAGAAGAAGCTACTGTATCAGGAATTTATAATCAACCATCATATTTTTCTGGACTCCAGGACTCCTAGTCACCTTTGACTGCCGCAACACTTTAAAACACACACATTTTTATGCTGCGAAACTTTGAAAACATAAACATTTATTAGAAAGTATGCTTCTTGGGCTAAAATCCATTTCATCATACCATCAAATGTTGTCTTGATATGCGTGTGTGTGGCTAGGAAGAGCTGAAATGAAGGCTAATTGAGGAAAATGAAAAGTAAAAAGTATTTCCAAAGGTATTTAAATTAACTGTTGTTATGTGCCAGCAACGCATTTCCAACTTATGGCAACCCTATGAGTTAACAAACTCCAAAAGCCCTATTATTAACAAACCTTGTGATGTCCACGCTGCCGGCCCCGGCATCGCTGGTGGAGTGGCAGCTGTGTCGGCTGGGCGGTGGAGAGTCCCTCCCGCCCGCCCTCTCCGGGTCCTGTTGCCCGGAGGGGGATAAAAAGCTGGCGGCAGCTCCAGTGCCAAGATGTCCATGCTGCTGTAACCCCATTTTCAGATAATGCACCCCCAGTCTTTTATTTCTATCTTTCTATCCCCTTTTATTAAACTTATTCCGTTTTATTCCTCTGAAATAAACTTTTTTTTCACTCACTTTATTCTGCCACCTATGTTTAGGATTGATTAGGCTTATGTGTACACAAGCACCACTCTGACCATGCACCCATTCACACACACTTGAAGGTATATACTGCAAGGGTTGACACAACAGACTTGGCCCCTTTCACTCCTAATAAATATTATTTCATTGGCAGTTATACCTGAGTTGTTAGATAACTTAATAAAAATGTTTTTGAATACCTGGAACTGTTCTATTCAAGATAGCATATTTCCTTTGCTCTGTATAGATTATGTCCCCCAAAAAAGACTCTAAAATATTTTAAATTTGATTTTAACATGCTCTGTTTGTATCTCAAATCAGGATCTTTTCTTGCACCTCAGCCTATCTCCTGCAAGCATCCAGGAAGGCTCAATGCCACAGGAAGCCATCACTTCACATTTTGCCCCAAGCCACCTTGATTCATCTGTTTACTTGTTGTATTGTTTTGTTTACTCTTGCACCTGGCATGCTCATTGTTTTTGGGTCCCCTCCTGTATTCAATTGTAGATAGTGCTTGGGCTGACTCAGGATAGATTAATTGCTGGATGGGAATGGAATTTTGCCAAGAGCCTCAAGCAATGCTCCAACTCAGAGGAGTCTGAAGGATGCCCATCTTCGTTATTGGTCAATTCTCAACCTGGATTCAAAATCTGGACTTCTGATTTGTGCCAAATTACAACCCTGGCGCCCATTGGATGTCACCTGAATGATGTCACAACCTGCATTTGCTAAACTATGAACTCTGTCATTTCCAGGGCAATTGCTCTACCCATCACCTTTTGTTCTATGTAATTGACCTGTTTTGTCTCTGTATGATTGACCTTTTAATGTAACAAAAGAGTCTGGTGCCGGGTTTTTGTTCACCATTGTAAATCTCTTATTTTGTAAACTTGTTAGCTAGCAGTAGAACTAGTTGAGCTCCCTTGGGTGGAGGGTATAAAAATCTCCTGATAGGAAATGTCACCAGCGCTCTCAGCACATTTGCACGCAAGACATCGGAACCAAAAAGAGCTACTCACTTAAGGGACTTTAATAGGCAAAAAGGTTGAGAATAGGGCTTTTCCCGGCACCTGGCCAGTGACGCTTAAACCCCTTTTCAATAAACCAATTTTAATTTTTGCCTAAATTAAATGCTTCCTCGTTCTTGGGAGAAGGGCTCCACCAGTGACTCGAACCAAAGTTGTAACTGTATCCAGTATCCATTTTTCTGGTAACAGTTTTGGTGCCGTGACTCGGATTCTACTGGCATTTCGTGCCTGCCAAGTGACCAGTTTTTTTCACAAGAAGGACGAAATCACAAAGGGAGCCACCCAGAACTCTTCAATTCGATCACGCCAAGAAATTTAAAGCTGCAGGATCAGGTAACGTATATTGCGCAACGCACCGGGTACATGAACTTGTTAACTCTGTCTAGATTAGGTTAAGGACTTTTGTGGAACTTATCACCCAAAACCTTGCTTAGCCATTCCAGAACTCATCAGCTGGGACGGCTAACCATTGAACAGCTAAGCACGGATTCATCACCCGTATTAGCCAAATTGCGTTAGGGACTTGAATTGGAAAATTGCAATTAGTAGCACGGCCTCATCACCCGGAGCTACGAAAACCCCCCATTGATCTGCCTACCAAGAAAGGTTGATTCCCTTGAGGAGGCACAAATTCTGAGTGTCGTGGCCAGTAGCGCACTGGAAGTCACTCGCAGGGCAATTGGGTAGCCATCCAAGAAGAGACGATTACTTTGAGGTTGGAAAAATTGTGTTAGGGCAAGAAGAGACGATTACTTTGAGCCAAATGTTGTTGTAATTAACGGTGAACGCTCCCTGTAGGTGAAAGGGGTAACTCGTGATCCGAAAGCCTTTGATCAAAGCAACTAAAATCTCAGTACGTCATGGGTGAACAGCTGAGTGTTCCTAGAAAGTCAAAATATGTGACCCTTAAGGGGACGCCCTTATGGAACATACTAAGAAATTGGAAAGACTTAACAGGTCCAAAATCCCGGTTATCGAAGCGTAGACTAAAATTCCTGTGTTCAAAGGATTGGCCTACCCAAAAATCTTTGGCACCTAGCTGGCCGGCAGAGGGCAGCTTAAATGTAGGGAACATAAGGGCACTAACAAGATATCCCCAAGTAAACAAGATAGCCCCAAGTAAGTAACAAGATATCCCCAAGTAAACAAGATAGCCCCAAGTAAACAAGATAGCCCCAAGTAAACAAGATAGCCCCAAGTAAAAGCATAGAAGGCAATTTGCCATAACAATTGGCAAGGCCCGGGATTTGGGATTAAATTTCCACCCAGCGACCCATATAAAGTTTAATTCTTTTAATAAGATATCCCATATATTTGATTAAAATGCATCTCAAATAAAGATGCCCCCTTATAGAGTTAACCCATGTTGAAAGGCCTAGAGGGAAAGTAACTTATCATCCCTCTAAGAGATGTACAAGACTAAGTAAAAAGAAATGTAAACTAAATTGGATGAATGTAGTGTATCAGTTTATCAGAATATAATTAGGGTAACTAAGCTAAAATGCTTTTTTAAAAAATAATATCCAGGAGCTTGCCAGTAAGAGAAGGCAGCCTGGGACAAATTGAGTGTTAGTGATAAATTTAAACCAACATAAAGAGCATTTGTGCCCAGGTTGGCCACTAACTGAAGCCACCTGAGATTTTTCCAAGTGTGTAACTGAATGACCTACAAAAATCTGAAAAGGAAATTTGGGAGACCAAAGCATATTCCTTCTACGTGGAGTAAAGGAAGATGCAGTTTGACAAATAGGAATGAATGCAGGAGAGGTTTTGAATGGTTGTGGAATGACTAAAGGTGCACCTAGAATGCTTGTGATAGACAATTTCTCTTAAATGGGAATTGTAGAAATTAAACAGCCATAGTATTAGCTCAAGTAATTGGGATAGAATTGGGAACTAGGAACATACAGCAGCAATTTGGTATGATGTATTGCAGATCTCTTTAAAATTAAGATTTGCAGAAGTTAGGACAACTGGGATAGATTAATTGAATATCCCTTTTCCATAGAAAATCAGTATGCAACCAAAATTATATTGAAAGTGTATATGCATTCACAAAATTGGCTTTCAAAATGTAAAATCATGAATGGTGTGTAAATTGGAAAAATAAATGTTCTCCCTTAATTCATACAAATAAATTGCTAAGTTCCAAGGGTAAATAAAATTTTTGGATTCTTTTGGGTCCAGAACATTAAAATTGTTCAAAATACTGCTAGACCTTACCTAAATCCTTAATGAAAGGGGAGAGAGACTCCATAGTAGGAATTTGCCTGCTAGAAAAAGTAACAGGGAAAGTGACTGCAGTTTGGGACACCTAGATGCCTTTTGTGTAAGAGTCAACATCAATTTGGTCTAAGCTTAAACAGCGAGGCGGGGAGTTCCCCTGGACACCTCAAAAGGCATTCACGTGTTCTGTAATTTCGGACCTCTGGTGTAGCCAAATAAAATCCTAGACATAGGGCAAAAAGTCCAATGGCAAGTGCCATCAAATCTGTCTGTGGGAAAATGGCAAAGGAAGATGGCACATGTGTTGCAATTCCTTTCAGGGTTCAGAGATTGGGACATGTCAGAGTGTGTGGGTATCCAGGAAAGGAATCTCTGCTCAAAAGACAATCTGCAATTTCAAACAGCCCCTTTCATTAGGGCAGAACAACATTGGGCTCTGGGGGTTCCAAATAGACAGTCATGATCCTTTAAATTTGGAAAACAGGAGCTCACCCTCACCATTCTGAGGAGGAAAGCTGGTGTGCTAGCAGTATTGCAGTAAAAATAGTAAAGAGTGTCTAAAGGCCAGGTTCGTGGCATGCAGTAGATTGGAAAGCGTACTAGCTAAGAGTTTGTCTGAATGAAGGGAGAAATGTTACTTATTGTATAATTGGAAATAGGTCGCTAACACTGAGATGCTTAGGCACAGATAATTGTTGTCTATAAAAGCCAATACTTGCCTATGTTTGGAAATATTTTCATGTACACGGTACTTTTCACCTGGAAAGTTTGGTTGTTTAAAGGAAAATGAGAATTGCTGTTATAACGAAAGGTTTAAACCTAGATGCATACACACCATGGTTGCATGTTATAAGTGTTAGAACACATATGATCTACTTTTGGCTGTTGTAAAAGGTTGACTCTGTGCAACATTGCCAGGGGCATAAGGAGAACCCCAGTAATTAACCTAAATTGGAACTTGAAATATCAGATTTGTGATTGCAGCTAAGATTTTGAACCCAGGTCCCTTGACCATGGAAGCTACAACACAGTATGGCAATGAATTTTTAATGGTCTCACATTGCCTTTGGCAGCTGATGAGACAAAATCAGTCTATGAATAATGGACTGCATATTAATTTTTTTGCCTTATTGAGGCTTTAAGTAAATGGCCCTGATTTTCTCTATAACAGGAAAATTCAAGGCGTGCTTCAGAAGGTGTGTGTGTTGAATGTGTATACTCCCCAAATTAGCTTCCTGTGAGTTTATAATTGGCCTTAGTGAAATATATATAAAGGGAGTTGTTTGCATTATTTAATTGCTTAGTTTAGAAATTTTGTTCTCTCTCATTTTCTTCATTTTCCTTTTGCCAGTGTCCTTTAAAGGAAGGCATTAGGGTGATCTCTGTATTCTATTTTAACATTGCAAGCCAGCAAAGGTCATGTTTGTATGGATTTCATGAAACTTTGGTATGAGTGGTTTCCATGGAAAGTGTATCCTTCGCACCTTAGAATTCTTTCTCTCATCCTATGGATAGCACAAATTCAAAGAAACTTCAATATCCCCATGTTTTGCAGCTTGCTAGGGACATCTAGTGGAGTGAGGGATGTCATTAGCCCCACTAGCTAATAAAGTATCTTTAGATTCCAACATTTGGGAAAAGAATGGGGGTGGGGGTGCTACGTGTGTGTTCTCTCTCTCTCCCCCCACAGGTAATGAAGACCTGGATACAGAACACACTGCAATGAAAAGCCCTCTCTCTGGCTCTAAGGGAGAAAGGATTTGGTATCAGTATTGTTTTTCTCTCATTGGGTTTTACTTGGGTAGCTGAACTTATCAGGATTAATGTGCAAAAGTCGGATCCCCACTAGAAACACATGTGGACAGACCAATATTGGTGGCAACCAGCCTCACTGTCTTTCTTTCTCTTCTGCACGCGCTGGGAGCTTTTGTGTGCAGCCCTGCACATGCAGGAGAAAGGGCAGCCCACATTAACAGGCCAGACCAGTCATCATGTGCCAGACTGTGTCTGGACATGAGAGGAATGGGGGAAGGACTGTAACCCCATTTTCAGATAATGCACCCCCCAGTCTTTTATTTCTATCTTTCTATCCCCTTTTATTAAACTTATTCCGTTTTATTCCTCTGAAATAAACTTTTTTTTCACTCACTTTATTCTGCCACCTATGTTTAGGATTGATTAGGCTTATGTGTACACAAGCACCACTCTGACCATGCACCCATTCACACACACTTGAAGGTATATACTGCAAGGGTTGACACAACAGACTTGGCCCCTTTCACTCCTAATAAATATTATTTCATTGGCAGTTATACCTGAGATGTTAGATAACTTAATAAAAATGTTTTTGAATACCTGGAACTGTTCTATTCAAGATAGCATATTTCCTTTGCTCTGTATAGATTATGTCCCCCAAAAAAGACTCTAAAATATTTTAAATTTGATTTTAACATGCTCTGTTTGTATCTCAAATCAGGATCTTTTCTTGCACCTCAGCCTATCTCCTGCAAGCATCCAGGAAGGCTCAATGCCACAGGAAGCCATCACTTCACATTTTGCCCCAAGCCACCTTGATTCCTCTGTTTACTTGTTGTATTGTTTTGTTTACTCTTGCACCTGGCATGCTCATTGTTTTTGGGTCCCCTCCTGTATTCAATTGTAGATAGTGCTTGGGCTGACTCAGGATAGATTAATTGCTGGGTGGGAATGGAATTTTGCCAAGAGCCTCAAGCAATGCTCCAACTCAGGGGAGTCTGAAGGATGCCCATCTTCGTTATTGGTCAATTCTCAACCTGGATTCAAAATCTGGACTTCTGATTTGTGCCAAATTACAACCCTGGCGCCCATTGGATGTCACCTGAATGATGTCACAACCTGCATTTGCTAAACTATGAACTCTGTCATTTCCAGGGCAATTGCTCTACCCATCACCTTTTGTTCTATGTAATTGACCTGTTTTGTCTCTGTATGATTGACCTTTTAATGTAACAAAAGAGTCTGGTGCCGGGTTTTTGTTCACCATTGTAAATATCTTATTTTGTAAACTTGTTAGCTAGCAGTAGAACTAGTTGAGCTCCCTTGGGTGGAGGGTATAAAAATCTCCTGATAGGAAATGTCACCAGCGCTCTCAGCACATTTGCACGCAAGACATCGGAACCAAAAAGAGCTGCTCACTTAAGGGACTTTAATAGGCAAAAAGGTTGAGAATAGGGCTTTTCCCGGCACCTGGCCAGTGACGCTTAAACCCCTTTTCAATAAACCAATTTTAATTTTTGCCTAAATTAAATGCTTCCTCGTTCTTGGGAGAAGGGCTCCACCAGTGACTCGAACCAAAGTTGTAACTGTATCCAGTATCCATTTTTCTGGTAACACTGCCAACCCCGGCCCCGACATCACTGGTGGAGGAGCAGCAGTGGCAGCTGTGGCAGCTGGGCAGTGGAGAGTCCCTTCCGCCCTCCCTCTCCGGGTCTGGCATTTTTTTTTTGATGTTTTGGTGGTTTTTTGTATTTAAAAAAAATTATTTTTGGTCTGGTCAGGACATTTTTCCCCCATTTTCAATGCATTCCTATGGGGGAAAGTACTTTGGTTTAGGTTTGTTTTGGTTTACAACAGAGGCTGTTGGAATGGACCTCTGTTGTAACCCGGGGTTGTATCTTCCTTTAATTATGTTTCTTGCCCAGTGAGCTCCTTCCTCTATCTTTTAATTTGGTTTTGCTCTTGTGTACTCTCAAAAATGTTTGTCTTGCCTTAAAGTTCTTCCTGGATCTGAGCCAGTGGAATTGAGGCACATATCCATTCAGAGGATGTCGAGTGTCATTCTCTTGCTTAGTTCTCCAGGCATCCAATGCTACTTCTGATCTTAGGTGGAGTGATACCAACAAGAGGGTATATTTTCTCAACTAGTGTAAGTTTGAGGCATCCTGTTACTATACACATGGCTTCATTAACAGCAGTCAACTTGTTTTTACATGCATGGATATGCTCCAAACTGGAGAGCAGCATACTCTACCGCGGAGAGGCTCAGGGCCAAAGCTGATGGTTGAGTTCCCCATTTGTAGTTTGTGAGTTTTCTGATAATGTTATTCCTTGTACATTACTAACTTTGAGTTTGGTATTCAGGCAGTGCTGCTTAAAAGAGAGTGTCAAGTGTCACGCCAAGCTATTTTGGTACTGGGCAATGCTGTAATCAGTTCCCTTGCCACGTAACATCCAACTCAACCCTTGCCTCTTAGTTTCAAAGGTGGAAAGCACACACTTGAGTCTTGTTTGGATTAGACTTCAAACGGTTGGTGTTATAATATTGTCCTAATTCTTCAAGTGCTCCAGTAAATTTTCCAGTTTCATTGGCACATGCTGATATTTGAATATACCACATAAAATCAGATTAACAAACTATTTATATCTTGTACTTGCTTATCACTCAAAGTGCCTTCTATAGATGATAGGCAAAGTTACTGTTAAATGCAGAAACAGAGTTTTTCTATCCATGTTAATATATTCTTCTATTTCTCTTTCCACAAAATTTATAAAAGTAGGTTTATTTGGGGAAAGGGTAGAAATGTCTCCAGTTTTCCAGAGAGCCACATTTAAAACAAGCATTTAATATTCAACTACCTTTCTGTCTCCATCATCTTCCACAGTTCTCTTTTCAATAAGCTACTGGAAACATTCAAATAGATAGACAAACAGAATATTTACTTGTGTATCTAAAATGCAAATCCATGAGTTCCTGGTCAAAAAAACACACAAACACCTGTTCTGGTTACCATAGGGCAGTGTGATTTTAATTCTAGAAACGGTTACACATTCCATCTGTTTACGCAATCTGGGCCAAGGTTTGCATAATAATTCTACAAACGAGTAAGGATCAAGATAATTAAAATTCACTAATATCTGGTTGCTATTTAGGGAAAATAATGAGTTGACTGGAGGCAATATTAAATATTAGTTGGGAAATTAATCACAGTTAAACTGAAAGCTTAGCCAAATTATTCAGTCCATTCTTAGATGTGATAGACTATTAAAAAGAAGATAGTAATGAAAGCTCTGTTTTCCAGTCTTCATAATCAATAATATAATCTTGATCAAAAGCTAGATTCCAAATCACATTTTGCAAGAATAAAATAAAATTCACCAGTCCCTCTCTCATTCCTTACACCAATTCAAAGGGTGTACTCATCAACCACATTCCACCTGCTGCAAAGGCCTTTGTGTAAACTGTTAATTAACTTTTAAAAGTGAATCCCCACAAATCCCCATTGTGCCGTCACTCATTTGCTCAGTACTACTGTGGTTACATTTAGTCCATGTAAAGAGGTAGAAGTTACTACTCAGTGAAAGCTGTGGAATCATTATTGGATGCCTGAAGCCAATTCCTTTGGATAAAATCAACTACAAAGCAGGCATTCAGAGAGAGGTACTGTAGTAGCTAATAATCAAGCACTCAGTTTATTAACATCAAATGCACATTTACCATTAACTGTATTCCAGCTGTGAAGTTTTTAAGGTGACCAGCTCTATGAAGTATGGTGAGATTACAGATGTGTTCTACCAACTGAAAGACTGGGTAAAATAAAATCACACACATGCACAATAATTCAAAGCGATATTAAGTCATTAATTCACCATTTGAGTGTACAAAACTGACATTTGCTTCATTTTCAACAAACACACAGAGCAATTTGATTTGATTTGATTTTTAATTTGTACCCCGCCCTTGTAGGCCGACTCAGGGCGGCTTCCAACATAATTAATGATACAATATGACAAAACCAAAATATAATAAACAATACAAAAATATTAATAAAAAGTCAATAACACAGAAAATTACAATACATATCATACAATCAATATAAAAAAGCAATTAACATAGTTCCTATGAAAAACAGTATAAGAGTATCAGCAAAACTTATGAAACAATAACAGAAATAGAGCAGAAATAGAGCAATCAAGCAAAAATACATCATAAATACAATAATCAAGGCATAAATACATAATCAAGGCTCTTCCGGGTTAACCCTTCCTCCGTACGGGCGCATTTTACTTCCGCTTCCAGGAGCGATGAGGGCAGCGTGGGCCGGATGAATTGCAGCAAACCCATCCGTGTGGACCCAATGTCTCATTCTTTTTCTCAAGCTTCAGAAGAAAAATTTTGTGACTTTCTATATACTACACCATGCTGGTTCTCCACATTAGTTTCTGTGTGGCCCACCAATAGGTTACAGCAGTGATGGTGAACCTTTTATAGACCGAGTGCCCAAACTGCAACCCAAAATTCTCCCTTCCTCCACCTACTCACCGACCCAGCCTGCACCTTCTCTTGTTCTCACCCCTGACTCCCGGGTGGGATTTCAGCCTTTGGGGCATGCAGAGAGCCTCCCATTGACAGAGGGAGAAAGGTGGGGGGGGGGGGAAGCAGCACTGCCATTGGTACCAGCGGAGTGTAGTGGAGTTTCCTGTGCTGGGCTGACAGTGTGCGTGCCCACAGAGAAGGCTCTGAGTGCCCCAATGGCATGTGTGCCATAGGTTTGCCAGGGTAGGCACAAGAGACTGGCATGTTAGCATCTGGTTGACTTAGTACTGAATTAACTGCTCCCTAGTTCTAGTTTTCCTCTGTCAATGAAACTGCTGTTAGCAGATATTTTCATCCTGATTTTTAGAGGTTCTTGGGACACACAAAAAGTTAAATATACTGTATGTGATACTTAGATCACTACAATTAAATCACTTCACCAGTCATCAGTATTTATAATCATCAGTATTTATAATCATTTGACTATGCAGAACTATAACCACAAAACATAAGCAACTGTTCCTCTGAAGAATGAAGAATCACTCAATCCGTCATGCAGTACCCGGGTCTCGAACTGCCAACTTGCTGGCCTTCCAGCTAACAAAGCATGCTTCTTAACCACTGATTCCTGCTAATGGGGTAATATTGTGCATGCTAATTTCCATCAAGTCAGAATTAAGTTGTACTGAACCAAATAGGGCTGTGATGGTGAACCTTGGCACTCCAGGTGTTCTTGGACTTCAATTCCCAAAAGCCCAAGACCCTGTGAATCCACATGAATGGGTTTACTGAGCGTACAGGTGTTCCCACAGTAAACCCATTCATGTACCCACATGTGCAGTAATTAATAGAGACTTGGGCTTCTGGGAATTGAAGTTCAAGAACAGCTGGCATGCCAAGGTTTGCCATCACTGGAATAGGGCTTTCAAGTCTTTTCACCAGTTGCACACACCCCCAAAGAGTTTCCATGGTCAAACTGGGATTTGAGCGCAGGTCTTCTGAGTCCATCAATCTATTCACAGCAGTACGCTGGACAACATTACTATAATGGAATGTTAGAAAATATCCAAATATCATGGATATTCTTCTGCCAGAAATGCTAGGCAATGGTTCAGAAATGAATTTTAGCATATTTGAGATGCACAACTGAAGTGCCCACCTGGAAGAACAGTGAGAAAGTCCAATCTGGTACACAGCAACATCCCTCTGAGTGCCCAATGCTTATGATGCTGTAAAAATACTTACATTCCTGCTGGACATGGGCAGGACATCAAAGGTTATTTCAGTTTACCAGGGAAGACTTTGTTCTGGAAACTGCAGCACAAACTAGTCTCATACAGCCAAATGACCAAAACGATAAGGCACACCCAGATCAGACTGTCCCAGCAGATGTTGTGCTTTGGTATCAACTTTACAATCCTTTGATGTCTGGTTTTATCAGATTGCTTATTGGTGAGATGCTCTGTTATCACTTTGCCAATTAGTGAAATTTAAATATTTAAGAAGTTTGTGGACAGAAAGATGTGCTTAATGAGCAGCTATATGCTCTGAAAAAGCATACAAGGGCCAGCATTTGGGCTACTGCAGAGCTTCATTTTGGAAGAAGCCATACAACTGATTTCCAGGGTTGCTCATGGCATTCTTCAGGAGCTCCTGAAGAATACAGAAGGGGTGTGAGATTTCTTTCTTTTGTTGCTGCTTGTGCTCCCCCCATTTTTTGGCTTTACCATCTCTTGTTTCTTTGATAAAACATTGTGCCTTGGTCACAAAATTGTGTCACCAAAATTATATAAGACAATAGCACAGGCCGTTATTGTGATGTACCAAACAGAAACGAGAACACCTTGTATAACCACTTCTTAACAAATAGCTCCGAAAATACTTAAATTGTCTACACTGGATTTGCATTGGCCCAGGCAGCAACTTCTGGATGATCTTTGAACTGGCAGTACTGGAATCAGTTTGCACCATATGTAGTGGTGATGGCTGCTAAATATAACCTGGAAACATCTGACTTGGACTATGCCAATCATCAGACGTCATCTGGAATACATTTGTCATACAACTTGTGTACGTTTGATAAAAGTACCTCTTCAAGTAATTATCTTGCATTGCCCGTTAATAAATGCCAATAGGAAGCTTAAATATACCACTAATAGCTGCATTCAGTAGTACTTGGACAGGTGAGAAAGGAATGTTTCAGGCTGGCTTATAGAATGGTCCAAGGGTACATGAGTGTAATGTATTACTCACATGAAATATGTTCAGTGCCTGTATGGGTGAATTATGAAAGTTGTGTAGGTAAACTGCTATAAAAACTGCTCTGGTGGTTTCTTATGCCTTGATTTTTACTCTCTAGTCTTAAAAATAAAATGTATTACATGTCCCATAGTTCTTCATCATCAGCTATCCTTCCTCCCCTGCAGGGGTGGGTGAAGTTGTACATTGCTGTGTTTAAAGGCTGACCTCTAGTGTTCAGTATAAACAAAAAATTGCTCACTGTCTGTAAAAATATAATCAGTCGATTATTATTTTTTTTGCAATATCTCATCTCTTTCTTGCATAATAATGAAAATAATAAAAAAGGAGAATTATATTTGAACATTTTAATTAAAAGCAACCTAAGGATCTGGGGTAACTAATCTTGTTATTAGAAAAAGAAACAAAATAAATGAGTGAGATGTGTAAAATGTGTGAAACCAAAATTTAAGACAAAATATTTTTTTTTAATTTTCAAATGTCCACATCATTTCTCTAAATTCAAACACAATTTGTAAGCCTAATTTATATTTCCAAACCAAATCCAGCAAATTAATATTTACAGCAAGTAACATAAGATAAATATTGTAAACCTAACCAAAATAAACTTTGTAAGACGCAAAAATATTTCTTTTTGTTATAAGTCATTTCTGACCTATGACATCCGTATGAATGAGAGATCTTCAAAATGATCTGTCCCCAACAGCCCTGCTCAACTCTTATAAACTCAAGTCAATTGATTCCTTAAGGTGTTATATCTCTTATTTGGTCTTCCTCTTTACCTGCCACCTTCAACCTTTCCCAGCTTTATTGTCATTTTCTTGCTTTCTTATGATGTGCTCAAAATAGAAAGCCTTGATTTCATCATTTTTGCCTCCATATAAGGTTTGATCATCTCTTTATCTTTCTGGCTTACAAAAAATATTGGTAAATTTCTAAAACTTCTAAATGCATTCCAAAGAGCTTTTAAAATGTTACTTCTCCCCATCTTTCCTTAGTTTTTGAACTTTCTGCACCTTTGCGTTTCATAGTTATATTATTTAACACTAGCAAGGGTTGCCCGGCGTTGCCGGGCTTTTCCCCCCGTGTTTTTTAATTAAAAATGAGCCAATTTTTTTTTTGCAATAGTGTTACATTGTGTTGGAAGGTTAAATTGTGTTTTTTTTAATTGCTTAGTCTGTAATTTTAATTTTTTAAATGTTTATTTATGTTAAATTTGTTTGGCTTGGCTGTTATTAACTGTGATCTGCTTTTTTGGTTTTTTTTGAGGATTAATAAAAGAAGAAAGTATGATATTTATTTTATTTATTTTTATTTATAGTCATATTTGTATATGCCGCCCACTCAGGCAGAACCCGACTCAGGGCGGCATTACAACAATTCTAAAAATACATTAAAAACGTTATAAAAACCCACATCCCACCCCCTTTAAAAAACCCATATCCCACCCACCCATCCCACCCACTATACAAAAGGAAAGAAGAGAGAGTTCTTATAAAAGCCAGCAGGCGGGCACCATAGTCCCATTCGGGCCCCACACCTGCCCTGCCAGCCAGGTCTTCACTCCTTTCCTGAAGGGCAGCAATTCACTTTGGAGTCTTAGATCTATTGGCAGGAGGTTCCAGAGAGTTGGTGCGAACACGGAGAAGGCCCTCCTTCGGGTGCTGGACAGATGCGCACCCCTAGTTGATGGCACTATTAGAGAGCCCCTCCGGTCCGCTCTGGTTGGACGGGCAGACACTCTTGGGACGATGCGGTCTCTAAGGTATCCTGGCCCCCTGCCATATAGGGCTTTAAAGGTCAAAACCAGCACCTTAAATTGCACCCGGAGACAAACTGGTAACCAGTGCAGCTCCCGAAGTAGCGGTGAGGCATGGGCATATCGCCCACACCCCATCACCCCCCGGGCCGCCGCATTCTGGACCAGCTGCAGCCTCCGAATGGTCGTCAAGGGCAGCCCCATGTAGAGTGCATTACAATAATCTAGTCGGGAAGTAACCAGAGCGTGGGTGACCATAAGCAAGGAGCCCCGGTCCAGGAGCGTGCGCAGTTGGCAAATCACCCGAAGTTGGGCAAAAGCCCTCCTGGCCACAGCCGCTACTTGTTCTTCTAGCAGCAGCCGTGAGTCCAGAAGGACCCCCAAGTTGCGCACTGGGTCTGTCTGGGGCAAAACAGCCCCATCCAGTACCAAAGGTGGTAACTCCCTGGATAACACGGGGCCCCCTATCCACAGCCACTCTGTCTTGCTGGGATTCAGCCGAAGCCCATTGACCCCCATCCAGACCCCAATGGCCTCCAGGCATCCGGATAGGATTTCAACAGCATCACTGGGGTCCCCACGGGCCGAGATGTACAGCTGAGTATCATCCGCGTACTGATGGTACCGCACCCCGTGGGAACGAATGATCTCACCCAGTGGCTTCATGTAGATGTTAAATAAGAGAGGAGAGAGCACAGAGCCCTGAGGCACCCCATACTTGAGGGGCCTAGGGCTGGACCTCTCACTCTCTAACCACACCGACTGGGTACGGCCCTCCAGAAAAGAGGAAAACCAGGACAGCACCGTGCCCTGGATCCCCAGTCCTTCGAGCCGTTCCAGAAGGATACCGTGGTCGACGGAATCGAAGGCCGCTGAGAGGTCAAGAAGAGCAAGGACGGATGGACAACCCCCGTCCCGCTCCCGCCAGAGATCATCCATCAGTGCGACCAATGCCGTCTCCGTTCCATACCCGGGCCTGAACCCTGATTGAAAGGGGTCTAGATAATCCGCTTCCTCCAGGACACTCTGCAGCTGGCGCGCCACCGCCTTCTCCAAAACCTTACCCAGAAAGGGCAGGTTGGAAACCGGCCTGTAGTTGTTAAGGACAGCTGGGTCGAGGGACATTTTCTTCAGGAGGGGGCGCACCAAAGCATGTTTTAGCTGTGCAGGAAATACCCCCTCCCGTAATGAAGCATTTATTATCCCCACAACCCAGCCACCTGTTACCTCCCTGGAGGCTTTCACCAACCAAGTGGGACAGGGGTCCAAAGGACATGTAGTGGCACGAACAGCTGCAAGGAGCCTGTCCACTTCATCAGGGACAACAGGATCAAACTGATCCCAGATCGTACAGCAAGACTGTGCACCGGCACCCCCCCGACCCTCCCCATCCACGCCAGGGTTCAATCCTGAACGAATCCGATCGATTTTCTCCACCAGATGGTCAGCAAAGTCCTCAGCCGAACCCTGCCAACCGGGCATCGATCTCCCCCTACCGAGGAGGGACCTGGATACCCGGAACAGGGCGGCTGGGCGATTATCAGCGGAGGCAATAAGGGCGGTGAAGTATTGCCGCCTCACCACCCCCATCGCCACTAGGTAGGCCCTAATAGCAGCTCTAGCTAGTGTCCAATCGGAGTCATCCTGGGTCTTCACCCAGCGGCGCTCTAGGCGTCTCTTTGCCCGTTTGAGTTCGCGCAGTTCATCTGTGAACCACGGAGATGACCTAATCCCCCGGGTGCGGAGAGGCCGCAGTGGCGCGATTTCATCCAAGGCTACTGTTGTCGACCTATTCCACAGGTCGACGAGTGCCTCGGGTGAATCGTGTAGCCGATCCAGAGGAACATCCCCCAGTTCCCTCTGGAATCCGTCTGGATCCATTAGTTGCCGAGGGCGGACCATTTTAATCGGCCCTGCCTCCCTACGATGAAGTGTCGCCCCCAGAAAGTCAAGAGTCACCAGATAGTGATCTGACCATGGCACAGGTGAGATGACTAAATCCTGTAGTCTTAGATCACTCCGCCACTGCTCCGACAAGAAAACTAAGTCTGGCATGTGACCACTGCCCCTGGTCGGACCCCGAACTACCTGAGTCAGGCCCATGGCTGCCATGGAAGCCATGAACTCCCTTGCCACCTCAGAAGCCATCCCCAGCGATGGCAAATTGAAGTCCCCCAGAACCATAAGCCTCGGGAACTCCAATGCCAGCATCGAGGCGGCCTCGAGGAGCTCAGGCAGGGCATCCCTTACCCTGCAAGGGGGCAGGTACAGGAGTAAGATCCCCAACTGACCCTTGGGGCCCAGCCGTAGAAGCAGGGCCTCACAACCAGCCACTTGTGGAGCAGTGGCCCTAGCAACTCCCAAAGACTCCCTGGCAACAATGGCGACACCACCGCCCCTCCCCTCACCTCTAGGCTGGTGCCAAATACCGAACCCAGCTGGACACATGTCCGAAAAAGGTACTCCATCTTCAGGAGTCAGCCAGGTTTCGGTGATGCATGCCAGGTCGGCCAGCCCTTCCTGGATGGCATCATGAATTAGGGGGGCCTTATTACAAACCGATCTGGCATTCACCAGCAGCAGCCTAAGGGCGGGGTCACTCCGGATCTGCCGCTCAGGGCCCAGAAATGTACCTGCAGGGCTGGAATGAGGGACCGCACTTAAACATCGGACCCGCATTCCCCGAGTGCGGCCTGCCCCACGGTACCCGCCATACCGCCCCATGCCCGTCACAACACCTATGTGGTTCTCCGGAACCTCCCTAGATAGAATGCTGCCCCTCCTTCCTGGCTGGCAGGACCAACATTCTCTCTTCCCTCCCCATCCGCCATCCCCCCCAATTCTAGCAACAAACATGGGCTCCCAAAATGCACAGGGAGCGCTAGCGAGTCCTGTCGTCGACATCTCCTTTTTCTTCCCCCCAGGTAGGGAGGACGAAGGCAGGGAACTGGGGGGGACGTCCGTGCGCTGAGGCAGCCTCTACGGCGGCGACTTTGGCTCCCCAATGCCACGGGGAGCCCTCCTACACTCCCGGCCCAATGGCAGGGGGCGGGGAGGGGCGGCTTCGCGTGACGGCGGCGGTGGCAGCGTCGTCGTTGTCGTCTTCGGGTCCCATGACCCGGGAGCCCTTTAAACCTCCCCGCCTGGTGGCAGGGGGCGGGGAGGGACAACTTCGCACAATAGCTGCAGCGTCTTCGGCTCCCTCGGCCTGGAAGTCCTTCCAACCTCCCCACCCAATGGTAGGGGGTGGGGAGGGACGGCTTCGCACAATGGCTACAGCGTCTCTGGCTCCCTTGGCCCGGGGGCCCCTCTAACCTCCCCACCTGGTGGCAGGGGGCGGGGCGGGACAGCCCTGTGTGGCAGCTGCTGCTGCGGCGGCGGCTTCGGTTCCAGCGTTGTCTGCTTCTGCCTCCCATTCCCGGGCCGAATGGCATGGGCCCCGTGAAGAGGCAACGTGGCGGCTTCAGAGCCTTCCGGGCCACGGAAGTCTCCCTTTTATCTCCCCGCCGGTGGAGGGGGCTGGGAGAGCGCGGCAACACCGGCGGCGGCGTATTCCGAGCCTTCCGGGCCGCGGAAGGCTCCCTTTTATCTCCCCGCCGGTGGAGGGGGCGGGGAGAGCGCGGCAGCATCGGCGGCGGCGTCCTCCGAGCCCTCCGGGCTGCGGAAGGCTCCCTTTTATCTCCCCGCCGGTGGAGGGGGCGGGGAGAGCGCGGCAGCATCGGCGGCGGCGTCCTCCGAGCCCTCCGGGCCGCGGAAGGCTCCCTTTTATCTCCCCGCCGGTGGAGGGGGCGGGGAGAGCGCGGCAGCATTGGCGGCGGCGTCTTCCGAGCCTTCCGGGCCACGGAAGGCTCCCTTTTATCTCCCCGCCGGTGGAGGGGGCGGGGAGAGCGCGGCAGCATCGGCGGCGGCGTCCTCCGAGCCCTCCGGGCCGCGGAAGGCTCCCTTTTATCTCCCCGCCGGTGGAGGGGGCGGGGAGAGCGCGGCAGCATCGGCGGCGGCGTCCTCCGAGCCTTCCGGGCCACGGAAGGCTCCCTTTTATCTCCCCGCCGGTGGAGGGGGCGGGGAGAGCGCGGCAGCATCGGCGGCGGCGTCTTCCGAGCCTTCCGGGCCACGGAAGGCTCCCTTTTATCTCCCCGCTGGTGGAGGGGGCGGGGAGAGCGCGGCAGCATCGGCGGCGGCGTCCTCCGAGCCTTCCGGGCCACGGAAGGCTCCCTTTTATCTCCCCGCCGGTGGAGGGGGCGGGGAGAGCGCGGCAGCATCGGCGGCGGCGTCCTCCGAGCCTTCCGGGCCACGGAAGGCTCCCTTTTATCTCCCCGCCGGTGGAGGGGGCGGGGAGAGCGCGGCAGCATCGGCGGCGGTGTCCTCCGAGCCCTCCGGGCTGCGGAAGGCTCCCTTTTATCTCCCCGCCGGTGGAGGGGGCGGGGAGAGCGCGGCAGCATCGGCGGCGGCGTCCTCCGAGCCTTCCGGGCCACGGAAGGCTCCCTTTTATCTCCCCGCCGGTGGAGGGGGCGGGGAGAGCGCGGCAGCACAGGATTTTTTTAAAGTTTCTATTGTATTTTATTGACATATATTTGTGATTTGTGTGAAAGTGTGTTTAGTGTAATTTTTTTACTTTTTTTTGATGTGACCTTTTGTGTAAAATTGTGAGTTTGTGTTTTGTTTGGGGCTGTTGTGTGTTTTTGAATTGTTTTTACTATTGTGGCCAGCAGGTGGTGCTGGTAGGGGTTATTGTATTTTGACTTTTGTTTCTCTCCTGGCCTCTGGGTGGAGCTTCTTCTGGTAAGTAGGGTCTTTCTGTATTCATTTCTTTTCCAGTCCTGGTGGAGGTAGCACCTGTTTTGGTAAGTTTGCTTGTTTTCTTTCTTGTGTGTGTGTGTGTGGGAGGGGGGGTAGGGGGGGTTGGAGTTTGTATTTTTTGTCTGTTTGTTTTGTTTTTGATTGTGTCTTTGTTTACTTCGTATTGTTTTTGGTGTTTTTGTTTTTGTGTATTTTTGGCTGTGTTTGAGTGTTTTTAGTAATTTTTTAAAAATTATTTATTTGGTGGTGGGGAAGGTACGTGGTCATTGGGGGTTTGGAAGGGTGGGCTAGGTGGTGGGGAGGGGGGCATGGTCGTTGGGGGTTAGGAAGGGTGGGCTAGGTGGTGGGGAGGGGGGCATGGTCGTTGGGGGTTAGGAAGGGTGGGCTAGGTGGTGGGGAGGGGGGCATGGTCGTTGGGGGTTAGTAAGGGTGGGTTAGGTGGTGGGGAGGGGGGCATGGTCGTTGGGGGTTAGTAAGGGTGGGTTAGGTGGTGGGGAGGGGGGCTTTATTGTTTTATGGTGCTTTTTTGTGTGTAGTTGTGAAAGTAGATCGGGGTTTCCCCTTTAATATCAGTGGGTGGGGCTTGCGACCCCCCTCTCCGCTTGCTCCCCTGGGGTTGGGAGGTTTGTGGGGACAAAAGAGGTATGTCCCCCCAACTCTTCTGGACCCAGTAGACCAGGCACAGTGGATCGATTCCCTCCCCCCCCTCCTTAAAACAACTCCGTTTTTAAAGAGTAGAAAAGACGGAGTTTTTTAAGGAGGGGGGTGGGAATCGATCCCCTCTCCCTGGTGTCCTGAGTCCAGAAGGGTTTGGGAAACATTCCCCTTTTGTTCCCACAAACCTCCCAATCCTAGGGTAGCCAGCGGAGAGGGGGATCGCAACCCCCACCCACTGATATTAAAGGGGAAACTCCAGTCGGGTCCTTCAGGCGCCATGGGTGAGGAATAGAAAGCCAGCTGGTTTGTGCTTGGCTGTGACGCGGTGAGTTGTTTTTCTTTTTAATTTTTCGGGTGCTGTTTTCCTCAGCGTTCTGCGCAGGACGCTGGGGCTTGTAGTAATGGGTTGGTGCTTTCTGTTTGTGCTGCGTTTTTTTTAAATGGTTTTCTTTCGATTGGCTGCGGCGCGTTTCCGAACGCTGCGCCGTGCGAGAGCCCCTCAGCCTGATTGGCTCTGGCGCGGCGCGGCGCAAGGAATGTTGGGAAGTGAAGTTGTTTCCCTTTCTTTGCGTTTGTGGGGCTATTGCCCCACTGCCGGTTTTTTCAATCCTTCGTTGACCTGCGTACCCAGATCGGCCGTGTGCACGAAGGGTGAGTGCAGGCAAGTAGGGCGAGGCATAGCAACCTATAGCCCGTTCCAACGGTTAACCCTTGGATTTATAGGTTAAGATAGTTAACTCATTATGGCAATTCTCATTTTTAACATATTCAACACATTTATACTAAAATTAAATAAATAAAATCTTAAAATTGCAGTGCTGGAATGGACCTTATCGATATCTGAATTCAGCCCCTGTCAAAGAGGATCAGTGGGGAATCTTTAATTAGTTTTCAGGGAATTAATAAATTAAATTCTTATTCATCAACTGTGTGAACAAGTTAGAAGCCCACACAGGTTGCCAACTTAGATTTTATCACAGTGTCAATTAAAAATAATTTTAATATCTGTGGTTCTCCTAAGGGTTTTAAATCCAGACTGTCTCTCAATATAACTTCCAAGCAACTAATCCCATGATGGCTAACCTTGGCACTCCAGGTGTTCTTGAACTTCAATTCCCAGAAGCCCTGATCAGCAGGAGTGCTGACTTGGGCTTCTAGGAATTGAAGTCCAAGAATTCCTGGAGTGCTAAGGTTCGCGATCTTGGAACTAGTCTTACAAAATATCACACAGTAGCTTCTTTAAACTCCCTTTGTTGATGTTCAGTCCCACAGTTGACTCTGACCCTTTGCAACCCCATGGATCATTGCCCGCCAGGCACCTCTGTCCTCCACCATCCTCCTCAACCTGCCGAGCTCTGTGCCCAGTGCTACAATACCATCTAGCCATCTCATGTTTGGCCGCCCCCTTCTTCTTTTGCCCTCCACCTTTCCCAGCATCAAGGCTTTCTCAAGTGAATCCTCTCTTCTTATTTGATGTCCAAAGATCAACCTATTTGTTCTCCTCCCTGTCCAGGGTACTCTCAAAACTCTCCTCCAACACCACATTTCAAAGGCATCTATTCTTCTGCAGTCAGCTTTCCTTATGGTCCAGCTCTCACAACCGTACATTACCATCGGGAATACCATTGCCTTGACTATGCGATTTTTTGTTTGCAAGGTGATGTCTCTACTTTTGACTATGTTCCCCAGGTTTCTCATAGCGTGCCTTCCAAGAATTAGTCACCTTTTTATTTCATGGTTATAATCACCATCTGCCGTGATCTTAGATCCTAAGAATGTAAAGTCTGTCACTGCTTCTACTTCTTCCCCATCTATTTTCCAGGGACTGATCAGACCTGTTCCCATTATCTTGGTTTTCTTGATATTAAGCCTCAAGCCAGCTTTTGCACTCTCCTCCATCAACCTAAGCAAGAGCTTCTTTAGGTCTTCTTCACTTTCTGGCATTAAAGTAGTGTCATCTGCATATCTCAAATTGTTGATGTTTCTCCCAGCGATTTTAATTCCAACTTTTAATTCATCCAGCCCTGCGTTGTGTATATGTGCTCTGTGTATAAGTTAAATAGGCAGGGTGACCAAATGCAGCCTTGTCTTACTCCTTTTCCTATTCCAAACCACTCTGTCATTCCGTATTCTGTCCTAACTGTTGTTTCTTGACTCATGTATAGATTTCTCATGAGACATATAAGGTGTTCTGGTATTCCGGTATTCCCTACAGCCATATAAAAGCACCCTGGATTTCAATGATGAAAAACGTGTCTCATTGCTACGCACTTTTCTGTTCATTATTTAGCTCATTTGATCTGAATGTCAGTTACTCAGTTCATTCCCTGTCTACAGGGAGAACAAGGAATATAGAATAGATTTTTGGCAGTCTGCAGGTTGATTCCTTATTAGCTGGAAGGCCGGCAAGTTGCCAGTTCAAGTCCCAGATACTGCATGAGGGTTTGAGCGCCTGTCTCTGTCCCAACTCCTGCCAACCTAGAAGATCGACAGCAAGAAATTGCAAGTAGATAAATAGGGACCACTTCAGTGGGGAAAAATATCTTGGGGACATGAAAGGAGCCTCATTCGGGCATCCCCTGAGCGGAGATTCTCCAGAAAAAATCCTTTCAATCCAGAATAATTTCTGACACGAAATTATTATTATTATTATTATTTCACTATCTCATTAATCATAGAATAACTGAGTTGGAAGGAACCCGAATCAATTAGCTGGAAAACAAACCCTTAGAATGGCATAAGAGTTTATGAACAATTGGCCTGTAATCTGGGGTTGAATAAATACCCTTGTTTGTTTGCTTTTGTAGTTTGGTTTCAAATTTGTTACAGAATTCACTTCAGAATCACTATTAAGTTATAAAATGCTTGATTTCTTTCATAATTTATTATTGCAAAGCTTTCTTTCCTTCCTACCTGACTGGAAAGAAAAGTCAAGGCATTCCCACAATTCATTAAGCCCATTTTGTGGTCAGGACAGAGCCTTTGGGTTATAGATCACCCTTGCTCAAAAGCCAGTAGTATCCGACTCTAGAGTTCAGTGCTCATCTGTTTAAAGCCAAAGAACCAGTGCTGTCTGCATTTGCAGACATTTCCATGGACATGTGGCAGGCATGCTGAGACACCCGAGTGCACAGAACACTGTTTAGCTTCCCACTGAAGTGGTACCTATTTATCTACTTGCAATTTCTTGCTTTCGAACTACTAGGTTGGCAGGAGCTGGGACAGAGATGAGAGCTCACTCCATTGTGCAGCACTCAGGTCTCAAACTGCTGACCTGTCGACCTTCCAGCCATCAAGTTCAGCATCTTAACCACACATGCAATTTAAACTGCTTTGTAGCCTCGCTCCTGCTGTAGGTGTGCCTGGATGCAAAAACAGAGATGCATTTTAAGCCTGAATTTTAAACTTTTAAAAACCACTTAACTGAGAGGCATAAAGTGAAGGAGATCCACAATGATGGAGAGGAGGAGCTGCTAAAGTCTACCAAGATTTGGCCACCCTTATCATGTACTCTGTCCAACAGAATGCTGGGTTTGCATGCACGTACCTGGCAATATGTGCCAAGGACAGAACATGCATTCTGTTGGTGTACTGCCCTACCCTACCGCACAACAATCTCCCCACCTGAACTTACTGATCTGGTGTCGGGTGTGGTATTGCAATCGCCTCAGCTTGTTCTGCTGAAGAACTTCAACATCCATACAGAGACCATTTTATCAGGAGTTGCTCAAGTCTTTGTGTCTACCTTGATGGCCATGGAGCTGTCCAAAGTGGTTTCTGGCCCCACTCATGTTGCAGGGCGCATTCTTCACCTGGTTTTCTATGGGATTGATGGTGATGACCTGGGAATAGAGGAACTCTTGGTAGTTCTAGTGTCAAGGACAGATCATCACTTGGTAGGCTTTAGGTTTATTGGAACGCTGATCCTCTGAGGGGAGGATTGCCAATTAAAATGGCCCGTCCTAGGAGACTGATGGATCGAAATGGCTTCCTGACAGTTCCTGAGGAGTTTTCAGCTATCTTGGCATGCAACCCTGTCAAGGCCTTGGCAGATCATTAAAATGCAGATGTGACCAATGCAGATGTGATCAGGGCTAGTGACATAATCATTCCTAAGTGTCCCCTCTTATCTCCAGTCTAGAGATTTGTGAAGGCCCAGAAAAACACCAGAAAAATCAGGGATGGGGGACACATTTTTTCTGTTGCTTTTTTTTCTTTTTCTCCAAATTGAAAAAAATGGAAAAAAGGAAGAAAACTGATTATGGAATGTTTTATTTTAGAATTACTGTATGAATAAAATATTTAAGACAAGGTGCTCACATATTCTGCAAACCACTTCTAAATCTATGTAAGATTGCTGTATTCTAATTTCTGTGCACAGAGGACAAGCAAGTCCTAATTTTCACTATGCGAAAATGGTGCACGCCGGCCCCTGTGTGGCCGAGCCCCCATTCCGCAGCTCTGAAGCTTCCACTCCGCTGTGGCTCAACTGATGACGGACCTGCCACACGCCACCAACCTGGCCGCAGCTGGGGCGGAGATGGTGGCGGCGCTGCTACTGCAGCCACCGGAGGTCTCGTGAGGTGGTGGCCACACTCCTCTCTCGCCGCCCACCCTCCCCGGCTGCCGGGCTTTTCAACCTCTGACCAGGTGGAAAAGGGACTGAGGTCTCGCAGGGTGGTTGCCAAAGTTCTCTCTTTAGTTTTACACACAGTCAGTTAGCAGTTGGAAAGTTGCTCACTAGTTTTCTCATTTTCCTTCTTTCCTCACCCCTCCACAGGCACTGCCTGCAGCCAATGTAACAATTTTGTTCATTTGTTGGGGGGAGCAGATATGCACATCACCACTGAAGTACACAGTAATAATTCTACCATAGACTAATGCTTTTACAGATGCTGTGATGCTCTGAAGCTGAACAAACTGTATACAGTAAAACGCTGGATTACAATTGCCCTGGGTTACGTTTGCTACGGTTTACAATGGCAAATTTTATCATTCAACCACCTACAGGTATTCCAGTAATTATATTTATAATTATATAATGTTGTAAAGGAGGCATCCAAGAAGGGAAGCCTGGTTATAATGGGGGACTTCAATTACCCTCACATAGACTGGGTGAACTGTTGTTCAGCACATGATAAAGAGATAAAGTTCCTAGATATGCTAAATGATTGTTCCCTGGGACAGATGGTTGAAGACCCAACTAGAGGTACAAGAATCCTTGACTTGATCCTGAGTAATACTCAGGATCTGGTGCAAGATGTTAATGTGACTGATCCAATAGGGAACAGTGACCACAACTCAATTATGTTTAACTTGATCATAGACCGCAAGTCACTGATAAAATCTAACACAGAGACCTTAAATTTTCAAAAAGGAAATTTCCCAAAGTTGAGGAAACTAGTAAAAAATAAGCTAAAAGGGAAAATTGAGAGAGTCCAAACACTCCAAGAGGCATGGAGGCTGTTTACAAAAACAATAACAGAGGCCCAATTGGAATGTATACCCAAAAGGAAAAAGGGCACTGCCAGGTCCAAGAGGACTCCAATGTGGCTTACAGGAGCTGTTCGGGAAGTGATCAAGAGCAAGAAAAGCTCATTTAGAAGATGGAAGGCTTGTCCGAATGAGGACAGCAGGCAGAAACATAAATTCTGGCAGAACAAATGCAAGGCAACAATCAGGAAAGCAAAGCAAGACTTTGAGGAGCGTATAGCTAAAAATACTCAGAGAAATAACTAAGACTTCTTTAAGTACATTAGAAGTAAGAACCCAACTAGGAAGGCCATTGGACCATTAGATGACAATGGAAGGCAAGGGGTTATTAAAGAGGAAACAGAGATTGCAGAGAGACTCAATGAATTCTTTGCTTCAGTATTCACTGAAGAAGACAAAGACCACATGCCCAAAACAGAGCCTATCTTCGTAGGGAGGGAAACCGAAGAATTAAGCCAGATAGAAATAACCAGGGAGGAGGTCCTTGCATGTCTTATTAAACTAAACACTAACAAATCACCAGGACCAGATGGCATCCATCCACGAGTTCTCAGGGAACTTAAAGATGAAATTGCTGATCTCCTAGCCAAAATATATAATCTTTCCCTCAAATCAGGCTTTGTGCCTGATGACTGGAAGGTAGCGAATGTAACACCAATTTTCAAAAAAGGATCCAGGGGTGATCCAGGAAATTACCGACCTGTCAGTTTGACATGTGTCCCAGGTAAAGTGATGGAAACCATCCTAAAAGATAGAATTAATAGGCACATAGAAGAGAAGGCGCTGCTAAAGGAGAGCCAACATGGCTTTTGCAAGGGCAAATCATGCCTCACTAATCTGTTGGAATTTTTTGAGAGTGTCAACAAGCATGTGGATAAGGGGGATCCAGTTGACATTGTTTATCTGGACTTTCAGAAGGCTTTTGACAAGGTCCCACACCAAAGGCTCTTGAATAAACTTACCAGTCATGGAATAAAGGGACAGGTTTTGTCCTGGATCAGCAACTGGCTAAGGGACAGGAAACAGAGGGTAGCACTAAATGGACACTTCTCCAAGTGGAGGGAAGTAAAGAGTGGGGTCCCCCAAGGTTCAGTACTGGGACCCCTGCTTTTCAACCTCTTCATAAATGATCTAGAGGTAGGAGTAAAAAGCAAGGTAGCCAAATTTGCTGACGACACTAAATTATACAGGGTAGTGAAAACTGTGAGAGATTGTGAGGAGCTCCAGAGGGATCTCTCGACACTGGGGGAGTGGGCAAAACAGTGGCAAATGAGTTTCAACATTAGTAAGTGCAGAGTGATGCATGTTGGGGCAAAGAACCCAAATTACATTTATAAACTGATGGGGTCTGAACTCTCTGCGACAAACCAGGAAAGGGACCTTGGTGTCCTGGTGGACAGCTCAATGAAGGTGTCAACCCAGTGTGCCTCAGCAGTGAAAAAAGCAAACTCAATGCTAGGGATCATTAGGAAGGGTATAGAAAATAAGTCAGCAAGTGTCATTTTGCCTCTTTATAAATCTATGGTGAGGCCCCATCTGGAATACTGTGTACAGTTCTGGTCGCCATACCTCTAGAAGGATATTATGGAGCTGGAAAAAGTGCAGAGGAGGGCAACCAGAATGATTAGGGGACTGGAACACCTTCATTACCATCTGAGGCTGCAACGGTTGGGCCTCTTCACTCTTGAACGAAGGCGTCTAAGAGGTGACCTGATTGAAGTTTATAAAATCATGCACGGTGTGGACAAAGTAGATAAGGAAAAACTGTTTTCCCTATCGCATAACACTAGAACTAGGGGACACTCCATGAAACTTTTGGGTACTAGTTCTCAAACAAATAAGAGAAAGTACTTTTTCACCCAGAGGATTACTGGCCTATGGAACTCCCTGCCAGAAGAAGTGGTGACAGCTGTCAGTCTTGACAGCTTTAAGAAAGGATTAGACAAGTTCATGGAGGACAAGAGTATCAATGGCTATAATTATGGATACTTAAGGTGTGTGTGTGTATGAGAGAGAGAGAGTGAGTGAGGGCAGAGAGAGGAGGAGGAGGCTGCCGGTGAGTAGGCTGCGTCCGGGTGAGTTGGGAGGGAAGTGGGGAGGTAGTAGGTTTTTCCCCTTTCCCTACCTGGGGTGTTTGGGGGGGGGCAGGAAAGGTGGGATTCGGATTTTTCCGTATCCCACTTTCCCTGCTGTGGGGGGTGGGAGTCCTTTTTTTCCTCATTAACTGTTTCGAAGGTTCCTCGAAACAGTGAATGGGGAAAAAACAAAGGCAGCAGGCAGCTATTCGTGAGAATAGCTCAAGAATAGCTTCCTGCTGCCTTTGGTTTTTCCTCATTAACTGTTTTTTCTTTCAAAACAGTTAATAGGCAGCTATTCGTGAGAATAGCTCAAGAATAGCTTCCTGCTGCCTTTGGTTTTTCCTCATTAACTGTTTTTTCTTTCAAAATAGTTAATAGGGAAAAAAACAAAGGCAGCAGGCAGCTATTCGTGAGGGGAGGCGCTCTCCCAGGGAGAGCACCTCCCCTGACGAAGAGTTGACTGCTACTTTCCCCACACCCTCAACTTACCTTGAGGCTGGCGGCGTTCTTGTCGCATCTTCGGCGGGGTAGCAGGGAGGAGGGGGAGTCCCTCTTCTTCCCGTTGCTCCAGGGATGGTGGTGGCGCCGCCATGTATTTGGCGGGGCTGGTTTTCCAGGGGAGCCCCGCCGAAGCGGCTGTGAGGCCGGTGCCAGGCTTGCTCACCGGGGTCGCAGGAAGATGAGGGGCTATCCCTCCTTCCCATAACCCTGCTGAAATGGCTGCGAGGCCAGGGGTGGCCTCGCTCACCGGGATGGCGGGGTTGGCTTCCCTCTGGGAGACAGAGTGTCTTCCTTCCAGAGGGAAGTTGTTTGCCAGTGCTTCAGTGGTTTTTTTACCGTGCGTGCCAGCTTTCCCAGTGTTCTACACGCTCGCGCCCTTCAGCCTGATTGGCTGAGGGGTGGCACAGCGTGGAGGACGCTGGGAGCTGTAGTTCTTTTTTCTGGTCACATTTGTGGGACGGTTGCCCCACTCTTGGCGACCGGACCCTTGTGGTGACCCTCGGACGGTTTAAAGGTAAGTGTGAGCGGCTGTTTGGGATGGTTGGGCGGTGTTTTGGCTGCTATTTGCGGACACGAACCATGGTAGCCTCTTCTTATAGGCATAGATTCTACCATGAGCCTTTGAGTTATGAAAGAAAGAAGTCTATATAAGGGGTTCTCAAAGTTTTCATGCTATGGACTGGACTACTCCCCCTCAGAGAGCTGAGGGGGCTGGATGCAATGGTGGCAGGTGCATTTGCACATCCGCTTTTGGGGTCATCTCCACGGGTTTGATGGAACAGTGTTGGGGGCTGGGGCCAGCCCACAGGCCATAGGTTGCGAAGCCCTCTTCTATATTAAACAGCAAAAATACCCGTATATACTCGAGTAAAAGCTGACCCGTATATAAGCCAAGGTACCTAATTTTTACCTGAGAAACCAGGAAAATAGATTGACTCGAGTATAAGCTGGTCGAAAATGCAGCAGCTGCTAGTGAGTTTTAATAATCAAAATACATAAAAATAAAATTAACATACGTTAATTGAGACATCAGTGGGGTAATTTTTTTGATATTTACAGTATTGTATTTGAGTTGGCACCACCCAGCCAGCGCTCGCACTGCCAGGGAATGGGGGTGGGTTGGCCAGTAGCACCGAGGCAGAATGTAGGAAACATCACTCCAGCCTCTGTCTTGAGTGAACAAGGCTTCCCCGTCCAGCTTTGCATGCCCTGTAGAGCACGGATGACGAGGCGGGTAAGGGATGCCACAGGGGCTGAGGGGAAGCTGGCTCTGCCTTGCTATAAGAGAGCGGAAGCTTCATCGTTCCCTCTCCATCCTGGGGCTGCACTCAAGAGCCCTGTTACCTGCGCTGCCAGGCAGCTGGTTTTTCGCTCTGGAGTAGGAAGAGAGAACCACAGAGCTAATAGACTCTCTCGGTGTGAGAGAGTGGCAGCTCTGCAGTTCTCTCTCCCTGCTCCAGAGCAAAAAACCGGCTGCCTGGTGATGGGGCCTCTCAAGCCCAAGACACGATGGGAGAAGCGGGTGGCGAAGGCTATTAGCTGCCACTGCCGCCGTATTCTTCCCTCGCAGCCATCTCAATCGAGTGTGGAGAAAACCGGCTATTAGCCGTTGCCTTCTTCCCTCACGCTCAGTGACCCAAGTATAAGCTGAGTCCACTTTTTGAGCTCATTTTTGGGGCTGAAAATTTTGGCTTATACTCGAGCATACATGGTAATAACAATAACTCTGAGAACTGCAAAACTGGAAGGGTACCTATGGAAATAAAGTGCACACCCTGTCAATGAGGCCCAGTGGGGAATGGACAAACTTCCAACCTCTGACCAAATCACTGAACTACCCAGCAGTTCTACAGATTCTAACATAGCAGCAAGAGAAATGCAGCAAAGAGTTGGAAATGTTCTTCTAATCCAGCATGTTACGGCTATGACAAAGGAACTGATCTTATTAGGCAAAATTTAGTTCAATTCAGCCACTGCTGTATATTCCATTTCTCTGTCTAACTTAACCCAGAGCAGAACTGAAAGGGATGATAAAACAGAGAATTAGGAAAGGAATTCCTGTACACACATTTTTCCTGTAAGTTTGTTTGCCTTTTCCAATATGAAGGCCAGGAGGATTCTGCAGAGAATGATTTTTAGAAAAAGTCACCCTGGTAGTTGTCCTCCAGAGAGTAAAACCTCTAAATTCTAAAAGAGCAAGACTGACTGCATTGCAAGGTACATGAAACTTTTTCATTTACAGGGACAGTGTAATTGTGTTATTCTGAGGAAAACTGCTATAGTACTTTTATTCAGGCTTACAATTATGCTAGGCATTCCCAGTCTACAGAGTGAGTTTATTTGGAATATAATGGTTTCTTAACAAAACCTGTCAGCCTCTGAAATGAGCTTGAGAAGATAAAATGTCACCCAGCCCAAAGTTACAGATTTTAGAAGAATGAAATGGGGGCGTGGCTAAGATGGCGGCGGAGTAACACGAACTTTGTTTTGCTCGCACTGGAAAAGTGGTAAAAAGTGGTTTAATTTTTAAAACTGGCAGTAAAAAAGTTCTAAAAAAGGCCTAAAAGCAAGGCATCTGATCCTCCGGCTGCTGCTAACATCAAGCAGGGGCTACAAGCGGTCGGAGTCTGAGGATCGGGCGGCAAGAGAGATGCGGCATAAGCCGCGCCGATTGAGGCGCCTGAGGTCGGACGGGAGCTTGGAATATTGGCAAATAAACTGAATTAAAACCGGAGGGTCGGAACAAAAAGAGTGTGGCTGTGATGCTGGCGGAGGATGAAAGATGGATTAATGTGGAGTTCGGTAGTCCCAAAGTCGCAGTAAGTGCCGTGGAAGTCAGAACGGGAGGAAGAAGGAGGAGGGCTGAGTAATGGCAGCAGCTCTGTAGAAACAAAACTTAAGCAGCAGCGAAAGCAGTAGAAGTCGGGCTTGTGTCGAAAGGCTCAGAGACGGAGTTGGTTCTTTGGAGCGGTTTGGAGGAAGAAGAGGGGAAATAACGGGTGGAACGTTGTGGTCTAGTCTCCAAGGGTTCTAAAAAGTTAAAGGCGAGCCCGAGTTTCGAAGTGGGGACAGAGGAGAAGAACGAAGGGGCTGCTTCGTGTTTTCGCTGCCACGGCCGGGATTATAAAGAAGTTTTTGTGGAGGCGGAACGTGAGCATTGCTTCGTTGGATTTGCCTGCTTGGTTATGTTTTTAAATTTTTAAATCTGGATATCTCTCCTTTCAGAATCCTTTTTTATATATACAGTTACTCCCCACTTATATTGTTACAGTGTGTTCCTCTTCTCTCGCTACGGTAACAGTTTTATTGCTGCGATACAAGTTTTAATATCAGTTTCTAGTGGTGCGTTTTGGTTTCTCTTTGTATTATTGAGGATTTGATTTCTACAAGCAAGATTGGATGGGGGGAAAGTTTTCTCTTTTGTGTCTTAACAATTGGATTATAAGTTTCCAAGGATTTATTGGCATTTTTTGGGTTTTTGCTGGCTGTGGATCATAACAATTTTTTATAGAATTTTTAATCAAGAACAAGGGGCTATAATTATCATTGGCTACTTTGGCATCATCAAGTATAAGTATTGGTTCCCGATAATTGGATTATATATTTTTGAAAACTTTTATTACTGGAATTTATTGGTGTTTTTGGATTCCTGCTGGCTGTGGAATAGAATAATTAAATTTTTGTTAAATTTTTAACTAAGCCAAAGGATTACAATTATTATTGATTATAATATTTGCAGCACTTGAACAGGTTCAAGGGGAGGTTTCAGCGAGAGTCAAGAGTATTGCAGCATTGAAGCTTTTAGTCAACGTTACTATGGATAAGGTTACAAGAGGAAAGGCAAAGGAGGAGGAGCCTGCAGTGAAACCTAAGAGGAAGGATAAAGCACCAGTGGAGGAGACCCCTCCATCAGCATCAGCATCACCTGAACCCTATGATCAGACTCAAATTATGGTTGAATTTGGCAAATTGTTTCAGAAATTTGAGAAGATGGAAGAGGCAAGAGTGAAGGATAAAAATGAGATGTTGAAAAAACAGGATAAGGTGGTTACAACTGTGGTGGATTTCTCCAAAAAAGTTGAATTAAGCTTGCAAAAAATAGAAGGAAATGTTAAGTTGGTGCAAAATGAGGTGAAAAGTATGAAAGGTGAAATAAAAGAGACTCAGAAAGGTGTGAGGGAGAATAAGATGAAAATGGATGAGCATGAAAAAAGAATAGATGTTATGGAAGAATTGATGAGGAAACAGAATATTGTGATACGTCATTTGATTGAAAGGACGCCAGATCAGCTAAGAGATAGAGTTGTCCAGTGGTTAAATAACTTGAAAATGGGAAAGGATTTTGTCCAGGAGGATATAGTAAGTGCATATAGAGTGGGTCCAAGAAGGGGAAAAGTTGCTCAAAGAAATGTTTTGGTTAAATTTGCAAATTGGGGTGATAAGCTTAGGGTAATGGCTTTTTAAAAACAAGCTGGGTCTGGCGCTCTGAAAATCGATGGTTCTGATGTTGAAGTTTATAATGACATTTCTATTAAGGAGCGAGCTTGGAGATACAAGATGAAACCGGTAACTAAATTGTTGACGAAAAAAGGTATAAGATATAATTGGAGATTTCCACAACAGTTAAGATTTTTCTATGAAAAAAATGCAGGTCATTGATGCAGGGACTGATCCATTGGAGTATTTGAGTTTGCTTGATTTGGTTAAGGTGGGTTCAGAGGATTGGCTAGCTCTTAGAAAAGATCTGTTGGAATCAGGTGGCATAAGAAGAGATTATGAGAGCGCAGAAGCGGGTGGAGCCACAGGCGGAGGGCAACAGGGAGGAGAAGAGGAGAAGCTATCATTGATTGTGGTGGAGGAAGAGATAAGTAAGGTTTAGGGAGTAAAAGGGTCTATGAATTTTTATATGACACAAGGTTTATGTAAATTGGTTTTATAATAGGGAGGATGCACTAGAGCATTAAACTCCAAGCACATCTTGCATGTCCCCCCCTCCCCCCTTTGGAGAATGAAGGCGGCTTTTTTTTTTGAAGAAAGTGGGGAGGTTGGCTTTGTATTTTTTTTTGCTTTTTTAAAATTGTTATGGGTTAAAGGTAGCACGCCTAATAGAGAGCTTGGAAGAGAGTGAAGATGAGGTCGAATTAAAATATGAGAAGTATTAAAGTATTAACATGGAATGTAAAAGGTACAGGATCTGTTCTTAAGAGGAGGAGGTTAGAAGCGGCTTTGAGGAAGGATAGACCGGACATAGTCTTTCTACAGGAAACTCACCAAAAAAATCACAGGATACAAATACTTTTTTTTAGGGTGGATGCAACATTTTGAAAAGGCATTTGGTACATCAAAAGCAAGAGGAGTTGCAGTTTTGATTTCTACTAGACTAGGATTTGAGATAATAAAAAGTACAAATGTGTACAAATGTACAAATTGTACAATGTGACAAGGTGTGGGGTAGGTATTAAAGGCAAAATTTTGGGTAATTGGTGGGCTGCATTAGGATTGAAAGATTCCTGGAGAGAGATTAGGGGGCTGGAAAGGGTGTATTCTTACTTTTCACACATTCATAGCTTCTATTCTAGAATAGATTATATATTTGTATCTGAAAATTTGGTTAAAAATATTGAGGAGATTGAAATTGGCATTTTTCAGGATCAGATCATGCTAAAGTGGTTTTGGATTTGAGGTTACAGAATGACAGCAGGAGGAGGAATTGAAGATACGATCCCAGTTTATTCAAAGATCAAAAGTGTAAAGAACAAATTATAAAAAGTTGGATGGAAAGTTGGCCATGGAACGATAATGATGAGGTAAATTTTAATATTGTTTGGGATGCCATGAAGTCGGTTTTTAGAGGAGAATGTATAAAGTTAGCAAGTAATAGATATAAAAAATATAAGTTAGCACAGGATAAAAGTGAAAAAGAAATAAAACAGCTACAGGAAGAACATTCAAAAAACAAAGATAAGAATTTTTTTGCAAAATTACAGAGATTGAAAGTGTTATTGGTTAGTAAAGAAATAGAAAAGGTTAAAAGAGATTTAATTTATTTAAATAGGGAGTATTTTGAATTTAGTAATAAAATCTCAAGACTATTGGCAAAAGCGGCAAAAGCTAAAAGAGAAAAAAGAGAAATTGGAGTTTTGGTTAATGATCAAGGGGCAAGGTGTAATA
Organism: Bradypodion pumilum; assembly: GCA_035047305.1. Taxonomy (NCBI): domain Eukaryota; kingdom Metazoa; phylum Chordata; class Lepidosauria; order Squamata; family Chamaeleonidae; genus Bradypodion; species Bradypodion pumilum. Next base: position 137,745,742 of record JAWDJD010000005.1, read on the forward strand.
AGATCAGAGATAAGTGTAAAATTGTGAAGGAATTTTATCAAACTTTGTATGCAAAAAAAGAGATAGATGCGGAGAAGCTTAAAAAGCTTTTAGAGAGGCAAATAATGAGTGGAATAAAACAGGAGCATTGGGATAAAATGGAAGAGCAAGTCTCGAAAAAGGAGGTAATTGCGGGTTTGAAGTTGGGTAAAGCCCCAGGTGAGGATGGTTTGCCGGCTGACTTTTAAAGGAATTTAAAGATGTGATGGTATCAAAGTTAATGAAATTATATAATTATATATTAGATGGTGGGCAAATCCCGACTTCATGGTATAGGACTACGATTGTTTTGTTGCCAAAATTGGGAAAGAATTTGTAGAAGGTGGAATTGTATAGACCAATCTCTCTTATAAATCAAGATGCTAAGATCTTCACAGCAATATTGGCAAATCGTTTAAACAAGTTCATGGGGGAGTATATAAATGAAGATCAAGTGGGCTTTTTAAAAGGGAGGGATATGGCAGACTTGACCAGAAGAGTGTTAGATTTAATAGATAATGTGAATCAAATGAAAGAAAAAGTGGGATTAATATCTTTGGACATTTTTAAAGCATTTGATTCTCTACAATGGACCTCGATTAAGGAAATAATTAAAAGCTATGGATTTGGTGACAAATTTAGAAGAATAATTGATTTATTATATCAGAAAGGGATAGCCAGCATTAGAGTAAATGATGAGGTTACAGATGAGGTAAAGTTAGAGGCAGGTACTAGACAGGGCTGTCCTTTGTCTCCTATATTGCTTATCATGGCAATGGAAATATTGGCAAAAATGATAAGAGAGGATATAAAAATAGAAGGGATAATGGGTAATAAAATAAGTATGTATGCTGATGATACATTGATAATTGTTAAACATCCTGAGAGGGTTATGGACAGGATTAGAATAAAATTTGCGGAATTTGAGGATATCACAGGTTTGAAGATAAATTGGGACAAATCGGAAATGATGTTGTGTAATATGGGTGAAGGGGAAAGGAGGAAGATAAAGGGATTGAGTAATATTCAAATTAAAGATAAGTTGAAATATTTGGGGATACTTATATCAAACAATATGGAAGAGTTTAAAAAATTGAATTATGATAGCTTAAAAACGGAGATTAAGAATAGAATACAAAGTTTTCAAAAGTTGAAATTGTCATGGTTTGGGAGAATTGCACTTACTAAAATGATGTTGCTACCTAGAATTAATTTTTTATTTGATGCATTGGCAATTCAATTGAAAGACAAGGAAATTAATGAGTTTCAAAAGTTATTTAACAATTTTTGTAATGGAGGTAAAAAGTCTAGATTACCAAAAAAAATTATGGTATCTACCTCAGAAACAAGGTGGTTTAGAAATGCCGAATTTATTGGCATATTACCGTGCTTTTCAAATTAAGAATGTAGTGAAGATCTTGACAAGGGAAAAAATAATTTGGGAGGAGATGGAGATGAAAGATTTTAGGAATATAGGCAAAATGATCTTTTTGGGAGGAAAGGTAGGAAAGTTAGCTATTAATAATACAATGATGAAGGGTGTTATGAGTGTGTGGAAAAGGTTAAAGAACGATTTAGCCCCAAATTTATCTCAAATCTTGGAACTAGCAGATATGGCTTGTTTTCCGTTAAAAATAGATAAAGAAACAAAGGAAATATTGGGGGAAAATGAAGTTTCCTTGGTGAAAGACTGGCTACGGATTTGTAGAGTTGAAAGTAGGAAGAAAAAGTTGTTTGAACAGTTGAAATTGAATTGGTGTCAGATAATGAAGGTTAATAATTGGAATGGCAAATATGCAAGAGAATTAGATATAGAGAAAAGACGGAGTTTGAAGAATTGGTTTTAAAAATTAGGAAAGGTGACAGAAGTATCAAAGGCCTAGTAAGCAAACTTTACGCTTTAATAAATAGGGAAGGTGATCCGCAGGAGGACCTGAAATTGAAGTGGAAACAGGATTTGAATATAAAGATAGAAAAAAAAATGTATGGAGACATAAGTGGAAAAAGAGGATAATGAGAACTTTGTCAGTTAGAATTAAAGAGCATGATTATAAAATGTTGTGGAGATGGTATCTAACACCAGTGAGGTTACACCAGATTGATAACAAAAAGGATAATTTATGCTGGAGATGTAAAGATACTACAGGAACTTATGAACATATGTGGTGGGGCTGTAAAATGATAAAGGATTTTTGGAGTAGAATAGAAAAAGAGATTAATGAAATATTGGGTAAAAAGATCAAACTTGTGTCAGGTACAGATGTGGATAGTATGAATTTAAAGAAGAAGGAAAAAGAGTTATTAGAAATAATGTTAACAACGGGTAGACAATGTATCGCTAGACATTGGAAAAATGATGTAATTATACAGACGGAGGAATGGTACAAAGAAATGTGGAATTTAGCATTGAATGATAAACTGACATGGGAGATAAAAGAAAAAAGGGATAAATTGAAAGTGAATAGATTTTGGAATATTTGGAAACCCTTTGTGGATCATTCATTTGTGGGTTTAGAAAGAAACAGAACTGTAGTTTTTGGAGGTAAATAATGAGATATTCTGAGCTTTCCAAGGCAATGTAAATAAAACACAGGGTGTATTATATGTGAAATTTGGTTTTCGATAGTTGTACCTAAATTAAAATATTATTGAACTGCGTAATGGGAATGGATTTAGTGGCAGTGTAGGTTAGATGTTAACTACTAAATCATAATTAAATATTAATCATTTCTTTTTTATGGGATGTTTCAATATAAGGATGGGTATAAAAATGTATTGGATCAATTATCGGATATGTTGATTATTTTTGTGAAATATATGTATTTTTATGATGTATTGTTTTTGTATGTTTGTATATTTTTGAAAAATCTAATAAAAATTTTATATAAAAAAGAGAAGAATGAAATGGTTTCACCTTCTGGAATTTACTGTCCTGAAGCATGTTAGTGCTACCCAATTAATGGTCATGGACCTAACCGTGTATAAAGGTCCCTGTGGAATTCCTCATAGTACAGGTGAAACTCGGAAAATTAGAATATCATGCACATGTTCATTCATTTCACTTAAAAGGTGAAACAAATATATGAGATAGACTCACTACATGCAAAGCGAGATATGTAATGCCTTAATTCGTTATAATTGTGATGATCATGGCGTACAGCATACATGAGATTATGTAATGATTATGGGGTACATGAGATTGGGGGGTTGGGGTTTTCATTGTCATGATTCCATGACAAGATGACATTATTTTATGTTATTAATCATAGTTTCATGTATGTTATCATGTAGAGATGCTATGTAGTTAATTTCGTTTAATTCTGAGTAAGTACACTTAGCCTAAGTGCACCCATTTTACCATCTGCAGCACAGCGTTGCTTATTTTCACCTAGTGATTTTCATGTCTTGCACTGCCATGGCTTGCAAGCGGCGACAAAGACAACTGTGTTGGCAGCAGCACTGCCATTTTGCTTCCTCCACGACGACCTTTATGAAGTGACATTCAGTGTGCTTTGGTGGCAGCAGTGGTGAAGCAGTGACCGTAAAAATGCTGATTAAATTTTGGAAATAGTTCTGAATAGGAAACTTCTAGAATGCTCAGAAGGAGTTTAAGAAAAACTCTTGAAATTTCTTGGCTCAACCGCAGAGCCTGCCCCAAAAGTTACATTTCTGAGGGATTGTTGTAGTTACCCTTTCTTATTACTGCAGAAGATACTTATAATAAGCAGTGTAGTGGATATTGGGGTGGGCGGGGTGGGTGGGAAGCATTGTGTCCTCCTTCAGGAAAAATGTAAGATAATGCTGTGCCATAATTTGCCCTCCAGTTTCCCAATGGGTTTTTCATCCATGGAAGATGCTTTGAATGTGTTTTGTCTCATCTGAAGAACCCTTTTCAAATTTAATGTGGTTATATTTTTGAGTTTACAATAGTACTGCAAGGTGGACAAGAATGGTAAAGGTAAAGGTCACCCTTGCTGGAAAGCCTGTTGTATCTGACTCTAGGGTTCAGTGATCATCTCTGTTTATAGCCGAAGAGATCTGCAGACATTTCCACGAACATGTGGCAGGCATGTCTAGACACCGGAGTGAACGGAATGCTGTTTACCTTCCCACCAAAGTGTTACCTATTTATCTACTTGCAATTTCTTGCAAGAATACCACATGTTTTATTTTTCTTCTTTCACATCTCTTTTCACCTCTACGGTTCCCTGGACTTCCATTCTTTGTGATCTAAAAAAGCACCATGGGAGCTACTGGCATTTTTTAAGGCCTTTAAATTAAATACATTATGGAAAACTGTGGAGGTGCCACGGGGGTAAATGGACAGTGAAAGTCTAAGTGTTTATATAATATTCTCAAGCTACAACATAAGCAAGATAACCACAAGAACCTGAACTTTACCCATAAGAATTTATCTAAAATGTCTCCTTCTTTAACAATTTCTTTTCTAACACATTAAAAGAAGAGTCAAATTCTCACATGATAGATCTTCAACACAGCACTAGCCATAGGAAAAGTCAAAGACCAATTGGACAAACTGGGGATGGATGAAGAAGCAAGAGGGATAGAGTGAAGGCTAACTAGTAAATTAATTAAAACTAAGATTACAAGAGTCAACAATGGTATAAGAAGTTTTTTTTATAATTTTTATTGGGTTTTTGACATAAGTTCAATATATAAAGACAAACATCAAAATCACATACAATAATAAAAACAACAACAATTCATAACTCTATACTTCAGTTATGACTCGGCATTATATTACTTCCCCCTTCCATTTCCCTCCTTAATCTTATAATTGTATTTATTAGTGCTATATTTTTATATATTACCAAATTTAAATTTAAATTTTTCACCATCTCAATATACATTTCATAATCTCTATTATATCATATATCCACCAAGTCACACTTCTAACTCATGATTTCAGTACAAAAATAACATAACTAAATATAAAAATGAAAAATTTAACCAAAGATAAAGAAAAAAAGAAAAGACTAACCACCATGTGTTATTTACATTGCCCTGGAGAGCACGGAGTAACTCAGTAAGATCATTCCCAAAAGCTCTTGTGAGCAGGTACAGGTCTATTCAACTCTTCTCCCTTCAATGAGTAATCCACAAAGGTTTTCCAAACCTTCCAGAATCTATTTTCTTTAATAATACCCTTTTTCATATTTATCTCATGTGTTAATTTATCATTCAATGCTAAATCCCACATTTTCTTATACCATTTCTCAATTTTTATATTGACTTCATTTTTCCATTATCTCGCAATACACATTCTACCTGTTGTCAGCATTATTTCTAATAGCACTTTTTATCTTTGCTTAAATTTATATCTTCCACATCTGTCAACATAATGGTATTTGAACCCAGTTTGATTTTTGTTCCCATAATTTCACTTATCTCGTTCTCAATTCCTTCCCAAAAATTCTTTACCACACTGCAACTCCACCACATATGTTCATATGTACCCAGTGCACTCTTATAACGCCAACACATTTTATCATTCTTTTTGTTTATCTGATGTAATCTCACTGGGGTCAAATACCATCTCCACAACGTTTTATAATTGTGCTCCTTTACTCTAACCGACAGAGTTCTCATAATTCTTTTCTTCCATTTATTTTTCCAATCTTGATCCTCTATCTTTATCTCTAGTTCCTGTTCCCATCTTGCTTTCAATTCCTCCTGTGGATTACCTTCCTTGTTTATCATTGTGTATATTTTGCTCACCAGCCCCTTTATTCCTCTTTGTCCCTTTCTTATTTTTAAAACTAATTCTTCAAACTCTGTCCTCCCTCTTTCTAATCCAGCTTCATTCATACATTTACAATTCCACTTGTTTACCATCCCTATCTGAAACCAATTCAGTTTCAATTGTGAATACAAATTTGTTTTTCTCTCATTATCTCTACAGGCCCGTATCCAATCTTTCAACAGGAAAACTTCATTCTTATCTAGTACTTCTTTAATCCTTTTATTAATTTTTATTGGAAAATTTGCAATGTCCTCCAATTCAATAACAGGGGAAGTATCTGGTACCAACACCTTCCTCACTTTTTTCCATATTCCTAATATTGTCTTCATCATTTTATTTTTAATATCTACTTTCCCAATACCACCTCCTAAAAAGACTATTTTTCCCATATGACAAAGTTCTTTCATTTCAATTTCTTCCCAAATTGCCTTTTCCCTTGCTAAGATCTTCACAACGTTCTTGATTTGAAATGCTAGATAGTATATCATTAAATTTGGGATTCCCAATCCCCCGTCTTTCTGGGATAAGTACCAAAACTTTTTAGCCAATCTGGGTCTTTTCCCCCCGTTACAAAAACTATTAACCATTGTTTGAAACTCATTAATTTCCTTATCCTTAAGTTGAATTGGGAGTGCATCAAATAAAAAATTAATTCTTGGTAATAACATCATTTTGCTTATTGCTATTCTTCCAAACCAAGACAGCCTCAATCTTTGTAACCCCTGTATTCTAACCTTAATTTCTTTTTTCAATTTTACATAGTTCAATTTCTTAAGGTCTTCAAATTTATTTGAAATATTTATCCCTACGTATTTCAAATTATCCTTGATTTGTAGGTTACTCTTTCCCGTTATCTTTTGTTGATCTTCTTTACTCATATTACATAATATCATTTCTGATTTATCCCAATTTATTCTCAAACCCATGATATCTTCAAAATCCTTTAATAACACTTGTATTCTGTCCAATGCCTTTACAGGATGTTTAGTTATTATCAAAGTATCATCCGCATAGAGATTTATCTTATTACCTAAGACCCCATCTATTTCTTTATCTTCCCTTATAGCTTTTGCCAGCATTTCCATTGCCATAATAAATAGAATTGGGGAAAGTGGGCAGCCCTGCCTGGTACCTGCTTCTAATTTCACTTCTTCTGTGTCCTCATTATTTACTCTAACTATTGCAGTACCTTGCTGATATAGTTGTTCAATTGTCTTCCTAAATTTATCTCCAAATCCATAACATTTGATTATCTCGTTAATTGTTACCCATTGTAAAGAATCAAATGCCTTAAAAATATCCAATGATAATAATCCTACTTTTTCTTTTGTTTGCCCTACCACATCTATTAAATCTATAACTCTTCTGGTCAAATCTGACATATGTCTACCTTTCAAAAAACCAACCTGATCCTCATTTATGTAGTTACCCATAAAATTATTCAATCTGTTGGCCAATATCGCTGTGAAGATCTTAGCATCTTGATTTATCAATGAGATTGGTCTATATGATTCAACATTTTCCAAATCCTTCCCGGGTTTTTGCAATAACACTATTATAGTCCTATACCATGAAGTCGGAATTTGTCCACCTTCCATTATATAATTATAAAGTTTAGTCAATTTTGGAACCACTAAATCTTTAAACTTCTTATATAACTTGGCCGGTAACCCATCTTCTCCAGGTACTTTATCCGTTTTAATCTAGCAATAACCTCTTTTATTTCCTTTTCCGTTATCCGGTCTTCCATTCTGTTCCGGTGTTCCTGATCTATCTTGTTAATTATTTGTTTCTCCAATTGTTTTTTTTTAAATTTCATCTCATCTATCTTCTTTTTTGCATATACATCCTGATAAAAATCTTTCACAATTTTACATTTATCTCCGGTTCTATTACATCTGACCCCATCTTTATTAATCAAAACTCCAATTTCTCTTTTTTCTCTCTTTTATTTTGCGGCCCTTGCTAATAGTTTTGAATTCTTATTACTCTACTCAAAATATTCTCTTTTTAAGTATACCAGATCTCTTTTTACCTTGTCTATGTCTTTTCCTATCAATTCAGTCTTTAATCTTTGCATATTATCAAATACCTTCTTATCCTTAGTTCTTGCATGCTGTTCTTGTAAATATTTTATCTCATTCTCAATTTTATCTTGCGCCACTTTACGTTGTTTATTTCTAATACTAGCCAATTTAATACTCTCCCCTCTAAAAACTGACTTCATGGCATCCCATACCACATTAAAATTCACCTCATCCGTGTCGTTCCAATACCAACTCTCCTTCCAATTCTCCATTATTTGTTCTTTAATTTTAGGTTCCTTATATAGTTTAGCATCATATCTCCATACCCTTCTCTTATTTCCCCGATCCTCTATCCTCAGTTCTATCATCATTTTTGCATGATCTGATTCCTTGAAGATACCTACGTCTACCTCGTCAATACTTTTAATTATATTCTCTAATACAAATATATAATCTATTCTGGAATATGAATTATGTACATGTGAAAAATAAGTGTAGACCCTTTCCGACCCCTTAAACTCTCTCCATGTATCCTTCAACCCTAATGCTGCCAACCAATTATCCAAAATCGGCTTCTTAGTTCTTTTTCCACATCTTAATATATTTCTACAATCTAAATTTGACCTTATTAAATTAAAGTCTCCAGCCACTATCATTTTTCTCGTTCTCTTTCTCTAATATTTTATACATTTTCTCTAAAAAAAAAAGCTCTTGCTGGTCATTTCGGGCATATATATTCACCAATGTTACTTCTTCATCAATCTTTCCTTTTACAATCAGATACCTAACCTCTGGATCGGAAATACTACTCATCATTTCAAAACCCACCCGAGTCAAAATCAAAATAGCCACCCCTCTTGCCTTTGAGGTGCCAAATGATTTTTCGTAATATTACATCCATTTTAAGAATATCTTATTTGTGTCATGAGATATTTGATGAGTTTCCTGGAGAAAGACAACATCCGGCCTGTCCCTTCTTAGGGCTGACTGAATTCTTCCCCTCTTAACTTGAGACCCTGTACCCTTCACATTCCACGTTAAAACCTTAATATTTCTCATAACTTAAGACTTAAAGCTCCTCTATAACCTCCAATTTCTCCAATAGGCGTGCACCTTTCCCTACAATTAAAACTAAACCTACTACATAAAACATTCATCTCTACCCTCCCCACCTTTTCTTACCCCAAAAGCCGCCTTTGTACCCAAAGAGAGGGAGGGGGGAACGTGGAAGATGTGTCTTCTTATAATAAAGAAATGTTCCAGCGCTATTACACTAATACATTTAAACTTCTACCCCTCTTTTAAGATTTAAGAACTTCTCTCTCCCCCACTCGTTCTATCTTAAGATCTCTCCTCCAGATACTTCACCCTTCTCCTACCCCTTTCTTTACCTTTGATCCTTCCTCCCCCCAACCGCACCCTCCTGTTCTGAGCCTCCGTAATCTCTTCTTATTCCTCCAGACTCTAACAGATCCTTCCTTAATGTCAGCCACTCTCTTGAAGACACTTCAACCAAGTCAATTGAGCTCAAATAATCAAGTGCATCCGTTTCTAAATCAATTACATGCATTTTCTTATCATGAAAGAATCTTAACTGCTGTGGAAATCTCCAATTGTATTTTATCCCTCGTAGAATCAACAGTTTAGTCACTTGTTTCATTTTATATTGCCAAACACGTTCATTAACTGCAATATCGTTGTATACCTCCACATCGTTCCCATCAATTTTCAAAACACCTGACCCAGCTTGTTTTATAATACTTGTCTCCCCAATTTGTAAATTTGACCAAAACATTTCTCGGAGCACTTTTCCCTCTTCTCGTAACCAATCTATAAACATTTGCAATATCTTCATTAACAAAATCTTTCCCCAGTTTCAAATTATTCAGCCAATCAATTATTCTATCCTTCAGCTGGTCAGGTGTTTTTTCCACCAGATGACGTATCACAATATTCTGCTTTCTCATCATCTCTTCCACCATATCAAACCTTTTCTCTTGGACCTCTCCTTTCAATTTAACTTCTTCATTCTCTTCATGCAATCCTTTCATATCTGTTTGCATCAATTTCATATCCTTTTGCATCAAATTAACATTTGTTTTCATCTTTTGAAAAGTAAAATCAACTTTATGAGCAAAATCTTGAAACATTGTAGCCAGTTTGTCTTGCTTTCCCATAATTTCATTTTTATCTTTCCCCCTTGCCTCATTAATATCCCTGAAACCTTTCACATTTGCCTCCTCCATTCGTTCAAATTTCTGAAACAATTTACCCATTTCAACCATTAATTGCATTTGGTCCATTACTGCAGGCTCTGGTGACGGTGTTGATGAAGGTGCATCTTCAGCAGCGGCCTTCTCTTTCTTCTTAAGTCTCACCACCTCCTCCTCCCTTCCTTTCCCTTTCACAAATTTATCCATTGTGGCGTCGATTAACAGTTTCAAAGCAGCTTCAAAGTCCCCAATTTCTTGATCTAGGTCCAGTATCAATTGATTAAACAAACAAATGAAATTCCTAAATTACTCCACTCACTTTGTATAAATTTGTATAAATTTGGTCCCAACAAACGTTTTTTATTCCAATAAAAAAAGAAAAAAACCACTGCAATTTTCTTATAATCCAAAATCATTATCTTTTCCAAGCACCGAAATTTGAATAAAAATCTGGAACTATGTTAGAAAAAACAAAACAACCACTCCCCCCCCCCCACTAAAGTCCATCTTATATAACACTGCCAAATTATTAGAGGAAAAGCAAGCCCAAAAAATAAGGTTGATTCTTATTATAACTCCAAGAAGAAAGTATCGAATCACAGTGTCCCAATTACAAGACTGTATCCACTTGCATCTGTCTGTAAGCAGCTCAAAACAGCAGGGCAGCAGATTCAAAAACAACCACTGTATATCCAAATGTATTGAAGTATATCCAAGCTCCCTCTCTTCTCGCTGATCCCGTTGATCCCATTCGCCACAATCTGTTATAATCCAATTGCAATGTTGTATCCAAATTTCATGAGGGGGAAAAATCGGCAACAATATATCCAAACAAAGAAGGAGGAGAGGAGAGAAATAGAGGGGGAAAAAAACAATCTTGTAATCCACTCAGCACTTTCTCTGTTCGAAACTCAGCTTGTTCAAAATAGAAAGGGAGGAGCAATCCAAAATAAAAATCCACCAAGATGGAGAGTGAAAGCAAGCAAAAAAATATTACTTGAGGGGAAAAGAAAAATATGCACAATTGAATATTTATAGTGAAAAAACAATAACCCCAGAATCCACAGTATCTTTGCAGTGCCTGAGAACCTCCGGGGCCAAGACCGATCTCACCCCTCCTCCTCCTCAGCCCGAACTCCCAAAAACCTTCTGTCTGTCTTCCAATCTTTGCACTATCGCTTCCCTTCTTTCTCCTTATTCTTTCTTCAACCTTCTCAGCACCCTCTCTAGTCCTCTCAAACTACTCTCAAAAATCTCCGTACTTCCTTCTCCCTCTCCGCTTTCACTTAACTTTTGATTTCACCACTGCCTTTACTCGGCCTTTGCCTTCTCACTCTCTCTCTCTCGACTTTCTCCCTCCTTCATCACTTGCCTTTCCGCAACCGGGCTCTCATTGCCTCAGTCCTCAGAGGTCCCACCGTCCGCCACGTCCTCTTTCAGCCTGTCTTTAACTTTTCATAAACTTTTCTAGTTTCCCTCCTCGGATGTCTCGCCCGCCCGCAGCACGGCTGGCTTGGCCCCGGCTTCTGCCGTTTGCCTTACCAGTCGTCTCCGCTCCACACGCTTCGACTCCGGGAAATGATGACCAAAGAAAAACTCCTTAATTTAGACGGGTATAGATCTCATTGTTGATGGGTTTTAAAAAGTTTTTTATATGGTAGATCTCTTTTATATCCACATTGTGTAGCGCGAGCTGTTAAAGAGGATGTTAATCCTTTGCCATCTTGGCCACGCCCCCATAAGAAGTCTGAGAAAGAAATTGTGTTTGAGATTAAGGAAGCAGGAACAGGAGCTGTTTCAAGTTTAGAGAAACACAAGGAAATAAGTGTAATTCTCTGATTCAATATTACCAACTCAGCATTACAGTTTTAAAAAAATATCACAGGCTGATTTTGCCTGCAAAGTTGAGAGAGAAGGCAGTAAGTTAGTTTTGACCACCAATGTAACATAGCAGATATTATACATTAAGTATCAGAATACAGTACAGTACTTCATTATAAAACAAATCCAGTTTTCATAGCAGCAAAAAAGTGAAGGGGAAAAAGAGAAAGAAATAAACAATTGTTTCTGTATCTATTTGTTTCAGTTTTTCACTGAAAGATGGCATAAAAGTTCACCACATAAATAAACTTGTAGGAATCGGGGCTGCAGAGGGCCGGAGGTCCCGGAGGAGACTGATCAAGAAACGATACGAGGCAGTATGGAGGAGGATAAGATCAGTGGTTTATTGAGGAAAAGGCATAACCATTTATAGATCAGAAGGCAAGGTAGAAAAAACCGTCACCCAACCTATTTACCTATTTACTCTCACCTATTTACTCAGGTTAATTGGGAATCTCTCGGGGGGAAGTTAATTAGTGCGGACAAACACTGGCTGGGACAACACCATTGTTTTGGGCTTAGACTAAGGCAATCATGACTCCTGTTTGCTTCTGGGATGAGACTGAGACTCGGAGATGAGGGATTACTCTAATGGGTAACGTATTTGCTTTCTCAGCAGGTCCGCTGGTCAGGTCAGGTAATTGGGTGAATCAAACCCTATAATTTATCCACCCCCCTTAATTTGGGTGCTCGCAGAGCCCACGGGCCAGGGAGCCTTTCTCCCGAAAGTGGCCTCTGCCGGGCCGTTCCGTGCCCACGGGGGCACGAGGAATCCACATCAACTGATCTTTAAAAATTTAAAAACAAGAAAATAGCAGATTCTATTCTAATGCTAGGCTTATTCCCAGAATCCTTGCTAAGATTAGAATACTGCTTATGGGAACTATAAACAATTCCAATTATCTTGTTAAAATGCACTGAAAATCACATAATAAATTAATCTTCACTCCTGACTGAGCAACAATAAATCTTTTGTTTTGTCTGGACAACTGGCCACTTTTATTCAAACTCTGAAATATAGGGCTTTTCCAGAAGTGAAACAGTAACAAGATGTTTCTCTTTCCTGGTGAAAGCACAGCAATGTCATTCTTAGTAAATGCATTGAGGTACTCTTGCGAGAACTACATGTCCATTGCCTTAAAAATGGGGCCAGCAGGGTTCTCCAGCAGTGTACATAGGCATAGATTTTACAATCCAAGCACTGTCCCTACTTCGACATGGAACTGACAATACAAGAGATCATTAGTATTTGTACAGACCCACGGGAATGCCTAACAATGGCCCAAGATTACAAAGCAAGCTATTTAATGCATCTCTTCACATACTTTAAAATAAAACCAATTTAAAATGAACAGATTAAAGCAACACTGATTTTAACATAAGCCATTTTATATGAAACTAGCATGGGTAGCCCGGCGATGCCGGGCTTTTTTTGGGGTTTTTTTTTTAAATAAAACAATGCCTTTTTTGGGAGGGGGTTTAATAAACACTCCTGCACCACACGTGGAAGTGCCATGTGGTGGAGGAAGGGCAAAATGTCCATCCGGCCCCCAAAGCTGTCTGAGGGAGTGTGTCCTATCGTGTTGGATACTAAAGGCTTTCGTTTATTTGTTGAAGCAATGGTGATGTGCTGTTTTAAATGGTGGTGTATTTTTTTTTGAATAATATTATTTATTTTTAAATTTAATTTTGTTTTTTAAAATGTTCCTTATTTGTTGTTTTGGTTTTTCATAGTGAAAAGTGGCTTTATTTTGGTAATTTTTGAGATTAGTGTGGTTTTTTTTTGAATGTTTGTATAAATTATGTTATTAAATGTAGAATTATTATGTTTTCAATATTGTAGAATTTTGTTTCTGTTTTGGCCACTGGGTGGTGGTGTTGAGCTTTTGAGCTGTAAGTTTCCTCTTTCTCATTTGTGTTCTGGTTCTCGTAGTAGGAAGACGTCTTTTTGTCAGGTATGTGGGGGTTTTTTTGGGGGGAGGGGTTGGGGGTTGATTCTTTTTGGGGGGTGTATGTGTGTGTTTATCTTCTTCATATTTGGCTGTTTGTTTGTTTATTGTTTTGGTTTTGGTGTGTTTTTGAATGGTTTTGTTTTGTGATTGTTTGTGTTTTTTCAAGTGTGTGTGTGTGTGTGGGGGGTGGCTTTCTTTCTCGCAGGCCATGCTGGATGGCCCGTGGGAAGGAAGGCCAATTGCGGGGATGTTTTTTTTCCCCATGGGCCATGCTGGATGGCCCGTGGGAAGGATAGGCATTTGCGGGGAGGCTTTCTTTCCCACGGGCCATACTTGCTGGCCCATGGGAAGGAAGGGCAGAGGCAGTGGGGTGTTCATTCTTTTTTCCCGCGGGCCATACTGGCTGGCCCGGTGGGAAAGAAGGGCAGTTGCGGGGGCTGGGTGGGTGGGTTTTTTGCTTTAAGTTTTGGTGCTGTGGCTGGCCCTTCGAAGGGAAGGGCAGCGGCGGCCGGTGGTGCATTATTTTTTTGTTTGTTTCTCGTTTTTTTGGCCCGCCGGCTGGCCCTTCGATCGGAAGGGCCATGGTGGCGGTGGGGGGGGGGTTCCCCCACGGGCCATGCTGGCTCGGCGGTGGGCTTTTTTTAACTGTTATTTTTTGTGCGCCGGCCCTTCGAACGGAAGAGTAGCGGCGGCGGGTTCTTCCCCCCCCCCCCACGGGCCATGCTGGCTCGCCCGTGGGGTTGAATGGTTGCGGAGGCGGGTTTTTTTTAGTTTTGTTTTTGCACGCCGGCTGCCTCCTCGTTCTGCTCGCACATTGCGCGCAGGACGCTGGGGCTTGTAGTAATGTGTTGGTGCTTTGTGTTTGTGCTGCGTTTTTTTAAAATCCTTTTCTTTTGATTGGCTGCGGCGCGTGTTCGAACGCTGCTCCGTGCGAGAGCCTCTCAGCCTGATTGGCTCTGGCGCGGCGCGGCGCAAGGACTTTCGGGACGTGAAGTTCTTTACGTTTCTTGCCGTTAGTGGGGCTGATGCCCCAATCGCGATTTTTTAAACCATTCGTTGACCTGCGTAGGCACTTAGCCCGTGCTCTCGAAGGGAGGGAACGGGTAAGTAAGGCGACGTATAGCAGCCCATAGCCCATTCCAACGGTGAACACTTGGTTTTATAGGTTAAGATATGAAATTAATTACTTTTTTATATATTTGGTAAACTCATCCCACTGAGGAATGGCAAAGAAGAAAAGATTATACCTATGTACACAGTAATGATATTGGTCTATCTATACATGTCTAATTTGTACAGAGGTTCTTGTACAATTAATGGCTTTCAGACAATCGACAAAGTCTGCTATACATAATTCACCTAAAAATACAAAACAGGTTTTATTCTGGTTTTCCTGGACTGATAGAGAAGACGGCAGAGGAACACGATGAGACTTCCAGTGCCAAACCTCTTTTCCCTGTATCCAATGCACTCAGATCTGCTAATCTGATCAATCATAGCGAGAGATGGGAAAATCAATCCATTCTCTGTCTCTCTTTCTCTGTGTATTTAATAGCTCTTTAATGGC
The DNA here is from genome assembly GCA_035047305.1 of Bradypodion pumilum. Classification (NCBI taxonomy): domain Eukaryota; kingdom Metazoa; phylum Chordata; class Lepidosauria; order Squamata; family Chamaeleonidae; genus Bradypodion; species Bradypodion pumilum. The sequence continues at coordinate 137,761,164 of JAWDJD010000005.1, forward strand.
TTCTAAAAATAACCACAGCACCATTTGAAGAAAGTGATCAGAAGATAGCTTCATAAATACACATGTCCTTCCAGCAAGTGTTAAAAATAGCTGTGAAAAAGATCATCTCAATTAGCATATGACACCACTATCACCCTATTAGAGGTCTACTCTCCTGGTCTATGCCACCAGTATGAAACAGGGGCCACTTTTGACAGTGCTTAAACTGCTTACAAACAAATCTGGCATTTCACTGAAAGCACCTTTGTGTGCTTCTGATATGATTTTAAAAAAACCTGATTCCTAGAATCCAATACAGCAATATTGTAGGAACACTGAAGTTAAGCACCATAACTGACTGACTCAGGGATGCCGTTCTCATTGCTAGTTTAATATATAATACAGGGCTAGTTTAGTATATAATACAGGGCCCCAATGCCAAGTCTCAGTATTTTTTGTTTTTCTCCAAGCAGTATCTAGTGCATTATTAACACTAAACAAATATTGGATAACTGCAATACACAACAATACAGTCTCAGTTTCAGTCATACAATGTATAAAGGCGGTCCTATCTTCAGTACATTAAAAAAGAAAACCAAGAGTAAACTGTCATGGTTATTTTTAGGAAGTCACATATTAGTTTTATCAGCATTCTTGTGAAACAAAAGATGATAAGGGGGTCTCTTTATCTGGAATGTTATAAGCATGCTACAATGAACATTATTTTTATTGCTATAGGAATAATTAAATCACCAAATTTTAATAGGTTTGAGAAAAAGACAGTCCAACCGGTTTAAGATCACTGATTTTAGTAAATTTAAGGGCATTTAGTTATGTGGTGGACTGCAGCCATTATTTTCTTCAACACTTTGAACGCCATAGTAAGAAAAAGAGTTCTTGCATTTTTTTTAAGATTTGTGCTGCATCTTTATTGAGCCTGGGTCATTTTAAAGGGGGAAAGGATGACTGAGCACATATTACATATGTATGTACCGTATTTTCCGGCGTATAAGATGACTTTTTAACCCCAAAAAATCTGTGCCAAAGTTGGGGGTCGTCTTATACGCCGGGTACTCTGGAGCCAGGGGCCGCCCGGTGGGGAAAGCCATTCACCGCCACTGCGCGAGGCCTCCGGAGCAAGGGGCTGCCAGGATACCACCACCCCCAGCCTTGCGGCGGAGGCGGTGAATGGCTTTCCCCGCCGGTCAGCTGCTGATCCTCCTCCTCCTCACCCCCCCTGGGGTGGTGGTATCCGGGCTGCCCCTTGCTCCGGAGGCCTCGCGCAGCGGCGGTGAATGGCTTTCCCCGCCGGGCGGCCCCTGGCTCCAGAGTACCCGGCCTTGCGGCGGAGGCGGTGAATGGCTTTCCCCGCCGGTCAGCTGCTGCTGCTCCTCCTCCTCCTCACCCCCGGCTGGGGGTGGTGGTGCGGAGGAGAAGGAGCATCAGCTGACTGGCGGGGAAAACCGAGGCCTCCGGACCAAGGGGCCGCCCGGATACCACCACCCTCAGCCTCGCGGCTGCGGCTGGCTCCCCCCCCCACCGGTCAGCTGCTGCTGCTCCTCCTCGCCCCCCAACCCCCGGCTGGGGAGGTGGTATCCACGAGCCGCGCCTCCCTGCCCCCTTCACCGGTGGGGAAGGTAAAAGGAGCCCCGTCAGGCTCAGAGACGCCGCAAGCCGCACCTCCCCACCCCCTTCACCGGCGGGGAAGGTAAAAGGAGCCCTGTCAGGCTTGGAGACACCATGAGCTGCACCTCCCCGCCCCCTTCACCGGCAGGGAAGGTAAAAGGAGCCCTGTCGGGCTCGGAGACACGACAAACCGCGCCTCCCCGCCCCCTTCACCGGCAGGGAAGGTAAAAGGAGCCCTGTCGGGCTTGGAGACACCTCGAGCCACGCCTCCCCACCCCCTTCACCGGCGGGGAATGTAAAAGGAGCCCTGTCGGGCTTGGAGACACCATGAGCCGCGCCTCCCCGCCCCCTTCACCGGCGGGGAAGGTAAAAGGAGCCCTGTCGGGCTTGGAGACACCACGAGCCGCGCCTCCCCGCCCCCTTCACCGGCGGGGAAGGTAAAAGGAGCTGGTGAAGAGGGCGGGGAGGTGCGGCTCACGGTGTCTCCAAGCCCAATGGGGCTCCTTTTACCTTCCCCGCCGGTGAAGGGGGCGGGGAGGTGTGCCTCACGGTGTCTCCAAGCCCAACGGGGCTCCTTTTACCTTCCCCACCGGTGAAGGAGGTGGGGAGGTGCGGCTCGCGGCGGCTCCGAACCCAACAGGGCTCCTTTTACCTTCCCCATCTGTGAAGGGGGCAGGGATGCCACGAGCCGCACCTCCCTGCCCCCTTCACCAGCGGGGAAGGTAAAAGGAGCCCTGTCAGGCTCGGAGACACCGTGAGCCGCACCTCCCCGCTCCTTTCACTGGCAGGGAAGGTAAAAGGAGCCCCGTCCGGGTCGGAGATGTCATTGCACTGTAGAGGAATAATACATTTTCAGAGGGGGAAGATTTCACACTACAGAGACCAGGACGAAATGAGCTCCTGTCTTTGTCCCAGATCCTGCCAACCTAGCAGTTCAAAAGCAAGAAATTGCAAGTAGATAAATAGGGAGCACATTGGTGGGAAGGTAAACAATGTTCCGGTGTCTAGTCATGCCTGCCACATGACCATGCAAACATCTGCAGAAGCAGACAGTGCTGGCTCTTCAACTTTGAAACCGAGATGAGCACTGAACTCTAGAGTCGGATATGACTGGCTTTCAAGCAAGGGAAACCATTACCTTTTGCACAGTGGTTAAACTTCTGTACTGCAGCTGAAACTGCTGACATTGTGCGTTCAATCCTGATGGGAATCAAGATTCACTCAGCCTTCCATCCTTTTGAGGTCTATAAAAAGAGTACCCAGCATGTTGGGGACAAAACTTAGTGGTTAAGGCGCTGAACTTGGAGACTGGAAGGTTGGGTTTCAATACCCAAAGGCTGCACTTGGGGCATGAAAGGAGCCTCATTCGGGCATCCCCTGAGTGGAGTTTCACCAGCAAAAATCTTTTCAACCCAGAGTAACCTCTGACATGAATTTATTATTGCGTACTAATTACTTTGTGAACCACCCAGAGAGTGCACTAAGCACTATGGGGTGGTACATAAGTGCAATTGCTTGCTCATTGCTATGTACACTTCCATACACCTGCTCCTCCAAGTTAAAAGTGTATCAATGCACTATGTTACAGCAGTTTGATATCATTTTAGTAGCTATGGTTTCATGGCTGGTATCCTGACAGCTGTCATTTGTAAGGATGGGATTTTTCTGATTGTTTGGACTACAAATCCCATCAACAGCCATTCTGAGAGTTCCATCTGCTTTATGGACACCTAAATATATTTTATGTAGAGAAAGATTCAACTGGAAAGCCTTGCGTAGAATTTCTGCCTAAGCTTCCTATTCCTGCCCTGGTTCTAACTGGGAGGCTTTTTTTCTCTTAACAGGAAGCTAGGTGGAGATAGTTTAACTCATAAAGTTAAACCACTGAATGTGTAAGGTAAAGGTTTCCCCTGCTCGAAAGCCAGTTGTATCTGACTCTAGGGTTCAGTGCTCATCTCTGTTTCAAAGCCGAAGAGCCATCTCTGTCTACTTCTGCAGACATTTCCGTGGTCATGTGGCAGGCATGACTAGACACCAGAGCGCATGGAATGCTGTTTACCTTTCCACTGAAGTAGTCCCTATTTATCTACTTGCAATTTCTTGCTTTCGAACTGCTAGGTTGGCAGGAGCTGGTAGAAAGACAGGAGATTATTCCATCCTGCAGTACTCGGGAATTGAACTGCTGACCTGCTGTCCTCCAGTCAGTGTCTTAGGCACTTGAGCCACTGCAGTGCACATCCCAAAGAAATGCTATTTTTTTCTGGCTTATCCACTTATGGATTCCGCGAGCACAATTGGCATAATGCGGCGGCTGGCAGAGGCCACTCCGGTCGAGAAGGCTCCTGGTCCATGGGCTCTGCGGGCCCAGAAATTGGGGGAGCGGATTAATAGTAATAATCATAGGGTTTATTCACCCGCATCTGACCTGACCAGCGATTCTGCTGAGGAAGCGAATCACTAAACTCCGTTACGCATTAGGCAATTACTCACTCGCAGTTAAGCCTAATCCTTGGTGCAAATAGTGGCCATATTTACCTTGGTGTAAACCCCGAACAATGGATTTCCCCTGTCAGTGTTTGCCTGAGTTAATTAACTTCCCCAAGAGAGATTCCCCATTAACCCGAGTAAATGGGTGATATGATTTTCTGTCAGATGACGATTGTATCACACGCTGCCTTGAATTCCTATAAATGATGATGTCTTTTCCTCAATAAACCACTGGTCTTCGCTCCATCTTGTCTCGTGTCGTTCCTTTGACCAGTCTCCTCCGGGATCCTAAGGGCCTCCTCACAGCCCCAATCCAACATCCACTTTAGGGGATAAGTGCAGAATGCCCTATCTGAGTCCTTCCTAATTTCAGAGAACTTGCAGAAAACAGAGAGGTTACATAGAAACCCATGCATACACTTGCTATTACTAACAAACTTGCCGCGAGCCGCACCTCCCCGCCCCTTTCACCGGCGGGGAAGGTAAAAGGGAGGCGTGGCTCGCAGCGGCTCCGAGCCCGATGGGACTCCTTTTACCTTCCCCGCTGGTGAAGGGAAATAGGTTATATATGTTGTAAGCCGCTTTGAGTGACACTTGTGTCAGGAAAGCGGGATAGAAATAAAACTTATTATTATTACCAAAAGGTAATATTAAAATATTAAATATTAATATTAAAAATGATGATGATAGTACTAATGGCATCCTGATTTATGGCCACCCTTCCCAGGGTTTCCTAGGTAGGGAGTCTCCAGATTTGAGTTTCCTTCCCTAAGCCTCTTTGGATTCTTGGGCCATTTGCCCAGCCCCCACCCCAAGCTGGCTTTCCCCGCCGGTCAGCTGCTCCTCCTCCTCCGCACCACCACCCTCAGCAGGTAAAGGGAGCCATCCCCAGCCCGGGAAGCTCCAAAGACGCCGCTGTTGGAAGAGGGGTAGTCACACGGCGAGTATATTGCAAACTCTATATTTTAACTAGAAAAGTTGGGGGTCGTCTTATACGCCCAGTCGCCTTATACGCCGGAAAATACGGTAATAACATAACAAGACTAACTTTGGTGTAAAAGAAGTCAAAACCTAGACGAGACAGCAGCAGCTAGACATACAGTTCTGATCAACTTGTAGAAGTGTTGCAATGGCTCCCAGGTGTTGGAGTGGCTGGCCGCAAGGAAGAAACGCAAGACAATCGTGCAGTGAAGTCCAGCCCCGATCTGGGTCGAGTGGCATGTATTTATTACCCTGCCTTGGGGTGATGCGCGCGTAGAATGCACGTGACCCCCTAATACAGAAGGCTTGCATATGTGGCGTTTTCCGGTGGTCCAGCTACAATGCCAGCTCTTGGAAGTTACCCTGGGGTTAATGGACAACTCGCACCTAATTACCTTGGGCTGGCGAAACCCATTGTTCCTGCCCTTTTGTGTATTGTGTATTGACTCCAGGTACCTAGCTTGTTCTGCTAACTGACACGGCTTGTTTGCCCAACTTAATCTGCAGCCAGAAGCGGAGGATTGTGTATTTCCTTTAGATCATCATCTTTGGTTTTTGCCCTGTTTCTATCGTAGCCATCAGCCAAGGTTTTATGATTTGCCCCCCAAACTAACTAACTAGCCTGTACCCCAATTGCCTTTCCAGCAAAGTCCGGTTGGTCCCCGGATCTGTTGAAGGCCAGGCGAACCCCTTGGGAAAGATTTGGCCAATTATTCCCGTGGGCAACCCACACAGAAGTTCTTTGAACTCTTTATAATGAAAGATGCTTAATAAAATGTATTTATATCTCTGAGGCATGTGGTCAACTGTATACTGAAATAAATGAATGCACAATTCTTCTTAAGTGTAAGCTGCATCTATCTCTGAGACACAACTGTATGTTTCTTTTAACCAGAATTTCAGAAAGTGTTGATAACAAAGTATGGCATTAGCCTTAAGATGCAAACCTTAAATTAGTTAGAGACTCTTTTAAATGTGCTTATTTGTATGTGTCTGTTTATAAGCTTTAAAATTAAAAAATGCTCATGGTTATTTATAAAAAGATAAAGTAATAGCAAACAGTCCAAAAACTTTTAGATAAATGACACAGCCAGACACAGCCAATATCAGCACAGAAGTATTTGAAAGGTACAGTAATGAAGATCAACAAATAAGGATAAAAAATTTCTTGGCAGGACTCTTGGTAGAAATTATTCCTGGGTTGTGACACCACCAACCGAAAAGGCTGCTCTGAGCTCACACAAATTTTACACGATGAATGATCAATTTAGAAGGCACCATAGTTGATCTTAAATAAAGAGGAAGAAGGTACAGGAAATATCCTAGGGACCGGAACATGTCTAACATTTTGTTACCAATAATCTGCACCTAGAACTCATCTCAGAAGCAAACGGAAAGTTGAGGAATAAGAGCTTGAACTACCACTACCCCCACTAGGAGCTAGCAATATTTTTTCAGCTTTCAAACATCAGAGAGATTTCATTACGTATCTGTCCTGCCCAGAGGTGATCAACAAATAGCCAAGTCCAAGGGTCACAGCCAATGTGTCTGATGCAAAATATGTCAATTGCATCATTGTCTACTGAACACAGGGCCTGAGTACATGGCTTATTAAAATTTTGGCATTCAAAAGAACTCTCAATTTATTTGGTCTTGCTTGTCCTACCCACTGATTCGCCACTACAGTAACTGTAAATTACTCCTCTTCCTGTTTTATAGTTGACTACCAAATATGTATTTGATGAAAATGTGATGGATTTTTTTCCTCACAAAGTTTGTTTGAAACTGGGTGCATCTGAATGACAAACTTTGCAAAATACCGTACAAACATATCAACAACTGTCAATTAACTGAACAATCTGAAGGGGACAAAAAAGGTCTTGAGGCTTCTTCATAGAATAAAAAAAAAATCACTTTGAAAGCATTCTTAATTGAAACAATGAAATAACAACAAAAGGGTTAGAAAGCAAAAATATAAAATATTGACAGAATCTGGAGACAACATGGTTTAAGAATAAATTGGAGAATGGATTGAGGAGGCAATATCAAAGAAAAGGAATGGGCTAAGATATGGAAAGAATTATTTTTTAAAATGTCAGATTTAAAGAGAATTGTTATAAAACAATATGGAAATGGTATATGACCCCAATATTTTTAAGGAATTATGATAATAAATATTTAAAAGACTGTTGGAGATGTACAAAAGAGATGGGGGCGTATCTTCATGGGAATGTAAGAATGAGGAAAAAAATATCAAAAATGGTTTTATGGAGAGTAATGAAATATTATCTATTGATTTGGAAATGTGTCCTAAAATCATATTATTATCTAATTTTGGAAATATGCTGATAGAATGGCAAAAGAAAGAAATTATTATAATATTGATTACAGCAGCAAGACTGAATATAGTCAAGAAACGGAAAATGGATTAGGATTTTGAATTCGATGACTGGTATAAAGAAGCATGGAATTACGATAAATTAACATGTGAAATAAAGATTAAAAAGGGATTGATAAAAAATGATTTTAGAGAGATATGGGGTGAATTCCAGAATTTCGGTGGTGAAGGGGCAAATATGGAAATCTAATCATATACAAAATAATTTGGTAAGCATATAATAACTAATTATTATAATTCGAATTACAGTACCTGTGAATTGCCCAGATAGTGTTTTCAGTGCTATGGGGTGGTATATAAATGTAACTGCTATTGCTAAATATATAAACAGACTGGCTACTGATTGAAAATAGAGAGCAGAAATAAATGAACAGCTTAACCACTGGGAAAAATGAAATTAAATCTATAGTGGTATTCAACCAATTTAATAGAGATATAACTCATGCAAAGATGCGGCAAAACCAACACATTTTTACAAATAATACACTAAAAGTTGCCTGTAAGTAAACAGATGATCTATCTGAGGATGTGTTCAAAACACACACACACCAATATTGCGAATTTCTCTGGTGGCCCAATCTCAAATGAATATTAACTACATGGGAAAAACTAACACCTAATTATACCTAATAAAATAATAATAATTACATGTCCTTAAATTATTTCTGACTTATTTATTTATTTATTCTTAGATTTTTATGCCGCCAACTCAGCGAAACCCGACTCAAGGTGGCGCACAACGGTAAAACCAGATAAAATACAGTAAAATATAACAAAACAGATTAAAACCCTCACGTGACCACCCAACAACCCACCCTCCCACTCCCACCCCACTTAAAAGACTAAAAAGGGAATAGGGAATGGAGGAATACCACAGTACACAACACAAAAAGGAAGGACAGTTGAGCTCTAGTTAGAAATAAGCCAACAGGCTGGGGCCGTATTCCCATTAGGGCCCCACACCTGCCCTGCCAGCCAAGTTTTCATTCCTTTCCTGAAAGGCAGCAATTCTGTTTGTAGCCTCAATTCTGTTGGAAGGAGGTTCCAGAGGGTTGGTGCGGACACGGAGAAGGCCCTCCTCCGCGTGCCAGAGAGGCGAGCCTCTCTAGCTGAAGGTACCACCAAGGATCCCCTCCGGTCCGCTCTGGTTGGACGGGCAGACACTCTTGAGACGATGCAGTCTCTCAGGTATCCTGACCCACTGCTATATAGGGCTTTAAAGGTCAAAACCAGCACCTTGAATTGCACCCGGAGGTAAACTGGTAACCAGTGCAACTCCCGGAGTAGTGGGGAGGCACGGGCATAGTGTCCACACCACATCACCACCCGGGCAGCCGCATTCTGAACCAGCTGTAGCCTATGAATGGTCGTCAAGGGCAGCCCCATGTAAAGCGCATTACAGTAATCTATCCTGGAGGTGACCAGAGCATGAGTGACCATGAGCAAGGAGTCCCGATCCAGGAGCGGGCGCAACTGGCGAATCACTCGAAGTTGAGCAAAAGCCCTCCTGGCCATGGCCGCCACCTGTTCTTCCAGCAGCAGCTGTGAGTCCAGGAGGACCCCCAAGTTGTGCACCGGGTCTGTCTGGGGCAAAACTGCCCCATCCAAGACCAAAGATGGTAACTCACTGGATAAACCTGGACCCCCAACCCATAGCCACTCAGTCTTGCTAGGGTTCAGCTGAAGCCCATTGTCCCCCATCCAGACCCCAACGGCCTCCAGGCATCTGGATAGGACTTTGACTGCATCACTGAGATCACCACGGGCCGAGATGTACACCTGAGTGTCATCCATGTACTGATGGTACCGCGCCTCGTGGGAATGGATGATCTCGCCCAGCGGCTTCATGTTAAATAGGATAGGAGAAAGCACCGAGCCTTGCGGCACCCCATATTTGAGGGGCCTAGGGCTGGACCTCTCACTCTCCAACCACATCGACTGGGTACGACCCTCCAGAAATGAGGAAAACCAAGACAACACCGTGCCCTGCATCCCCATTCCAGAAGGATACAGTGGTTGACGGTATCAAAGGCCGCTGAGAGGTCAAGGAGAGCAAGGACAGTCAGATGCCCACCATCCCGCTCACACCAAATATCATCCATCAATGCGACCAATGTCGTCTCTGTACCATGTCCGGTCCTGAATCCTGATTGAGATGGGTCTAGATAATCCGCTCCCTCCACTGCCCCCTGCAGCTGGTGCACCACCGCCTTCTCCAATTCTTTCCCCAAGAAGGGGAGGTTGGAGACAGGCCTGTAGTTAGTTAGGACAGCTGGGTCAAGGGACTGTTTCTTCAGGAGGGGGCACACCAAAGCATGTTTTAGCGGTGCAGGAAACACCCTCTCCCGCAAGGACGCATTTATTATTGCCCCAACCCAGCCTCCTGTCACCACCTTCAAAGCTTTCACTAACCAGGTGGGACAGGGGTCCAAGGGACATGTAGTGGCCCGCACCGCTGCAAGGAGCCTGTCCACTTCATCAGGGGCAACCGGATCAAACCAATCCCAGATCACACAGCAAGACTGTGCTCCAGCCATCCCCGGCCCTTTACTGCCCACACCGTGGTTAAGCCCCGAGCGAATCTGATTGATTTTCCCCACCAGATGGTCAGCAAAGTCCTCAGCCGAACCCTGCCAACCGGACACCAGTCCCCATTTTCCAAGAAGGGACTTGGTCACCCGAAACAGGGTGGCTGGGTGATTATCAGTGGAGGCAATAAGGGTGGTGAAGTATTGCTGCCTCACCACCCCCATCGCCACTAGGTAGGCCCTAATAGCCGCTCTAGCAAGTGTCCAATTGGAACTGCTCCAGGTCTTCACCCAGTGATGCTCTAGGCGCCTCTTGGCCCATTTGAGCTCCCGCAGTTCATCCGTGAACCGCGGGGATGACCTGGCCCCACGGGCTCGGAGAGGCAGCAGTGGCGCAATTTCATCCAAGGCTGCTGTCGTCATCCTGTTCCATAGGTCGACAAGCACCACAGATGAATCGTGTGCCTGCTCCAGAGGAAAATCCCCCAGTTCCTGCTGGAATCCAACCGGATCCATTAGTTTCCGAGGGCGGGCCAATTTAATAGACCCTGCCTCCCTATGGTGAAGCGTCGCCCCCAGAAAGTCCAGAGTCACCAGCTAGTGGTTCAGTGTTATGACTAAATTCTGTAATCTCAGATCACTCTGACAGAAAAACTAAATCTGGTGCGTGGCCACTGCACCTGATTGGACCCTGAATTACCTGAGTCAGGCCCATGGCTGCCATGGAAGCCATGAACTCCCGTGCAACCTCCGTGCCAGTACCCAGCAAAGGCAAATTGAAGTCCCCCAGAACCATTAGTCTAGGGAACTCCAACGCCAACGCTGAGACGGCCTCGAGGAGCTCAGACAGAGAGTCCCTTACCCTGAAAGGGGGCAGGTACTGGAGTAAGACTCCCAACTGACCCATAGTGCCCAATCACAGAAGCAGAGCCTCACAACCCAGTACTTGTGGAGCAGTGGCCATGGCAACTCTCATAGACTATCTGACTATTATGGCAACGCCACCACCCTTGCCCCCAACCCTAGGCTGGTGCCAAATACCGAACCCGGCTGGACAAATTTCTGAAAGAGGTACACTGGTCTCAGCCAGGTTTCGGTGATGCATGCCAGGTCGGCCTGCCCCCCCCCCCCAGATGGAATCTGCAATCAGGGGAGCCTTATCATTCATCATCATCAGCCTAAGGGAGGGGTCACTCTGGATCTGCTGCTCAGGGCCTGGAGGAGCAACCAAGGGGCTGGAGCAATCATTCCCAGGGTTTTCCAGGCATAGGGTCCTCAAAAGTGCTTTACTACTGCCTCCTTCTTGTGGTGCTTTGGGAGTGTACAGACTGCCCAAGGCTACATTGGCTGGCTTGCCTCCTGCAAAGCGCATTGAGGAATCACACTCTCAACCAATCCAACTCATTGAACTATCCAGCTAGCTGGTCTATACATGCTTACTGAAAGGTAAGTCTCATTGCATTCAGTGGGGTCTACAGGTAAATTTGTATAGAATAGCAGCGTAATTTTTTTTCAAGAGACCAGAAAGATGGAGATAAGAGATTCAGAAAACGATATATCATACGGAGGGAGTAGTCTTCTGGTTCTACAGCTAGATACATGAACAGATACATGGAGTTATCCAGCCAGCTATTTCTTCATACAGCAATAAATTTACATGAGCAATTAATTATCACAAGTTATCACAAACTGAAATGTTAGCCAGTCTAAAGGGCTCTCAGGAAGGACGACAAACCAGGACTAGCCATGAGACAGAATAAGACTTGTTCCCTCAGGCAGTAACTATTGGAAGAGAGGAAGTAGCTGATACCCAGCCCCACAACCTGTCCCTATTCTCCTGTGGTAATAATGCTGTCAGAGTGCGCCACTTTGACTAGGCACCCTTCAACCTGTCACAAGCAATGCCTTTCAGTCATGCTCCTGATGAAGTGAGTGCACAAAATGGTAGTATCTTATGTCCAGACCATGCACTCGAGCAGGCATAACACAGGTTCTACTCAAATAACACAGATTGACACGAGTGGTGCAGCTGAAACATTTCTTCATCATCATCATTGAACTGCAGAATTGGAATGGTTCCTATGGATCAGTGCTAGTGGCCAGATCCAAAGTGGACCAGTGGTGGTAGCTACTACTGTCCCATCTCTGGTAGCCAACTGCCAGAATAGTCAGCTTCTCTTTGCACCATAGCCATGGGGCAGTGAGCATCCTGTCTTTTCAGGCAGCAAAAGGATCCACTACTTACTAAGAAATATTAGAAGTCCTAGTGGTGCAGTGATTAAACTGCTGTACTGGGGCCAAACTTTGTGGGTTCAATCCTGACAGGGGGTCAAGGTTGACTTAGTCTTCCATCCTTCCAGCTAGTAAAATGAGTACACAGCATGGTGGGGACAAAATGCTATTTAAATTGTGAACTAACCAAGAGAGTGCACTAAGCATATACAAGTGTAATTGCTATTACAGTACTGTCTAAGCAGGAAAATGTATCTTGGGCTGGTCCTGCAGATTCCTCAAATACAGGGAACACACCAGTGGTGGGCTCCAAAAAAATTTACTACCACACTGTGGCTATGGTATGGTGGGTACGGCCAGGGGAAAGCCCTGTGTTGCACCCGAATTAGGACTACAGTACTGTATTTTATTTCAAAACTTGGATGGGTAGGGCAAGCCAGAATTTCTGCTACCGGTTCTGGCGAACTGGTGCGAACCTGCTGGTGCCCACCACTGGAACACACCCACCATAGTTAAATGGACTCTCTCCATTCCAGCTCAGACTATGGCCAGAATGAAGCTGCTTAGCGTAGCAGATTGCACTAGAGTAGGCCCAGTGCGGAACTGAGACAATTCCTGTTAATTCCATTGATTTAAATGGGCCTAATCTAATTGCAATTAGCTTTAGCTGGGGCAACAACCGTCAACCAATCCCAACTGATGCAATGGGTTTGCTCTAGTTATGATTGACTAGGCTAAGCCACGGGATTTTGGCCAGTGCACTGCTGTGGATGGGAGCAACCAGGGTCGATAAGCAAACCCTACCGGGGCCTGGGAGTTTTTGCAACTTCAGATTCAGAGGCAGAATCGTGACCTAATCCATCAAGGCATTTTTTGTTAGTTTTTTTTTTTTAAACAGAGACTCCTCTTGCCTTATTAGGGGCGGGGTGGGGCGCAATTTGTTTCTGTAACATTCAGCTTGGCCTTGAACGTGGGAAGGCGGATCTGGGAGAAGCAAAGGGGCTTACTCGTCCCAACGCTTGCCACGCTGCTGTTGGATTTGGAAGGTCACTGGCACACCGGGTTGCTGCAGGGGCTGCCGCTGGAGCATACCTGTCGAGTTTTTGTCAAACCCCCGTATTTTACACTCTTTCCTGCCGTCATCCCGTATTAGACTTCAATTAGACTGGAGTTACACTGGAGGCCAGCACAGGATAAGCATAGCTGTCCAGTTCTCCGTTTTGGCCAGGAAATTTCCGTTATTTGACAGAAATTTCCTGAAACTTGACAGGTATGCGCTGGAGGGGTCTTCAGCAAGCAGCGAAATGGACCCGAGATGTTTTGGACCAGGGTGGCTGGGTGGGTGGCAGCCAAGAGCGTGGACCTCACTCCGAGGAATAAAACCCCAAAAGCTCAAATACAACAGCCAAAAAAAAAGACCCTCCATGGCTGGCAGGGCAAGTTTCCGGGGCCAACGGGGTATTGACTCCTGCAAGTTGGCTCAGTTGATGTTACATGTCCTTTCAATGATTGTGGGAAGGGGTGGGTCTTTTTAGACATGGGGTGGTTTTATAAAGTTTTTTTATTGGGGGTTTTTATGGGGTTTTTTATTGTAATGTCTTAATATGTTGTACGTCGCCCTGAGTTGCCCTGGAGCAAGAGGGCGGGATATAAATCTATATAAATAAATAAATAAATAAAGGCTGCTGACATTGCTCGAGTAGCCGAAAAATAGCGGCTGGCAGCAAGGAACTTGAGGAAGGAGCTTGCAGAGAGAGAGTGAGTGAGTGAGATAGTGTGTCAGAATGTGTGAGAGAATGTGTGTGCATGCGTGAGAATGTGTGTGTGAGAAAGTGTTTGAGGTGTGTGAGAAAGAATGTGTGTGAGTGAGAGAATGTGTATGTTGTGCTTTCGTGTCAGAGATTAGTAAAGGTAAAGGTTTCCCTTGCTCAAAAGCCAGTCGTATCTGACTCTAGGATGCAGTACTCATCTGTTTCAAAGCCGAAGAGCCAGCGTTGTCTGCTTCTGCAGACGTTTCCGTGCTCACGTGGCAGGCATGACTAGACACCGGAGCGCACGGAACGCTGTTATCTTCCCACCGAATTGGTCCCTATTTATCTACTTGCACTTTCTTGCTTTCGTACTGCTAGGTTGGCAGGAGCTGGGACAAAGACGGGAGCTCATTCCGTCCTGCAGTACTCGGGAATCGAACTGCTGACCTTCAGCCTCCCAGTCAGCGTTTTAGCCACTTGAGCCACTGTAGTCACCTTTTAGTCACTGCAGTCTACAGAGATGACTCTGGGTTGAAAGGATTGTTGTTGTTTTGCAGGGGACGCCCGAATGAGCCTCCTTTCCTGTACCCTATCGTGCAGTTCTCGGGGAAATATCGAGACAGTGCTTTTACCCACAAAGCCACCGGGGAACTGAGACTGATAGGGGAGGGGCGGGGGGGACACGAGATCAAGGCCCCCTTTCTTGTCCTAAAAGCTAAAGGGGTGGCTGCGCCTGCGCAGCTTGCGCGCGCGCAATGGGTAGGAAAGAAATGGAAGAAGCGTAAAGGGGGGTGAGGGGGGGTTGACTTGGTTACTTCAAGCGACGCGCGACGGACGGCGTCCTCCAGCCCGGAGGCTCGAGGGGTGGGGTGAGGGCAGAGGAGGGAGGGGGTGGGGTGGGGGTGCTTTCCATTCTCCTCCTTACCTGTGGTCAAGTTGTCGTTGAGCTTTAAGGGCACCCTCAGGATGTAGACCAGGAAGAGCATGACGAAGAACCAGAGGGTCCACAGATAGGTCCAAGACCAGACGATGCAAGACTTGAGCTGTCCCAGAAAGCCGGCCCCTGCTTCAGCCATGTTTTTGAAGAAAAGTCGGGGGGGGGGAGAGAGAAAAGGAGGGAAGGAAAGACCAGAGGGAAGGCATAACCACACGCACGCTCCAGCCCAGGCTCTCTCTCGACCGCCTCCACAGCCTCGCACACGGTGCATTTCTGGGATGATGCATGTCTCCGAAAGTAACGTGCGTCCATACTCAACCCCTTCCACCCTCCGCCTGCTTTCACTCAGGGTTTCTATCCAGGCATCTATTGAAGCCGCTATTTAAACCAGGGGTGCCCAAACTATGGCCCGGGGGCCGGATCTGGCTTCCCGATGCCAATTCATCTGGCCCGCAAAGCCCTCGTCGCTCCTGAAAGCGGAAGTAAAACGTGCCCATACGGGAGCGACAAGGGTTTTGCAGGCCAGATGAATTGACGTGACCGGCCCACGGCCCGAAAAGTTTGGGCACCAAACAAACGAAGTAGTTGCGGGATGGTGGTGATGCGCAGAGCCAGAAATCCAGTAGTGATCTTCTGGTTTTAATAAAACTGCCATTGCAACTCCGTCTGCCATCGGAACGGAGATATAGAACAATGAAGGTAAAAACGAGCCATCTCAAGAACAGTTTCTTCTCCAGAGCAATTTTGGCCTTAAATGGAAACTCTGGACTCTGAAGTCATCTTATTTTATTTTAAAATTTTTAGATTTTTAATTTTTAGGATTTTAGAATTTTGAAATTTTCAAAGTTTTTAAATTCTTAAAGTTTTAAATTGTACTGTATGGTACCGGTACTATCTTAATTGGTGTTTCTGTAGCTGTTGTAAATTAAGGGATATGCCTTATTCAAATTGATATATAGCAACCGAGAAATTTCGTTGTTCCCGCAAGGGGACAATGACAATAAAGATTTATCTATTATCTATTTAAAACGGACGCTAACGAGATGGAGGAGAGCAAAGGAAGCCTTTTACACACACACAAAGATCTTCACGCTCATTAATATTTTTCACACCCTCAGCTGCCACCCCAGCGTTAACAATTTTAAAAAGATGTGTACAGTCAACCCTCACATAACAACACTTTCGTATAGCATCATTTTAGCTTAACAACGCATCGTTATGCACGTGTTCCCCTCATAACGTTTTTAGTGTCATTGGACAACAATGCTAAAATAACCAGACGACGCTAAAAACATCGTTATGCGGGAAACTCCATAGAAACCTGCATAACAACAAAATTTGCTTAGCAACGCGACTTGGGGAACCAAGTACTGTAACTTCGTTATGCAAGGGTCTACTGTACTTTTCAATAGGCTGAGGGCTTGAGTTTCTAAGTGCAAGACCAACATGCTCAAGTGGGGACTGCTGGTGAACAACAACACTGTGGATGTGGAAAGACACAGTCTGGCCCATTTGCTGGCCTGCTGATTGCTGCCAGAGACGTGTACTGATGAGGACTTGTGTTTGGGCAATGACAAAGTGAAGAAAGTGGCTTCATTTTGGCAGTTCAGGGTCTGATTAGGACACACACACACACAAAAAAAAAATCACATACAGCAGTTTTTGATCTGCCTGGATGTGCATATGGCACATCTATCCCTTATTTTGCTTTTGTTTATGAGATAACTGTTACTATATAGAGCATATTCACCCCCCCCCCACTCCCAATGCTACATTTGTAGGAAATCTGTACGACTAAGTTCGTTGTGAATGAGACACACCTACATTGTATAATGTATTCTTTCAGTGTGTCAAATAGAATAGATTTAACATAAACAAGTGATAGCTCTTTTAAGTGTAACCCTTTAAGGAATTCAGGATGGCTTAGATTATTCCATTGTTGAACTTCTATGGTCACAACCATCCCAGAAAGTAGATAGGATCTAGTCCAAGGTAATCCTGGGAAGAGAGGATCAAGGTTGGGGTATGTAACCCAAATCTTTCTAGACAGCTACGTGACATTTGCTCTAAACATCTTTAGGCCTGAGTGTAGAATATGGCAACAAGAGACCAGTAGCACGTTAACAGAGGGAGAGGCACCCAGTCAGTTTAGTACAGTAGTGGCGAACCTATGGCCCAGCAGCCCAATGGGAACACTTCCTTTCCTAGTAGTTTGCCCCGCCCCTCTGCCCAGTGAGAGTGTTTAGTTCCTCCCCTGTTGTTGTGTTGGCACTTTGCAATAAATGTTTTTTAGGTTGCAGTTTGGGCACTCGGTCTCTAAAAGGTTCGCCGTCACTGGTTTAGTATTTGTTAAGAAAATGTGTGTACAACACTTTCAACTTCTCTTAAGCCACTACTCCTGAAGATGTTCACATCTGTTAAATTGAGAATATGAGCGTATACAGAAGTGTGCTTTATAACAGCCCTCCGTTTGAAAGATTGCCAGAAGACATCCTCTTTTTGAAGATGCCCTCCAATTTAAAGGCTGCCAAGTCCATGTCTAATTTAAATATAAAGAACCGTAAGAAAATCCTTACAATTCTCCATTAATAAGCACACAGACTAAGCAGGTACACAGGTCACCAATCACTCTTTTTTATTTCAGTTTAAAAAATGAGTTCTCCATCTGTACATACTTTGGTGATTATTATGGCTGCATCTGTGTGTGTGCTTGCACACAGAATAGTAAAGGTTTCTCTTGCTCGAAAGCTAGTCGTATCCGACTAGGGTTCAGCATTCATCTGTTTCAAACCAGAAGAGCCAGCGCCGTCTGCTTCTGCAGACGTTTCCATGGTCATGTGGCAGGCATGACTAGACACCGGAGTGCACGGAACGCTGTTTACCTTCCTATTGAAGTGGTCCCTATTTATCAACTTGCAATTTCTTGTTTTCGAACTGCTAGGTTGGCAGGAGCTGGGAAAAAGACGGGAGCTCATTCCGTACTGCAGTACTTGGGAATCGAACTGCTGACCTCCCGCCTTCCAGTCAGCATCTTAGCCACTTGAGCCACTGCAGTCCTGCACACAGAATACTGCACTATAAAACGGATTTGTCTAGCATGTCTCTTATGATATCAATTTAGAGGACAAGACACAGAAAATAAAAGGGCAGGGAGGGAAGAGGAAGAAAACAAATGTCGATGCCAGTTTTTAAGCTAAGTTCTTATTTTAAAAAACAGCTAGAAAGTTTAGGAAATACAAGAGCCCAATAAAGCTGGTCCTTGATGATCTCTAGTTCTGTCTCCTGATTATGCTTAAGGTAAGACAGCTGTGTATAGTTAGTTCAGGAAACAGCCTAAGTAAAACAACCACGAGTACCCTGATTTCAATATATTTTATCAAATCTGCCCTCCCACTTCATTATCACTCCTTAGTTTAAGAAGCGCAGAACTTGTTACTGCCCACGAGTTTTGCTTACTGGTACATATTTGACCATATTATATATACTTATCATGTGCATCATAAAAAACATGATTCATTTGATTATAGTGGTGGGGAAGAGCTTTACAAATATTATGGAATGCAAAAAAAACAACACATACAGGTAAGTGGGTGCTATATCAAGTCTCTGCACTCTCTGTAGAAAGTGACTAAAATGAAAGAATCACACTTTGGACCATCATGAGAAGACAAGACTTGAAGAATGACTAAACCAAATCAAAATGCTTTTCTGTGCAGGGCAGGTAGTCCCATATAATTAGTTCTCCCTAAATAGGCTGAAGGCATGTTTATGACTAAATATTTTTCCAGGTATACTCTCCCTATGACACAGCTTTTTAAAAGAAATTAACCTTGCAATGAATGCAGGTCATAATGGAAAGTACAGCATATAAAACTGTAATGATATTTTCAAAGTGTTGGTACTGGATTGTATTTATGATCTTATTTCCAAATTAAAGATGAGATTCCACAAAGATAGCATTATTTTGCCACTGCTATTGTTGTTGTATGCCATCAAGTTGTCTCTCACCCATGACGATTCTATAAATGAGAGCTCCAAAATAACCTGTTCTCAATAACCCTTCTCAGCTCTTGCAAAAATCGACCCTGTTCCAAACTTCCAGCACATATAGTTTGTTGATTTTGGTTAGTTTCTCTGAAAGACGGTGATCCAAAGATTCAGATTTCTACATTTATTTTCTTGTTCCACCATCTATTCAGTGTAATGTGTGTGGTCGCATGTTTCATGCCAAGATCAGTTTATTGAGTCATCAAAGACAGCCATCAACAGAGAAAATAATGACTTTCAGGAGAAAAAGTATGCTCGGACACGAGTAGCTGATGACGACGACGACGACGACTGTCAAACTACATCCTGCTTAGATTTGGGATTGTAATAATTGTTCCACTCTGGTGAGGTGGGCAGCCATTAAAATGGAACATCCTTTGAAGCAAAGAATGCAAACAAAAGCCTAAGACCTTGAGGGCTTTCCAAATGCTTATGCACAGCCTGTAAAGCTACTGGGTATGCTGTACATTTTTGTTCAGAGTAACAAAGTAAGCTGGAGGCTGATGGAACACAGTTGTATACTAATCTCAAATCCAATCCAACATCGGTTATCAACCCTTTACTGGGAAGAAAATCAATTTTATCACCCAAACTCTCCATCCTCCAATTACTATTTATTAGAGCTGCAACGAACATCTATTGGACTTTGGAAATCTGACAGAACTCCTGCAGGGCAATGTAAAAAGTTTGGATGTCACTTTGAGGACAAAATTATTCATACCCATAACATTGAGAGATTCTATACAACAATTATTGCATTCTGTTGGGCTGTTCATGACCTTAGTTGATTATATAATGGGAGATGTTATTTCTTTCAGATTCTTATATATTGCCCAATAGGCTGCAACACTGGGCAGTTTACATATTTAAAATGCCAACATCCAAATGCAAATTTACTACAATCCCAGATCAGCCCCTTCAGATGGCAATGTCCCAAACTAACAAAAACTAATTGGCTACAGGGAGAACATTTTAGAAGGCCTCCTTAAATATATGGTCTTCAGGTTTTATTAAATATCTAGAAATAAAGCCTGGTACAGCTGCAATAGTAAGATATTCCATCATGTGAATGCCACCCCCAAGTAGATTCTTATCAAGGTCTTCCTTGTCATTCTTGGTGTTGGCACCAGGTCCTGTGCTGACTGAGATGATCGGGTGATGACGAAAGTCAACCAACATCTTATTTAACAATCTCATATCTTATTTCATCTAGTGACCAATGAGTGGATAGTTAGTTGGCTCTAGGAAATTGTGAATTCTTCATTATAAAACAAAACAGCTCCTGTAAATCTGACTAATGCTAATCCAATGGCTAGAATACTCCTAACTGCTAAAAGATTATAGTCAATCAGATGGAAATACTCGAGATAACTATGTTTTCTAAGTTCTAAAACTTGCTTATTATCCTGTGGGATAATCTTATTTGGGAAAGACACAAAGGCAGTGTGAACCTTCTAATTCTCCTAAACCTCTGGTATAGGATAACCTGGTGAACTCAGTGTAGTTAACATGCCATGTAAAAAGTTTCTAGTAGCAGTATATAGATTGTTATATTTAGAAAGAGAGGCTTTATCCCATAACAAAACTAGTAGGAATATGTTCTGTAATCCCTGCTTCATGTAATGAGGTGAACTGAAAACTCTTGTAGATTTTGCGCAAGATAGTACGCACCCTGGAAATGATCTCTTTCAGCTTCTGCCATGGGGCAGTGATGGGCAGTCTTGGCCCTCCAGCTGTTCTTGAACTTCAATTCCCAGAAGCCCAAATCAGCACTCCTGCTGATCAGGGCCTCTGGGAATTGAAGTTCAAGAACAGCTGGAGGGTCAAGGTTGCCCATCACTGGTATAGGGTCATAAAGACCAGGACCAGCCGCTTGAGAAATAGTTTCTACCCAAAAGCGGTTCTGGCTTTGAATGCAGTGCAAAGCAGTCTATGAGGGAGCTTCTGTATAGAGTTTTTAGTTTTAGAGCTTTTTAGGGGTTAAATGTGTATATGTGGGGTGGGAGTATGTTGATAATTTTGTATAGTTGTATTTTGTTTAGGTTTTGTTGGGTTGATAAGTGTCCCCCCCCCAATCTCGTTGTTCTGTGCAGGACAATGACAATAAAGATTTATCTATCTATCTAAAAACTATGTTTAGGAAAAAAATGAGGGAGGTTAGAAGAGCTTTGCAAGTGTCACTAAAGCACTCTCCAGCCTTCTGTTTCCTAAGTAGTGCAAATGGACTGTAATGTAGTCTGATTATGACCCGGAAGAGGGAAGGGAAACCAACATATAATAGCAAATCCCTAAGGATATGTGCTGAGTGGTGGTTAATCACAGCCTCTGGACATATTATTGACTTTCATGTTGATTTTCAAGAGAGCTGAGAAACATGAAGCAAAGCAGAAATAATCATGACTTGCACCTGAGTGCAATGACTATTAGATAACTTGCCTCAAGTCACCATTAGCATACTATGATGAGTAAACATTTCTATCCTCTTCCCTTCTATTATTTTTCCATTTCACTAAATTGCTTCCAGCAATCCAAAGTATCTTCCCTCCCTCTACAGAAACCAACATCTGATGGACATTTGCTTATCTTATTCTTACTGTATGCAAGAGCATACAAAAACAACTTTCAATATCTTGTCAAAAAAATGAGTTCTGAAACTACATAGTTTTTTCTTTCTCCTCTGTACAGTATCTGTCCCCAGGTACTATACTGCTCAAATATCTGCTGCAATTTAATATACGTAACTGCAGACTTGTGAATTGAATGCTTGTAAATCCAAACTAAGACTGAGCTTGCATATCTAGAATGAGGAAAAACTGTCCTTGGGAAATCTCCATTCAACAAATCCATCTTATTTACTAAAAGGGAAAAATAGAAAAGTTCACACTGTGAGCTTTAATCAGCCACAAGCACTCTTATAAACTGTTCACTTCCAGGATCTGAAAAAATATTTTACACAAATCCAAGGACCTGAACATATCATCAGAATACTTTTTCCTCTTATTTCTCCCAATCGCAGACTCTATGTGACATCATGAACAGCTTTCAGAATTTCTCACTAAAAGATCACTACCTGGTGGGGGACTGCTTGAAGTAGAGAAATCGCTAAGCCTCCTTTCATGCATTAAGGTAGCAGCATGGTTTAGTCAGTATTTGCAAACTGAAATGTACAATGAGATTGTGCAGAGACTGGTCCAAGTCCTTTAGGATCATGAATATCCACTCAGATATGTGGCCTTTTTGCACATCCTACCACCATCTGAAATATGGCTGTGAGTAAATATGAAAAATCTTCCTCTTTCCATGTACCTAGACTGTAGATCTCTTTCCAGTAGAGCCATATGACTCCTACTTTGATACTTTTTAATGCCCAAAGACCTTTTTGTTTTGCCACTTTTAGACTTTTCAAGATCGGCGAGTTAAAATAATCATAATCATAGGTAAATAGAAAATTTGCATTTTAATGACACATTGAATTTTAGTACATTTCAATCCAAGAAATAAATCTGACAAACAGTAATGAGTACAGGATTATATATATATTACAATATGCCTTGTTATAATACATTTATGGCTGCATGATAAAAATAACTTGAGGACTGACAGAATCCATACTCATCTCAGTAGCTGTCAGGAAAAGAGTACTAAATGCATTTTCAAAATAAGCACTAATGTTTAATTCCAACGCCTTAAAAACAGCATTTAGACCTTGGCCTTAAAAAAAGTTAACACCAAGCTAGTTAAATAACTGAAAAGAATGGGATACAGAAACATTTCCCCCAGGCTTTCATGTAAAAGGATAGATTATTTTTACAACTCACATGGCTAAAATCCATGATGAATGTCAAACTTGTGATTTCCAATAACAACCTCTCCTAGGAAATTGTGTTCAAGAAGCTGCCCTTTTTATATAAAGTGAGCAATATGGGATAATTTTATGCAAAAATACTTTTCAAATTGTTTTTAATTTAACTGAAAACTATAGGCATGTCGTCATTATAAAAATGTCTAAATATATCAGAAGCTCTCAACATTTTCAACTACACCGATTTGTAAATTTTTAAAGGAAAAACAAAAGGACAAAGAAAAATGGTCAATTAGCTAAGCCTTATGTTCTAATCATTCTACTTACAGTGATTTTCAATCATGCTGATTGGATGACTTAATAATTCTGAACAGCTTTGTGATTATTTTGTATACAAGGACATCAAAAATCATCCAGATTTGCAATCTTCATTTTAAGCATTCTGCATTTCTTTCCCAATCTTGTAGCTAAGGATCTTATTCCAGTCAATCTTTGTACGGGTAACTGGCAGCTGTCGGCGTAAGGCTTTGAAAGTAGTGTCCGACATGGTTTGATAATTTTCACTGATAGCAGTCTGTACATAGGAAGAGGTACAATAGATATGCTTTAAGAATACAAACATCTGATAATAAAGATACAATAGGGGCTTGTTCCAACTCCTGTCTGCAAAACCAGAGATTTCTTTTCTGTACCTGAAATCCCCCATGGCCTCAAAGTCTGCACTAGGAGACTAGGAAGCTCTTTAAAGCAGCTGTTAGGAGTCAAAACGGCTGCATGGAAAGAAGTCCAAATGGACAAGCTGAAGTCCCCTACAAGCAACACAGCCTGTCCTTATATTAGAAATAGCTATGCTTTGAATGACAAAGTGAAGTATGAATATATCTATATAACTAAAATCAACCTGTCCTAAGTTTTGTTACCCCTAACCCACCACACTGTGGCCCCCACACCCCCAGAAACCTCGCACCCGCCTACCTGGTGCGCCTGGCCAGGCTGGGGCGGGGGAGTGGCAGCCATTTTGGGGTTTGTCACCCTGAAAACGAGCCACAATGACACCCCCCTCTGCCGGCTGGCAGACAACAAACAGCAATGGAAGAGCGGCCCTGGTGCACCCTGGGGATCGTAGTTCCTTGGGTGGCCGGCCCCCATTGAGAAGAATGGAGAGAGGGACTACGGCTCCCAGCAGCCTTTGATCGCAGGGACAGCACACCCCTCCGAGGAGGCAGTTGGACAACTGAGTTTAAGGAGCTGTAGTCCCGATCTCCATTCTTCTCAATGGGAGCCAGCCACTCAAGGAATTACAATCCCCAGGATGCACTGGGGCAGCATTTCCTCTCACAGAAATACAAACTCTCAGGAGCGGGAAGCTTCGCAAAGCAGGCTAGGCCTCGGCTACTGGGTTGGAAAGGAAGGAGGAGGCGCCCTTGGGGGGTTCCCCTCATTGGAGAAGGCGATTGCACCTCCAGGCCTGTCCGGCACCACCGGGACCACCACGAGGGCGACGAGCGTGCGCAGATAGATAAGGCAACAGGGAGGGGGGTAGGGGGCTGGGGGGGTCATGCCCGGGTCTCTCCTCGGCCCGGGTTGGGGCCCACACATGGGCAATGCCTGTGGCCTGCCCAGTCACCGGGCCGCGCTTCCCTCCCTGCCCTGAGCCATTCCACGCAGCTCCCGCATCCGACCCCTGCATACTCCGCTGCTCCCGCCGCAATGGGGGTGTGCCACAGCCTCCGCCGCCTGGGATGCCCTGCCCTGGGGTGATGCTGGATATGGCGCGGTAGCGGGAAGGCCATGGAATCGTGTGTGTTGCGAGTGTGTTGTGTCATGTGTAATGTGTGTGGCTGCGGTGTGTGTGTGTGTCTGGTGTGTGTATTGTGTAGGTGTGTCATGTGTGGGGAGGTGTTGTCTGTGTGTGTTGTGTGTCGAGTGTGTGTGGTGGGTGTCGGGGTTATGTGTGTTGTGCGTTTGTGTTGTGTCGTGTTTAATGTGTGTGGCTGTGGTGCTGTGGGTTGTGTGTCGGGTTTTTGTGTGTGTGGGTATGTTGTATTGTGTGGGTGTGTCATGGTTGGTGTGTGCTGTGTGGGTGTGTTGCATCACGTGTGATGTTTCTGGGTGAGTTGTGTGTGTGTTGACCCCCGCCAACTCCTGCCTCAACACTAGGTAGCGACAGTGGGGTGGGATGGCCCCTCCTTTGGCTGGGTTGCGTCCCTCACCCGGGCAACGCCGGGTACCCCTGCTAGTACTGTAATATAATTAAACAGAGATCTCATTTGAATATTTTTCATATATGGCAAGCGCAAAATAAATCTAGTATCTGTAGGTATTTTTTTCTCTTCAGTAGAATCAGACAGACGTATCTAAAAATGCACTTCTTTTATAACTTTAATTAATGGTGGTTACTTAAGCCAAAAACAAGTTAAATAAATATTGCAGATATTACCAAAATAGCTCACCACTATAGGTCACTATATACAGTACAAGACACACTCCATTTTCCCAGTTGTTTTTTTTTGGGGTGGAGTGGGTCTTATACACCAGGAAATATGGTATTTAAAATACAGTATATATATTTCAATATACTGTAATGTAATTAAGGTAAATTAAATGTTTCCAGGGCCTATGTTGGCACAAAGTTGTACACAATCTGTACTTAATTTGTTAACTAAAGGCAGTTTGCTTTCAAAACCAGCATTGTTTGTATTATCTTTACACAACTATACAAGGAGATTTTGACCCATAATATTTTTTTTGTCCCAGAAGTGTGATTTTATCAGTGTTTTCTATACCATGTAATAGCTGAAATTCTGTTGCATAGCTAAGCCTGGGCATTTAAAAGTTGCACAAGCAGTAGCTCAAACTGTGCTAATGAGGAATCCATATTCAAAAAAGCAGCTCTTCAGGAATGATGTACAGCTAATCACACTGTGATTGCGCATTAATTGCACAATACAATCTGCCTTGCTGCAATGCTCTGCAATCTTCCACAGATGTAACTTCATATTACATCAAATGCAACAGGATTTTACCCAAATAATATCTAAACTATAAATATAATTTTATGTATTGCAAGACTTTAAAAAGCAAGAAGGCTCCATAGTAATTTGTGTAACTTTAATCAGTGATCTTTGGGGGGTTTTGAGTCTTAACTCACACTGTGACAGCCTATGTTAGAAAATTATTGCAAAATGGCTGAACTGGTGTTTTTGTTAAATGGGTATGTTCAGGTATACAGCTAGCAAAATCTTTGTTCTTTTTTCTGTCAGAGACACATATCAGATTTCAGTATTTTTATATGTTTTCTGTTAAACACAAATCATATAAAGAATAGATTCTAAATAGTAGGCTAAAATTACGTATCACAGACTTACAGCATACCTGATAATCATTTTCTGCAGCTTCTACAATCTTTACAAATTCCTTTGCTGTCTGGGCTTCATTCTAAAACAAAGACAAGAATTTTTAAATAAGATGTATTGTAATATGGAAATGGCAAATTAAGAGGACCAAAAGCAATTTGAGATTTAGTTATAAAAATTTAACACGGTCTTTCATTGCTCAAGGCACAGCAAACACACTGCTAGAAAGTCTCATGAAATGGTATTGTTAGCATTATTTACAAAATAGAGGTGAATCTGTGTGCATATGGAATCAGGTGACAAAAATAAGCTACTCTTTAACACAGTGCTAACCTGAGGGCAAACAATGTGCAAATGATTTGTGTTCCCTGCACTTTCTCAACTTGTATAAATGGTTCTTGTAGTTTTCCCTGTAAAGGAGATTTGAAAACGGCACACCTCGCAACTGGAGGATAGTAGAGAAATTTGATTTTGGACAGGTTAAGAGAAGAAGACTCAAAAGACAACTATGGTTCTGGCTCTCCAGCTTGTTTCCATAATGGTATCTCTAAGAAGTTTACTGATTTACGTTGCTCAGGTTTTTTTAAAGGAATCAGCACTCAGTGTGATATTACATCATAGACCATAAATGCAAAGCAAAATTACCTTTCTAATTGATTTCTTATATACATACTCTAACACTAAATGGCAGTGCAGCAATTAAGAAGATCAATTATTAAGACTGTGCTTCTGCAAGCAAAAACTTGAGTTTGGGATCATGCATTATCCAGAAAAGAGCTATCACATAAGCATACTGGTGACTTTCTTCAAAATATGCCTCACAGCTTTTGACAGTACAGTAAAACCTCACATAAAGAGCGCATTGCTTAGACTAACTCGCTTAAAGAGCAGAATTTTCTCTGAATGGTCACCTTGCTTAACAACTTAAACCAACCAAAAACTCACTTAACAACTAAATCGTAACACACAAGAAGACCTAGACTTTCTTATCTGGTACCTATGCTTTCCACACAATTGGAAAAATAAAAGTTCATTTTATTCACTGACAAAAATGATGTTTTGTTTGCTTAGTTTTGTATCAAAAACAGCAATCTGAGATAACTTTCTTTCTGTGTTACACATTTAAATTTTGGTAGAGACTGTTTATATACTTCTTACATCTTCTACAATTATAATCCAGAAAAGTGCAAATCTGGCAGCTTTAAGAAAGGATTAGACAAGTTCATGGAGGACAAGGGTATCAATGGCTATAATTATGGATACTTAAGGACAACCTCCGGGTTGGAGAGATAGGCAGGATATCTCTCAATGCCATTTCCATGGAATCCTAAGCAGGTGAAGGCATCTCCTTGGGAATACCCTGAAGGAAATGGTGAGCCACTGTGTGAGACAGAATGCTGGACTGGATGGGCTGTGGCCTGTTCCAGCAAGGATGTTCTTGTGTTCTTATGGCATTAATTTCCAGCTCTTGAGCAGAAACACCTCAAGCTATGAGGCAAACTACTTTTGAACAAAGGCATTTTCAAAAGCAGACGTAATACAGCACAGGAATCTACAATATTGAGGGTGAACGTGACAATTTCATCTGAATGGTTTAAGCATTCCTAATTACTGTTTTAGATTCTGGATAATCTGTGTTACAATTTAACAAAATTTACCAGAAAACAAAAACCAGTGCATCTAGACTTTTTTTACGTATCTCTAACGTCAATGATTTAATTAATGTTCTAAACAGTCATGTAAACAGAAATACAGCTATACAAAAATGTTATTAGCTCATAATAATACTACTACTAGATTGCAATATAGCAACATAGCAGCACTAGAAAAAGTTCTGGCAATATTGGCCAATACCCAAACATTAGCTTTCTATTATCATATTAGTTTACCTAATGAAATATTATGCCAGGGATTGTTCTCTTTTATTTTCCATGCTAATTATAATAATTATGCAACTTGTAGAGAAAAACTTGTAAAATTAAAAGACTGACAAAATTGAGGGTTGACTGTCTTAAATGTAAATTAAAATCGCAGAGAAAAAGATACTTAATTTTAGATAAATAAGAAATATACAATATTGAAATTTTCTGAAACATATGACTATATAGTGTTACCACGTATAATGAACACTTCGTATAACAAAAAATTCGTATAACGAAGCGTTTTGATGCTATTGGCGAGACACTGCACAACAAATTTTTTTGTTATACAGGGTTTACCCCGTATTACGAACATTTTTTGTTATACGGGAAAAATCATAATGAGGGGGTATAGTCAATATGATTCGCATAATGAAAAAATTCGTATAACGAAGAGCTCCGTGGAATGGAGCTTTTCGTTATACAGGGTACTACTGTATCATGATGGCCATCAATGTGAACAGCTTTTAAAAAGATGGGACAAATTCAAAGCTATCAGAGGTTTCTAGTTGTGATGGCTATATGTTATTTCCAACACCAAGGGAAATATTTCTATAACTTTATAAGTTTTCCATCCTGGAATGAATTTCCTATTTCCAAATTTGTAACCAAACTGATCCAATAAAAGGCACCAATTTTCATATTTCATGCTTAATCATAAAACCTCAATGATGTGAAGCATCACCTAGTGTCAGTTATAATGCATACTGTTTGCATGTTTCAAGGCTAGCACATTTATCAAAGCATCAAAATATCAGGTGTATAGGCTACATAGGCTGCTGATGCAGACTCACAGTTATGTCTTTGGAAATGATAACTATAAGGACTATAAATGTCTTCTATAAACATAGGCAAAAAATATACTCACAGTCACTGTTAAAGAATCCTGTATGTCTTTGTGGCTCACTAGCTGAACATTTCCATCTTCATAGTAATGAACCTTATACAAATGGTTAATAATACACAATCACCATAAGCTGAAAATGCTTATATATAATTGTAAATTGAAAGTGCTACACTCCTTTCAAAATGCAGCAAAACATTAGTTACTACTTGGCATAGTAAGTTAATTGCAGATATCAATATTTCTAATATTTTCTATGCTTAATAGTTTTGGTTTACTTCAATGTTATAGGCCAGCCCCCCATACCTGAGGCCCATTGCTTAAATGCAGCCCCTGAGCTCCTTCTGTGCAGCCCTTCCACCTGTCTGTTTACTATCATCCCCAAGGCATTTCCCCTCAGATCCACACTGTTCTTGCCTTAAGCAAGATGTTCTTCCTGTCCCATTTTTAAACAAAAACCTCAATGACCACATTGTTTCTTCTGGTCTCCATGGTTCCTTCTGTCAACCCCCTTTGTCTTTTCCTCTTTTCTAGCATTTTGGCTACTCTGGATGCTTTGGTAGCCAGCAGAGCTCAGGTACCTGTGACACTGACATTTCTTAATTGTTCCTCTGAATGTTTGCTTTTGGGATTCTAAATAGATAGGTTAATAATTCTGTGACATTTTGATTTAAGATGTCGCTCTCTTTAGGCACTGGGCACTCTGGTGTGGCCCCAAGTCCCAGAGGGTTGGGTATCCTTACTTCTTTTTCTTCTTGTGTTGTATCAGATTCTGTCATGACGATCAGCCATGAAAATTGTCCTGGGAGCAATATAATGCAGTGGCCTTCCATTTGCCTTCCGCATCACAGCGTGACACCCTTACCACTGTTCCAGTTCCATGAGTCACTTTCTGGTCCTGAGCCCTTTTGGCACGTGAAGACCTCATCAGTCCCAGGCCAGTATTGATGAAGCTGCTGTGCCCAATCAAAGTGGATTCAAGTGGTATCTAATCCACTTGGGGACTATCACCTTCCCTGTGGACTTTGCCATCCAAGGCCATTAGTTTTTAGGGTTGTCAGGTTAGTTAACCGCCACCTGACAACTGGAGTTGAGTTGCTGGCAGTATGGTCTATTCTATTACCACAGCTGAATAACCTGGCTAGACTGGCTCTCAATAACTATGATGCTTTTATTATTGTTCTTGCCATGTCTTCAGTATTTCATTGTGTTTTTCATTAAGGTTTACTAGCTGGCTTGGAAGAATTTGATTTACCATTCATTCTGCTTGCTTTACAACTGCCTTGAATGTGACTAAAGGTTTTCAATGATATTACAGATTAGTTCTCCGAAGTGCAAATAATTCTTAATACTGAAATATTGGTGGTAAATTAAGGAAAACATACCTGAATTTTCAGTATACCAGCCACCTGGGTGGTTGAAGGAGTAATTGTAAATTTCCACTCTGATCGCCAACGACCATTCCTTTAAAAGTTAGATAACCAGAATACATCTTAAATTTGAAAATTTACCTTTTAAAAAATTAAAAATCTTCTTTTAATTAGCCAATCAAATTATTGTGTACATCTCTAACATTTACAGATTTTTTTCACTGAAAAAATTAACTTATTTATAAACTATATGTATAAGACTGCAACAGAACATCCATCTATGTGTTGATCTGGTTTATAAAACAAACATGTATGCTGACCATTCATTCTAAAATGGGATTTGACTAAATAAATTAGTATTAGAAGCATCTAATACATTAATTTTCCCATACACAAAAGCACATATTTTGAGACCTCTGTAGCTCTTACCAATAAGCAATTTAAATGTTTTCCAAAGATACTCTTTATTTACATTTTATACAAATTGAATATCTAAAGTCACTTTCTGAATTCAACTGTATTCAAAAACTGAATCTGAAATCTGTCAGTGGAAACAAAATGGCATTTAATGGCAAATTATTTTTTCCTACATCGTCACATATATACAAACACAGAATCATCCCCACGAATTCTTCGTACGAGATTTTAAGGCGCTGGGTGAAGGGAAATAACTTACCAAAAATTCTTTGCTTGAAACTGATGGCTTTCTATGCATACAATAATTGTTTGATGCCCATCTATTGTTTTTCCATATACCTTAAATACAAATGAAAAGAAAGTTTAGTTCCAAATCTATAATGTAAAAGTAAAATTTCAAATGATCTACGTTCCCATTCTATAAATTATCAGGGTAAAAAAGGAAATTAGTCTCTGCTGATAAGTCACCCAAGATAATAAAGAAATTAAATTAATACAAAAGCTATTCTGTTGCTTTGTTATGTAAGAGGAAGAAACTGCTGTCTTTCCTAAATGGCAATTAAAGAGTCCTTACTGGGATTCTTGAGTGCACACCAAGCCCGTGGGTACACAAGCACATTGAGAATCCCAGAAGTGACTGTATTTTACACCTTTTGCTAAAGCAAAGGATATCAGCCAGTATAAGACAATTGTTATAGAACCAAATATAATAAAAACTGAATGGCATCAAGTCAATTCTGACTTATGGCGAATGTTTCAAGAGTTTTCAAGGGAGGGAATAAACAGAGGTGGTTTACCAATCCTTTCTTCTGGAGGCCCCCAGGGATTGTGGTTTGCCCTTATGGAAAAGCTGGAAAACAGCTACACCGTAGCCACTTTGTTGTTCAGGTAATTTCAACATGATTAAAAACCCAGTTGCAATATAACACAGCTGTGAACAGAGGCAGGCTTTTGCCTTGCAACCAACCAGTGAAGTAACTTTCTCAAATCATTCTCCACAATGGCATAGTAAGTAGAACCATTTTGTAATCAGCGCACTGAGTGTTTTTAAAGAGGACAATTGACAGGATGAAAGGCATTTGCAAGTTCTCTTTGCCGACTGAAACATTAGAAATTTTGGCAAGGAGAGCTGTGATGGGAGGAACAAATTATACACAACATGGAGAAAGTAAACACATTCCCCTCCTCTTAATATTAGAATCCAGGGTCATCCAATAAAGCTAAATAGTGGGAGATTCACAGACAAAAACCAAAACAAAACAGTTCTTAACGCAAGTTAAAGGCTGAATTCCCTACCGTAAGATATCATGATGGCCATCAATGTGAACAGCTTTTTACAAGATGTGACAAATTCAAAGCTGTCAGTGGTTGCTAGTTGTGATGGCTATATGTTCTCTCCAACACCAAGGAAAATATTCTTCTGTACAACAATCACTGGGGAACTTTAATGAAAGGATGCTATCACACTTTCCTCATGCTTGCAAGCCTCTCATGTTTAACTGGTAGGAACAGCATTTTGGAATACCGTATATACCTGAGTATAAGCCAACCCGAATATAAGCCGAGGTACCTAATTTTACCAGAGAAACCAGGAAAACTAAGTGACTCAAGTATAAGCCGAGGGTTGGAAATGCAGCAGCTACTAGTACACAGAAGTAAGGGAGGGGGAAAAGAAGCCAGAGAAATCTGCCACAAGCCTTGCTGAACCAAGAGGCGATGGGGGAAGGAATGGGTGCTGTGGGATGAGGGAGATCATTTTGGGGGAATGGAATGGAAAGAGGGCTCCTTTGAAGTCCGTTTGCCCCCATCCCACAGCTGTTGGCTGCCAGCAGCTGGGGGGAAACAGACTTGCAGCCAGTGGCTGTGGCATGGCAGAGGGAGCCCATTTTCGGGTGGCGGCGGCGAATGAGGGCTCCTTTGAAGTCTGTTTTCCCTAATCCCACAGCTGTTGACTGCCATATGATGGGGGAAGGATCGGGTAAGGGAAGTCGGCAAAAGGAACAATTTCGCCTGCCTGCCTGCCCCCACCGTTGCAGGCTGCCAGGAGGCAATGGGGGAAGGAATGGGTGAGGAAGATTACTCTAGAAGGAGTGCTCTCTCCCGGCCCGGCCCGGCCAACACCACTGCCCGTCAGGAGATGACTCAATTATAAGCCACATTTTGGTGCTGAAAAAATCGGCTTATATGGTAGGTATGTCTGATCTGAAGGTGCAATATTTTTGTTATCTACAACTTGTAACACTAATTGTGCATAATATATAGATTACTGTACACTAACCCCAACATAATATTGAGATTGAGCGGTTATGAAAAATACACATAGTAAGTCGCATTAGAGAAGATCTGCTGAACTGGAGGGGATTTGTTGATCTAACTCAGGCGTTTGCAACCTTTGACCCATGCGCCTAATTGGGCCTGTGCATATCACTAATCCAGCCCACAGTGAGAACCCAGGCACCTCTAGACAACCCCCACCTGCCAGAAGCCGTGTTGCGTCACTTGCGCCGCCGCCACTGATTGCACCACTTTAGTGGCTTTGTCCACAGTCTCTGTCACTTCGCAGGGTGGTAGAAGGCTGTTTGGAGCAATTTCGCTTTGTCCAGGTGATTTTCTAATGCTTCCCCACTTCACTATGACCACTCGAACATGCTGCTGGGTGACTTCCAGTGCCGGGCGGAGCTTGCATCATTGGCATGGTTCCTAGCACGGAACCAGGAAGTTGCCTGGCAGCGTGCTCAAGTGGCTGTAGCAAAGTGGGGAAGCATTGGAAAATCATCCAGACAGAGCGAAATTGCTCCAAACAGCCTTCCACCACCCTGGAAAGTGGCAGAGGCTTTGGACAAAGCCGTGAAAACGGTGCAATCGGTGGTGGCGTGCAAGTGACGCAACGCAGAGGCTGTGGACAAAGCCACAAAAATAGCGCAATTGGCACCGCCACCACAGCGCACTGATGATGATAGAAATGTTTATCCAGGGAGCAGGCATGCCTCCCCCGTGTAAGGAGGGCGTGTCTGACCCGCAGCGCAAAAATGTTGAGAACACCTGATCTAACTCTTTCATTTCATTGACTCAAATGGGTCTGCTCTAGGTATAACTTACTTTACTACTCTAAGCAACAGAATTTCAGCCATTTTCTCTTTCTATTAATTGTGGCTTTTACAAATTTGGTGCCTCTGAAATCAAAGTACCTGAAATTCTCTCCTCTGGCTGTCAAAAACTACTAGTTAATACTGGTGACTTGGCAACCCTAATTGTAAACATCCAAACATGTTCCAGAAGAATACATTAGTAAGAAACAGTATACTAATGAGGAATTCAAATAAGAAGCACAAAACATGATTTTAACCCATGCATTTTATGGATCCTATTGCACTTACTGTACAGACGCCATTTGGATAGTGATCTTTCACATAGGCTCTTGTTGCATTTTCTACAGAGCTTCTCCATGATTCAATTGCGTTTTCAACTTCATGAGGCTTTGGATCTGTAGCCTCCTTTCTTAAATGATCAAATTTAAAAGAGATCTTGTTTTTGGGATCCAAAAATTTTCCATTGCCCACGTCACCATGTTCTGTTATTAAAACCTGTAAAAAAAGATAGTTTATTTATTTATTTATTTATTTTTCACGCTTATATACCGCCCACTCAGGTACAACCCAACTCAGGGCGGTTTACATAGCGGACAGTAAATACATAAAAAGACACATGATAAAACAAATTTAAAAATTAAAAGTTAAAAAACCCACCCCTAAAAGGTGCGCAAGTACCGAAGGGACCTTGGGGGAAGGCACACTTCTCTATACCAACCAACCAACGGTACCCCCATCCCCACCCGCACCCCAAACTTGGCCCGCCAGCCAGGTCTTTAGTTCCTTCCTAAAGGGCAACAACTCCGTCTGGAGACGCAGTTCCACAGGCAGGAGGTTCCAAAGGGCCGGTGCGGACAAGGAGAAGGCCCTCCTCCTCGTGCCAGATAGGTGAGCCCCACTGGCTGATGGCACAATTAGAGAGCCCCTCCGGTCCGCTCTGGTTGGACGGACAAACGTCCTTAGGGCGATGCAGTCTCTAAGATACCCTGGCCCACTACCATGTAGGGCTTTAAAGGTCAAAACCAGCACCTTGAATTGCACCCGGAGACAAACTGGTAACCAGTGCAGCCCCCGAAGCAGTGGTGAGGCATGGGCATAACGTCCACACCCCATCACCACCCGGGCCGCGGCATTCTGGACCAGCTGCAGCCTCGGATTGGTCATCAAGGGCAGCCCCATGTAGAGCGCATTACAGTAGGCTACTCTGGAGGTCACCAGAGCGTGAGTGACCATGAGCAAAGAGTCCAGGAGCGGGCGCAACTGGCGAATCACCCAAAGTTGGGTGAAGGCCCTCCTGGCCACAGCCGCCACCTGTTCTTCTAGCAGCAGCCATGAATCCAGGAGGACCCCCAAGTTGCGCACCGGGTTGGTCTGGGGCAAAACAGCCCCATCCAAAACCAAAGATGGTAGCTCCCAGGATAACGCAGGACCCCCTATCCATAGCCACTCAGTCTTGCTAGGATTCAGCTGTAGCCTATTTGCCCCCATCCAGACCCCAACAGCCTCCAGACAGCTGGAAAGGACTTTGACTGCATCACTGGGGTCCCCACCGGCCGAGATGTACAACTGTGTGTCATCCGCGTACTGGTGGTACCGCACCCCGTGGGAACGGATGATCTCACCCAGCGGCTTCATGTAGATGTTAAATAGGAGAGGAGAGAGTACCGAACCCTGAGGCACCCCATATTTTAGGGGCCTAGGACTGGACCTCTCACTCTCCAACCACACCGACTGGGTCTGGCCCCTCAGAAATGAGGAAAACCAGGACCACACAGTGCCCTAGATCCCCAATCCTCAGAGCCGTTCCAGAAGGATACCGTGGTCAACAGTATCGAAGGCTGCTGAGAGGTCAAGAAGAGCACGGACGGACGGATGACCGCCATCCCGCTCTCGCCAGAGATCATCCATCATCGCGACCAATGCGGTCTCAGTACCATATCCAGGTCTGAATCCTGACTGGAATGGGTCCAGATATTCCACTTCATCCAGTACCCCCTGCGGCTGACGTGCCACTGCCTTCTCCAGAACCTTCCCCAAAAAAGGAAGGTTGGAGACAGGTCTGTAGTTGGTTAGGATTGCTGGATCGAGGGATGGTTTCTTCAGGAGCGGGCGCACCAGACCATGTTTCAGCAGTGCAGGAAACACCCCCTCTCAAAAAGACGCGTTAATTATAGCCCCGACCCAGCCACCTGTCACCGTCTTAAGAGGCTTTTACCAGCCAGGCAGGACAGGGATCCAATGGACAATTAGTGGCACGGACCGCAGCAAGGAGCCTGTCCACTTCATCCGGGGCAACTGGATCAAACTGATCCCAGGTAACACCGCAAGACTGCGCACTGGCTCCCCCTGGACCCTCCCCGTCCATGCCAAGTTTGAATCCCGAGCGAATCCGATCGATTTTCTCCACCAGATGGTCAGCAAAGTCCTCAGCCGATCCCTGCCAACCAGGCACAGGCCCCGCCCTACCCAGGAGGGACCTGGTTACCCGAAACAGGTAGTGCATTATCAGGAACACAAACTATTTGACATAATCAAATAGAAATATGTAGAGGTAGCAAATGATTGTAAACCCATACTTCCTGATTTAAATAATGGTACAGTACATTAGTTTTAAAATACAAATCTTCTTTGGAAAAGGACGAACCAATGACACTCTATCCATAAGAAAGTAAACTTGAACTAGTGTCATCTGAAGTCCTTAGGAAACAAAAAGTTCGGTTTCACTGACCAGTGATAACTTTCGTTCTTCGAGTATATAGTTTGTGAATACACACTATTGGGTTATGCGCCTGCGCAGAACACCGATCGGAGGCTTAAAAAGCTCATTGGTCAAAAGCCCACTGTACCGCCCACCCTGAGGCGCCAGTCCGCCATTTTATCTCAGTTCCATACTTAAGCCAAGCACAGGATAAACCAATTGATCTCATCCGTGCAGCTCAAGAGGGGAGGCAGGGTGGGTAGTGTGTATTCACAAACTATATACTCAAAGAACGAAAGTTATCACTGGTAAATGAAACTGAACTTTCTCCTTCGTATAGTTTGTGAATCCCCACTATTGGGAGATTAGCAAGCTCACACTTACTTGGTCGGTGGGCAGTCGGATGAGATGATCCCACGATGAGTATGCTGGTCAGGTAGAATGGACTGTCAAGGGCGATGCGCCCAGAGCCCCCTGGCGAGGACGACACGACCAAGTCTGGCGTCCGCAGTGGCTCTGGTGTCCACTCTGTAATGTTGGACAAATGTAGAAGGTCTGGACCAGGTGGCAGCCTTACATATGTCCTCAAGCGGGGTGCCCTCCAAAAAGGCAGTGGATGTGGCAAGCGCTCTCGTAGAATGCGCCCTGACATGCGGCGGAGGTGGCAGTGAGGCCGACTCGTAGGCCAGGTAGATGGTAGATGTGATCCATTTGGAGAATGGGTTCGCCCTTGGACTTTCCTCCATAAGCCACAAATAGACGCTGTGACTTCCTGAACTCCCTTGTCCTGCTGGTGTAAAACAATAAAGCTCGTTTCACATCCAGCGTGTGCCATGTCTTTTCTTGGGTGTTGGTGGGGTTCTGGAAGAAGGTTGACAGCGAGATAGTCTGTGCCATATGAAACTGGGAGACTACCTTAGGAAGGAAGGTGATATCCGTGTGGAGCACCACGCGGTCATTGAAAAACTGAAGAAACGGTGTGTCTGCCCGCAGAGCAACCAGTTCACCAGCTCGTCGAGCAGACGTGATAGCCACCAGAAATGCCGTCTTCCACGTGAGGAGACGAACATCCGCGGTAGCCATAAGCTTGAAAGGAGTCCTGGTGAGCGCGTTGAGAACGGCAGACAAGGACCATTGTGCTGTTGGAGTCCTGACCGGCGGAAAGGCATTCCGCAATCCCTTGAGGAAATGCTTTACCGTATGGTCGCGAAAGGCAACAGAAGCAGGCGAACCAGCTGGAGAATGAGCCACCACCGCAGCGAGATGGACCCGGATGGAGGTAATGCTAAGGCCAGACTCCGCCAAATGGAGGAGGTAGGCCATGATGTCCTGTAGTCCCACCTGTGCAGGGTACGTCTGCTGGGATGCCAGGAAAGCACAAAAGCGTCTGTATTTGGAAGCATAAGACTTCCTTGTGGAAGGACGCCGTGCTAGCTCCAAGATCCTGGACAGTCTGGGGTTATCCTCTATGCGGTGAGGTGGAGGCTGGGTAGGTCCGAATGGTGGAGCTGGCCGTGCTCCATTTGGAGAAGCGTTGGTGATTCCGGCAGCGTGCGATACTGCGACGACATGTGTAACAGTAGCGGAAACCAGGGCTGGCGAGGCCATGCTGGAGCCACGAGAATTGTGTTGGTCCGGTGTTGGTACATCCTGGTGAGGACCTTCTGAACCAGGGGAAATGGGGGAAAGGCGTAGAGGTAGTCCTGATCCCACCGTTTCATGAAGGCATCGCCCTCGGAGTTCAGTCCGATGCCTGCCCTGGAACAGTACCTGTGGCATTTCCTGTTGGACTCCGACGCAAAGAGGTTGATGCCCCAGGCCCCGCAAAGGGACTGAAATACCTTGTCATCCAGCTCCCGCTCGTGGGTCGTCGAGGTGAGACGGCTGAGGTGGTCGGCCAGAACATTCAGCTTGCCCTGAATGTGTACTCCAATCGGAAAGATGTGTCTTTCCAGGCACCACTCCCAAAGTTGCACCGCAAGGTAAAGTAGGATGGTGGACCTTGTCCCTCCCTGCTTGTTCAGGTATGCCACCGCTGTGGTATTGTCCGAGGCCACTTGAACCACATTGCCGGTGAGTAGGGCCTCAAAGGAACGTAGGGCCTTCCAAACGGCCAGAAGCTCCAAATAGTTGATATGGTGACCATCTCGTGAGGCGACCAAACGTTGTTGACCGTTAGAGTCCCGCAGGCAGCCCCCCAGCCGAGGTTGCCTGCGTCGGTCAAAACCTGCAACGAAGGTTGTGGGGGGTAAAAACTCTTCCCCGTGGCCACATTGAGCGGCATCGTCCACCACAGTAGCTGGTCCATCAGTTCTGGAGACGGAGTCAGCCGTTTGGACTGGCTCTCCTTGAGCGGGTCGAACTCGTGGAGGAGCCATGACTGCAGGGACCGGAACTTTAACTTGGCGTGAGGAATCACCGCCGTCGTTGAGGCCATGCGGCCTAGAAGTCTCTGTGCCTTTTTCGCCCTGATAAATGGTTTGTTCCTGAATTTGCTTACCCCTTGTGCAATGTCCAGTAAGCGTTTCTGGGGGGCGAAGGCTCTGGTAACTAGCGAGTCGAGCACTGCTCCAATGTACTCGACGCGCTGAGAAGGAATCAACTTTGATTTGGCAAAGTTGATTCTGAGGCCAAGACTCTCCATGAGGTGAACCGTGAACTACGTGTCCCGAATGGACGACGAGCTGGTGGGGGAGACAATCAGCCAGTCGTCGATGTACGGGAAGACCCTGATCCCCTTCTGACGGAGGAAGGCAGCCACCGGAGCCAGACCGAACGGTAGACACCGGTACTGGTACACAGAGTTCCTGATTCGAAACCGGAGGAACCGTCTGTGCTCCTCGAGGATGCTGATATGGAAGTAAGCGCCCTTGAGGTCTATCACTGTGAACCAGTCCCCTTTGTTGATGAGGGGGAGGACGGTATGCAGGGTCACCATCCAGAACTTCCTGGTGTGGATACACCTGTTCAGGCGGCGCAGGTCCAGAATTGGGCGAAGTCCTCCGTCCTTCGTCTGAACCACAAAGTACCTCGAGTAGAAACCGTTGTCCCAATCGGTCGGTGTTACCCGCTCGATGGCTCCCTTGGACAGAAGAGTTGATATTTCTTCCTCCAAATGGGGGGACGAGGTGGTGAAACGGTGTCTTCCTACCCGAGGTACTCGCACGAACTCGATGGCGTAACCAGCGGACAAGATCTTCAAGACCCACTGGTCGTCTGTGATGCCTGACCACACCTGGAGGACGTTCCGGAGGGGGAGGTATGGCAGGTGGAGCGAGAGAGCCTTGGCCTTCGTAGTTTCAAACCCGGGACTTGGATTTTGCGTCAGACCGCTTGCCCTGTCCGTAAGGTTGGTAGCGAGGCTTGTGTTGGCGTCTGTTTGTAGAAACTGGGCCTGGGCTGGTCAGTCGAGCCGCCCTGTTGCTGTGGGTTCCCCCGATATCGATGCGTAAAGGGTTGGAACCGCAGTTTGGTAGGCTGAGCTGGCGTGGTGAGCCCCAGGAACTTAGCCGTCGAATTCGTCTGCCGCAGTTCGTTAAGCACCTTATCAGTGTCTTGTCCAAACAGGCCTTGCCCATCAAATGGAAACTCTTCGATGAGCTTCTTCATGGCATCATCGAGAGAGGTGCCCCTGAGCCAAGCATGGCGACGGAGCAGAATGGCAGAAGACATGTCCTTGGCCGCGTAATCGTTAATGTGCCTGGCAGTCCGCATCTGCTGTTCTGCCAGAAAGTCCCCTTCTGCAGCCAGAGAGTCGAATCCTTTCTGGACACCTGCAGACAGTTTAGCAGCAAGGATCTTCACTTGCTCCCAGAGGTGGGACTGATAGAGGCCCATGGCTGCTGAGTAATTGGCGGCTCGCAGGAAGAGGGAACCGGTGGCATAAAACATACGGCCCACCGCGTCCAGTTTCTTCCCCTCCGGAGTCGAAGGTACCGGAAAACCGCTGACGGCTGTTTTATGCTGGAAGGCCTTGACCACCAAAGAGTTCGGCAAAGGGTGCACCTGGAGAAACTCAACATTCTCGTCCAGGACTCTATACATTCCGTTGAGTCTGGACGAAACGGAGTGAGACGACACCGGCTTCTTCCATGTTGCCTTCGCTGACGTCAACATGGAAGGAAGCATGGTGATGTGGACCGGCCGAATCGCCTTTTTGTCCAGTTTGGCCGTCATTTGGTCCTCGCCCTCCAGCGGCGGTTGGTCCACCTTCAGATTAAGAGCGGTCCCCAAACGAGTGAGCATCGCCGTGAGGAAGCGTTGATCCTCACCACGCGGTGGGTCAATCGCGCCGATAGCCTGGTCCGGCGTCTTGTCGGCATCGACGTCTCCCTCGTCCTCCTCCGAAGACGCGCTTGAATTATCGGAAGACGAGGGAGGAATCCTGTTATCCACGTCGGGACCGCGCCAGTACGGCCTGGGCGGGTCGACGGGCTGGGAGCTCACCGTATCGACGTCTGGACCACACCAAGACGATATGGGTGGGCCAGCGGAGCGAACGCTCGACCCTCGAGAGGTCGGCGGAGCGACAGCAGGACCAACATCCCTGGGGCTTGCGGTGCTCGGCACCGGAGCCGCAGAGGCCGCAGGCATGAAGGCCTTGAACTGTTGGGCGAACGATTTCGCCATGGCCTCGAACATCCCTTTGAAGAATTCCACCTGGGACGCATCCACTGCCGATGGTTGGGACGAAACGGTGGCCGGCGAAACGGTGGTCGGAATAATCGGAGACGAAGCGGTGGCCGGAATGGTGGTTGCCGGTTCGTCTATTGTCGGAGTCCTAGGCCTCGGGGAGACAGATGCCTGCCTCGTGGGTGGACGGCCCCTCTCACGAGGCGGAGAAGAGTACCTGCAGTGGGCGAGCTGGAACCCCAGCCCTGCGACCTTTTGCAGGAGATCCCGAAGAGGACCGTCCACCCCACATCGAGGATCCGGGTGAAGGACATATCACGACCGAAAAGGGAGGCGAAGGCCCTGGAGAGATAGGAGGGCGAGGCGTAGGTGGGAGTGATCGCCTTTCCTCTGACCTATGTTTCTTCTTCTTCTCCCCATTTTTCTCCTTCTTTTTCTTTTTTCTGATGGAGAGGGTGGAAGAAGAAGGTAGCGGCAGAGGCCGGGAGGGCTGAGAGGCACCAGCGGATGTGGAAGCAGCCGCGGCTGGAGCCAAAGTGAGCTCCATAAGGTGCGCTTTCAACCGGTTGCTCCGGTTCTGAACTGCAAGTCATGTAAAGTTCTTGCAGTGAGCGCAGGATTGGCTCTGGTGTGATTCTCCCAGGCAAAAAAGGCAGAGGCTATGCCCGTCAGAGGCAGGGAACTTCATGAGGCAAGCAGAACACTGCTTGAAGGCTGCAGCCATCAAAAAATTCTTCCGACGGAAGGTTCAAGAAGGCGAGCACCCCGAAGGGCAGGCCAGCCGCCACTCCCTTGAGGGGGGAAACGGTGACCGGAGCGAGTAGGTAACTGAGCCCACCAGAAGGAAGAAACAGCACCGGGGTG
This sequence comes from Bradypodion pumilum, assembly GCA_035047305.1. Classification (NCBI taxonomy): domain Eukaryota; kingdom Metazoa; phylum Chordata; class Lepidosauria; order Squamata; family Chamaeleonidae; genus Bradypodion; species Bradypodion pumilum. The sequence continues at coordinate 137,803,121 of JAWDJD010000005.1, forward strand.
GCAATCCTGCCCAAAGGACAAGATTCCTGAAAAAATTGTTAAAGTTCGTCGAAGACTTTCCCTCAGAAAAGACGAAAAAAATTGAGGAAGCTCTCAACGATCGTCCTGCTGCTAAGGCAGAAAGAAGAGAACTGAGATAAAATGGTGGACTGGCGCCTCAGGGTGGGCGGTACAGTGGGCGGTCTTACCGCCAAAACTTTTGACCAATGAGCTTTTTAAGCCTCCGATCGGTGTTCTGCGCAGGTGCATAACCCAATAGTGGGGATTCACAAACTATACGAAGTAGAAGCTTGTTTTTATGGAACAAGATTAAATTTAGGAAGTGACAATATAAAAGTGTACTGAAAAAAAGAATCTAAATTTAATATCCATTCTCCCTATTTCTACATTGAGGCTGGTGTCTATACAGACAATACAGTATCACACAACCACAGGGTGAAGGTATCAACAGGCTAAGAACGCCAAGATATGTAAATGTGTCAAAATGCTACAAAAGATAAGTGCTCCATCCAAGAACAACTAAGCTTTCTCATGAGCCATAGAATACTGGCTGACTACTGGGGCGAAAAATTGAAGAATAGTAATGGAGTATCCAGCAAAAGTCATGGATAGCTAGCACTCTTGGTGTATGTACTCCATACTGCGGTATTGTGTTACATGTCTCACTTGTGGCTACTTAATTTGAAAATAACTGATAGAACAGAAATTGGTATAAAAATTCACTAGGAAACATTAAAAGATCCCTTCTCTTCAAAACACTATAAGGCTCATGCCATATGCTACTATCTTTTCATTGCAGTATTGTTTGATGATTTGTAATTTAATCAACTAGACGACTTTGCAAATAGCATTTATGGCTTTCTCAGAAGACCATTCTGACTATTTTGTTATCTGTAATGTTCCTATATGATGGCTGTCTAACATCAACTGGTGATTAAATTAAAATATTTTGAGTTATTTGCATTACTGTTGATGCAGCAAACCTTATTTCAAATTTAATTTCCTTTCACTGACAATACTGGCTCTGAACAGAACACAGACATACACATATTCTCATGTACTACATTGGCATTTTCTCCCCATGTAAAAATAAATGTATCAAAAAGGAAGGAAACTTTAGTTTTGAGTATATGAAAAGTGTGCTCCCAAGTAGCCTCCTCTCTTTCTTTTCTCTGATATCTCAACAGCTCTACAGTTAGATCTACTGTATATCCTCAATTTAAAAATGGGAAAATATAATTCCTGTTCACGTACTCTCATTTTTTGTTTGTCCCATGTTAGCTAACTGAAAGATATAGACCAAGGGTTCCCAACCTTTTCAAGCCGGGGCCAATTCATGCTCCATGCTCTCTCAGTCAGCTTGGAGGGCCAACTGGCCATTTTGCCCTGCCTGCATGGTTGTTTGTTTATTATTATTATTATTATTATTATTATTATTATTATTATTATTATTATTATTATTATTATTATTATTATTATTATTATTATTATTATTATTATTATTATTATTATTATTATTATTATTATTATTATTATTTGGGGGGGGGCGACATTTTGTCCCAAAGGGGTGGCCATTTTGTTTCTTGAATGCCCTTGGAGGGGTGGGGATACATGAAATAGTGTCATGGGCCAGATCTGGCCCCCAGGCCTTAGATTGGAAACCCCTGACATAGACCAATGACGACAAAGAATGACTGGGGATTCATTCTGCCTATTTTCTACAATTCTTTTAACAAGTTATTACACCTTCCCTTCCTATTCAACAAAATTCAACTGGACAAATTTTTAGCAGTTTAATGACTGCAATCATTTCTCAGAGATGAAACTTCAAAACTAAAATTCAAAGCAATGGTGATCTCCAAAATCTAGAGTTCTAAATGAGAAAATGTTCAGAGACCATATAGATGCACACAGCTCTCTGTACTTTTTAAAATTTCAGTAGTGCTCTAGAAAACAGTAATATTAATTCTGTACTACCAAGGACATGACAACATCAAACAATTTTAACAATATCCTTTTATGAAAAATAGGACATATCAGTGACAACCTGATTAGAAAACTGGGAACATTCAACACATATAGCTACCAACCAGTCATCACACTGTTAAAAAGTTTTTTAATGAAACATCACTGACATAGATTTACTCAGATAATCAAATGGAGACAGGATTGCCAAAATCCCCTATATATGAATGCTCATTACCTCAACAGAGCACAAAGATTATTAAAATAATCCCGAAATAGTTTTAATTGAATTTCAATACTATGGATTGCCTTTAAAAAAACTATCCAAATAAAAAGCTTAGCTTTAGACTTGAACATTTGAAGTCATACCTGTTCATCATAGCCTTCAATTTTTACTGGAGTAAACTGGTCCAGGTTATATTGTGCAAATGCACTAGGAAGATAAGGCAAAAAGCATTAGGAAGACAAGTGTGGCTACATACTGTACTCATAAAAAATTTACAATCTAATTTTTGTCTAATCACTCATAAACTAGTTACCTGGGACTGAGGTTTTTTTTTTTACTACTCACTTGTCACATGCAGAATAAAATTCAAATACCATTTTAAATCAGATTACAAGATTCCAGGCTATTTATAGATAAATAGATAAATCTATTTTACTCTTAAAGGAATAGTTCTGAACACCAATTAATTCTGAGAGTTCAGATTAAACGAAAAGAAAGCCATGGGACATTTTTTTCTGCTCCCTATGTGGCTTTTTAAAAACTGTCCACAATTACTCCACTTAAGCATTTACACTGCGAGGTCAAGAATCAAGAAAATGTGGTAAAACTTACTGCGCTGCTCCCTCCCTGAGAAGATTATCATTATTAAGCAGCAACCGAACATCTAAAAAAACAATGAGCATTAATACATTGTAAGTATATTTAAAATTATCATAAAATATATGCCTTCCTATAAGAGAAAATACCTATTAAAACTTAGTATTTATGTTGCTCCTCGTGGTCAAAATCCTCTTCATTCACCAATCAATTTCTGGAAATTAAAAAATTCCAATTTCTCCCTCCAGAAGTCCAGAGGATCTCATGAAATCCTTTTCATTTTGAAAAAGATATCAGAGCTTTCAATATTGCCAGTGTCAGTAAAATTGTCAAAATGGCAACAGTTTTCAAACATTAAAGGCCCCCAAGAGGTTCCTCATGATGGGTGTCTTGAAACCTCTGGGAGCAGGTCGAGGGAAAATTGTTTATTTCCAAAAATCCACCCAGCTGCTGATTTATTATTATTATTATTATTATTATTATTATTATTATTATTATTATTATTATTATTATTATTATTATTATTATTATTGTTATTATTGATTCCTACCCCTGCCCTTCTAGTGCAACGCACCACTCAGGGCGGCATGAGCCTTACACAGCACAGCTGAGTGAACAGGGTTTCACCAATTTTGTATTGCCAAATCAGATGTTGGCCCTAGGACAGTGTGCAAGATATTTGAGATATTCAAGGATTAGTTCATTGTTTCTACTCCCCAGGGAGTTTTCACCACCAAGAGATTTGAACCCAGATCTCCCAAATCCTAGCACAACACACTAACTAGTACACCCTATCTTTATGGAAGATATGTTTTAGTTTCTCATTCACAAAAGCAAAACCTAAATAGAGGACTAACATGTAAGCTGAGTTTAAAGTATTGAAAACATCAAGTATTGAAAGCATCCATCAAGTTCCATTCCAAACAATTCAATATTTATTGTGAAGCTGTTAAGCTGTAAACAGTTAAACAGTCTTTAGGATTCCAAAGACAAAACAGCCGTTATTGTGAATGCAAACAAAGCTATCTCTAACCTTTCCTGTTACCCTCCAAGTGTTATTGTATGACAATTTCTAAAAGCCTTAGCCAGAATGATCAATAGTCATTTGTGCTGAGAAATGCAGTCCAACAATTTGTCCGCCAGTACATCCACCATCAAAGGCTGAATTGATTTTTAAAAAATGGCTCAATCTAGTAGTGAGCAAATACTTAGGATCTTTATCTTTTCTAGGGACAAAACAAATAAAGGGAAGGTTCTACTTCTTCTCTACATTGATACAGTGTCTTAGTTTATAAGATACTAGCATAGGTTGCCCGGCATTGCCGGGCTGTCATAAATTGTGGGGTTTTTTGGGTTTTTTTTATTTGAGTTAAAAATCAACAGAGGATGCTATAAATCTTTTTATTTTATTTATTTAACTTATGTTTGTTATTTGTGTAAATTTTTTATTTATTGTTATTTTTTGACTTGTTTTTACTCTTGTGGCCTGTAGGTGGGGCTGTTTAGTTTTTGACTTGTTTTTAATATTCCGGCCTGCAGGTGGGGCTGTTAGTAATAGTGGTTTTTTTTTGTTTCACTTGTTTTTTCTCTCCTGGCCTCTAGGTGGGGCATCTTCCAGTAAGTAGTTTTTGTTTCTTCATTTCTGTTCGTCTCGTGGAGGGAGGACGTGCTGGTGAGTTCTCTGGCTTTATTTAATCTGTGATTTTTCTTTGTTTTGATTTTGTGGTGGTGGGCTGGGAGGTGTTTCTGTTTGTTCTTTTGTGGTTTTGTTGGGCTTTAGATGTGTGTAATTGGTTTGTTTATTTCTGGTTTTGGTTTGTTCGTGATTTCGTTGGTGTTTATGTAATTTGTGGTAGTTGTGTTGTTAGAGTTAGGTATTTTCGTGTTGTAGTTAGGTGTTTTTTCTGTGCTTTTCTGGTATTGTGGATGTTTTTGTTTGTGGATTTTGTTGTTTACTTTTTGTGTTTATTAATGGTTATTTATTTATTTATTTATTTGTATTTTATTAATTTTGGTGTTTGTTTTTGGTGTGTACTTTTGCGTGAAGAACGGGCTGCCTGTTGATTCCTCTTTTCCCCATTGCTGCTTTGAATTTTGGTTTCTTATATATATTCTCTTATTTAAAATGCACTTCACATTACCAGCGTCTTCCTCTTTTCCTGCTTCCCCAGTATTATTTTATTTTCCAAAGAATCCTGTCTTGGCACCATGTGCCCAACAGCCTCAATTTGATTATTTTTAACTTCACAGATAGTTCAAGATTGATTTGTTCTAGGACCCATTTGTTTGTCCTTTTGGCAATCTAGGGTATCTGCAAAACAATTCTCCAGCACCATATTTCAAACCAATCATCCCCCAATCTACACAGATTCTCCAATGTCAAGCACAAATGTCTGAGATCCACCCAAGTATGGAAAGTCAAGGATGTATGAATAGAACAAAATATATTAAATTCTCACTTGCATTTTTTTCCATTAAGAAGTTGATGGAGAAGAGATTGACATCAAATTAATTCCCATTTATGGTGCTCATTTCCCAGCATTTTCTTAAAAGAAGGTACTCAGAAGTGATCTACCATTCTCTTCTGAGTTGTCCACCAGAGGTTTACTCTTCTCCCAAGAGATACAATGGGAATTTTAACTCCCAACTTCTGGCTCTTCACCCATAATACACAAATTGATTTGTAACATTAAAAGTAGAAAGCCTTTTGCCATATTATGATACTACATTTTTGTGACAGACATGTATCACTGGATTAATAGTTTGAAACGGAAACTTGAAATTGTAAAAAGAGTTAAATTTCTAGTTAAATTAAACCACTTGCTTCAAAAACAAGGAAAAATCCACATTGATAAAATAAATCTAAAGTGCAAATTGTATAGTTTCATGTAATTAAAAAAATATTATTTTCAAATTATATCTTAAAATTAATAAAGAGACATAAAAGAGTATAAATACTAACCATTAAAGACCTCATTGAATTCCCCTGGGGGAGCATGGATTATGAATTTTGCTGCTATTCGTACCTGAAAAAGAAACAAGTAGTGCATCAGTAATATAGTTGTGTAAATGGTGAAAACCTGTGCAACATCAAAACAAAGTTCCATACAGGGTGGATAAAAATAAATAAAACAAAACTGCTGAATATCTAAAATTTAAATCGGATTTTCCTGTTTAAACCGGATTTTTAAAATAATTTAGGAGGGAATACCGTATTTTCCGGCGTATAAGACGACTGGGCGTATAAGACGACTGGGCGTATAAGACGACCCCCAACTTTTCCAGTTAAAATATAGAGTTTGGAATATACTTGCCATATAAGACTACCCCTCTTCCAATGCACACCAAATAAAAATTAGCCCACACTCAACCAAGTCGCGCAGCCCTCCGAGTCGAATGGGCAGGTTCTGGTGGAGAGCCAATCCACGCTCACGTTCTCCTCCTCGAGGTACAGGAAGATGTGTGCAGCTTACTCCCCGCACAGAGCAGGGACTTGGCCGCGGCACCCCTCACCATATGCGCCGGACATATGAAGCAAGAGGAAACAAGCTGCAGTTAAGTACCTGTCCTATAAGACGACCCCCGACTTTGGCACAGATTTTTCGGGGTTAAAAAGTAGTCTTATACGCCAGAAAATACAGTACCTATTTATAGTTTTCTGTTTAACATACACTATAATCCAAAAGTTATTTATCAAGAAAGAAGGATTACTTAATTATGTAGTAGGAGACTGTATATTCATGCAATGTTTAAAAATTTTTGGAAACGGAAATCCATTAATCCATTCACAATGTCATGTTCTTCCCAGGACTTTTTGTAAGATTGGACAATTTTTCTATTTAGAAGACATTATCACAAATGCTTGATTTATTTCTCAAAGCTGTGAATTTGGTTCTGAAGAGATCACATGCCTATTCTCCACAGCAAAAAATGTTATAAAATAAGCATACAGAGTTGAGAAAAAGACATTAATCCTATCATTCCTTTATAAATCTCACACAGAATTTACTCCTACCTCTTCTTAAGTGCTAAGTTTCAAAAAATTCAATCTATAGAAGACAACTGATGGGAGTGGAACAGATCGGCACAATGACCTGTGTGAGGAAGGAGGGGCAAACAGTAAAAGTGAAACCTTTTGAGCCTCTGAGTCTTTATGTAGAAAACCATGATTTATTTTAAATCTAATCTTACCAACTAGTGCAGGGGTGGCCAAACTTTTCATGCCATGGGCCGGTCACATGGTTTAGTGGGACGGTCATGTGGCTCCTCCCACCAGAAGTAAAACATGCCTACGCATGCACAAAATGCTGCCATAAATGCACCCGCGGCTGTTGCAAATGTGTTTATGACAGCTGTGTATGGATTTACGGCAGGGTTCTGCGCATGTGTGGGCACATTTTATTTCCACTTCTGGGAGCGGCGCGGACAGCGCAGGCTAGATGACTTGGCCATAGTTTGGCCATCCCTGAACTAGTGAGTGATTTAAATTGTAATTTAAATCAAATGCACCGCAGATAAATAGCTGACTTTGCTGTTAGTTATTTTAGTGTCTTACATCCACTATGACTATAAAATACAAACCCTTACGGCAAAGAGATGTTTGGTTAACTTAACTTAAAACAAGTAGTTTGAAAGAAAAACAGCCAGAACAAGAGTTCAGAACAACACCGCCGGCTCCCCCCCCCCCGATTCACCCTGGTCAGGGGAGGGTGGGAGCATGCCGCAGCTGCCCCGAGTTCCCGCCACAGGGCTACAAGAGCCGCCGCCGCTGCCACACCGCCGGCTCCCCCCCCAACTCGCCCTGGTCAGGGGTGGGTGGGAGCATGCTGCAGCTGCCCCGAGTTCTCGCCGCGGGACTACAAGAGCCGCCACCACCGAGCTGCCGCAACACCGCCGGCTCCCCTCCCTGACTCGCCCTGGTCAGGGGTGGGTGGGAGCATGCTGCAGCTGCCCCGAGTTCTCGCCGCGGGGCAACAAGAGCCGCCGCCGCTGCCGCAACACCGCCGGCTCCCCTCCCTGACTTGCCCTGGTCAGGGGTGGGTGGGAGCATAGCTGCTCCTGGAGTACAGCTGCCATGTGGCGGGACACTTTCTTTTCAGCTGAGATGTTTTTTGGACTCCGTCTTGGACTTGTAGTAGCCGAGGGTACTAGTTGGTATTTAAATGCTAATTTGTATTGTGTCAGGATCTGTATTAGACTTTGTAATTTTGTATCTTTAACATTGTAGAAACTGCCATATTGTGGAGAGTTCTAGTGTAACTTATTTGCATTTTTTTCTTATTGTATTTTGTTATTGGTTATTGTGAATGTTGTAAACTGCTTTTCGGGATGAGAAAAGCGGTATAGAATTTTAAATAAATAATGGTTGCTCAATGAGAAAAAAATAGTTCTGACAGTACAAAACTAATTGTGACATATCAGTCTAGATTTCATCCCAACAGTCTCAAACCTACAGGCAGGGAGGAGAAAGTTCAATTCCCTCCACTTCTCCCGTGATCCTGAAAATTATCATCCCCAGTTGATGCTATTTTTAATTATTTTACTGACCCAACCAAACACTATGATTTGTAAGAATTCAATGCTGTAATACAAAGATCAATATTTTAAATCTGCACAATAATAGTAATACATTTGATGTCTTGTCCTTAAATTCCATCTTCTAGTGGTACCAAGATGTATAGAAAGAACATAAGAACTGCCTTGCTGGAACAGGCCACAGCCCAACCAGTCCAGCATTCTGTCTCACACAGAGGCTCACCATTTCCTTCAGGGTATTCCCAAGCAGATGCCTTCACCTGCTTAGGATTCCCTAAAAATGGCATTGAGAGATATCTTGCCTATCTCTCCAACCCGGAGGTTGTCCTTAAGTATCCAGAATTATAGCCATTGATACCCTTGTCCTCCATGAACTTGTCTAATCCTTTCTTAAAGCTGTCAAGACTGACAGCTGTCACCACTTCTTCTGGCAGGGAGTTCCATAGATCAGTAATCCTCTGGGTGAAAAAGTACTTTCTCTTATTTGTTTGAAAGGGTGAGTTAAACACACATACTATATGACAGTGATGGGCAACCTTGGCCCTCCAGCTGTTCTTGGACTTCAATTCCCAGAAGCCCTGACCAGCAGGAATGCTGACTTGGGCTTCTGGTAATTGAAGTCCAAGAACACCTGAAATGCCAAGGTTAGCCATCACTGCTATATAGTATTTTATAAATCACAGCTAACACATCATAAAGGACTATCTGATCAGCATTATATACCTCAAATAGGATGGAAGAATGCCGTTCTACTTTAAAGCAGTTAGTTTTGATTGCAAAACTGCTTCAAGTATCTCCTGCTCCAAGTATCTATGAAAGAGATCAAGGGAAAATAACACACAAGGAAGAGGAAGATTATAGCTAAGAAAAATGAAGTAGCTAGGCTTTCCATTCAAGTGTGCAAGACTGATGATTTATCTAAGGTAGGAAAACTTTCTGCTAAAAAGAAATAGGATTATGGTGCTTAGCCAAGTTATGCCTCCTTCTGATCATACCTGTCAAGTATCCCATTTTGCCCGGGAAAACCCCGTAATTTAGAGCCCCAGCCCCTAATCCCACCATCACTGTTTTTTTTTTGTAAATTCCCATATTTTTTAAAAAAAATCGGAGGCATATAAACCTCCCATATATCATTGTGTTATATCTTTATGAGGTGTGCAGCTCATACCAGAGGAGTATTGGGCTCCCCCTGGAGGAGGAAGAACCACCCCATAAGCACAACTGCTTCCCCTCACAGGAAAAAATGCAGTTAGCAAGCCAAGCTTACTAATAATTCTATTCTATATTTCCCCCTAATCTCGCCCCCCCCCCATTCGACTGCATTTCATATTATGGTGATTTTTCATGGAACTGTTTTTAAAACTTTAATCAGTTAATTGTCTCCTGTCTTAGTGTGTTTTGCCTCAATTTCATTTTTTAAAACTCTGTGTTTAGGAGAAAACCGTGGAAGTATCCTGTTTATGCTGTATGCAAATATACTTGAAGCCTATTGGATCATTGACTTCCCTTTAACACCCTCTTTCCCAGGACATGGCCTTAAAAAATGGCTAATTCTTGCTTTTGAACTGCTAGGTTGGCAGGTGCTGGGACAGATGACAGGAGCTCACTCCTTCATGCAGCACTCAGGTCTCAAACTACTGACCTGCTGACCTTCTAGTCGTCAAATTCAGCATCTTAACCACTAAGCCACCCCAGCCCTTAATGGCTTTAAATAATAGCTATCTTTCATATAATTCACTGAGTTTATGAAAGAAATATTTGTTACAACAACAGTGGCATTCTGAGGAACAGGATATAAGTCTGTTCTGTATCTTTTCTTCTGCAACAATCATCAAACTCAACCACAATTATATATACTGCATTACTATCTAACAAAAGTAGGTTGTTCTTTTAAATTTACATGTGAAATGAAATAAAATGAGATGCTCCTCTTAACCACTAATCTTCCTGTTTATGCCCACAACGGAAATGGATCTGGTTAAAGTTGCCATGTTTATGCCTATATAAGGCATTATGCACAATAACACCATTAGTTCTTCAAATCAACTACAATTGTTAGGCTTGAATTTCAAAAAAACACATGTTTAACTACCTTAAGGCAACAACAGCAAAATGTTTTGGAAAACATAAATGAAGCTGAACAATTCCAATAATACAGTAGTAATTTGGTATCAGAAATTATTCTGTGTTGAAAGGATTGTTGCGGGAGAAACTCCACTCAGGGAATGCCCAAATTAGGCTCCTTTCATGTCCCATTTAATAACTGAGAATAGTATTAATGGCAAAAAATACTGTCGAGAATGAAACAACTTGAGTAACAAAATCAAAACTCCAGACATGATGCCAGGGGGAAAATGGCTTGAACAAATAAATTCAAGGAGAAGAGCATGGGAGAAGATAGCACCTCATTCCTGCCTGCTTCAATTCCCAGAAGCCCAAGCAAACTGTAAAACAAAATGGCCACTGCATGCATTTTACAGTTTGCTTAGGCTTCTGGGAATTGAAGTCCAAAAGAAACAAAAAAGAAAATGGCGGCCACAACTTTATTCAGCTCCTGTGCAGTCCAGGGACGTCTGAGGAAGGAGGCAATCGCCCCAAAAAAGGTCCTCCAAACCTCAGAGGCTGCACAAAGGTAGAAGAAAACTTCATCCTTTTTGAAATGGGTGAAAAAAACTCTGCTGCCTGTGCTGCCTCTGTGAGGCTCAGGGGCTGTTTCCGACGCCCGCCGACCCGCCCGGGCGGTGGGTGAAGGGAAAATGCCAGGGTGGCTCCTTCTTTGGCTACAGGTTTTGCCTTGCCCCACCACCAGGGCAGGTTGGAGGACGTCGGAAACAGCGCGGATAGGGGCCCCCAACCCTACCAGAGGCAGCTGGCTCTTTTTTTTTTGCATTATCCAATCCATGCATCGTACAACATCGGAAATCATACAAGATCCAAAATTGTGAAACCAAGTTTGGACGTTGTACAAGGTATTACTGTATTTGTGAAGCTATGGAAAACTGTGCTTTCAAAAGAATGCCCTTTGACAGTTAATAAAATTTGGAAGCCTCAAACTTACTGTGTGAGAATTAAATTGCTAGTAAACTAAGCACAATGAAATGTCTGGCTGGACATCCCGCTATGGTAATGGAGTAGACCGTACAGCCAGTGACTCAACTCCAAGTGTTGGGTGGCGGTAAATAATCTGACTCCCTAAAGGGGCTCCAATGGCTATGGGCGGATGAGCCCCTTTAAGTGGGGTGATGGTCTCCTCAGTGGAGGAAATGCCACTGGAAACCATCAGATTGGGTCCAATGGCAAAATGAGCAAAGGAGGAACTCTGATTTCCAACGGTCATGGAGGAAGAAGAGGCCATGCCAGATGGACTGGCTGCAAAGGCGTGCCTTGATAATATCCTGAAGGCTGCGGCAGTCTATTGCAGTCCCGGTGTTAAATCCTGCCTGTTTCATTTCATATGTGCTGCAGGAGATGGCTCCGTGATCACAGTGTGGGTCACTTCATGGCAAGCTGGGATCCACCTTAAACAAATTCAGGCAAATGGCATTTTTCCTGCTTCAGGAAAAAATGCATTCTCGGATACGAGTTGCAGCCGAAGACAACAATGATGACCAAGTGCAATGAAAATATGCACAAGACACATGTGCAAGATGTAGGAGTACTAAGCAAATCAGCCAAGGTTCCTCAAAATAAAACACCTCAGAAAGGATTTTTCAAAGCATAAGCCACTAGAAGACTACTGTACTAGCAACATGTCATTCAGAAATATGGCATGAGTGCCTGACATTTCTATTGACCATTTTTATTTTCCAGCAATGAGCAGCCAAACTAGAGTGAGCCATATTTGACAAGTGAGAACTATTCATGTGTACAAATACTTAACAAAAAACAACGGAATCTCGTGTTATATTATAGATGTAAACTAGGAGCTTGTTAAGTCAAACCACTCAAACAAAAAACATAATGCAAAGGATTTAACTGATACAGAGTTTGCACAAAGAAGTATCTTAGACTTCTTTGCTCAATTATATGTCTCCTTTCTTTACGTCTGCATATTCTTGACGAAGAAGCATATTACAAAACAAAATAGGACTGTAACAAAATGCAACTTTTGCAAGGGTTTGTCACGACTAATTCAGTGTCAATTTAGTATGCAGAAGGCAAGAGCAGGAGCTTTAGATAGCCTAAAATAGGAATATTTGATACAGGAATAATTGATTCCTACTAAAATAGGAATAATTAATTTACTGGAATAATTGATATTGATAGTGCTGATTAAAAGAGTGTCATATCAGGTATCACTCAATTTTTTATTTATTTAAATTCCTATTCATTTCAAAAAATGTCATCTATAAATACTTTTGTACACAAATACAGGCTACATCAGAATATGGAACTACAGTAAAACTCCGGATTATGATTGCCCTGGGTTACGTCTGCCGCAGTTTATGATGTCAAATTTTGTTAAATTAATACCGCAGTTTACTTTTTTTATGGTTTAGTACTGAAAATTGTGCTATTTTAAACTCTAAAATGGTGGACTAAGCCATTTTAGAGTTTAAAATTGTCCCCGCCCCTCCGCCAGAAGTCGCAATTCAGCGCTTACCACGGCAGAGGTACCGTAGTCGTCGTCTCTGCCATTATTTCCGGACTGTTGATCAGCTCTACTGGCAGCGGGAGAGCCTGGGGACCTTATCCGCTCAGTTCCGATCTTCATCCATGTTCCCTGGGTAGCACTACAGCTGAAAATGTGCACCTCCCCAGCACGCGCCTGGGGGAGGTGCATATTTTTGGCTGTAGCGCTGCTCAGGGAGCTCAGACGAAGATCAGAACTGAGCAGATAAGGTCCCCACTCTCCTGCTGCCGGTAGGGGTGGAAAATGGGCGCCCCTGGCAGCTGGACAAACCACTAAGGAGGAAGCAGTGGCGTGGAAAATGTAGGGAGATCGCTTCATCTCTTTTGTGAGGGTGGAGAACAATCGTGAGTGGAATTTTGTGGCTTTTTCAGGTGGCTTTTGGATTTTTTTGGGTCCGGTAGGGACTGTTTCCCTTTTGTGGGGGTGGGGGATGATTGTGTCTGGCATTTTTTGGATGTTTTGGTGGTTTTTTTTATTACTATTATTATTATTTTTGGTCTGGTCGGGACCTTTTAAAAATATTTTAATGCATCCCTATAAGAAAACATGCTTTGGTTTACGTTTGCTTTGGTTTACAATGGAAGCCGTTGGGTTTTACTGTATCATTTTTTGAGACAGATCTGAAAGCCTATAGAAAGAATCCAAAATTACATGGGATTTTAATACACCTGAGACATTTTGCAAAACAGAAGGCAAACATTGCAGATCCCAACTATGGAGGTTGGGGAGTACCTTGAAAGTGGATGAATATTTGACACAAACACATTAGAAATAAGTCTTTATGTGGAAGTAGCAGTAAATCACCTGTATGTTTACAAGCAGATATTTAATCAAAACTGAGACAAAGCACTGGATTCATAAAGGGTATTATTGGGTACATCTGAACTAGAAAAAAAATCCTTTCAATGAAAAGTGTTAAAACACCATCTTCACAACTTTAATAGCACCATATATTCTGTGAAGAATTACAAAAGCAAAGAAAGGAGAAGTTTTAACTAAATATCTCTACTTTAATCTCAACACTTTGTCACCAAAGCCACTCACAAATGATGAAGTCTTTAATTCCTAAAGTTATTGAAAATATCAGTCTTTTTTGGTTAACATGTTCTACATCTTATTTGCAAGGACTATTCAGGAAGTGATCACTTCAAAGACTCAGGCATTTCATAATTAACCTTATATATAATAGTCAAATCTACTAGACAAGCAGCAGTTAGGAAACAAACTATGAGATGCCTTACTCCTTTTGATAAATTCATCTATTCTTTAGCAGAAATAAAGGAGAGATATTGAAATGTTATTCTTTATTGAGTGAAACAGATCTAGGTTCTTCATTGGCACTGCATAAGATGTGGGAACATGACTGGGATTAATGAAGAGAAGTGGTTGGAAATGTTAAAACATATATCTATAAAGGGATCTCTGTTTCCAACAGGAAAAATACTTCAAAAATTGTATTTGAACCCACTTCAGCTTGTGCGTACTAATCTTATAGTCATCTTTGTACTGGAGAAGCTGTAATTCAGGGGTTTGCAACATACGGCCCGTGGGCTGGATCCAGCCCACAGCACCAAATAATCTGGCTCCAACCTCGCTCCAGCTGCCTCTCCAGATGCCAGAATTGGCCATGGACTCATTTACAGCCATGTATAAACATGTTTACAACAGCCGTAAATAAGACCGCAGCCATTGTAAGCGCATTTACGACAGCCGAGGATGTGTTTTACAGCACCAGTCCAGCCTGCTCAGCTGTCTGAGGGAGCGTGGTCTGGCTCACAGCTGAAAAACATTGAGAACCCCTGCTGTAATTTAAGGGAACTTTTCAAAACCCTAGCAGTTTTGTAAAAAGATAGTTCTGAGAAGGCGTGTTTAATGAAATCAAAATTACTGATCAGTTATCATTAAATCCCTGGAACTAGCACTCATTACAGTGGAACCTCATACAATTGCCCCGTATAGCAATGAAATCGCATAACAATTAGGTGTTGTTGTTTGTTTGTTTTTTGGGGGAATGGCATCCAACATAACAATTTTCCCTATGGGAAAAACCACTATGTGATGCATGTATCGTAGAGCAATTGTTTCGTACAACAACGAGCCCCATGGAATGGATTAAAATTGTTGTATGAGGTATCAGTGTATTCTGTTTTAGGGGGAAAGGACTCTTATCTTATACATACATAGCTTTTAACAGGCCATAGCTAAAGGGTGGAGGGATATGCAGGGGTATCAATTACAGTGGCTGGATAGCTCAGTGGTTCTGTGGAGCCAGAAGCTGGGAGTTCGATCCCCCCACTGTACCTCCCAGAAGATGATCCAGCGCATGTAGTCATGAGCAAGCATTTGAGGGGCTCTAGCCTGCCAATGAACCATTTGTAGCTGTGTGAATTTTTAAAAAAAACTAGGTTGAGTACAGACTCACTTGGAGTCCCTATCCCTTGTTGGATAGCAACTACTCTCCAACTTATCGTCGTTTAGATGCTGAGGTCATGGTAGCACACATAGCAGCAAGAGAAGTGGAGCTAGTACCAGACAAAATCCACCGATCCATCACAAGTTCACTATTCTAAGATAATGAATGTATCAACAGAGGACATAAACAAAAGCTCATTTATTAAGCCAAACATGCATGAAAGCGGAGAGAAGAAGGGGAGTTAATGAGCACAGGACATATTCTTAACCATCCAAACCATAGTCTGGAACAGTGTTTCCCAACTTTTTTTAAATTTTATTTTTTTAAAATTAAATTTTAATTTTTCACACATAACAAAAATGAAAAAGAGAATTATTCAATTAAAATGCATACAAAAATATTACCTTATAATCTCTATTGGTATGCAAACTTACATGTACTATATTAATAGAAGACAAAAAAACCCCACCTACTTATTCTTTTAATACAATTCCATCTTACCCCCACCCTTCCATTACCATTTTTAATTCTATGGAATTTATTATTTCCAAATTAATCCTTAACCCATGTTAATTATTACAACCACATTCTCTTAAGTCCCATTAAATTATACCATGCAACCAATAACTGAATAATATTCAACAATAATACAATAATCACCCAGTGTATTTACAATATCATGGAGTCTGCGGGATATTACATTTATTTTTACCATTTCCAAAAACTTATTTGATCAGGTACTGGACTGCTCCCCCTTTCTCCCTTCAAAGAGTAATCCACAAATGGTTGCCAGATTTTCCAAAATCTATTTTCTTTAATTTTGCCCTTATATTTATTTATCTCCCATGTTAATTTACCATTCATCAATTTTTAAAATTGTCTGTTTTCCAGCTTCTTGCAACACACTGTCTCCCATGAGTCAACATTATAGATATTCTTTTTTTATCCTCGTTTAACTTCAAATTTTCTACATCCGTTATCAACACTGTACTTGACTCCAGCTTAATTCCGAACCCCATAATATCACAAATCTCTTTCTTAATTTTTCTCCAGAAGTTATTTACATTACATTTCCACCACATATGTTCATACGTTCCCAGAGATTGTTTACACTTCCAACACATCTTACTTTTAGTGTTATCCATTTGATGCAATCTCACTGGAGTCAAGTACCATTTCCACAGTATTTTGAAATTATGTTCTTTTATTCTAACAGACATAGTTCTCATAAACCTTTTCTTCCATTTGCCTTTCCAAATCTTTTCTGGTATTTCTATATTCAAATCCTGTTCCCAATTTAACCTCATAGTTTCTTGCGGATTACCACCCTTATTTAATATTCTATATATTTTACTCACTATACCCTTAATTCCAATATCACCTTTTCTTATCTTTAATATCAATTCCTCAAATTCGGTTTTTTCTCTATCTAAACTAGTTTCCCTCAAATATCTGCCATTCCATTTGTTTACCAAGGCTGTCTGAAATCAATTCAAATTCAACTGTGCATAAACTTCTATTTTCCTTTCACTATCCTTACAGGCTCAGATCCAATCCTTCAACAGGAAAACATCATTTCTTATCAATACTTCTTTCACCCTTGTATCCAATTTTATTGGGATTTTTTTTTAATATCCTCTATTTCTATTACCGGAGATATACTAGGGCATAGATCCTTATTAATCCTATTCCATACTGCCAACATTGTCTTCATCATTTTATTTTTAACCTGCATTCCCCCCCCCCCCCGTGTGTTTCCCAACCTTTAGTTTTTGGACTTCAATTACCAGAAGTCTAAGTCAGTACATTTGGTTGATCAGTGCTTTTGGGAATTGACTTAGGCTTCTGGGAATTAAAGTCCAAACACCAAAGGTTGGGAAACACTAGTCTGGAAGAAAAAAAAATTGTTATCTGAAGCAAGTCAATGACAACTGGTACAAGAAATTTTACTGTACATGCCTACAGAATATAGTTCCTGATTCAGCAGCAGAAATAGTTCCTCAAATTCTTTCCACCAAGGCTACTCTCAATCATTGCTTCATAAATTTGCATTTCCCTTTTTAAGAGTGCATACTTTTCAATAAAGGTAACATTTTGGACTTAAAGCAGCAAAGAGAACGATGTTCATAAAAGGAAAGTTTCTTCTCACATGAACCACTGCTACTAAAACTGCCTGTGACCTCCCGAAAATTCTGGGCTTTTCCTAACCAATGTAGGATCAGGCACTGGGGAAGGAGAACTATCCCAAACCACTAGAATTGTCTCCACTATTTATAGGCAATTTTCCTTTCCTTTGTAACTACTGTGGACCAACACAATGCTACACTGTCCAGGCGAGTCCTCCAACCCTTCCAGAGACATATTTTTATATGGGTTACCTAAAGGATGGGAAAGAAAACTTTCCTTCTGTGAACTTCCTTTCACTGAATTTAACTTCAGATTCAAGCTAATGTTTTTACATTGAGAGGCCACTAAACTTCATTAGTCCCATATTTCAGAAATTTGAATTATCCCTTCATTACTAAGAATGAGGAGAAAAGAACAATTCCTACTAAATGAATCAGTTATGTTTCTCTAATTTTTGCAGAATGTATGAATTAATAACCTTCCAAAGGTCCTATTAAGAGCAAATACACCCTCATATCTTTTCGATTAGTTTGTGTGTGTGTTCCTTTGCCAAGTCAATTCATTCCATTAAGCTAATACACCCAAGTTAAAATTGCACCTCCATTCTCCATAGCTTGATAGTACTCTGGAGCATTTACAACACACATATTAGAGAACATCCTATGCAGTGCACAGCCTCTTGCAATTCTGTGATAAACTGAAATTATTTGATTTGGCAACTTAATTCTAATTTCGGCAACAGGTAGAAAAACACTACCTATTCCCATGCCCTCAGAGAGCTCCCAGGGATACATAAAATATCTTCAAAACTGCCTCTCTTGCTACTGTTCACAACTTCACAACAGTACGGATTAGTAAGCTCCAATTTTCCACTACAATGAGCCACCACACTAGAAGCAAAAATGGAGGGAGGGGTGGGGGTGGGGGAGATCAAAACTAGCTTATTGTTCCCATTCCCCAAAACTTTTTGGTGGGCTTGAATTAGCCCACAAATTATACAGTATGGGCATGGTTGCCCTTTCTCAAAAGCCACTCATATCTGGCTCTAGGGTTGTGCTCATTCCGTGGACATGTGGCAGACATGACTAGAAATGGAACAATGTTTACCGTCCCACCGAAGCGGTACCTATTTGTCTACTTGCAATTTCTTGTTTTTGAATTGCTAGGTTGGCAGGAGATGGGAAAGAGACGGGAGCTCACTCCTTCGCACAACACTTGGGTTTCAAACTACTGACCTGCCAACCTTCCAGTTGTCAAGTTCAACATCTTAACCACTAAGCCACAGTAAAGGTGCCTTATTATAATGCAAAAAATGTGGTTACAAGAGACTTTTCCAAAGGAGAAAACTTTACGCAAGGGAAGATTGTTGTGAATTCCAGGAGGGAGTTAAGGAACAGACACCTGATTGTTCTTTGCTCCTCTATTTCCTACAAAAGCTATGAAAAAGCTACAGATCTACAAAGTGACAGTGATTTTGAAAGCAGTACTGTATGTTTATATAAACAAAGTGGTTATGTTTCATTCATACGTTATAATTGGAAAATTGTGAGAAATCACACATTGGATGCAATCTCCCCACTATTTTTCTTAATAGCAACCACTGCAAAAGATCTAACTTATGTTAAAATTGAATGCATCACCTTATAGGACAGTGATGGCAAACCTTGGCACTCCAGGTGTTCTTGGACTTCAATTCCCAGAAGCCCAAGTCAGCACTCCTGCTGAACACCTGGAGTGCCAAGGTTTGCTATCACTGTTATAGGACATGATAGAGACATGAGAAAACTGATGCTCTTAAGTATGGTTTATCTTCTCTGAAATACTACCATCTCATCTCTCTCTCTCCCCCATTACCCATATAGAATTACAACAAAATCCTACAAATCCCAGAAGTAATTCTCACTGACAAGAGGAGGCAGAACCAGAATTGCAGTTTTAATATATTCTGAAAAATGTATTTTCCCCCTAGAGGCAGGGGATACAAGTGTAAATAATAAATAAATATATTTGGGCTAAAGATGGAAAATAAAACACCAGACCTCTTCATCCAAGGACTCTGTAAGTCCAAAACCAGATAGTAAATTTGAAACCCTATAACGTACATATGACACAAGTCAACAATTGCGTGTGCACATTTTATTCCCTCAAATTCTGTACCGCTTAATATTCATAAGTTGCTTAGTTACTAGAAAAAGTAGTTAACAGACATGGAAGCCGTAATTCTTAATACTGTGTTGTGTAAGCTATGGTCAGCTATGGTTGTGTAGGTTATGCAGCCTGGGTGGTGATGGGGTACAGGCGTTATGCTTGCACCTCACCATTGCTTCGGGAGCTGCACTGGTTACCAGTTTGTCTCTGGGTGTAATTCAAGGTGCTGGTTTTGACCTTTAAAGGCCTACATGGTAGTGCCCTAGGATACCTAAGAGACCGCATCGTCCCAAGAGTGTCTGTCCGTCCAACCAGAGCGGACCAGAGGGGCTCTCTAATTGTTCCATCTGCCAGAGGAGCTCGCCTCTCTGGCACACGAAGGAGGGCCTTTTCCGTGTCCACACCGGCCTTGTGGAACCTCCTGCCAGTAGAGTTGCGGGAGCAGACGGAGCTGCTGCCTTTCAGAAAAGAATTAATGGTTGGCGGGGCCCGGATGGAAGAGTGGCCCCCGCCTGTTGGTTTATAAAATGAAGCCTCCCCATCTTTTTAATGCGGGCATTTTTAATGTGGTTAGTTTTTAATAGGAGGGTGGGTATGTTGGGGTTTTAATTGTTTTTAATATGTATGTTTTAGTCCTGTTGTGAGCCGCCCTGATTCGGGTTCGCCTGATTGGGCAGCATAGACATTTGAATTATAAATAAATAAATAAAAATATGGTCAGCTATGGGAACATTTTGTTAATTCTTCTCTTTGTCTCCATTTTAATGGCAATAAAGGTTTCATCATCATCATAATAATAATAATAATAATAATAATAATAATAATTATTATTATTATTATTATTATTATTAAAACCAAACTATGAATCAACAAGAGCAAAACATAGAAGACCAGCATCGAATCATAACTCTTCCCCTCAGGCAAAGACAATGTCACACCATATACTCCCAATCACAGCCTGTGCTAATTAATGGGGATGGGGGGAGGTGGACATGGCAAGAGAATGAAGGCTTCACCCTCTCCGTTAAGCAGATGTGAAGGCCGCTAAATCGTGTTACATGCACTCTGGCAACGCCGTCTCCTCGGATCTTAGACTTTACGATCATCGCTCCACCTCCACTTTCCCCTCAACCCCAAGGGTGAGGTGGCATGGCTGCCCCCCCCCCTGCCCAAACTGCACCCAGAAGACGGGGACAACAACAGGCGGGGATGGATGGAACAGAAAACAGAGAGGGAAAGGAAAGGCGAGCTGACATGATCGGCCCAGTCAGAGCAGGAGGCGGAGGAGGCGCCAGGGCTCGTCCGAGAGACACTGGATCTCTCCCCCGCACCCCAGCCTGAGCCCCCGCGGGTACGCCTGGAGCCTATTTTCAGCATTGAGACCGTACAAGGAGTGGCGGGAGGGGGAGCCGAGCGGGCCCTGGGCTGAAGGAGGCTCCTCACCCTTCCCTGCCTGGCCCCGACCGACCGACCGACCGACCGAGGCGGGCTTGGTCTTCCGCTGCTTCCCTTCCTCGGGGAGGACTGGAGGAAGAGGAGGAACGAGAAGCATCTTCCGTCCGTCTCTCTGCTCCTCACCTTCTCTCTTTTCAGAGGGCTCCCCCTCTCCCCTCCCCTTTCGGGGGCCGCCTCACCTTCTCCTCCTCGGAGAGCTGCTCCTCCAGGTCCGCCATCATCGTTTCCTCACGAGAAAAAGGGGCTCAGCTCAGGCGAAGGAAGAAAACAGTCGCGGGAGCGGCCGGCGTGAAGGAGGAAACCGCGAAGGCCTGACTGACTGACAACCCCCGTGGCCCCGCCCCTCCTCACCCACAGGCAGGAAGGGCGGGGCTCTGTCTGAAGGCGCGCCCCCGAGAAGAGCGCGCAAACTAAGCGAGGAG
Organism: Bradypodion pumilum; assembly: GCA_035047305.1. NCBI lineage: Eukaryota > Metazoa > Chordata > Lepidosauria > Squamata > Chamaeleonidae > Bradypodion > Bradypodion pumilum. The sequence goes on from JAWDJD010000005.1 coordinate 137,824,642, forward strand.
GGATGGGGCGAGAGTGCGCGCGCAGCAGTCGAAACGGAGCGCCCGGGGAAAAAGGACGACTGGATGAGGAACGCCTGGAGTCTAGGAAGCCACGGGCAGCAACAGGGACGACTCTCCTTTCACTTTTAGCTTTTAAGGTCCAGGCCCCTCAGTTTCCGCCTCCTGATTTAACGCGGGGGGGGGGAGAGGGTAAAAAGGTAAAGGTTTCCCTTGCTCGAAAGCCAGTCGTATCCGACTCTAGAGCCCAGTGCTCATCTGTTTCAATGCCGAAGAGCCAGCGTTGTCTGCTTCTGCAGACGTTTCCGTGGTCATGTGGCAGGCATGACTAGACGCTGGAGCGCACGGAACGCTGTTTCCCTTCCCACCGAAGTGGTCCCTATTTATCTACTTGTAATTTCTTGCTTTCAAACTGCTAGGTTGGCAGGAACTGGGACAAAGACGGGAGCTCATTCCGTCCTGCAGTACTCGGGAATCGGACTGCTGACCTTCTGCCTCCCAGTCAGCGTCTTAGCCACTTGAACTCCAGCCGCCACCCCCCTTTCTTTCTTTGGGAAAAAGGTGGACGACTGGTGCTCTCCAGATGTTGGACTGCACCTCCCGTGAGCCCCGCGAGAATGGCCAAGCATGAGGGATGACGAGAGTTGCAGTCCAGCCACGGAGGGGCTCCGTTAGCGCCCGCTCTGTAAAGTGGCTTCGAGCGAAGTCCCGTTTCCAGCCCACACCGTTAGATGATAAACGTGCAGGAAAACGATGACTAACTCTTAACTCGGCAGAAAGAAATCTTCTAGATAACTCAAAAGTTAACTTTCTAGCTTTATTACTCCCGGTGAATGGCATTGCCATGGCAAGAACACCGTGAATCCAGAGGCAGTGATCGTCATGGATCTACATGCTTCTGCAGAATCCATTTAAAACCATTGGTCTTATCTGTGCCCACAGACTGCAGCAGAGAAATCATGGGTCCCTTGACTCAGGCCTTAGCAATGGTGCAAAAAACATGGATTCAAGGAACAGATCCTTATAGATCCACATGATTGTTATATGGGATCCTCACCATAAAACCAAGGACGCCATCTCGGCCCACAGACTGAACCATAAAAATCATGGATCCTTTGTTACATGGCTTTCCTGTAGCAGAAATATACCAACTTAAGCCATGAATCCTTATGGCAAGGGGTGCCCAAACTATGGCCTGGGGGCCGGAATGTGACCCCTGACACCAATTCATCCAGCCCGCGAAGCCCTTGTCGCTCCTGGAAGCGGAAGTAATGTTTTACTTCCACTTCCAGAAGTGACGAGGGCTTCATGGGCCGGATGAATTGGCGTTGGGCCATAGCGACCAGCTCCCTGAACTATGTGACCGGCCCATGGCCCAAAAGGTTTGGGCACCCCTCCCTTATGGATTTCCATGATTTTCAAGTAAGAGTCTCAACAAATCATGGTCAAATTGTAGATAATAATAATAATAATAATAATAATAATAATAATAATAATAATAATAATAATAATAATAATAATAATAATAATAATTTTAATTTGTACCCCGCCTCTCTCAGCACATGGCCGACTCTGGGCGGCATTACAACATAATCAAAAACACAATATACAGTCAAAATATAAACAAAGCCAACAGTAAGTACAATACAGGTATAGAAAAATACAAATAAATTACACTAGAATTCTCCACAAAATGGCAATTTCTACAATGTTAACAATACAACATTACCGCATCTAATACATAAACACGATCCCTCAACACTAATGTCCCCAAAACATAGCCCCATAGCTCATACGTCCCTAATAAAGCCAAAGAAGAGGACGATCCAGTCCCAAGGCAAATGAGGCCAAGAGCACACCAACACCGGCCACTCCAATAGCAACATCCCCCCAAAGTCCCATTATGCAATGCTTGTCAGCTGTGCTCCAAACCCCCCCCCCACCGGGCAGGGCAGGGAGGGAGCCGTCGAGGAAACGTGGCTCCAGCGATGTTGGCGGCGCGGCTTTTCAAGTCCCACCACACAATGCTGGTCAGCTGTGCTCCAACCCCCCCCACCGGACAGGGCAGGGAGGGAGTCGGCGAGGAACCGTGGCTCCAGCGATGTTGGCGGCGCGGCTTTTCAAGTCCCACCACGCAATGCCAGTCAGCTGTGCTCCAAACCCCCCCCCACCGGACAGGGCAGGGAGGGAGTCGGCGAGGAACCGTGGCTCCAGCGATGTTGGCGGCGCGGCTTTTCAAGTCTCACCACGCAATGCCGGTCAGCTGTGCTCCAACCCCCCCCCACCAGGCAGGGCAGGGAGGGAGCTGGCGAGGAACCGTGGCTCCAGCGATGTTGGCGGCGCGGCTTTTCAAGTCCCACCACACAATGCCGGTCAGCTGTGCTCCAAACTCCCCCCCCCCACCGGACAGGGCAGGGAGGGAGTCGGCGAGGAACCGTGGCTCCAGCAATGTTGGCGGCGCGGCTTTTCACAGATCTCATCTGTGTTCACAGACTAAGACAAAGAAATCATGGATCCTCATAGACTCACATATCTTATATGGAACTAGCAGATTTTGCCCGGTGGTGCCGGGCTGTTTTAAATTGTGTTGGAAGGTTTTTGTTTTGTTAATGTTTGTACAAATTAGGTTAGTCTGTAATTGTGATTTTTAAAATGTTTATTTAGCTTTTTGGGTTTGTTTTTGTGGATTAAAAAAAGAGGAAAGGATGATATAATTTTTTATAATTATTTTATTTAACCAAATAATGTTTTAGTATATGAATTTTTTAAATAGTTGTACCTTGGATAATAATTTTAAAAATGTGGAAGTACATGTTTTTTTACATTCAATGTTTTTAAACTGTGTTTAGATGTTTTAGGGGTTTTTTTGAGTGAAAACTCTACACAGGATTTTAGAAATGTTTTTATTTTATTTGTTTGTGATTTGTGTGAATGTGTGATGTAATGTTATGTTTTTGACTGTTTTATCTCTTGTGGCCTCTGGGTTGGGGCTGTTGAGTATTTCTTTTACTTTGACTTGTTTTTTCTCTACTGGCCTCTGGATGGCGCTTCTTCCGGTAAGTAGTCTCTTTCTTTCCTCATTTTAGTTCCGGCTGTCATGGAGGTAGGACATGCTGGTAAGTTGGCTGGTTTAATTTCTTTTGTGGGTTTTTTGTTGTTGTTGTTGGTTTTTGTGTTTGTCTGTGTGTTTTTTCTGTTTGTTATTTTTTGTTTTGGTTTTGGTTAATTTTGGATGTTTGTTTTTTGTGTTTTTTTAATTAATGGTTTATTTATTTTAATTATTTTGGTGTTTGTTTGTGTTTTTTAGTTTTGTTTCTCTTTCAAGGGAGGGAGGCACTGGTGCCTTAGCCCCCTCTTGAAAGCGAAACACTTTTAAGGAAAGTAAAGTCAGCGGGCGGAGCGCTGTCTGCTGGCTTTGTTTCCCTGGGAATGGGATAACTTTCAAGGGGGGGGCAAGGCACTGGTGCCTTGGCCCCCGCTTGAAAGCGAAATACTTTTTCGGTAAGTAAAGTCAGCGGGCGGAGCGTCATCCGCTGGCTTTGCTTCCCTGGGAATGGGTTCACTTTCAAGGGGGAGCCAAGGCACCAGTGCCTTGGCCCCCTCTTGAAAGCAAAATACTTACTCGTAAAGGCAGCGGCCAGAGCACCGTTCGCTGCCTTTCCTTTGCAGAGGAATTGTTTCGCTTTCAAGTGGGGGAAGGCACTGATGCCTTCGCCCTCCCTTGAAAGCGAAACACTTACTCGGAAAGTAAAGGCAGCGGCCGGAGCGCCGTTCGCTGCCTTTCCTTTACGGAGGAATTGTTTCGCTTTCCAGGGGGGGAAGGCACCAGTACCTTTCCCCCCCCCCTTGAATCCCCCCTGTATTTGTGGGTTTTTTCCACCCCAGCTCAACTTTTCTTGAGGCCGGTGGTGGTCTTGCCGTGTCTTCGGCGGGGTAGCGTGGAAGAGAGGGAGTCCCTCTCCTCCCCATTTCTCCGTGAAAGAAGGCCGGCAGGTGTTTGTGTGGCTGCAAGGTGCTGCGTCCGCCTGCGGCGGACTTGCCCTCACGTTGTTTTTTATTTTTTATTTTCGCACGACGGGTTTCTCAGTGTTGTGCGCGCTCACGGCGCGCAGGACGCTGGGACGTGTAGTTTAGTGTTTGTGGTTTGCGTTTCTGCAGCTTTTTAAAAATGCACCTCCATTTTGATTGGCCGCGGTGCATTTCCCAACATTCTTTTTGCTCGCACCTCTCAGCCTTATTGGCTGTGGCGCGGTGCAAGGAACGTTGGGAATTGAGGTTCTTTTCCTTTGTTCGAGTTTGTGGATCTCCTGCCCCACTGGCGCATTTCTAAAATATTTGTTGACCTCCTGACCCATTTTGGGCAAGTGCACGAAGGCTCGGTACGGGCTAGTATAGTCTGGTGCAGGATCCTTTGTCAAGTTCCAACGGTTAATGCTCAGATTTATAGGTATAGATTCTCAATGTACCATTATCTAATCACAGATCTCATCTGTACCCACAGAAATAATGGGTCCTTTGGAGCATGGCATTGAAGTGGCAAAGAACCCATGAATTTGATTTGCAGATCCACATGATTTTAACATGATCCTCCTCAATAAGTATGAAACCATAGGCTTCATTTGTGCACATTACAGCACAAAAATCATAGATCCATCAGTGCATGACTTTGCAGTGGTGCAAAAACAACAATCCAAGGCATTGATACCCAGGGATCCACATTGTTCTTGCATAGGATCTATTCTAAACCATTTTCAAATGACAGTCCTCATCAATGACCACAGGCTGCACCACAAAAATCATGGGTCCTACAATATATTGCTTTGCTGTGGCACAAAATCATCAAACTGACACATGGAGTCTCATGATTTTTATGTGAGATCCTCCCCAAACAATCACGAAACCATAGATTACATTTATACTCATAGACTAGTGATGGCGAACCTTGGCACTCCAGCTGTTCTTGAACTTCAATTCCCAGAAGCCCTGATCAGCAGGAGTGCTGACTTGGGCTTCTGGTAATTGAAGTCCAAGAACACCTGGAGTGCCAAGGTTTGCCATCACTTCCATAGACTATACCACAAAAATCATCCCCCTCCCTATTACTACCCATGAGAGGAGCCAGCCTGCATACCTTTGGCAAGCATCATGATTCTAAGGTGCCTGAGAAGAATGTAGTAAATGTAAAGGTTGCACTTGCTTGAAAGCCAGTCGTATCTGACTCTAGGGTTCAGTGCTCATCTCTGTTTATAGCCAAAGAGCCAGTGCAGTCTGCGACTGCAGACATTTCCATGGACACAAGGCGGGCATGCCTCAACACCAGTGTGCACAGAATGATGTTTATTTTCCCACTGAAATGGTACCTATTTATCTACTTGCAATTTCTTGCTTTCAAACTGCTAGAAAGGAGGAGTTGAGTTGGGACAGAGACAGTAGCTCACTCCGTTGTGCAGTACTCAGGAATCGAACTCCGACCTTCCAGTCAGTGAGTTCAGCGACATAACGACTTGAGCCAATGCAGAATGTAGATGATAGTATAATCTATACAGTCCCAGATGCTCCAGAATAAGAAAATGATAAATCATTTCTGAACACCATGCACCTAGTAAACCTTGGAAGAAGTTACATTAAGTCAGAATAGGCAGCATGCAATTGTTATTAATTTTTATTATGCTGGAGAAATATGGAGAAATATGTGGCCAAATATGTGAATTACAACTTAATCCTGATCTTTGTAGTATTAATGGCAAGAGTAAGGGGAACTCTAGGAGTCCATGTCCAAGTTCTAGGTCAGAAGTTCTCAACTTTTTAAAGCCGGGGCCGGGTCACACTCCCTCAGACAGCTTCAGGGGCCAGACAGCCATTTTGCCTTTCCTCCACCACGTCTCTTCCTGGTGTAGTGGAGGCGGGGGGGGACATGAAATGGTGCCATGGGCTGCATCCGTCCCACAGGCTAAGAATCTCTGTTCTAGGTCTTTGTGCTATGGCATTCAAAGACCCAGATCTCAAGGTTTCAAATTTGGAACCATCATGGCCAGGTCAAACTGGTAGGTATTGATAAGGACGTAGATTTTTCAGAGGAATTGGGCAGAGAGATGCAGGATTTTAAGCTTCAATCTGGAAACACTGATATGGGATCAATGATTGTTGTTGTTTTGCTCTGTTGTGGCTCACGTGGCTAAGATGCTGACTGGAAGGCAGCAGGTCAGCAGTTTGATACCCGAATACTGCCAGACGGAATGAGCTCCTGTCTTTGTCTGAGCTCCTGCCAACCTAGCAGATGGAATGCAAGAAATTGCAAGTAGATAAATAGGGACCACTTTGGTGGGAAGGTAAACAGCATTCTGCCTGCCACATGACCACAGAAACATCAGCAGAAGCAGACAGTGCTGGCTCTTCGGCTATGAAACAGAGATGAGCACTGAACCCTATGAGGATCTGTGCCTCAACACGCCCATATTTTTGCACCATAGCACACCAATACAGTGAGGGATCCATGGTTTTTGAAAATTACCCTGCAGTGATGGACTACATGCACAATTCAATATTGGTTTTGTGTAGAGCCCTGTAAAAATCCAATGGATCCTTGAGGATCCATGCTTTTGATTATGCCACTGCAACTAAGCAGTGAGCTACAGAAACATAATTGCTATGGCTCACTCGACCCCCACAGAAAAATGTAATGGATCTGTTTTTGAACCACTGTGGTACCATACAGCAAGGGATCTATGATATTTATGGGTTTTCTATGTACAGCAATTAGGGCTATGATGTGTACACAGGTTGAAGTAGATGCAAGTAAAATTCTGTGGATTGGCAAGAATATATGACTCCAATCCATGTTTTAGAGTCATGCAAGGACAGTATTGTGTGGAATATGAGAAACCTAATGTGGTATAGCATAGAGCAGCATTTCCCAAATTATGTTCTGCGGAACACAGGTGAACTTCAATTCCCAGAAACCTCAGTCAGTACTTTGACTGATCATTACTTTGGGGAATTGACTTAGGCATTTGGAAATTGAAGTCCAAAAATCAAAGTTTGTGAAACTCTGGCACAGAGTGATGGACTAAGACTCAGGAGGCCTGGGTTTGAATCACTGGAAGTTCACTGGGAACATGGCAGTGATAAAGCTACTCCTTAAATATCTCACTTACTGTGAAAGCCCTATTAGGGTCAGTATAACTCAGTTCTGACTTAATGGCACAAAACAAATAGTGTGGGATTAACTATTTTCCCCCAACAGATTCAGTAAGCAGAGATGAAATCTATGAAGTTACAGAAGGTTTGGGAAGATCCTACCTTAGCTCAATGTGTTTCCACCATGGCAGTGCCACACAGTGGTGGATACTGTGATTTTTATGCTTCTATCTGTGGGTATGGATAGGATGTTTAACATGATGGTGGGTTAGTGTGAGAGCTGTGTAAAGAACATATTAACCCACATGAATCTGTGCCCAGGATCCACATTCTTGAACCACTGTGATTCAGCAATCTGTATTTTTAATGGTTCAATCTATTGGCAGAAATTTCTTGTAAATGTGCTTTGCACAACAATGGTGCTGTGAAGTAATGGAAATCTGATGGATATGGTTCAGTTTTTTTGTGCAGAAATAAGATATACGATTTGATGGTTTCAGAAGGATCCCATGTGAACATAATATGGATTAATGAGAATTCATACCTCAGATCCATGTTTATGTGCCACAGTAGTGTCTTGATTTAAGAGCTCTATTATTTTAATACTGCTGTTTATGTGCACAGTTAACTGACACAAATCATGGATCATAATCATAATTCAGGGCACAACTATCACACAAACCAAACAAACAAATCAGAACTTAAGCAGGAAACTTAGACATCCTAGGATTTGGATGTGACATTCATAATGGGTCATAATCAAACCAAAGATCCCACCTGCACTTGGAGACAACATCATAAAAATCAGTGACCTCTGCCTGTACAGCACAGCCATGTTGCAGAACATGGATCCTCAAGGATTCTTATGACTGTCACAAGACAATCCCAATAAATCACCCTCAAACTTACATTCTATCTGAGCACACCGATATAACCATAAAAATTTTCACCCCACATACATGAAGATACCATGGAGCTAAATGGGAATCTTGGGCACAGATCCATATGTGGATCTATAAAATAGTAGCATATTTTGCCTGGCGGTGCCGGGCTTTTTAAAATTGTGTTGGGTTTCGGTTTTTTTCTTTTACAAATGGTGCTGGGCTGTTTTAAATGGTGTTGAAAGGTTTTGTGGTTTTGAGGTGCTGCGTCCGCCTGTGGCGGACTTGCGCTCCCAGTGTGTGTTTTTTATTTTTTGTGCGCTGGCTTCCTTAGTGCCGGGCTCTTTAAATTGGTTTTTGAAGGTTTTTGTTTTTTGTTTATGCAAATTTTATTTTAATTTTTTAATTTAAAATTTAATTTTGGTTTATGCAAAAAAATTTTTAATTTATTTGATTTAAATTTTTTTTTAAATTTAAAATTTATTTTGGTTTTTTTTTTTAATCTTTATTTTTACGCATTTTTTATTTTTTGTTTTGGTGTTTTTTGAGTGAAAAGTGATTTCTGGTTTTTTTGGTATTTTTTGAGATTAGTGTGAATATTTTTGAATTTTTGGCTAACTTATTTGATTTGTTTGGGAAGTAATCTTTTATTTTGAAATATTATTGAATGTTTTTTCTCTTGTGGCCTCTGGGTGGGGGTGGTGAGCTTTGTTTCCTCTCTACAATTCTTCTCTTCTGTCCTCTGGGTGCTTCCGGTAAGTGTTTCCTTTCTTTGCTCATTTGAGTTCCGGTGGTCATGAAGTCAAGACGTCTGTTGGTAGGCTCTCTGACTTTTTGGGGGGGTGGGGGTGGCTTGGATTTTTTTTTGGGGGGGGGGTCTGTGTGTTTTTTATTGTTTGTTTTTGGCTGTGTTTGTGTTTTCATTTTGGATTTTTGAGTGTTTTTGATTGTTTTTTGGGGTTAACTTTTTTAGTGGCTTTCTTTCCCGCGGGCCATGCTGGCTGGCCCGTGGGGAAAAAGGGCTGGGGGGGGGCTTTTTTTGCTTTCTTCTCCACGGGCCATGCTGGCTGGGGGTTCCTTTCCCCCCCCCGCGGGCCATGCTGGGTGGTGGGGGCTTTTTTTAGGGTGGGGGCTTTTTTTTGCTTTCTCCATGGGCCATGCTGGCTGGCCCGTGGGGAAGAAGGGCACCGGCGGCAGGGGGTTCCTTTTCCCCCCGCGGGCTATGCTGGCTGGTCTGTGGGGAAGAAGGGCAGCGGCGGCGGGCTTTTAAAAAACTTTTATTTTTCGCGCGCCGGCCGCCTCAGCGTTCTGTGCGCTAATGGCACACAGGGCGCTGGGGCTTGTAGTTTTGCCTGCGCGTGTTTGCTTACTTTAGCGGTTTGTTTTCTGCGGCTTTTTTTATTGGCCGCGGCACGTTTTCGAACATTCCTTTTGCCGCACTGCTCAGCCTGATTGGCTCTGGCGCGGCGCAAGGAACGTTGGGAATTGAAGTTCCCTTTTTTTGTTTGCGACTGGGGGGCTCCTGCCCCCGGGTCGAAAATTTCAAGCCGACAGTTACCTGTGAACCGGGTTTGGGCGAGTGAATGGAGGCCCATTACGGGCTAGTGGGGCCTGGTGCAACATCCTTTATCACATTCCAATGGTTAACACACCATTTTATAGGTATAGATTTAAATGCAGTCTTCTCAATGAAGTATATAGTTTTTGTGAGGCATCCTCCTCAAGCAGCTATGATTCTTTTAAATTCAGAGCCTTTGCTGCATTCTGCCACAGTACAGCAAAAATGAGGATATAGGACATAGATTCTTATGGATCCATGTGATTTTTATATAAACCAATCCTTAACTGCACAAATCCATTACTGCCTTGGACTAAACCAAGAAATCAATCACAAAATCTCTTGCTTTTACAGTGCCACTTTAGTTCAACAGCACAGACATGAGAAACAGTGTTTTCTGAACCTGAAAGCTTTTGGGGGAATGGGAGTAATATGTATTTTAAAAACCCTTGAAAACCACAGGCCCAACCCATTCTCAGAGATAAACTATAAAAGACACCTTGCTAGATAGCATTCTCAAATGCTGAAACACAGACCTGAACAGTGGATCATCCTGGATACACAAAACATTTCCACTATCTGTGTTGATTGACTTAAGTGTAATAACTGTAACAACATAGATGTGAGGCAGCGGGATGGCCAGAGGTATGGCCTGCATTATCTGAATAAATAGAAATCTATGGTGAGACCATATACTGACAGATCTGGGATTTTATGGTTCTGGCTGTACTTCCAGAGGAGATCTGCAAAGTGTCAGCTTTTTAATAGGGTTAATTCCATCCAAAAACAACAGCTCCATTTGTTTGTCACTTGAATGCACATTCCTGTGAACCATTATGGAGCCATTGAGGAAAAGGTCTGTGAATGCTATGCCTTAGTCAATGGTCACAGATAGGCTCTGCAATTCAACAGAAGTTTTGTACTTATGCGATTTAAGAATCTTATGGCTCCATGAGGACCTGGTCCTTGGGTGGATGTTTTTGCATTGTGGGTTCTGTAGTAGATTCTGTAGATTATGCAATTCATTCAGTGCAGAAAGGTGGAATATATAATTTCATGCAATCATCAGGCTGATTGTTGAAAACCTGCATGGATCCATGAAGTTCCATGTTTCAAATTCATGTTTTTCTACAATGGTGGGACCCAGACTGAGACCTACTTGACTTTTTTGCTGCTATCCAATAGAATACAAGACTGAGTGGCTATGGATAGGGGCCCCCGCATTATCCAGGGAGCTGCCAACTTTGGTCTTGGATGGGGCTACTTTGCTCCAGACAGACCCGGTATGCAACTTAGGGGTCCTCCTGGATTCGGGACTGCTACTTGTCGATCAGGTGGTGGTCGTGGCCAGGAGGGCTTCTGCACAGCTTCGCGCCATCCGTCAGTTGCGTTCGCTCCTGGACTCCCTGCTCATGGCCACATGCTTTGGTGACCTCCAGGCTAGATTATTGCAATGCACTCTACATGGGGCTGCCCTTGACGACCTTTCGGAGGCTACAGCTGGTGCAGAATGCGGCAGCCCGGGTGGTGATGGGGTGCGGGCGTTATGCTCACACCTCACCATTGCTTCGGCAGCTGCACTGGTTAACAGTTTGTCTCCGGGTGTAATTCAAGGTGCTGGTTTTGACCTTTAAAGCCCTACATGGTAGTGGGCCAGGATACCTAAGAGACCGCATCGTCCCAAGAGTGTCTGTCCGTCCAACCACAGTGGACCGGAGGGGCTCTCTAATTGTTCCATCTGCCAGAGGGACTCACCTCTCTGGCACACGAAGGAGGGCCTTTTCCGTGTCCGCACCGGCCTTGTGGAACCTCCTGCCAGTAGAGTTGTGGGAGCAGACGGAGCTGCTGCCTTTCAGAAAAGAATTAAAAATCTGGTTGGCGGGGCAGGTGTGGGGTCCAGATGGAAGAGTGGCCCCTGCCTGTTGGCTTATAAAATAAAGCCTCCCCATCTTTTTAATGCAGGCAGTTTTAATGTAGTTAGTTTTTATTAGGTGGGTGGGTATGTTGGGGTTTTAATTGTTTTTAATATGTATGTTTTAATCCTGTTGTGAGCCGCCCTGAGTCAGGTTAGCCTGATTGGGCGGCATAGAAATTTGAATTATAAATAAATACATAAATAAATAATGTGGATTCATGAGAATTCATGTTTCCAATCCATTTTGTTGCGCAAGTACATCATTGTGTAATAAGGAAGAAATGTTTTTATGGCTCTGCCTAGGCCCAGGGGCTCAAGATCATGTGGATCTCTGATGATCCATGCCGCAGATGCATAAATCAAATGCACATTTGTGCGCTATTGGAAAACCATGTAGCAAAAAAAAGTGATTTTCTATATCAGTAGCCACAGGTAGGATCTACAATTTGACAAATATTTGGTGATCACTCCATGTTAAAATCATGCAGATCCACATATGTTTTTGCATCACTGCAAAGCCAAGCACTGAAGAGAAAATCCATGATTTCTATAGAGTACTCTCTGGACAAAGATTGGATCTATGCTTTAATGTAGGTTTGAGGAGGATCCTGCGTAAAAATAATGCCAGCCTCTGAAGATTTGTCCCTGATGTTTTTGCACAACTGCAAAGCCATTTGCCAAAGGATCCATGAATTCTGTAGAGCACAGAAGATATATATGATATGACAGTTGTTTTAGAAAGATCCCATCTAAAAATCAAAAGAAACCATCAGGATCAGTAACATAGATCCATTTTTTTGTGTCACTATAAAGCCAAGTGCTGAGGGGTCCCTGATTTCTGCACTTAAATCTTCAAGCAAAGATCCCTATTTCTAAGATTAAATCTTCAAGTAAATATAACATGCCGGGAAGATGGACCTAAGAGTCTACTTAGTGACAAACATGTTTTTTAAAAAATCTGTAATCCCTGAGGTCATATGGAGAAATATTTCTAGAAGACCAGGATGAAAAAGTACACTTCTTACTGCACCTGAAAGATATTTTCTTTCATGTCCTTTTAAAATATGTATCTTTGGGGCAAAGATGTAAAATAAAACACCAGACCTCTTCATCCAAGCATTCTATAAGTCAGGGGTGGGCAAACTACAGCCGGTGGCCCAGATATAGCCCATGGCACCAAAATTTCCGGCCAATGACAACCTTGTCACTCTCAGAAGCGGAAGTAAAATGTGCCCACGCATGTGCAAAAAACTGCTGTAAATGCACCTGTGGCTGTTGTAAACCTGGTTGAGCAGGCTGGTCACGTGGTTCCCCCCACCCAAAGCGGAAGTAAAATGCGCCCATGCATGTGCAAAACGCTGCCATAAGTGCACCCATGGCTGTCATGTTTACAACAGCCACAGGTGCATTTTACGGCAGTGTTTTGCACATGCACATTTTACTTCCGCTTCAGGTGGGAGGAACCTTGTGGCTCAATCACGTGACCGGCCCGCCGCACAAAAAAATAGGGAAACCCCTGCTGTAAGTCCAAAACCAGATGGTAAATCTGAAACTAAACTATGAAGCAAGAGCAAAACATAGAAGACCAGCATCGAATCATAACTCTTTCCCTCAGCCAAAGACAATGTGACATCATATACTCCCAATCACAGCCTGTGCTAATTAAGGAGGGAGGGGGGAGGTGGACAGGACAAGAGGAAGAGAATGAAGGCTTCACCCTCTCTGTTAGATGTGAAGGCCGCTAAATCACGTTACATGCACTCTGGCAACGCCGTCTCCTCGGATCTTATTAGTCTTATGATCATCGCTCCACCTCCACTTTCCCCTCAACCCCAGGGATGAGATGGCACAGGGCTAGTAAAGGTAAAGGTTTCCCTTGCTCGAAAGCCAGTCGTATCCAACTCTAGGGTTCAGTGCTCATCTGTTTCAAAGCCGAAGAGCCAGCGCTGTCTGCTTCTGCAGACGTTTCCGTGGCCATGTGGCAGGCATGACTAGACACCGGAGCCCACGGAACGCTGTTTACCTTTCCCACCTAAGTGGGCCCTATGTATCTACTTGCAATGTCTTGCTTTCGAACTGCTAGGTTGGCAGGAGCTGAGACAACGACGGGAAGCTCATTCCGTCCTGCAGTACTCGGGAATCGGACTGCTGACCTTCTGCCTCCCAGTCAGCGTCTTTAGCCACTTGAGCCACTGCAGGTCTGCCCTGCCCAAACTGCACCCGGAAGACAGGGACAACAGGCGGGGATGGATGGAGCAGAAAACAGAGAGGGGAAGGAAAGGCGAGCTGACATGATCGGCCCAGTCAGAGCAGGAGGCGGAGGAGGCGCCAGGGCTCGTCCGAGAGACACTGAATCTCTCCCCCGCACCCCAGCCTGAGCCTCCGCGGGTACGCCTGGAGCCTATTTTCAGCATTGAGACCGTACAAGGAGTGGCGGGAGGGGGAGCCGAGCGGGCCCTGGGCTGAAGGAGGCTCCTCGCCCTTCCCTGCCTGGCCCCGACCGACTGACCGACCGAGGCGGGCCTGGTCTTCCGCTGCTCCCTTTCTCCGTCTTCGGGGAGGACTGGAGGAAGCCTTCCTCAGGCTCCACGGCATCTTCCGTCTCCCTTCTCTTCACCTTTCTCTCTTCAGAGGGCTCCCCCTCCCTCTCCTCACACACACACACCACAACCGCCGCCACCCCTTTCGAGGGCCGCCCGCCTCACCTTCTCCTCCTCGGAGAGCTGCTCCTCCAGGTCCGCCATCGTCGTTTCCCCCACCAGAAAGAGGCGAAGGAAAAAACGGCTCGCGGGAGCGGCGCGAAGGAGGAAGCGGCGAAGAAGGCCTGCCTGACAACCAAGCCCCGCCCCTCTCCCACAGGCAGAAAGGGCGGGGCTCTGGCTGGAGGCGCGCGCCCGAGAAGGGAGCGCGCGCGAAGTGGAGTGGGGGCGGAGAGTGCGCGTGCGCACAGCGGCCAAAACGGGGCGGCGCCGCCGGGTGGGGGTGGGGGCGGGCGGAGGAAAGTCGAACTTACCAACCCGTACGGTAATTACCGTATGGTACGGTAATTTGGCCCTCCGTAAGATGTACGGCTACCTTACGGAGATGTACGGTAATTTTTGGAAAATAATAATAAAAAAGATTATTTCCGGTTCCGTCCTGGGTCAAAATGAAAAAAAAAAAACAGATTACTTCCGTTTTCTTTCCTTATAAACATTCAGAAAAATGTCCGCCCAGGCTCCACCCAGAAATGGGTCTGCGCATGCACTGTAATGTACGGTAATTTTTGTGGAGCCCGTACGGTAATATACGGTTTCCAGGTTGGCAACGGAAGTGGGCAGCAACAGGGAAAGATTCTAGTAGGCGGCTAGGGGGCCACAAGCTGGCGCGTGCGCAGAGTCAGTGGGATGGACCCTTCCAGGACCGGGAGGAGGGTCTTTCGTTGCACTTTCGGCTTTTAACGGCTTTTTCCGTCTCGCGGCACCTGCAGGGAGGGGCAGCGGGGAGGAGGGGTGGATAGAAGGAGACGAATTCCAGGACAGGACGCACACACACCCCGTTCCCCCTTGGGAGAAAAGTGGGCGATTGGTTCCCTCCCTCCAGATGTTGGACTGCAACTCCCATTAGCCCCGTCGAGACTGGCCGAGCGTGAGAACTGTCCGGAGTTGCAGTCTAGTCCAGCCCGCCTTCGAAGCTCTCCCGTGTCCAGGCCAGCCCACACACCCCTTAGGCTGGAGTGCCCAAACATTTTGGGCTGCGGGCCGGTCACTATGGCCCACAGGCCAGGTCCGGCCCCCATGGCCAATTCATCCAGCCCATGAAGCCTTCGTTGCTCCCGTTGCTCCCAGAAGCGGAAGTAAAATGTGCCAGAATGGGCACGTTTTACTTCCGCTTCCAGGAGCGATGAGGCTGGATGAATTGGCCTTGGGGGCCGGATCCAGCACACGGGCCGTAGTTTCGGCACCCCTGCCTTTAGACAATAAACTTGTCGGAAGTGGTTTATCATTCCTTTCTCCGGTGGGGCATCTTGGGACTGTGCGGCTTGCCACACAGGTTGGCTTTTTTCCTAGGAGGCCCAGTGGGGAATCAAACCACTGAATTACGTAGCCAGCAGTCACAATATATAAGGTGCCCCTTTGCTCGAAAACCAGTTGTGTCCCACTCTAGATCAAGCCAGTGCTCATCTCTGTTTACAGCCAACCAGCCAGCGCTGTCTGCAATTGCAGTCGTTTCCGTGGTCATGTGTCAGGCATGACTAGATGCTGGCGTGCACAGAACGCTGTTATTTATTTATTGATTTATTTGGATTTTATTGCCGCCCCATCGCTGAAGCGACTCCGGGGCCAGGCAACTCACAATCACCATAAAAACATTCAATATACAACATCCCCACACAAATCACAAAAGCATTTAACATTTAAAAACCATTAAAATGCCCTCTCAGCCACAATAAATTTAAAACTGCCTTTATCATTGCCTTTATCCTGCAATGTGTACTGTTTTGCAACTGTGTTATTGCCTTTGCTTCAACCAGTCTAGTTTTTGTGTATTGAGAAGTCTCCAGATCTGAAAAAGTCTACTTAGATAGATAGATAAATCTTTATTGTCATTTTCCTGCACAGAACAACGAGATGGGGGGGGGGGCACTTAACAACCCAACAAAACCTAAACAAAAACCAACTATACAAAATTATCAATACTCCCACCCCACATATACACATTTAACCCCTAAAAGCTCTAAAACTCTAAAATACTAAAAACTATATACAGAAGCTCCCTCATAGACTGCATTGCACTGTATTCAAAGCCAGAAACGCTTTTGGGTAGAAACTATTTCTTGTTGTAATGATCCGTGGGAGTAAAGGTGCTGAATTCAAGGAAGGCGAGGAAAGGTGAATGTAATTTAATTTAATTTAATTTAATTTTCACGCTTATATACCGCTCCCTCAGGCGAACCCGACTCAGGGCGGTTTACATAGCGGACAATAAATACAAAAATACAATATCATAACATACAATGAATACAGTAAAAAAAATCAATTACCAAAAGTACAATTACAAAAATCTCTGTCCACAAAATATAACTACAAAAATATATACTACAGTCTGCACTTACATGTGCACTACAAGGGAGCTCAGGTGCTCGCTGTCCCCCCGCGGCAAATGCCAGACCGGAGGGAGGCGGGGCCGGTTGCCGCAGGTGGCTCCCATCCTGGGCCGATGGCGGGGGCCCAGGAGAGCTTCAGCGCGGCGTCCCGGCTGCGGCGTGGCGTCTTTTTTATCCCTCCGGTCGAGGCGGGGCCGGTTGCCGCAGGTGGCTCCCATCCTGGGCCGATGGCGGGGGCCCAGGAGAGCTTCGGCGTGGCGTCCCGGCTGCGGCGCGGCGTCTTTTTTATCCCTCCGGTCGAGGCAGGGTCGGAGGGAGGCGGGGCCGGTTGCCGCAGGTGGCTCCCATCCTGGGCCGATGGCGGGGGCCCAGGAGAGCTTCGGCGCGGCGTCCCGGCTGTGGCGCGGCATCTTTTTATCCCTCCGGTCAAGGCAGGGCCGGAGGGAGGCGGGGCCGGTTGCCGCAGGTGGCTCCCATCCTGGGCCGATGGTGGGGGCCCAAGAGAGCTGTATGGTGGAAAAAGCCAGTCCCGAATCCTCGGGTGGTCTGTATTTATTCTATTCCTGGATTTCACACGCACAGCCTGTGTGAGACCCCGTGACAGAAGGCTTGTTTTCCTAGCATCTTATTGGTTAAGTACATTTGCCAGTCTAAGAAGTTACTGTGTGCCTAGGTTAGCCATGGGTATGCTAATCAACAGGAACAGTGGAATTCACTGTTCTTCCATTATCTGGAGTTCTTGTAAACATCAGGCATCTATGCTCTAGTTGTTTGGTCTAACTGTGGTTTGGTGTCTCTTAGGATGTTAGTAATCTTCCGTGTGCTGTTACTAGTCACTGCGACATTTGGGTGACACTTAACCTACATCCACTCAGTGCTCCCAGCCAAGGAAATATGGAGTCACTTCTGCTAATGCACTATTAGCCCATACCAATTTCCTCTCCTGTAACGATCGGTTGGTTTCCAGCTCGTATGCGAGCTAGACAACCTAATCGGGAAAGGTTGCTGACCAATCAGTGACCTGGGCTACCCACAATTTCTCAAGCGGCTGGTCCTGGTCTTTATGACCCTATACCTTCTTCTAGAAGGCAAAAGCTGAAAGAGATCATTTCCAGGGTGCGTACTATCTTGCGCAATCTCTACAGCTTTCTTATAACACCTGGTGGCATAGATTTGATCTAGAGTGGGAAGAGTATGCCCGATTATCCCCTCTGCAGTCTTTATGACCCTGGACAGCATTGTTCTTTCCCTAGCTGTACAACTCCCAAACCATACACACAGACCATAGGTTAACACACTCTCTATGGTACAGTGGTAGACTGCCAACAGCAGGTCCTTTGAAAGACTATTATTCTTCCTGAGGATTCTCAAGAAGTATAACCTCTGCTGTGCTCTCTTCATCAGATCTTTGGTGTTTGCTCCCCATGTTAGATCATCCATACCTGTCAACCCGCGGCTCTGGAAAAACAGGACCTGTGCACATTGCTTGTGCACAGGTCGCTTTCCACGCATGCATGGAAGGGTTTTACCCCTTCCACGCATGTGCGGAAGTGCTACGCCGCTTGTGCAGCCCGTACGCAGGCAGCGTAGTGCTTCCGCGCATGTGCGGAAGGGGTAAAACCCTTCTGCACATGAGTGGAAAGCGTTTTCCCCCGCTGCCAAATTACGGGGTTTTGGCAGCGCGGGGCGGGTTATGACGCCCATGGACGTCAAATTACAGGGTTTTCCCGGCCAAATCGGGATGGTTGACAGGTATGAGATCATCCCTCAGCTCCATTCCCAGAAATCGAAACGCCGAGACCTGTTCCACACAATTCCCTCCAATAATAAGTGGCTGGATGTTCAATTTGCATTTTCTAAAGTCCACAATGATCTCTTTCTCTTTTTTACATTGAGGAATAAATTGTTTTCCCTACATCTACTTGTCTCAGTTTCCTATTTAACTCCAGTCAGACTTGGTAGTCTCATGTGTCCCTAAGCAACTATTACATATCTCAGCTACTTTCTCCAAAGTAAGAAACAAAGAGCCAGTTGGAAATTGCTGATCCATTTATATGCATTTAAATAAGATTGATCCATAGACATCACTGTGTGTGTTTATGAGTTACAATTGTATCCTTCTGTCAGTAGGTGGTAGTAGAGAGCAACTCCACCTCTATATAATGCTGTAAGAATAAAATGGAATGTTGGGCAATTTAAATCTGAACTGACAGTTGGGAAATAACAGTTGGAAAATGACAGTTGGTTAGAGAGAAATCTGCTGTTAGCTCTGAGAGAGTGAGCGTGTAGTGTGGTCTGAGGTCTCTCCCTCATATCTCTGTGTGGTGAAATGTCAGTGGTTGAAGTTTTCTGTAAATAGTTCATATTTGTTAAAACATATTAAATTACAATTCCTTTTAAAGAAAGAGTCATCTCATCATTTTTATCAGGGTCAAGTCAAGATTCATCTACTTATTCACAATATTTTTTATTTTTTTATTTTTTGACGGTGGCCGGACCACGGAAATTGCCTCGCCGCTTCATGTGGTGTTGGGGTGGGGTTTTTTCCGTGAGCCGGCCTTGGTGGCTGGACCAGGGGAATCCCATCGCCGCTTGATGTGGCATGGGGGGAGGTATTTCCGTGGGCCGGCCTGGATGGCCTGGGTGGCGGGACCACAGAAATTGTATTGCCGCTTACATGCGGCATTGGGGTGCGGGTATTTCCGTGGACCGGCCTGGATGGCCGGACCATGGGAATTCCTATCGCCGCTTGATGCGACGTTGGGGTGGGGGTATTTCCGTGGGCCGGCCTGGGTGGACGGACTACAGGAATCCCATTGCCACTGTATGCGGCAGTGGGGGGGGGGGGTGGGGGTTTCGCGGCCTGCCTTTTTATTTTTATTTTTCCCATGCCGGCTGCCTCAGCATTCTGCACACTCATGACACGCAGGACGCTGGGGCTTGTAGTTTGGCGTGTGCGTTTTTGGCTTGTGCAGCAGGTTTTTTCTGCGGGTTTGATTTTGATTGGCTGCGGCGCGTTTCTGAACGTTCCTTTTGCTCGCGCCGCTCAGCCTGATTGGCTCTGGTGCAGCGTGTCGCAAGGAACGTTGGGAATTGAAGTTCCCTTTTTTTGTTTGCGTCCGGGGGGCTCCTCCCCCACTGGCACAAAATTCAACCCGACAGTTACCTGCGAACCCCGGTCAGGTGAGCGCACGGAGGCTTGGATGGGGCTATTGGGGCCTGGCAAAACATCCTTTGTCACATTCCAACGGTTAACGCACCATTTTATAGGTATAGATACGAGCTAAAAAGAGCGGAGAAAATATACAAAGACCCCACACATCCTGGCAATAGCTTGCTCCAGCTTCTACCGTCGAAATGACGCTTTAGAATATTACATACTAAAACAACCAGATACAAGGATAGTTTCTTTCCAAATGCCATCAATCTGCTGAATAATTAAATTGTGTGATTTTATTGTATTGTTATTGTTTCTCTAGGGATATGCGAGATTGTTGTTAGTATTATGATTAGCACCTATTATTAAGTGTAGTAGACGATCTAGTAAATGTAATTTAATTTTTCATGTATATAGAGAGCATATGTACCAAAGACAAATTCCTAGTGTGTTAGCACACCTGGCCAATAAATAATTCTATTCTATTCTATTCTATTCTAATGTTAACAGGCAGCATCAATAATGCTGGTGTTTCAAATTTAAAATATGACCCTTTTCATGTTACCTTTTCCTCTGAAGTGGTACCTATTTACCTAGCAATTTCTTGCTTTTGAACTGCTAGGATGGCAGGAGCTGAGACAGAGATGGGAGCTCGCTCCATCATGCAGTACTTAGGTCTCAAACTGCTGACCTGCCAAACCTCTCTAGACCCCTAAGCCACCACAGTCCCTCACTCACTACTATACATACATTTCCTTAAAAGTGAATTCTGTAGCAACACATTGAAATATTTAATAAGATTCCACACACACTCCACCAAGAGTACATTGCACTGCCAGCTAAATCTTTGTAGCTGGATGTATCTTGTGCTTAGAATCAATAATCTGGTGCGTTGTTTTCAAGAAGATGTAATTAGTTTTGAGACGTATGCATTTCGGGCAAATGCTTTGCTGATATTTTTTAAAATTCTTATATATCCTGAATGTGTTTTGCTTGTGGACACAATTCTGTTTGTGCCTCATTTTCTTGACAACAAAAGCTGCAAATGTTTCCAGAGATTACAGCCTCCCCGGATTTCAGGACCCCAATGAGATGCAAGTTAATTGAAAAGAGTCCTGACATAAACAAGGGAGGGTGGGCTTTTTAATGGTTTTTAATTGGATCTTTTAATGGGGTTTTAAATGCTTTTAGTATGAATGTTTTTATATCGTAAATCTGGTTGTGAGACATCCAGAGCCACCCAGGCGAGGGGGTGGCAATACAAATTGAAATAAATAAATAAATAAATAGAAATGTGACTACATAGTCAAATAATGTGGGATTTCCTCCATTTATAAAACAAGTAAATACAAAGTATTTTTCACTGACTGCATGATGCAAAGTTTAATGTGAATTGAATTGGTCCAGTCCCTTTAAAAAAATTATTATCAAAACAACATCAAAACATATAACCAAATATAAACACAAAAAAGAGGAGAAAAACAGGACATTACTACATTACTTTGTAACATATTCACCTGTGCTCACAATGGGGCTAACAGTGAACTTCAAATGATCCATCTTACTTTATTTCTTCCAAAACTGGAGCGTTTCTGGTCCGGGTTTAACTCCTTTTTTATTGGTCAATGCAAATTGCACGAATGGCTTCCATATTTCCCAAAAGGAGATTTTAGTCTTTATTCCCTGGTTTTCTCGTATTTGGTGTGGGTTGTCCGTGGGAATAATTGGCTAAACCTTTCCCCAGGGGTTTGCTCGGCCTTCGACAGATCTGGGGATCAACCGAGCTTGGCAGGAAAGGCAATTGGGGTGCGGGCTAGTTAGTTAGTTTGGGGGTGAATCAGAAAGCCTTGGCTGATGGTTACAGTAGAAATGGGGCAAAAACCAAAGATGATGACTCTAATGGAAATACACAGTCCTCCGCTTCTGGCTGAAGATTAAGATGGGCAAATAAGCTGCGCCAGACAGCAGAACAAGCTAGGTACCCAGAGTCAATACACATAGGCTCCGAGATAGGGCAGGAACAATGGGTTTCACCAGCCCAGACCTTAATTAGCTGTGGGTTGTCTATTAACCACAGGGCAATGTCCAGGAACAGGTATTGCCTTGACCACCGGAAAATGCCACGTATGCAAGCCTTCTGTATTAAGGAGTCACGCGCATCCTAAGCACGTATCACCCCAAGGCAGGGTAATAAATATGTACCACCAGCAGATCAGGGCTGGACTTCACCGCACTTTGCAACAATTTGGCCCATTAATTTTTCATTCGGAGCAAGTTGCCAAACTCCTGCATACCATCTTTTCTTGTTTAACCTTTCTCCAGTTTTCAATTCTTGCGCTATCATTTGTCTTGTGACCATTAACAATGCAAGAACTAACTCTTTTTTACCTTTCTCTGTTGTTAATTTGTCCACCTCTCCTAAAATGGCATGTTTCGGTTCCAGGGTTATTACTGTGTTTAGAATGTAATTTATCTCTTTCTCTATCACCTTCCAAAATCTAATTGTTTTTTCACAAAACCACCACATATGCATATATGTGCCTTTCTCTTTATGACATCTTCAACACAAATCTGTTTTTCTACTGTTCATTTGATGTATTTTCAATGGAATAATGTACCATCTCCAAAGGATTTTGCACGAATGCTCTTTTTCTCTAATTGACATTGTCTTTGTGGTTCTTGTTTTCCATTTTTCTTCCAATTTTCATCCTCAATAGTAATTTTTAAATCTTCTTCCCAAATTTTTAAAAGTTTATATTGAGCTTCCTCCCCTGGGATAAGTAATTGATATATTTTGCCTACTACTCCTTTTAATTTAATTTTTCCTTTTCTTACCCCTATTACCAAATCCTCAAATGGTGTTGCTATTTTCCTTCCCCATGGTAATTCTCTTATAGACCAATCCCAACTCCATTTGTATCTCCTGCAGCCAATTTAAACTCAGTTTATCATATATTCCCTTTCTTTTTTGATGTGTATTATAATTCTTAATCCAATCTGTCCCTAGTAACGCTTTGTTTTGATTTAGTATATTCCTTATTTTGACTGATGGGCTTAATGGGCATTTTTGAATGTCTAAAATCTCTGTTATGGGTGAATAATTGGGAGCCAATTTGCTTTTTATACCTTTCCATACATTGTATATGTTCTTGAGGGTGAAATTATTAAACAATGGTTTATTGTGCATCTGCATTAAGAAAATCTCCCCCCTCAAATTTTTAATTTTTTCCTGTTCAACTTCATACGGTGTTTCATATTGTTGATTAAGTAATTTTATAACCCTTTTGATACCCAAAGCAGTTTTAATTTTTCCCTCTGCTGTTACTGAGGGCTTCTAGTTTTTCAAGCCAGAATGATTCAAATAGGCTCTTTCTCATGTGGTTCACTGTGATATTTTCTTGTAAAGACCAGAGAAGTGTCTCTCAGTGGTGTTTCAAAAATGTAGGCATTGGGGCTTAATGTGCAGGCATCGGGGCCATACATTCATGTGGGAAGGCCCTTTTGTTATGAAGTAAAAGTTTATTGTCTGAAAGTGGTTACTGCCTCTGCTGATCCTTTCACTGTGAAACTGCTTTCTCTTTTAAAAGCATCAGACTACTACATTTCTCGAAAACCTTTTCTGTGGAAAAATCACACATAGACAAATCAATAGTCTAAGATTATGGGGTATAAAACTTTTGAAAAGAAACTTTCAAAATAATGCATCATGATTCACAAGTCAGAATGATTCTATATGGGGCCACACTTCTCATAATCTTTACTGCTTTTGCTTACTTCCAAATAACACATGTAGGAATTATCTCATCTCTGGTCATGGTGTATCTATGAGTGTCGTTGCAGCACATAAAAGCTATTTGCTATGACCTTCTATTTTACTGTAGTTGCTGGCATATTCAAATCTGTGAATTCTGGACATACATAGCACTGTATCTTATTCTTTCTTAAAGCCATTGTTAAGTTCCTGCTGCAGATTTTTAGTGTTCCAGAACCAAGACAATAGAAACAGCCGAAGTCTGGCTTAACTCATCTTTATTGCATGATGGTCAGGGGGAACATGTGGTAATGATGGACGAACAGCTCATTATATACAGTGGCTATACATTTGAATGTGGCTCCTCGGTAGCTCATTGGCTACTGTCTGCGTGATGTCACCCTTAGTCACGCCCTTCTTGTCCAGGTGAGGCAGTGGCGGGAATCTTCCCGCAGCTGTAGGCATTTGGAGAATTTGTACCATGTGAGCTGGACGCTCGCTACTGCCCCCAGTGGTCACTAGCTCTCGTCCTAATACAGAAGGTTACAGTGTTACTTTTAGAGATTGTTACATTCACTCATTCGTGTGGTTACATTGACTTAAAGGCACATTACAATCCATACACAACAAGATTCTTCATTTTTGACTCTTTATACTTGGCAACATACTGTAGGTTTTCACCTTGAACCCCATTGGAGGCTACTTGCTTTTTACTGATTACCGCAAACTTTTCATTGTGTTTTCATAATAAAGTTAATATAGTCTGCAGCAGGAACTTATAATTGGTTTTAAGCAATGCTGAAGTATGATTAAAAAATCATTATGGTTTTAAAAAGCAACTTTTCACATGATCACTATTTTTTCTGAGTCGAAAGGTAGGTTAGACTTTCTCTTTTGGAAATGCCAGTTTGCCATGGACTGCTTTTCTCAACAAAATGGAGAATTTAGATGTGAAATCTATTGTGGGAATTTTTTTTTTGTTATTTATTTTCATTAGCAGAGTATGAGGCAGAAAAAACAACAAAAACAGAAAAATGGATGTGCACTTCTTTGTATGATAAATCACTCTTGAAGAATTTAAATGAAAAAAGGGGTATCTTTACTCAGTTACCATTTTTAGTTACAATCAGAAGAAAAATTAGGGGAAATGGAGCTTCCAGCAGCTTCATGCTTGTTGCTTGGTCAGAGGAAGATGAACTAGAACTATCAACAAAACAATGGAAGCAAGGAAACAAACGGAAATGGAGGGTGGGAAGGCTTGCCTCAAACACCAGAGGTAGGGAAAAAACCTCTTACCAGTCAAGTTAGTGGCAAAGGACTTCACATGAGGATACAAAAACCTCCTTTCTCTGCTACCCAGTGTTACTATATGCAAGATTATTATTTCCCCAACAAAATCCACACACCCATTAAGTTCTGAATGTGAAGATCCTAGTAGGCTCAGGCCTATAGTCTTTGTTCCTGAGAGACCATTTAGCCTGAGGGATATAGGGGACTGAAATACAAAAAATAACTTTCCAACATTTTTGATCTTGAGTGATTCAGATGTAAATTCCTTTTCAGATTTTAATAAGATGTAATAAGGGACTGCAGTGGCTCAAGTGGCTAAGATGCTGACTTGAAGGCGGGGAGGTCAGCAGTTCGATTCCTAAGTACTGCAGGACGGAATGAGCTCCCGTCTTTTGTCTCAGCTCCTGCCAACCTAGCAGTTCAAAAGCAAGAAATTGCAAGTAGATAAATAGGGACCACCAGTGGGAAGGTAAACAGTGTTTCATGCGCTCCGGTGTCAGTAGTCACGTTTGCCACATGACCATGGAAACGTCTGCAGAAGCAGACAGCGCTGGCTCTTCAGCTTTGAAACAGAGATGAGCACTGAAACCCATAGTTGGATATGACTGGCTTTCGAGCAAGGGAAACCTTTACTTTTAGTAAGGAACAGGAAACTCATCTTTCATTAGACCAGATTTGTTGTCCACCAAGCCTACACTTCACGTGGCTTTCTGATCTTTCCAACCAAGAATGACTAAAACTCTCCCACTGCCTGACACATTAAACTGAGTGTCACCCTACACCCTATATTGCAACACAATACTGATAGTGGTGCTCCTATGTCTGTGATGGCTAACCTTGGCACTCCAGATGTTCTTGGACTTCAATTCCCAGAAGCCCAAGCCCCCATGAATCCAACCGAATGGGTTTACTGTGACTCATCTGGCCTACGTCACCCTCATCGCTCCTGGAAGCGGAAGTAAAACGCACCTGTATGGGCGCATTTTACTTCCGCTTTCAGGAGCGATGAGGGTGAAGCAGGCCGGATGAGTCACAGTAAACCCATTCGGTTGGATTCATGGGGGCTTGGACTTCTGGGAATTGAAGTCCAAGAACATTTGGAGTGCCAAGGTTCACCTGTCCTATGCCATTCACTTGCATAAGTGTCAAGCCTCCCACCTGCCAGAACACACTAGAGGGAAAGGTAGAGCTGCTTGTGGCCTTCCTCCCCAAAGACGGAACAGGAGGCAGAGAGGCCTGTGCTGTACCTAATCCTGGCAGAGAGATTTCAGAAGTTCTCATACAAAAAAGAAAGAAATATTCCAGTGCTATGCCTCTTATTCCTGGTATGATTCCTTATAAGCAAAATTTTAAAGCAATTGCTTCTAGTTTAGCATGAAGGGACAGAGGAGCAAAAGGAAAACTTTGAATACTCCTCTTAGGATACATCAACTTCACAGCCCTGTTTTATTTTATGCACCTGGCATGTAAACCTCATAGATACATCTGTGTGACTGCTGGTAAAACTGATGTTAACACCCACACTCTCCCCCTAGTAGATGTTGTTGCAAATCACATACCAATCATGTTTGGAAGCACTGCCTGGAATTGGGAATTGCTTTGTGGCCCTTTGTTGTCTGGGCCACAGAGGACATAAAAATACTCTAGATGGCACTCTTGCTTTTATTTTCACTTCTGTCTCTTTCTGAGAAGGAACTGGGTTTTTGAAACCTTAATTAGTTTCCTTTTGAAAACAAACAAGCTGTTTCAACAGAGGGTCAATGTACATTGTTTTAGCTTTTGGCTTTCATGTGTATAGCTATGTAATCAATACGTTGGGAGAGTGATTAATTTTTAACTTCAATCCAATTGTAGATCAAATGCCACTGGAGTTGATGGCAGAAGTGTGATTTCTTTTGAAGCAGTGATACACTTAGTTTGGGGGAAAGAAGAAAGGGCAAGTGATGGCTGTTAGAATTATAGATGACCTTGTGCTGTGAAACACCAGCCTCAGTCTCAGTCTTATTGAAATGGGGCTTAGATTTAATTAGCAGATATATTAATAGATTACAGACGAGTCAAATACAAATCGCTGGTTGGAGGTAACAGATATTTATTTAAAGAAAATGTATTTTCCCCTCTAATTTTGTTTTTCTGAGCTATGATGGCATTTATTCCTTACAATTGTGTCCTCCTTATTGAAGGAAAACATGGAAAACAGAATTTCACACTGTTATAAATTCCTGAGATCTTGTTTTTCCAGTCATCTATAGCAGAGGTGGCCAACATTTTTTTGCTGCTGGCCTGACCACACACCCTGGACAGCAGAGTGGACTGGACCATGCCCCCTCAGAAGCAGAAGTGGGCGTGTTTACAGCTGACGTAAATTGCACCCATTTAGTGTATGGGACCAAAGACGACCGGACAACCGAAGGGTTGGTTTAACACAGGTTTATTGCATGAGGTTCCAGTTAAGCATGAGGTAATGGCGGTGATACATCTCAATATATACAGTAGCGTTCTTCATTTGAATCCTGTAGCACGGTAGCTCATTGGCTGCTACCGGCGTGGCCTTGCCCAGGCACGCCTCCTTTCCTGCTGCTGTTTGCGGGGAAGGTTTTCCCGCGGCTGTCCGTGATTGCGCAATGTGAACCATGTGAGAGTGAACGCTCGCAGCTGCCCTCTATAGGCTGTCTGCTCGCGTTCCTTTACAGCTGATATCGTTTGTATCTGGAGTGGTTACAATCTTGCCTTTACAGTATCATGAGCATGCATACATACATACATAACATCCCTCCCCCCTAGGATGGGACGAAGTCCCGCAAACATTGTGGCTTGCCGCACGTTCGCTTGGGGCGTGCTTGCGCCTGCCCTAATTCTGGAGAGCCCGTGATCCCTGACTCCGCGGGTGCTTGTCCTGCAACGGGAAACGGGGATTCGTTAGTGGCTCTGTGGGGCGTCCGTGCCTGCCTTGCGCTTGGGGAAGGGAATGGGATGAACAGTTGGGAGGTAAATCCCTGCCTATTGCCCTCGGACCCCGGGGACCCTCCTAGTGTGAACCGCGGAACCGATGAGGTCGCCCTTGGGGAACGGCTACCTTCTGATCCCTGCTCGGGGGACCTTAAGACTGTGGTGGGCGGACTCGCTGATGCCTCCGGTCTTGGAGGTGTCGGTCTCCGGAACATGGGCGCTATGTTGCATTCTAACTCACAGGGGCTACTGGGACTGGAAGTACCAGGGGCTGAACTGAAACCCCTCTTTTCGCTAGGACGGGTGGGGGACCACTCCGCTAACTCCCCCTGGTACTGTAAATCAACGTCTAAACTTCTATGGGCCTCTGAGCCTCGGGGGGACTTCCGCGGCTTCCGCGGGGTATGAGTGTGGTTGGGGCTCCCCCTTTCTGACGGGGACTCCCGCAACCCGGGGCTCCTCCTCTCTGGCGGGGACTCCCGCAAAAGATTTCCGTGGATCGATTGCCTTTCCTCCCCCCTTGGTGGGGACCCATGCTCCCCTTTTCCTCCCCCTTGGGCTAAACGGGTGGGGGAGTACCCTAACGCTGATTCAATGCTGATCTCCTCCGCGTCTTGCTCTCCGGGGACCCTACGCCTGAGTTGGTCCACGTGTCGCCTCCACAGGAAACCTGTACTGGTCTCTACGCGGTATGAGACGGGGCCTGTTTGATCTACTACGGTGCCCGGCACCCAGGCTGGCCCCGCGCTGGCGTAATTCCTGCAGTGTACTGGGGCGCCTACGCTGAAACTCTTTGTGGGTTCCACCCCTATGTTCCGCCCTTTGTCCTCTACTCTCGTGGGGTCTAGCTTGGATATCCCCGTGGCCAGCTTCCTGCGCATCAACAGCTCCGCGGGGGAGTACCCTGACGTTAATGGGGTGACCCTGTATCTCAGCAGGAATTGGCACAATTTCAGGTCGAGGTCTCCGGGACCCATGCGCAGTAGCGCGTCTTTCGTGGTGCGCACGAGGCGCTCTACTTGGCCATTGGTGGCCGGGTGAAAAGGGGCGGAGGTGACGTGCCGAATGGCGTTGCGCTCCATGAATGCCCTGAACTCGGCGGACGTGAAACAGCTAGCGTTATCGCTGACGAGGGTGTCGGGTAAACCGAACGTGGAAAAGACCCTCCTTAACTGTTTAATTGTTGTGGCCGAGGAGGTGCTCGAGACTGGAATGACCTCCAACCACTTAGAGAACGCGTCCACCACGAGGAGGAAAAGCGTTCCCCTGAACGGGCCAGCAAAGTCTACGTGTACTCGGGACCAGGGTCCCCTTGCAGCGTCCCATTCCCTGGGTGGCGAGCGAGCCTCTTCTGGCCTAGAGCTTTGGCACGCCTCGCAAGTGCCGACCATGTGTTCGATGTCGGCGTCTAACTGGGGCCACCAAAAATAGCTGCGGGCTAGTGCCTTAGAGCGTACGATCCCCGGGTGGCTGACGTGCAGCAGTTTAAGCACCCTCGGCCGGAGAGACGTGGGGATCACTACCCGCTGTCCCCACAAGAGGCAACCCCTCTCTAGGGACAACTCTAATCTCTTTTTGAAAAATGTGTCGAATTCCGCTGCTGGGGAAGACACGGGCCACCCTTTCTGCACCCAGGAGCAAACCGTGGCCAGCGCTTTGTCCTTGCCTGTCGCTTTGGCGATTTCGGCCGGTACTACTGGAGGGGAGTCTAGGACCTCTATCATTAAGACCTGGTGGTCCCTCTCTACTCCGCCCACGTGGCAGCAATCCCGGGGAATGGGGGACCTCGACAGAGCGTCGGCATGGCTTATCTCCCTCCCGGGCCGGTATACCAACGCGTGCTGATACGCGTTGAGAAAAATGGCCCACCTGAGCATTCTCGGGGACAGGATCTGGGGTGTGGGCTTGTCTGCGGTGAAGATGCCCAGCAAAGGCTTGTGGTCAGTCACTATGGTGAAGGGGCGGCCGTACACAAAATCATGAAATTTCTTGGTCCCCGCAATTATTGCTAGCGCCTCCCTGTCTGTCTGAGCATAATTCCTCTCCGCTTGGGACAGGGATCTAGAGTAGAAAGCTATCGGGGCCTCCCTACCATTCTCCAGCACGTGGCAAAGCACCGCCCCCACCCCCACCGGGGATGCATCGCATATCAGGACCACCGGGCGCTTGGGATTGAAGTGGGTCAGTACAGCATCTGATGCCAGGAGTCGCTTCAGGTCATTGAAAGCCTTTTCCTGGTCGTCGCCCCACTTCCATGCCTCGTCCTTTTTTAACAATTTGTGTAGCGGTTCTGCCACGGCTGCCTTCCGCGGAAGGAAGGAGTGGTAGAAGTTGAGCAGTCCGAGGAACGACTGCAACTCGGGCTTGGAGGTGGGGCGAGGGGCCTTTTTGATGGCGGCTACCTTGGATTGGGCTGGCCTAATTCCCTCGGGAGTGACACGGAACCCTAGGAACTCAACCTCTGTAGCGAAGAAGACGCATTTGTCTTTCCGCAACCTCAACCCCGCCTTTTCGAATATTGTCAGGACCTTTCCCAATCTTGTTGCTAATTCGGCCCGGCTCCCCCCTGTAATTAATACGTCATCAAAATAGGGTAACACCCCCTCCAACCCCTTCAGGAGGCGTTCCACCAATGACTGGAAAATCCCGGGCGCCGAATTCACGCCGAATTGGAGGCGCGAAACCTGGAACGCCCCTTTGTGGGTGACTATGGTCTGTGCAGCAGCTGCGGCGGGGGTCACCGGGAGTTGCTGGTAGGCTTGGGCCAGGTCGAGTTTGGCGAAACACCTCCCCCCGTGTAACCTGGCCAACAAGTGGCTGACTACCGGCACCGGATACGCATTAGGGCGGATCGCCTTATTGATGGTGCACTTGTAATCAGCGCATATGCGGACTTCCCCGTTGGCCTTAAGCGCTGTTACAATTGGAGTTTCCCACTCCGCAGAATCAACAGGAACAAGAATCCCCTGGCCCACCAATTTGTCCAACTCCGCCTCTATTTTGTCCTTTAGTGCGAAAGGCACTCTGCGCGGTTTAAGTCTGATTGGACGCACTCCAGGGTCCAGGTCGAAAGTCACTGGGGGGCCCTTGAATTTTCCTAGCCCCTTTTTAAAGACCTCGGGGTGCGCGTCGCACACGCTCTGTATTGGATCAGTCCCGGCGGCGTGTGCTCCCACGGCGTGCACCCCCCCAATGAACAACCCCAGGGGCTGGAACCATTGAGTCCCGAGGAGGCTGCATTTACCTCCCTTGAGGACGACTAGGGGAAGCGTTGCGGTGTACTTTTTGAACTGGACCTGGAACTTCCCAACCCCCAACACTGGGATGCGGTTCCCTTGCACGTCCTTCAGTGTGGCCCTCAACGCCTTGAGCTTGGGCCGCACGCGGGGAGCGATTTTCATGAACTCCCCCTGGGAAATAATAGAGTATGAAGAACCCGAGTCCACCTCCATTCTAACAGGGGCCCCTTGTATTACTACCTCAACGAAGTAACGGGGGTGCTCCGTGGAAACGCTGCAAACCGGCGCGTCGTCCTCGCTGTCGTCGGAGATTCGCCCTACTCCGTCCCGCGTCCTCGTGGTCCGGGTGCCGTCCTTCGGCCTCGTGGTGCGGTCCTGCCTCGCGGTGCGGTCCTGCCTCGCCGAGCGGTCTGGAGAACTCCGGGTGGCCTCGCGTCGTTTCCGGCAGACCTTGGCGATGTGCCCGCGCCGGCCGCAGTTGTGGCACTCGGCCTTGCGGAATGGGCATTTGGTGCGGGCGTGGGCGGCGCCGCAGCCGTCGCAGCGCCGGCCCTCTCTGTGGACCCTCCGGACGTCCTCGTCGTCGCTGCTCTCTGCAGACGAGTTCGAAGCCCGCCGGGCCGCGCGCACCGAACTCTCTGCCTTGGCGGTCTTCGGGCGCCAGTCCTGAAGCTCGTGCACCCCGGCCGTCGTGGCCTCTGCGGCCTGTGCCGCGTCGAGGACTTGTTGCCACGTGGGAGGCGGCTCCCTTTTCATCAGCGCGCGCTGAGTCTCTGTGTCCCTCAGACCGCAGAGCAGGCAGTCCCGGAGGGTGACGTCGGGGAGTTCCCACTTGCATGGGCCGGCGGCCAACCGCAGGGCCGCGGCGAACTCATCGACCGATTCTCCGGGTGCCTGGACTCGCCTCCAGAACGCGCTCCGAGCAGGGAACATCGCTATTGCCGGCCGGAGATGGGCGCGCAGCGCCGCCAGGAGCTCTGTGGCCTTGAGGTCGCTCACCTTCCTCGGCGCGATTAGGTCCACCAAGGTCCTCTTGGTCTCTTGTCCGAGCATGCGGACGAAGATGGCCCTCTTTTTGGCCTCGTCTGAGACTTCGAGCTCCACCAGCGCAGCGTTGAAGTCTATCTCAAACAGCTCCAAGTCTCCCGGCTTCCTGATCTCGTAGCCGGCGCATGTCTTGGTCCCGTGGGCAGCCATATCCCACCTTCGTCGCCAATTTAGTGTATGGGACCAAAGACGACCGGACAACCGAAGGGTTGGTTTAACACAGGTTTATTGCATGAGGTTCCAGTTAAGCATGAGGTAATGGCGGTGATACATCTCAATATATACAGTAGCGTTCTTCATTTGAATCCTGTAGCACGGTAGCTCATTGGCTGCTACCGGCGTGGCCTCGCCCAGGCACGCCTCCTTTCCTGCTGCTGTTTGCGGGGAAGGTTTTCCCGCGGCTGTCCGTGATTGCGCAATGTGAACCATGTGAGAGTGAACGCTCGCAGCTGCCCTCTATAGGCTGTCTGCTCGCGTTCCTTTACAGCTGATATCGTTTGTATCTGGAGTGGTTACAATCTTGCCTTTACAGTATCATGAGCATGCATACATACATACATAACAACCCACTTCCGCGTTTATGACAGTTGGGGGTACATTTGTGCACGTGTGGGCATGTTTTATGGATGATGTAAACACAGCCGCTTCCACTTCCAGGTGTGGCAGAGGCAGTGTTGGGATGGATGGGATGGAGTCAGGAGTCGGGTCTGGCCCACGGGCCATAGGTCGGGAGCCACTGATCTATAGTTTCTTCACCTCACCTAATTATTTTTATTCTGATGTCCCCTGGGATCTTGTATTTTGTCATCATTGCTGGTTGTCCCCTAATGCCTACATGTTCTAGCAAAACAAGTGGACATATAAATTGTTTCAAAGCTGGCAGGAGGCAGAGAGAAAGTCTGCTATGAGTCTACTTCTCTGACTAGACACACTATTTATAGTCTTCCAGTTTTGAGTGAGGCCAAATGTAGGTGTTCGAGTGAATTGTGGGGATTCACCCCTCACTCTCCCTTCTTGACCTGAATGAGATTGCCTTGGGGTTGGGATTGACCACCTTGGTTTATTGTGCCAGAGGAGTTCAACAGACATACTAAATCTATTTTGTCAGGAGCTGATGAGAATTTCATAACTCTGTGGCAATTCTGTCCCAGCTGGTCTCCTGAAACATTTCTTAGGTTACTTTGGATCAGAGCTTGAAAGTAATCGCATGATGCGCAATGGTACTTTTTGAATTACAAGGATGTAAGCAAGTTACATTTCAAAGTAACAATAGTTAAAAAGCTACCTTTGGGTAGAATGAACAGAGTTTTCTAATTATTTCAAAAAGTTAATCTGTAAGGGCATTAAAGGCATTTTTAGAGATATTTGAAATGCATTTTCCTCTTCTCTTCACACTTCCAAGTGACAAGGGAAATGTTGCTTTGCTTTGTGTTTTTGTATTTTCTGAGTACAATATGAGAAATAACCAGTAGAAAGGACAGGTTACTTACCTATATCTGGGGTTCTTAAGTGGTCATCTATTAATTCACATACAGTGTATGTGCAGTGGTGGGCTCCAAAATTGTTTACTACCACACTGTGAGTGTGATATGGTGGGCGTGGCCAGGGGGAAAGCCCTACATTGCACCCGAATTAGGACTACTGTACTTTATTTCAAAACTTGGATGGGCAGGGCTAGCGGCCAGAATTTTTGCTACCAGTGATGCCCATCACTGAGTATGTGTACTTTTGCATCTGCACAAAACATTCAGGAACATTCTAGAGCAGGGGTGCCCAAACCTTTCTCACCAGGGACCTGACCATGGGCCCTTTAAACAGCTGAACAGGCTCTTGGTTCCGGCAGCAGTGGGAGGCGAATTCACTGTGTGTTTTTGGGTGTTTTTGCTGCCTCCACCACTTCCCATGGTGGTGGGAGCAAAGGTGGCACATTTTTGGAATTTTCCTCTGCATTTTCGCAGTGTTTTGGCACATATTTAGGGCAATTTCGCAACTTTCAGTAGTGTCAGGTCATTTCCAGTGTTGGTGTATGGTGTATCCAGCTGTTGGTGTATCCAGCTGTTGTGTATGTAACAGTATTACTTTAAGAATGTATGAATGTAACCTGACAATGATTACAATGTAACCCAGCTGTTTAAGGAACGCGAGTGAGCTGCCCATAGAGGGCAGCTGCGAGCGTTTAGCTCACATGGTTCACATTCCCCAAATCACCGGCAGCCGCGGGAACCTTTCCCGCGCGAGGATCACCTGGAGAAGATGGGCGTGACTCAGAATGACGTCACGCCGGTAGCAGCCAATGAGCTACCGTGCAACGATATTCAAATGTATTTACTGCAGTATATAATGAGCTGTACCTCCGCCATTACCACATGTTCATCTTGACCACCATGAAATAAACCTGTGTTTAGCCCCCTACTGCGGCTCCTTCTTTGTCTTCCGTGCAAGACACTAAATTGGCGACGAAGGTGGGATACATGGCGCATCCCAAGGTCAAGAATCATCAATTTGATAACAGCGACCCAGAACAATGGGAGCTGTACGAGTGCCAGTTTCGGCACGCGATGGATGCTGCAGGCATCGCCGCCGCCAAGATGCGCTCGCACTTCCTTGCCCAGGTGGGGCCGGCCACGCTGCGTATCCTGATGAATCTGGTGGCTCCCCGGAAGGTAGACGTGGTGCCCATTGACCGCATCAAGGCGCTACTGGGCGAACACTTCCAGCCTCCAGTCTCGATTTTCCCGGCCAGGGTCGCATTCCACAGACGGGACCAGCGCCCGGGGGAGTCCGTGTCTGCCTACGCGGCGGCCCTCAGGCTCGCGGCGGTCAACTGCCAGTGGGAGGACCTGGACACGGCCCTCCAAGACCGCATGCTGTGTGGCCTGAGGGACGAGGAGGTCCAGAGGAAGCTGATGACCCGCGACCATCGCCTCACGTTCAATGAGGTACTGCGGGAAGCCCAAGCAGCCGAGGTGGCCAGGAGCGGGGTCAGAGTGTTCAAGTCCCGAGGGGCCGCAACCGAGAGGGCCAAGTCACCCGTGCGGCGGACGTCGGCGAAGACGGCCTGGCGGGCACCCCGGTCGCGGACGTCGGCGAAGACGGCCTGGCAGGCACCCCGGTCGCCCGCAGGCACGCCAGCGACCTCCGAGGAGTCGTCCATGACGGCGGACTCCTGTTCCAGCGAGGAGGACGACGTCCAGAAGGTAAAGAAACGTGGGGAGAAGCACCAGACCAGCGAGCGACAAGGCCGCCGTTGCGACGGCTGTGGGGCTTCTCACGACCGGACGAGATGCCCATTCCGGAAGGCCGAGTGCCACAACTGCGGTCGGAAGGGCCACATCGCCAGAGTCTGCAGGCGTGGGCGAACCGAGGACAAGGGCGCATCGAAACACCCTCGAGCACATCAGCGGAAGGCGGCCAGCATCGGAAAGGTCTCAGCCAACGATGGCGCGGAAGGCGTGAACCGCGTGGGCCTGGAGCACCGGCGTTTCTACGTAGAGGTACTGTTACAAGGGGTTCCAGTGAGGATGGAAATAGACTCGGGGCCTTCCTACTCCATCCTGTCCCAAAAGGTGTTCATGCGCATTCCCCCAAATGCGCGGCCCAAGCTGCGGGCCATGAAGTCAAACTTGCGGGACGTGCAGGGCTACGGGATCCCAGTGTTGGGGGTGGGGAACTTCACAGTGAAGTTCAAAAATTACACAGAGAAACTGCCCTTAGTGGTTCTCAAGGGGGGAAGATGTTGCCTTTTGGGAACCCAGTGGTTTGCCCCCCTGGGAATTGAACTGTTCGGCATTAACGCCATAGAGACTGACCCAATGCGGGACGTGTGCGATGCGCACCCGGACGTTTTCAAGGAGGGGCTCGGGACTTACAAGGGGCCCCCAGTTTCCTTTGAATTGGACCCAGAAATCAGACCCATACGCCTCAAGCCAAGAAGAGTGCCTTTCGCCCTCAAGAACAAGATTGAGGCGGAGCTGGACAAATTGGTGGGGCAGGGGATTTTGGTTCCAGTTGATTCAGCGGAGTGGGAGACTCCAATTGTTACGGCCCTAAAATCAAACGGGGAGGTCAGGATTTGCGCTGACTACAAATGTACAATTAACAAGGCCATTCGGCCAAATGCATATCCGGTGCTGGTGGTTAGCCATTTACTGGCCGCGTTGCATGGGGGGAGGTGTTTCGCTAAGCTAGACCTGGCGCAAGCGTATCAGCAGCTCACAGTAACCCCAGCTGCTGCTGCCGCGCAAACCATCGTTACGCACAAGGGGGCATTTAAAGTAATGCGCCTGCAGTTCGGCGTGAATTCGGCCCCCGGGATCTTTCAGTCCCTTGTAGAACGCCTTTTAAAGGGGCTTCCAAGCATGCTCCCATATTTTGACGACATCATGATAACAGCGGGGAGCGAATCAGAGCTAGCGAAGAGGCTAGACGGGGTCCTTTCAGTATTCGAGAAAGCGGGACTTCGACTAAGAAGGGACAAATGTGTATTTTTTGCGAGGGAGGTTGAGTTTCTCGGGTTCAAGGTAACCCCGGAGGGCATCAAGCCTTCCGAGTCCAAGGTTGCGGCTGTACAAAACGCCCCTCGCCCTACCGCGAAACTGGAGCTGCAGTCGTTCCTGGGGCTCCTCAACTTTTACCACTCCTTTTTGCCAAGGAAGGCATCTGTTGCGGAGCCACTGCACGCGCTACTAAAGAAAGAGGCGGTTTGGCGGTGGGGAGACAGGCAAGAGAAAGCGTTCAAGGAGCTCAAAACGCTTCTGTCCTCGGATGCGGTACTGACCCATTTTGACCCGAGGAGGCCAGTGGTTTTAGTCTGTGATGCATCCCCAGTGGGGGTGGGGGCGGTGTTGTGCCACGTGTTAGAGAGCGGGCGGGAAGCCCCAGTTGCATACTACTCCAGGTCCCTTTCAAAGGCAGAGCGCAACTACGCGCAAACAGATAGGGAGGCCCTAGCCATCATCGCAGGAACAAAAAAGTTCCACGATTTCCTATACGGCCGCGAGTTTACGGTTGTGACGGATCACAAGCCTCTCCTGGGAATCTTTACCACGGGCAAACCCACCCCACAAATCCTATCCCCCCGAATCGCTGGGCGATTTTCCTTAATGCCTATCAGTATGAGCTAGTCTATCGCCCAGGGAAGGAGATCTCTCACGCGGACGCACTGTCCCGGTCTCCTCTCCCTAGTTTAGGTGATCCCGCATGTGAGGTAGAGCAGGACCATCAAGTCCTGCTGATCGAGTCCCTCGACTCACCCCCCATAGTGCCGGCAGACCTCGCCAAAGCCACGGCGGCCGACAAGATCCTGGCCCAAGTCAGTTCCTGGGTAAGGAAAGGGTGGCCTGCAACTCCCCCCGAGGAGCATTTCAAAGCATTTTTCAGGCGTAGAGTAGAACTTTCCCTTGAAAGGGGCTGCTTGCTCTGGGGCCAGCGGGTGGTTATCCCCGAAAAGTTGCGGGCGAAGGTGCTGAGGCTACTGCATACCAGCCACCTGGAAATAGTGCGCTCCAAGGCGCTGGCTAGGAGTTACTTCTGGTGACCCCAGATAGACGCTGAGATAGAGCATTTAGTGGGCACGTGTGAGAGCTGCCAGAGCTCTCGGCCCGAGGAATCCAGGCTGCCCCATAGGGAATGGGACACGGCCCGGGGGCCATGGTCCCGGATACACGTCGACTTCGCTGGCCCCTTCCGCGGGTCCATGTTTCTGTTGATAGTCGACTCGTATTCCAAATGGTTGGAAGTGATCCCCATGACTAGCACCTC
Source organism: Bradypodion pumilum (assembly GCA_035047305.1). NCBI lineage: Eukaryota > Metazoa > Chordata > Lepidosauria > Squamata > Chamaeleonidae > Bradypodion > Bradypodion pumilum. Next base: position 137,862,409 of record JAWDJD010000005.1, read on the forward strand.
ATCTGCCGCCACCATTAAACACTTGTGCAGGGTGTTTAGTTGTTTTGGCCTGCCGGACATCCTCGTTAGCGATAACGCTAGTACCTTCACTTCTGCGGAATTCAAGGCATTTATTGAGAGGAATGCCATCCACCACATTACCGCTGCCCCATTTCACCCCGCCACAAACGGTCAGGTAGAGCGCCAAGTGCGCACTACGAAGGACGCACTGCGGCGCATGGGTCCCGGTGAGTTGAACCTCCAACTGTGTCAGTTCCTCATCTGTTATAGGGCAACTCCCCTAGCTTCTGGACTTTCGCCGGCGGAGCTCCTCATGAGGAGGCGGCCGGTAACGCTTTTTGATCGGTTGGATCCGACCAGGGTGGAGGATGAAGGGAGGAATATAGTGGTAGAGAGTTCCAAAAGTTTTTTGGTAGGGGACCCGGTGTACTGCAGAAACTATGCAGGTTCAGGACCAACGTGGGTTCCAGGGACGATCATTGAACAAACGGGGCCAGTGTCCTATAGGGTCGAGACTCGCACAGGTCTACTCTGGAGAAGGCACGCTGACCAACTCAGAAGGCGAGTCACTAGTGAAGGGGAATCAGCGTTAGGGTCCTCCCCCACCCGCGTAACCCAAGGGGGAGACACGGCGGCGTCCTCGGGTACAAATGCATACCCTAGATTCTCACCTGAGGAGGAGGATACTGTGCAAGAGTGGGATGAGTTTGATTTTACGTTACCGTACCAGGGGGGTGTCGCGGAGTGGTCCCCCACCCGTCCGAGCGAGAAGAGGGGTTTCAGTTCAGCCCCTGGTACCTCCAGTCCCCCCAGCCCTTTTGTTTTAGAATATACCATATCACCAAGGCCCCCGAGCCAGGCAGCAGGGGGAAATTCGCTCTCCGCATCCGGGTCAGGCAGCAGGGGGTGGCACAAGCACGCCGGTTGCAGGCGCAAGGAACCAGGGGGAGGCAACAAGGGTCTCCTCGTCGGTCCTGAGGTTCGTACTGGGGGGGTCCCCAGGCGCCACAAGCAACAGGCAGGGGTTCACATCTCAGCTGTATGTTCCGTTCCCTTCTCCCAATGCAAAGTTGTCGCAGAGTCCCCGCCAAACGACTAACGAGTCCCCCTTTCCATTGCAGGATGAGACTCTGCGGAACTTGGAGCCCCTAGTTCCCCTGTGCTAAACCAAGCAGCCGCACGCCCCAAGCGCACGTGCAGGAAGCCACAATGGTTGAGGGACTTCGTCCCATCCTAGGGGGGAGGAGTGTTGTGTATGTAACAGTATTACTTTAAGAATGTATGAATGTAACCTGACAATGATTACAATGTAACCCAGCTGTTTAAGGAACGCGAGTGAGCTGCCCATAGAGGGCAGCTGCGAGCGTTTAGCTCACATGGTTCACATTCCCCAAATCACCGGCAGCCGCGGGAACCTTTCCCGTGCGAGGATCACCTGGAGAAGATGGGCGTGACTCAGAATGACGTCACGCCGGTAGCAGCCAATGAGCTACCGTGCAACGATATTCAAATGTATTTACTGCAGTATATAATGAGCTGTACCTCCGCCATTACCACATGTTCATCTTGACCACCATGAAATAAACCTGTGCTTAGCCCCCTACTGCGGCTCCTTCTTTGTCTTCCGTGCAAGACACTAAACCAGCCCACAGGCCGGATAAATTGGTGCAACAGGCTGGATGAATTCGGCCCACATTCTGGATACAGCCCATGGGCTGTACTTTGGGCACCCCTGTTCTAGAGCTTTGCCCCTTCCTTCTCCAATGAACTGCTCCATCCAATGATTGTCTCAGTTGTCTCTATCTGCCACCAGAACACAACTGTGAATAGTCTGACAAAGGGGAGATTGGTTGTGTTGTGTTGATTCACAGATGACTACTTGAAGAACCCCAATTACAGGTAAGCAACCTGTCCATTTTCTTTGTGTTCTCTGTGAATCACATATAAAGATGATTCCTCAAGCTCACGTAATGGCTGGTGGGAAGTTATACACATATAGAAGATAACACTGCATGACCAAATGATACATTCAGATTTGATCTTCCATCTAATCTATAATGGTTGGCCAAGATAGTAGGCTGAAACCATATTGTTGCCTTGCAAATGATCCCTTTCAAAAAGATGTTGATACTGCTACAAATCATGTAGTGTCCCTTCAAAGAAGTTGGTAAGGGATGTTTAGTCAGTTTGTATGGTTGCCTTAGAGAGTCTCTGTGATGATGCTTGCTCCCCTTTTTATTCCCTTGGTAACAAACTAATGGGCTGTTATTTTCCTGAGAAAGCAAGGGCACATCTTACATTTAAGTATAAAGAGCCCTCTCCAGATCAAATGACAGTGAAGCAAAATAAAAGTTGGAAGAAAGAATGGCTGACTTGAATGGAAATGTGAAAATATCTTAGGTAGGAATGGCATGTCCATAAATGATGTTAACCTTATCTTTATAGAATTGTAAGTAAGGCTTATCACAAGTTGACTGTCTAGCTGATGATATAGGTACAAAGACAATCTTATACATAGGCTCTAACTGAGGTTTTGTAAACTGCCTTAATACCACTGAGGTTTAATATTTCAGTAGATATTCTTCAAACCTTTCCAAAACCTCTTCCCTCAAGGATTACAAAACAATTTTGAACCTTCAGTTGAAAGGCCACAATTACTAATAAATATGCTTTAAGGAGGATTGTGAAATACAGTAGTATCCCATATAATGAAAAAGCTCTGTTCCACTGAGCTCTTCATTATATGATTTTTTTCATTATGCAAATCATATTGGTGATACCTCGTATAATGAAAAATAACGTTCGTTATACAGGGTATACCCCATATAACTTTTTTTAGTTATGCGGGGTATTGCCAATAGCGCCAAAACGCTTTGTTATACGATTGTTTGTTATATGAAGCATTCGTTAAACAGTGTACCACTGTAACCTTTTCCTTCAGATACAAGAGGAAACATAGTATATACAATGCAAAGATGCTGATAAATATGACTCTTCTATAGAATTAGTGTATTCAGTAATCCCCCCCCCCCACATACACATTTGTAATAAAACATTTTCTAGTTGATTTTTCTAGATTTCTTTAATGATCTCCAGGCTGTCAGTAGTTCCAAATCTGATAGCTTGCCACCAGAGGAAGTTCCATCATCCAGACATTTCCAAGAACCTGCACTAGCAGCATTTAGAAGAGAACTGAAGGAACAAATGTTGGGTGGAGCAGTATAAGGGAGCAACTCTTCTATCTTCCTGAGAGTGTTTTCTGCAGGGGCAGAAGTACATGTATACAGTAATACCTCATACAAAGTCTGCTTCATACAACATCGGATTCATACAACATCGCCTAATTCCTTGAAAAAAATTGCCTCATACAAAGTCGTGCGACTTTGTATGAGGCATTGGGGTTTTCCCAGGTTGCATTGTGCCTGGGCAGTATAAAAGGCAGGACACATGCGTGCATTGCTCTTGTGGGTTTTGCACAAGGCAAAGAGTGTTTAGGAGTAGTTTTTAGCACGATTTTGGATTTTTTTGAATTTTTTCGTCAGAGTTTTTAGAAGCATTCCTGGGATTTTTGCAGCATTCTTCAGGTTTTTGGACAATCAGGGTTGTTTGACATGTTTTTGTAATGTTTGTAATGTTTTTAGCCTTTAGGCAATGATTTCTTAAAGTTCTGTCAGTTTCCTGTCTGTTTCCTTGACTTTGCCCTGAAGTCTGTGCTGTTACAGTACAATGTAATGGAAATGGAAATGACGTTGTACGAGGCATCGCAGCAAGGATTTGGACGTTGTATGAGGCATCGTGGCTAGGATTTTGCATGCCTCATACAAAGTCCAAATCTGTATAAAGTCCAAACTTGTGGAACCAAGTTTGGACGTTGTATGAGGTATCACTGTATGTGATTCAGAGAGATGATGAAGAACTAGAGAGTACTTCCAATTTTTTCTGATGTACAAGAACTACAGCACAAGACATTATCTGCTTTTAAGAGAGGGACAATAATAAGGATTACCTGGCTGCCACCAAGTACCAAACAACAACAACAATGTTCTCTCGACCTGATTTTGGATGTTTGGTGGGAATTTGGTGACCTGTATGTAGAAAAACTATCTGTAATTCTGTTGTCATATACAGATTATTGCTTGGTGGCAGACTTAGTGGGAGTTAAAGGCTCTGGTGGGGTGGGATACCAGGTAAAAGGCTTACAAATTGATTTATGTTTTGTTTTAATTACTGTTATAACTTGTCCTGTCAACTTGACAAGTATTTCTGTGGTTGCCTTCTAGACTGGGACATGGTTGCCTTCTAGACTGAGACAGTAACTATTTAGCATAGTTACTCCTATCTGGTTTTAAAGGGAGTTGGGGAGTTGAGATGACAAGAGGGACAAATATTCGGGGAAGCTGAAATGAATTCTGCTCAACCCTGATTCAAATCCACTTGAAAGCCTTTGCCTCGATAGTGGCATCAGGTAAAGTTCCTCTCTGTTATTACTGTATCTGCAGAATCAAATAGCCAAGTTTAAGGAGATCAAAGGCCTATAATGTTCTGAACTATGAGAATAAATTATGCTTAGTCATTTCTGATCATTTTACTTGTGTTAAAGTCTCTTAACTCTGCTAATGTGGATTCCACAAGTGATACAAGCCCAGTTAGTACAACTGTGGTCCTTGCTTGGGAGACTTGGAAAGTTCAAATCTACTACTTGAGTGCTAGGGTGTACCCTGATAATGGCAACCTTGTGTTGCCGGCTAACCTTTCTCACACTAGGTTGGGTAAAAGGAACTGCAGAATGAACTCACCAAGAGTTGCTTTCATTTTGGCAATTTCACGCCCGGCCTAGACACGGAAGAAGAAGTGCTAGGCTCTTACTTTTCCTGGCTCACAAAAGTAACCAAGGAACTGTGGAGAAATAACAGCCAATGCCTATGGAGGAGTCAGGACATGAGGCAGTCCATCTTTCCATGAATTTTTATACAGAATCTTGTCTTGCAGAAATGCCACTAACCACTGGATTTCCCCCTAGATACATGGAAACAAAGAAAGCAGTGGAATATGAGTCTGTTTCCAGGCAAGAGACAGATTATCTGTTGGAAATTTTAAACTACATTTTAATTGCCTGAATACTGATGCTTGCTAGGTTCTTTGGCTCCACATTTTAACAGGTTTGTCCGTACAACTATACTTCAAAGGAATTTATGCAAGCAGCCTAGATGTCAGTTATTGATTTTGCATTGCGGGAATAGCTAGCAGTAACTGTGGCCAGAGCAACACACACGGTAGAATGTGTTTGAATGCCACGTGACTTCTCTTGTTTCGTGTGACGCGAGTTCTCCTGCACTTTAAAGTAGCGTGTATTGGGCAACATTTTAAAGTGCAGCAGGGATTCAGCTCGGTGAGAGCGCCTTTCCTTCTCTGCAGGGCTTGTTTTGTCCGGCAGACACTGGAAGGTGGTAGCTGGGAGTGCTGCAGACTGGGTGTGTCTGATGGCCAGAAAGACCCTAGCCACTACCGCTGCCAACACACACCCCAGCCACCACTGCTGGTTAAGGAAGCTCTTTGGAGGAAGAAGGGTAGAAGAGTCCTTGCTTGCTGCATCTGTGGCAGAAACAGGACATTAGGACAGGACATGTGATAGGAGTGGTTTAGCTCTCCTTTGAAGATAGATAACCAACAGCAAAATGTTTCCTGTGGATTATCTGCAATGTGTGGTTCTAGCCCAGGAGTTCTCAACTTTTTAAAGATGGGGGCTGGGTCAGGCTCCCTCAGACAGCTTCGGGGGATGGATAGCCATTTTGCCCTTCCTCCACCACATGGCACTTCCTGGTGTGGTGGAGGTAGTGGGGGGCTACAGGTTGAAAAATTCCTGTTCTAGCCTGTGCAGCATATTCTGTTACTCAAATCAATGTCTCACTGCTGCTAATGGTACTCTGGTAGTCGACCAGTGCTATTGCTGTCATAAATTGGCCACAGCTGAGGATGCATGTATTCTATTCTGCCCCCCAAAAATTGTTACCCATATAATTTGGAAAGGAGGATGAAAATCTGATAGTAACCCTTCTGGTTTACCTGGGAAATAGATCTGTGTAGTTCAAGATGCTGATGACTAATACATCAACAATGCTTTAAAATTTGAAAGTAATTATTTATCACTAACAAATGCAACATTGTACACACTGATTTAATCTTAATGGCCATTGGACCTTGTCATTGTTTCTAGAGTGGTTTTTTTATTTATTTCTGTTGGATATGAAATGTTTGTTCTTTCTCTTTGCACTTCTGCCTTAGGAGCTGATATTTATAGTTATGATCAATGGCTTTATTTCAGCAACCTGAGTTTTCAGAGCTATGGAAACCAAAGACAGCTGTCTTCAGTTTCATGTACAGTTATGTAATCAGAGTATACTTGCGAGAGACTAATAAGAAATCTCATGCTATAACCTAATATTACTATGCAGTCATTTGAGGTTAGAAATGTATAGCATGGATGCACAACCTGTGGCCCTCAGCTGTTTCTGCGGTCGCTCCAGTTAGTGGAACCTGACCCATTTTTCCTATCCCAAGGGGGGGGGCACTATTTCCTGGAGTACACAATAGCCGTTAACCTGCTGTTCTCAAAAGTAGGCTGTCATTGATACTATTTGAGATGAAGGATAGATGTACCCTCAGATATATAGCTGTGTCTTTGTGTGCCTGTGTGTGCATAGTGGACACACATACACATGGTCAACAACTGACACTAGAGTGATGTGGCCCTCAAAACCAATATGGTTATGCCCCATCTTACAGTCTGCTTATAAATTTAAAAATAATATATGATTCAAAAATTCACCCAAAACCCCAATGAGTTTTTATACTAGAGCAATGTAATTGGCATAAATTATGTTAATGAATTGCCACAAGTTAGAAGATATCAAGCATTTGATATTGCAAACTGATTCATGTAGCAAATATAGCTTGTAGCAGTTCACCAACAGGATTTACACAAATTGTGTTTACACTAACCAGTCACTGATAGGATTTTGGTCATTATGTAGGGTTCTCTCATTTTTGTCTTGCAGAACAGCTGCCTGTAAGCAGCATAGAATGTTATGTTTCTTGGATCCCAAGTGCTATAAAAAGGGTTAACCAGTTCTGTTCCACAGACATATATATTTAAAGATTTCACACCATATTATAGCAGTTGATCATATAGCTGTTCATGTGTTTCTACAGAGGCAAAAAAGGATAGAAAATGAGGAAGAGACTGAGTTTAGACTTTTGCATAGGGACTTCGGTGGGAAGGTAAACAGCGTTCCGTGCGTTCTGGTGCCTAGTCATGCCTGCCACATGACCACGAAAACGTCTGCAGAAGCAGACAGCACTGGCTTTTTGGCTCTTATATGACTGGCTTTCGAGCAAGGGAAACCTTTACCTTTAGGCAGTGAAACTACTTTAGATTTAGTTACATGTTAGCCATGCAACACTCAACTATTTGTGGCCCTCGATATTTTTGAGCTGCCATTCTCATCAACTTGAGCCACCAGACCCAATGTTGTAGGAAGATGGGCACTGACATTACAATGACATCTGGAAGGCCACATATCCCCCAAGAGTAAATTGTTCTGCATGTGGAAAAGAACCACTAAGTCTGACTTATGCTTTTAAATTATTCATTTGCTCAACTTTATGGCATGTGCTGCATCTTCTACCATGTTATAAGGTGGGAGCCATCCATGGTCTCTCCATTTCCTGCAAATCCAATTAATTCAAGCCCTGGCAGCAATCATGAATTCAACAACTGGAAGGATCATCTCCACTCTCAATGTGTAAATGCATGCATATATAACTCAAATATCTCACTAGAGTGACCATAACTCTTAATTTACTTGATAGAACATGCCACATGCACAGTTGAAAGAAAGCAGCTCCCCTGGTGGCTTAGTGGTTAAGGCGCTGAGCTGGAGACTGGAAAGTCGGGTTTGGATACCCAAAAGCTGCACTTGGGGACATGAAAGGAGCCTCATTCGGGCGTCCCCTAAAAAATCTTTTCAACCAAGAGTAATCTCTGACACGAAACAATACGAAAGTTGAAAGAGAAATAGCCACTATTCAAATCTTTTCCTTTATTTTAATAAGATTGTTAGGTCATCACAATTGAAATGTAAGTACCATCCATTTTATTGACAAGCATTTGAATATATAAACATCAAATCCCAACAAGAGTCACATGTTATTTACAGGTGTCTCAGACACATCATTATTTTCTCCTCATAAATAGTACAGAAATGTTATTTGCCTACCCCTGCGTTCCTCAAGGCAAGGTTGGGGGGTAGACATACTAAACCTTGGTATACTTTTCCTTAACTCTCAAGATCTTTCACCCCCACTTTGTTTGGCCTGCAGCAATTAGGGAGTTGAGGTACAAGGGCAGTTCACAGTTAACATTATGCTCAGCACACACAAGACTTTTGCTACGGAAATGGATGTGGCAGTTTAATACAACCCAGTGTTATCAGCAATTAGTTTGCTTACCCACTCCGAGCTCATCATAAATCTTTCTGTGAGGCATTCTCTCTCAAGAATAATAAATCTCTCTTATAAATGGATTCTTTATAGGCATCACCTCCTCCATGAGTGTTTTTGATGCCAGCAATGGGGAATAATAGCAGGGGTAGAGGTGGTGCACAATCAGCTGTTCGCCTTTCCAGTCTTCACAAAAAACAGTTCTTTTATTTACAACATATGAATCAAAAGCTGATAAAATATTTCTAAAGTTTTCACAGTGTAGTATTTTACGCCCTAACCAAACTGTTTTTGTATATATTTATATATAAAATAAAAATTTAAAAAATTCAATATAAAAATAGAATGTTTTGAAAGGGTTTACACTCCCCAAAAATTCTCCCCTACGAATTATCCTACACCAAACAGTCTATACAGTAGAATGCACCCAATTGCACAGGAATAGAAACAGAAAAAATGCTCACTCAAAAGTTAAGAGCACAGTTTTAAGAAAATGCAACCTTTTAACTAGCAACTGTTTTTAAAAAATCTTTATTTTGGTCATTTAAGACATATGGTATGTCACAATCTACAGAACTAATGAATTCCCCCAAGCAGCCATTGGCTGTGTGATGCTCTCTTCTCAAATTCATTTACTTGTGACACGTCCAGCTTGGCATCAGTTTTACAGTGCTGTGTTCAGTTCAGATTGGCCTGACATTCTTTTGTCTTGTTTTTAACTTTTAACTTTTCTTTTGCTGTAGATACCTCTTTGATACCGTTGTTGAAAAATCTAGAATTCCTACCTAGGAACCATCTCCAGCATAGTTTCTTAAGCTACTTTGTGGTGCACTGCTCACAAATTTGTTCCATATACTCTTTGGCCTACTGGTTGCAGAGAGAGCTCAAATATGGCATTCTCAGGAATGCTTGCTTGGAACACTTGTTACCCTTAACATTCTGAAAGCTATTGCTATGATTTTGATGTAACTGCAAGATGTTATTCCAACCTTTTTTTTAAAAAAAAAGCCAGGCGTTATGAAACCTGGACAATCTGAACTACTGGTATGTCTATAAAATAGCCTATTTACTTTTGTGGGTACAGCAAACCTTCAATAAGAGTAAACTTGGCAATTCTGAAATTTTATTTAGATTGGTTCCTACGTAAGAACAAAATCTGCTCACCGGTAGTTCTAACTAATTTCTTAAATGCTTGGTCCTCTTGAATTACTTACGAAACTCCGTACTTCTCATTGGTACATCGTATAATTTAAACAGCAGTTGGATTATTCCGAAATGAGTGATAGCTGGCAGTAAATGAGGTGTTGCAACAGTAATGATAGCTGCTACAGCTGCCCGTCGCACTTGTCAATTTATATCCGGACAGTATATAATCCTGGAGCTTTCAACAACATGAAATCATCTCCTTAACATAGCACTATTTGTACATTTCACACACACACACACACACACACACACACACACACACACACACACACACACACACACACACACACACACACACATATACAATAGTGCTTTCACAAAAACCAGCCATCCAAAAACTAGCTGGCCATTACAGATTATTCTTTTTCTCCCCTCCATGGTGGCACAGTTGGCATTCCTGATCATGTATCTGTATCCCTATCAATGTTATCCTGTGATGACAAAAGAGATGGGTAAGGTGCAACACATTTCACATTGACGTAAGTGGCATTCACATGAACATAATGCTCCCCGATGAAAGTAGAGAAGATCATTGATATATCTGAAACTAATTCGGAAAACGCTGGCCGTAATTCGGGTTTTGGATGCCAACATTTGAGCATGACTTCATACCTGCAGTTGAAAGACAGAAAAAGGTATTCTCATCTATAAATATTAACAATAAGATTTTGGCAGTATTTTTATGAGACTTTTAGAAATTGCTCTCTTACAGTGCATCTGGGCAATATTCAGGTTGCAATAGCCTTCTTCCTTGTAATAAGTAAACAGTGATATCAAAAGAGTTTACATCAGGGTATGGTGGTGCTCCTCTTGTCATCAGTTCCCACAGTAATACTCCAAAGGACCACTATAATAAAAGTTAGGGAAGACCAAATCACAAGGCTGAACACTGTGAAGATATCCATCCATCCATCCATCGTACACTTCACAACAAGTGATGAAGAAAACCTGCTTAAGAGAGGCATATGTATGTATTTCCATATATACCACTTAACACTTGCCATTTTCTACTGTAGAATACAAACAGAGCTGGGTGCATTAAACTGACCCCGACTCCAAGTAATTAACTGATAGTAAAATTAAACTCAAACAAAACTTTAAGGGGAGTGCATATTCAACTGATTAATGTTTTTTGCTTCTCCCGTGGGATTTCCTCAGAGACATATGTCTCAGTAATCAAATTTGCAAATTAACACAGTATCTAAAATCCAATGACTAATCACAAGATAGTACTCTAATGTAGGTGGCAAAAATCATAGGCTTTCACCACTGGAAAATGTATCTTTTGTAGAAATGTGTCAAGTGTTTGACATATAATCAGCAGGCTTCTTCGATATCATCTTGTAGATGTTTGAAGGTGACTGATGTGTTCTGAAATGTTACTTTTCTATGCTATCTTATCTAAAATTCTCTGAGTTGTGAGTGTGGATTCTACAGCACAACAGAAATAATCCAGTTAACATTTATACTGTGAGCTAAAAGAGCTGATACTTGGTTTTGTTTTAGGATTACAAGGGTTTTGCTTACCTATCATTCTTTTATTTTAAATTTTCCAGGAAATTTATTTTAAAATTTCCAGGAAAGCTTTGAAATGTGTAGTCAGCAAAAGTTACAAAAATTATTGCAGGCACATTACCACATCTGACTTTGTAGTGAATTTCTGAGTTTGCAAACTTTCCAAAGCCATCCATTTTACTGGCAGTTTGGCTCCTGTTTTGTTGTGTACACTGTAGTATTCCTTATCGTAGACATCTCTAGCAAGGCCAAAATCGGCAACCTTGACAGTAAATTTTTCATCCAGCCTTAAAAAAAAAGACAAAAATCATTATCTGAAGCTGGGAAAACACAATTCACATTGCCTATGATGACACTGATACCATGGTTTTTGAAGGCCATAATATTTTAACTGGTGTCAAGTGTGATACCAATGTAATTTCCAGTAAAATCTAATAGCAACTGAGAAAAGACTTAATAACTGCAATTCCCAACCTCTGCAGCAAAATACCTAAACCACGAACTATCCAGCCAGCACGGAACTAATATGGTCAAGCATTTAGGGTATTCGATTAAGCCTAGGAAGTCCCAGGACCACAGCTAACCACTGTTTTAAGTCGATATACCTCACACTATTGTCCATTGAGAGGTCTTAAAAAGGACTGTTAGGTCATTCTGCTCATCAGTATATTTACAATGCTCATGCTTCTGGATAGGAAGGATTGGACGCCTGTTGTGTCCAAGCATTATTTCTAATAACCGCTTAATAGCGTCGTAACGTCTACAGCGGAATTGTGCGCCTTTTGCAAAGGCACCATTTTCAAATGTCTGTCAAAATAGCTGATTCGTCAGTACAAACTTTCCTGCTTCTCCGGAAGCCCGCCAAAATGTATCAACCTGTGTAACTGCCATTCCCACTGTATATAAGCTGGCCACCTTGTACATGTTCTCCAGTCCGGTATTATGAGCTGAATAATAAATCACTGTGTTTGACCTGATCCTGCTGGTCAGAATACTTCTTAAGCGCCGGACTCAACAACGCCTTTATGCTGATACCCAAGGGATGCCTGAGTGTGCTTGCAATGTTTTCCACTCTTCATGGTGGCTTCTTCTATGCCCTCTTACTTCTTATTCAAAGAAATAAGATGCCTTTGTATTCTAATGGAACTCAATCATCACATGTCTAGTAAACTATATTAATTAATGCTGTTAAGCTCATTAACTCATAATGGAGGTGATGAATCAGCATAACAATGCGGGCAACAATGGTATCAATCAGCCACTGCTGCACTAAACTGTCTGGTCACCCAGACATTAATAAGATGCTTTGCATACTGTTTGTTTAGGATGCAAATCCTTTTATAGCAGGGGTCAAAAAAGAACTAAGGCAGTACCATGTACAGAAAGTACTAGTTCCAACCAGGTCTTTTTCTTCTTCTTCCAAGAATTCAGCTGTGTTTTTATAATTAGGCAATGCAGCAAAGACATGAAAATTTAAAACAATAATCATAATGACAGTAAAATGGAAAACCAATAATACTTCTCTAAGATGTACAATAATTTAAGATATGGCAGTAAATGGCAAATATTTATTTCACATACAAACGTATAGGTTACCGCATTTGCCAGCATATAAAATGCACTGGAGTATAAGACGCACCCTGTTATTACCAAAATAGCCCACTATATACAGTACAAGACACACTCCATTTTTCCAGTGTATTTTAAGGGGGAAAGTAGGTCTTAAACGCCAGTAAATAGGGTACTTAATATTTTAAAATCAGCTTGTGCAACAGATTTTTAAAAAACTGACAAAGCACAGAAGAATAGTAAGAGGAGACATCTTAGAAGTATATAGTCAAAACAGATTAAAGACCACTAGACAAAATAACCACAGAAAAGTAATAATCTATGCTGAAAATCTAGAAACCCACTTTCATTAGGACGTGAAGTCATCACAGATTTAATCTGTTAATTCTTCCATAATTATTTCTAAAATAGCTTACAACCTTGTATGCAAGGGAAAAAAATTCTTTAAAGATGATGAGTTACCTCAGAGGAAGAATGATGAAGCTATCATCTGGCTACAACTTGCACCATCTTTTACTACTATTCCCACTAGCTAGGGATGATTGGGTTATTTATTTATTTATTTAAATAACGTTACAATTGACGTTACATGGAGTCCAAGAACATCCTGAAGGCCAAACATTTCCCGCTTTAGTGGACTAAATAACATGAACCCATGGGTTTTCAGAACCCAATGAAATAATGGAAGCTCAAATAGCGCAACATGGAAAGAATGCATATCAAATGGAGGCCTTGGGCAGTCTTCCCAATCAGCCAAGAGAAACCTCATGCAGAAATATTTCACATAAGAATGTTTGCACAGGAAATAGTCGTCTAAGTGCAACAGGAGGCACACTTTCCTGGAATAAATCCCATATGGGACTTCCTTCAGGGAAAAAGCCATACTGGATAGCGCTGTATCAGTGATAACAACTTCAGCAGTTCTTTACAGATGGAAAATATCATAAATATTATAGTGGAAGAGTGGGATACAGGAACAATGTATCGAATAAAACTATGCAACATTCTTTTAAAGGTTACTTTAACCAGAGATTATTAGAAGGAAATATGGAATCCTATTATTGTACTTACATACAATTTCTTGCTGCCAAATCTCTATGGACAAATTTTTTGCTCGCAAGATATTTCATCCCCTTTGCCACTTGCAGGCCAAATCCAATCAAATCCTTTACTGTTGGGTTCTGTAACATATGGACAGTGGTTTAATAAAAACAACATAGTATAGCAGAATACATTTCATTGACAAAGTATAGTTTCTGAAATCCCATATGGGATTTATTCCAGGAAAGTGTGCCTCCTGTTGCACTTAGACGACTATTTCCTGTGCAAACATTCTTATGTGAAATATTTCTGCATGAGGCTCTGTGTCTTACAATTTACTAAAAACTGAATTTTGCATAAGTTGAAAAAGAGGCAGGGTCTGTGGTAACACCTGACAAAGAATTAAGGTGCTAAAATAGGTGTAGAGCTATTATAAGGGACTCTAGGGTTCAGTACTCATCTCTGTTTCAATGCCGAAGAGCCAGCGCTGTCTGCTTCTGCAAACGTTTCTGTGGTCATGTGGCAGGCATGACTAGACACCGAAGCGCACGGAACGTTGCTGTTTACCTTCCCACCGAAGTGGGACTATTTATCTACTTGCAATTCCTTGCTTTCGAATTGCTAAATTGGCAGGAGCTGGGACAAAGACGGGAGCTCATTCTGTCCTGCAGTACTCGGGAATCGAACTGCTAACTTCCCATCTTCTAGTCAGTGACTTAGCCACTTGAGCTACTGCAGAGCTATTATAGCTGTCTCAAAATTTCTAGGGTGCTCCTTAGTCATATTCAGAGATGTAAGCCTCCCCTCTCTACCCTCTGCCTAAAAAATCTGGTGAAAAACAAACAAACAGAGTAGGAAGAAGAAAATGGAACAGAAAAAGTATTAACCACACGTAAAAGTGATGATCAAGCTGTCAGTTAAGACATTTACCCTGATTGGAACACATGTATAGTTGCACACATTCCCATTGAAACAGAATCAGAAACAGACTTACATGGGACTCATTCCGAATGAAATTTCGAAGATCTCCATGCTTCATGTATGGAAGCACTACCAAGGGGGACCCTTCAGTGGGCAAGCAAATTCCCAGTAGTGACAAAACATTGGGATGAGTAAAGTCCTTCATTATAATGCCTTCTTTTAGGAACTGTGCTACTTCGTCTAAATCTGTAATCCCTGAAAAATGTAATAGCAGAACCAAATGAAACCACCACCAGATTATTTTCTTATACATTTTGACACATAATATTACATGTGATCATTACAGGACCTTCCCTCCAACCAAAACAACATAACACTGTGTTTAGAGAATTTAAATCTAGATGAAGCTTGCTTCTCAACAAGATACCCAAGTCATGGGGGAAAAGTTATTGAGAGTGGTTCTGGAGAAGGTTGGTGTTGTTATTCTGGGGAGGGGTTGCTATGCCTACATACATGGCCCACAAAATTTGAGGGAAATGAGAATCTTGCCTTCAGTTCGTTACTCTTCTATTTCTCCCCCTTCTTCCATGCTTTTTTAAATTCCTTACCACAAAAAAATTGTTTTGGGAGTGGGGAATTTGAAATGGTTTAATAATAGATTTTGATCAGTAGCAGTAAATGCCCACCATCTGGGAGCACCTTCAATGGCTGAAACAATAGGTTTGTATTGTAAATTGTATTTGTAAATGGTATTGACTCTCTCTGTGTGTGTGTGTGTATGTGTAATCCATGCTTATTGTCAAAAAGTAATTAACTCTTTCAAAGCATACATTTGTATACTTGTAGCTTCAAAAAATTCTTATTTTTTACTACTCTCCATTCTCTCCCCCCCTAAATAGAAATGTCCCCCGTGCAAGGGCATTAATGGTGTGTGCCAATTTGCTCCTGCTGTTTTCTGATGGTCATAAAAAGAGAATATAAACTAGTCTAGCAGTGTGTAAAATGATACTACTGCATTTTCTTTTTCTTTAATCTTGTTTTTATCAGCAAGGAAAAGAGGATATGAACATTCCTACACATGGTGAAACAAATAAATCCTCAGAGTATCTTTAAGCAAGCTACAAAAAGACACATATTCTCATATGCAACCAATACTGTTAGTGGAGTGAAAGTGCATCTCTGCATTATAGTGTGGTATACTGTAAATTGCCACTAACTCTAAAACAGACTATGATGGCTCACTGCAAAAACAAACCCTCTAATACGACTCACTGTTCAAAGACTTCACAGCACAATGAATTTTCCTGCCATCAGTATCCAACAAAGTCCCGTGATAGACACATCCAAAGTGTCCTGCAGAGAATATAAGAAGGCATAACTTCCAGTTATTTCCTACTTAAAATATTGATGGTTTTCACAACATCACTGTAGACTCAGTTCTAGAATATTCGGGCAATTGTAATATATCATTAAAGGGTAGATTGAGAATTTCTAGCATAATGTGTAATTAAATTAGAGGATTCAATGACACTACAGGATGTTGTGCCAGTTCCAATGGACATTGGCACAGATGGCTTTAAAGAGGGGTGGTAGGGTTGGACAAATCCATGGAAGACAGACTTGTCAGGAGGTATGTGTTAGGACAGCCAGACCTCTGAACATCAGATAACCATGTTAAATGCCTGCTTCCTTCATGCTGTGTGTACAGGCCTTCTAAGAAACACCTGGCAGGTTACTACAACAAACAGAATATTTGACTAGATGGACCTTAGGTCCATTAAATAACCAAAATATGGAAATTATTTTAAGTACAACTATTTCACTTGGATGAATACATATATTTAAATGAGTGTAATAAAAATATGAATAAATAAACTTGAGTCCTGCACTGGAAACTGAGCCAAGTACACATTTTATTTTTCTGACATTGATTTTTTAAAAAGTGGGCACCTGGGTATATGTGTCACAATGAGAAAAAGGATTTTTATTTGGTTTCCAGATGCAATTATGCACACACTCAATTGGATATAATTTATCTTGAACTTGGTGTTACTTGTTACCAAGTATTGTACCTAGAAATTACAAATAGAAATTTGAGCCCTAGGTTCCTTGACAAATGGCACTTTCATAGTAATATGGATATACCCTATCCATTGCATAATTTTTAAAAAGATGTACTGTATTTTCTGGCATATAAGACTACTTTTTAACCCCGAAAAATCTGTGCCAAAGTCGGGGGTCGTCTTATAGGACAGGTACTTAACTGCAGCTTGTTTCCCCTTGCTTCATATGTCTGGCGCATATGGTGGGGGGTGCCGCGGCCGAGTCCCTGCTCTGTGCGGGGAGTATGAAGCAAGGGGAAGCAAGCTGCACACATCTTCCTGTACCTCAAGGAGGAGAACGTGAGCGTGGATTGGCTCTCCACCAGAACCTGCCCATTCGACTCGGAGGGCTGCGTGTCTTCGGGTTGAGTGTGGGTTAATTTTTATTTGGTGTGCATTGGAAGAGAGGTAGTCTTATACGGCAAGTATATTCCAAACTCTATATTTTAACTGGAAAAGTTGGGGGTCGTCTTATATGCACAGTCGTCTTATACGCTGGAAAATACGGTAATTCCCCTCAGAATTGGGAACCTGCAGTTGACTTGGGGCAAGAGCCAGTAGATCCACCAACTGAACTGCTTTCATCACTGGAAACAGCAGAGACAACCCCCTATTCTGGGTGCTTCCCTCCTGTATCTCCCCACACCAACTTTAAATGGAGGCCTAAGAAACCTTGCAGGTTTCTCGATCTTCTGATTATGTGGAAAATTAAGGGAGAGGTTGAGGAAGGGTTTAGTCATTTGCGGAGTTACCAATTAACATGAAGTTGGATACACACTGCAACTTCAGGTAGCAAATTGGTCTATGCCGTATTGTATTCATTAACACTAGAACTTGGTAATTGCTCAAGTTACAGGATACGTGATTGCAGAGAAGCACTGATTGAGCGAACTAATTAAAAACATACCTCTTCCTATTACTTCACTAAAATGCACTATAAGGCTATCAGCACCAATAACCACATGCTCAACTTCTTTGACCAAGTCAGGGTCTAAGGCACTGATGTCAATGTGGACATTAGTCTGCAGCAATGGACTGGCTAAATCAGAGTCGCCCGTAGAGAGGATGGGAGATAAATCCGAGTGAGGATACTGAGCTGGTCTGCATGATCCATTCTGAGATAAATTTGGAAATTGATCTACAAGAGAAACAGGAACACTGGGGTCAATATCTTCTTTAACATAAGGGCTTGCATTTACTTATTATTAAATTTCTACTCTTATTTACATTTTCAACCAAATTTTTTAAAAAATGACTAAAACACATCAAAATAACAAAAATAAACTTATTTTTTAACTGACTAAGATGAAAACAAGATCGAGAGGATTTGTTTCAGTTCATGAAATAAAAAGGTTTTAGCGGTGTGCCTTAAGCTTAAAAGTGGGAACACAATTACACTTTTCTAGAGGGATTTTGCTCCTTTAATGTGCCATCTTTTCCCAATTCCATAATCCAGGTGTTGTCGTGGAATCTAAGGTATGTCTGAGCCCCAGAACCTGTTCTGAATGCCAGGGCTCAAACTTGGAATGCTGTATCTAATAAAAGATTAGCAGGACATCTTTCTAAGTCATCGGATATAGCTTGCCAAATGGGGGTGGGGGTGGGGGAGACACACACCAGGAAACCTGAAGTTGACTACTCTCTGTTGAATTAAACACTCATATAATTCCAGCTTTACTTGCTGATAGATGTCCGAATTCTTAATTTTAATATAAACAGCACCCAACTACTTTGCAGCTATTGTTATCTGGCAAAGGATCACCAAGATTTCACCACTGTAATCTTTTTACTAGGTAATAAAAAAATGGCAGGAGCTGAAGAATTGTTCTTCCTCAAGCTATGCTAAAATGTTATCTCCATTTATATGTACTTACGTTATCCTTAAAGGGGTATAACCAATGGAAAACGATACATTAGTATGAAGGAAGGAGGAAATAAAAGAGCCTATGGTTTTTGCCAGAGTATAATAGGTGGGCAACTGGAAGCTGATGAATATTCTCCAAGTGCTTGTGGCTATATTTATTTAATGGTAAATATTCAACTATGAAAATTGGCTTGAGTGAGTCATTTCCTGACGTTACACAAGATAACACAGAGAACTTCAACAGATGAAACATTTGCCCCAAAGTCTTTAGAACTGGTGTGGGCAAACTTTGATGATCTGGGAGCAGCACATGGCAGCCTCTGAATTTTGGAGGATTTCATCTGCTTTTGTAACCCCACACCGCCCTTTCCCCTATGTAAAAGTAAAGGTCTCCCTTGCTTGAAAGCCAGATGTAATCCGACTCTAGGGTGCAGCACTCATCTCTGTTTATAGCATCTGCAGACATTTCTGGGGTCACATGGCAGGAGCATACAAAATGCTGTTACCTTCTCACCAAAGAGGTGCCTATTTATCTCTGGGACAGAGACAGGAGCTCACTCTGTTGTGCAGTACTCAGGTCTCAAACTGCTGACCTGCTGACTTTTCAGTCATAAAGCTCAGCGTTTTAACCACTAAGCCACCACAGTCCCTTACTAATATTTACTAGTCACTAAAGGGAATATAGGGACTTCTCAGATATTTGTATAACACATTTTTGTACTGTGGCTAACAAAGGCTGACTGTACCATTAGTTAAAGCAAAAAAGTTGCCATATGAACTTTTCTAGAATGTCATAAACTAGTAGCAAATCAGATGTTCTTTAAGGTGCATGTGTGCATGTGTGCATGTGCACGTGCACGTGTGTTGTGTGTAAAAGACAAAGACACACACACACACACAACTAGTAGAGAAGAGATAGGGATTTTTGGCTTCACATGTCAAAATAATGACTAGTGTTAGACATAATGCACCTTTGCCAGGGGTAGTCACTTCACCTCAGGCAGGGAAAATGTCTTGTGCTGCCCACATGTTAGACCTGTGAAAAAGGTGCAAACCCCCACCCCCAGTGATCTTATATCTTGCTGTATCAATCCCTATAATTCACAAAATTATATTAAAACATAAGTAACTTCATATTTATTCTGTGACCTAACATATGCCCTGGATGTTTCAAAAAGAGAACAAAAATGTGATGATTAGATTGCCCCTAAGATGTGCCAAACACTCAGCTAGAATGTGGGCAAACATCACGTCACTTCACCAAGAGTTTCTCCAACAATACATAAAGGAAGGAGTTCCAGCACTGCCTTACCGTGATGATTACAGTAAAAGCCAGAACTCTTGAGAGTGAACAGCTGGCACATAGACTGAATATTATTTGACCCAGAGATTGCCACTTATTAAAACATTTACTTTAAATGGTTTCACTTCAAATACTTAAAGTTAATTGTGAATTGACTTCAATTAACATTTTTAAAATGTGGTATCTGAATAACACAGATATTCTGAGGACATGAGAAGTAGCAATTTTCCCAATTAAATATCCTTGACAAATCATTTATTTGAGCAATCTGCTGAATCACAGAGGTAACAGAGGAATCCTATGCATACTAAATATGACATTTAAGTCCCAGTGTCCTCTGCTGCTAGTTAAGTAGACTATACCCTAAAACAATTCATCTATACCCTAAAACAATTCTTTTTTTTCCAGAACTCTAGGCAGCAATAGAACATTCTTTCCCTAGATTTCTACAGATATATAAAGTCAGTAACTTCATTCAGGGCCATTTGTGACAGAGAATTACAAGTTTAGCAAACAAAAAGTATTGGATAAGACTGCCAAGTTGCTTAGCCACCCAGGTTCCAATAAAGACATGATCTCTGACTCATCAAGCTTGTTATTGTTTTAGAAGGGTGTGGGCTAGACATGCCACAGTGCACCGGAAGAGTGCTAACATCTTTTACTATTGGTTGTAGGACCCCTAAATAGATGCATAGTGAAAAGTGATGATGCATGAATCCTGTCAAGGACACATTTTTATTGCTAAATCTCTGGCAAAGTCTCAATTCATGGCTGATATTTTTAGCCAATGATCAGAATTCTGGGAGTCCCAGCCCACAGACACCTTTAGTAAAGGTAAAGATTTCCCTTGATCGAAAGCCAGTTGTACCCGGCTCTAGGGTTCAGTGCTCATCTCTGTTTCAAAGTCAAAGAGCCAGCGCTGTCTGCTTCTGCAGATGTTTCTGTGATCATGTGGCAGGCATGACTAGACAGCGGAGTGCACGGAACGCTGTTACCTTCCTAGGTCCAACCCACTTCCTGTTGTAAATGTACAAAAATTAAAGCTGTCATTATGCTTTCTGGGAATTGTAATCTCACTGTCCTTTAGGCTCTGCAGAAAGTGCCTCCTGAAGAACTACAGGTGAAACTCGGAAAACTAGAATATCGTGCAAATGTTCATTCATTTCACTTAAAAGGTGAAACAAATATATAAGATAAACTCACTACATGCAAAGCGAGATGTGTCATGCCTTAATTCATTATAATTGTGATGATCGTGGCGTACAGTGTACATGGGTTTATGTGATGATTATGAGGTACATGAGATTGGGGGGTTGGGGTTTTCATAAGCTGTAAGCCATCACGATTATAATGAAGTAAGGCTTGACATACAGTATCTCACTTTGCATGTAATGAGTCTATCTCATATATTAGTTTCACCTTTTAAGCTGCGTTACTGGACTGAATGAACATTTGCACGATATTCTAATTTTCCGAGTTTCACCTGTATGACACCCAGGAAGTACTACAGCAACTTAGATTCTTGTACATTTATAACAGAAAGTAGGTTGGACCTAGGCCATGTGGACAAGGCCCTGATCTACGTGAGCAACATAAAGATTTCTGGAGATGCCTCCACTGGAAACATGAACAGGGCGATACGGTATAAAGCCAGCCTGTCTGTGGATCTAAATCTGTTAGGAAACTAATTCTAAAATATCAGAGAGTAAACAAACAAAAAAAACACAAACAAACGCTGTGGCACCTTAAAGAATAACTCCTGTATTTTATTGTTAGCCTTTGTGGATCATTTTTTATCTTTTTGTTTTGTTTACTCTCTGATATGCTTGCACAGACTAACATGGATACCACTTCAATAATTCTAAAATGTTACAGCTGGATGATTGGGAGGGGGGGGAAGCAACGGAATGCCACTTTTGGCAGCCTTCCCATGGCAATCATAACAGATGCTTTGGCTCCCAATCGGCACCACCAGAACCCTTAAACTGACTAAGTCAAAACAAGACCCTAAAAGAGGAGTTATCATCATGTAGGTGGAAAGTACTGGAGAACATTGCTAGTATTACAATGGATTTGAAGTGTAACCCATAGCTGTCAAGTATCCCTTATTGGCCGGGAAAACCCCTTATTTTACCCTCTTTCCCTCTGTCATCCCTTATTAATTAGACTGCAATGCCCTATTGCCGCCATTGGAGGGCAGCACAGGATAAGCATAGTTATCAAGTATCCCTTATTTGCCAGGAAATTTCCCTTATTTCAAAATCCAAAACTTGACAGGTATGGACAGTAACCATTTTAAGAAACTTTAGGAAATAATATTAATATATGTTAATATTACAATACTGTAGTATCTTTACCTATAAGAAGGGGGTAGGGTGGCGAGTGTCCGGCATTAGTGCCTACACCTGTCCCAACCATCCTGTACCGAGCTGGCCACACTTACCTTTCGATGTAACTCACAACCCCGCAAGGGGAAACAGAGAATGGGGCATTCGCCCCACAAACACAGACGCCCCAAAAACCCTACAAGGCCCAGCATCCTCTGTGCCACGCCACCCCTCAGCCAATCAGGCTGAAGGTTGTGAGTGTAGAGGAGGCAGGGCAGCCAGCGTGCGGGTAAAAAACCCGTCGAGGCAGGGAAGCCATTAGCCATCCCCACCGCCCTGGCGATAATGGCTGGCGCCAGCCTAGCCACAGCTTTGGAGGGGTTCCAGGGAGGAGGGGGAGCCCCTCTTCGCCCTGGTACCCTGGCGATGAAGGCCGGCGCTGGCCTCACCGCAGCTTCGGCAGGATATCGGGAAGAAGATGGGGGAGCCCATCTTATCCCCGCGTGCCTGCCACTTCCCTCAGGGAAGAACGGCGCTCCATTCTCTGTCTTTGCCTCCCGGAGAGAAGCCATTGCTTTCCAGGGGGGGCGGGGGGTGAAGGCATTGGTGCCTTCATCCCCTTCCCACTGAGGAAAGTGAAGCACTTCCCTGGAAAGCAAAGGCAGCGAATGGCGCTCCGTTCGCTGCATTCGCCTCCAGGAGGGAAGCCATCGCTTTCCATGGGGGCGGGGGGCAAAGGCACTGGTGCCTTCATCCCCCTCCCACCGAAGAAAGCGAAGCACTTCCCCGGGAAGCAAAGGCAGCGAACGGTACTCCGTTCGCTGCCTTCACCTCCCAGAGGGAAGTGAGCCCCTTTGACATTCAGCCCTTGCCTGTCGGAGATGGGGCTTGCTTTCTCTGACAGACAAGGGCCGAATGCGGAGCACCACTCCCTCCCTCTCTCTCTCTCACACACATAGACACACACACACACATCGGGCACCCCTGCCTTGCTGGGCAGTTATTATCTGTGTGTTGGTGGTTGGGGTGGGTTTTATTTGGGGTGTGTGCACCCCCCCAAAAAAACCACCCCAACCACCAACACACAGATAATAACTGCCCGGCAGGGCTGAGCAAAAAATACTAGCAATATCTAAACAAAAGAGGCATAGTTTTCATGACTTTTATCAGACTGAAATGCACTTCATGTTCTAGGGGGAAAGTGACAGGTTAAAAACAAGATGCTGAAAATATGGCGAATTAGCATTGACTCATCAGAAAGAAAATACCTTCTAGAAAAGTTGATCTGTAGTCGACAGACTCACTTGACACCATTTCTGTTGTAGGGCTCACGCTCCTGGCACTGACAAGCCTATCCAAGTGAGGTGTATGTACTCGTCCATCATAGCGAACAATCTCTCTGCCTAAGTCTTCACATGGAACAGAGAGCCAATACAAAAATTAGGGTTATGGGAAATATATACTTTTGGCCATTGGCCACATACTGGAAGCTCATCACTAGTCAAATCAGTATATTATACTGCAAAAGTGTAGCAAGATATTTCATATCCATTTTAAAGACAGAGAGCAGACTTTGGGGGTAAGGCAGGCTGCACTGCTGTGTTGAGGGAGAGATATCCTTGCAATAATAGGGCGCATATGCTAGTCAAACAGTTCCAATAAACACTAACAATGTGTTTAGCCACGTATCATGCTGAAGCAAAGTCTCCAAGATCTGACCTAAACTGCACACACTTTTCTTCAGCACAGAGTTGAGCAAAGGCTTGCAAGCTTTTCAGTATCATGTCCCCTTTTTGATTTTTGAGAAATCCTCATGCCTCCCCATGTCTCTTTCACTATCATCCCCTTTCAATAAAAATACAATTCATAATTTGCAATAAAAACTTTTGAAAACATATTTTAAAATAAGTATAAATTAAAATGCAGCAGGCTTTTTTTTCTTGAGAAATCCCAAATCCTAACAATTTCATATGTCACAGAAACTTTCTAAAGTTTCCTAAAAATATCTATTTAGGAAAATATCACAGTCATACACAAATGCCTCAGAATTCCTACATGACCCTTGAGGAGAGGGGAGCGCTCCATTTGGGAAGAAACACAGAAGGGGAGCATCTTATGACACCTATAACTACCAGGCCTTTCATTGTTTTAGGTAGAGTTTGAAGAATGCCCAGGTAGAGGTCGTCCTTGCTCAAAATCCAGTTGTATCCGACTCGAGGGTTCAGTGCTCATCTCTGTTTATAGCCAGAAAGCCAGTCCTATCTGCGTCTGCAGACGTTTCCGTGATCATGTGACAGCATGAATAGACACCAGAGTGCACCAAACACTGTTTACCTTCCCACTAAAGCGGTACCTATTTATCTACTTGCAATCTCTTGCTTTCAAACTGCTAGTTTGGCAGGAGCTGGGCCAGAGATGGAAGCTCACTCCATCATGCAGCACTCAGGTCTTGAACTGCTGACCTGCTGACCTTCCATTCATCAAGTTCAGTGTCTTAACCACTAAGCCACTGCGCAGTGCCTGAAGAATGCCTACTTTTTACCAAAAGTCATTATTGTAATGATGCCCCATTGCTGCCCTCATGGCTACACAGGTCTAAAAACATGAAGACGCTGCTGTGTTCTCTCATCTCTTTTTTATATTGTTATTTGACCTTTTGAATTTTTTTATATTGTGTACTCTTTGATGTGATTAATTGATGTTTAGGATTTTATTGTATTGTATATAAGCGTGAAAATTAAATTAAATTAAAATTAAATCTCACTTCTAATCTGTCTTCAGAATGCACCTTCTATGAGATTCCTTAATTCCCTAATCTTCATTTCCAACTGTAAGGAAATCTTAAGTAAACATTTGTCTCTTTCTACTCATTTTTTTTTTCTCCGTGGGCAAATTTTTAGGAAAGGGAACTGTTTTTCTCCTCACAGAAAGTACAGCATAACGAAGAGTCACCACTACCTTTGATTTGCTTCCTCTTTTTTCTCCACAAGAAAGCTCCCAAAAGTAACACTGAGAGAAGGATAAACATTAACACAACTCCTGCAATGAGTCCTGTGAAATTCTGATCAGGTTGAATCATCACTTTCCCAATAACTGTTGATGAACCTTCTTTTTTCCACTGAAAGAAATAAGGATAATAATCCCATAAATTTACCAGAACGTGCACACATATACAACAACAGAGGCAGGGAGTTTAGGTAAGTTAAAGGTTTCCCTTGCTCGAAAGCCAGTTGTATCCGACTCTAGGATGCAGTGCTCATCTCAGTTTCTAAGCCGAAGAGCCAGCGCTGCCTGCTTCTGCAGACGTTTCCGTGGTCATGTGGCAGGCATGACTAGACACCGGAGTGCACGGAATGCTGTTACCTTCCCACCGAAGTGGTCCCTATTTATCTACTTGCAATTTCTTGCTTTCGAACTGCTAGATTGGCAGGAGCTGGGATGAAGACGGGAGCTCATTTCCATTTGTTTTTCATTAATTTGAGCAATACTCATTGTACTTCAGGTACTCTTTAATAAATATTAAAAATTCCTTCTGATGACAGCATTCGTACCCTGTGTCTTGCTTTAAAGTAAAACCTAAGGGCAGGCAGGGTAGGTTTTGTCCGTGTGGCAGCAAATCTCATGGAGGCAGCTGAGTATATTTGGGCCCACCTGAAGGAGGTTTGGGGTGTGTGGGTTGATTCTTGGCTCCAAGGAAAATGTCCACCCCTGCATTACATATTTTACTTCCTACAAAAATTAAATAGCTCTTTATTTCAACCCTGATTCATCAACCTGAAGTATTTTCACATCTACAAACCCATCACAAAACTGTCTGTGGTTTAAACATTTTGGAATAAAACAACCAGGAAGAACAATATTTTTCACACATTTTAACAAATGTTAAGGGACTACACTCATTAAGAGACATGTTAAATACTGTGCTTATGCACAGCGACCTAGTTGTTTCTAGAGCCTCTTGTAATACTGGGTCATCTATTTGTACTAATATTTTACATTGGCTGTGTAATCATTACCAGACTGACTGATGTTTCTTCAGCGTGCTCTTCTTAACAGGACAGTTACTCCCTAAGAATATGCATAATGAGATCCAGTATCTTGCATCTTTGCAAGGTTATTCTAGAGTTTCTGGAGCATTGCGTTTGTGTCTGCCAATTTTATTGTTGGTAATTTTAAATATTAACATGACGAGAAGTAACACTGATAAACAAAAAAAGTCAGTATCACATGATTGTACATCAATCTGTGGGAATGTGCTGCTCGGTAATCTTTTCCTGCTTTCTTTGGAATGCACTTTGCAACATTTTTGTAAGCACAGACTGGCCCCTTCATATGCTTTTTATTACAGGGCCCATAAAAAATTGCAGATAAGCAGAAAACAGCAAAGAAGTATAAAAAACAAGTTACTGTAATGCTTTCCCAAAGAGATAGCTCTGTAACTCTGTTTCAGCGCGCCCTGCCTGAGCTCCTCAAGTCTGTCTCAGGGTTGGTGTTGGAGTTCCCCAGGCTGATGGTTCTGGGGGACTTCAATTTGCCTTCTCTGGGAATGGGCTCTGAGGTGGCGTGGAAGTTCATGTTACTGTAATGCTCTCTAAAGAGATAGCTCTGTAACTCTGTTTCAGAGCGCATATATATATGGCTTTTAGAGTAGGGAGGAGCAAAATGCTGTTTGGTGCAATCCTTGCATCCAGACAACATTTTGTTCTTCGAAAGGAACTGTCACAGCTGAGGGGGATGGGCAGGTTCTTTACTGTCATTGCTTAACTTTATTCTGTCCTCAGCATGCACATATGCTAGGGACAGGATAAAATACATCAAGGCAATTTAGTTGAACCCCTGACAGGGTCTCAAAATGTGGTGGGTTTGGGCCAACGGACCAACGGAATCAGACCACCCCACCCAAAAGAGCAGGTTATTTTTTTTTGCAGTTGGAGTAGAGCTGCTTTAGAGGCCTCCACTAATTTAAATTGATAATTTAAACTGCTGAGAGCCACCTCTGTTCAAACAGAGAAAGCAGTTAGAAGCTTCCAGAAGCAGGGGGCAGAGCCACACCAGGCCCTTCCCTGAACTGTGACTCATAGGGGCGGAGCCACACTAGCCTTTAAAAGCTCTGAGCTCTTTCAGGATCAGCCCTTTTGACTCTGCATGTGCTCTTAAGCAGAGCTGCTGCTGAGGAGAGCCAAACAAAGGAAGTGAGCACTGGTAAGTTTTGCAGTTGGAGTAGAGCTGCTTTAGAGGCCCACGCGCCTAACGGCGCGCGAGATTGCAAACTAGTAACAAAGGAAGAATATAGTCTTACTAGGTAGAAAGGTAGTAAACGTGTACATTTTTGAGGCCCAGAATACTGCACTTGTTAAAATGGATTCTGAGAGAACAGTTGTAGTTACCTGCAATACTTGTGCCATGTTTGTGTTCTTGCCAAAGCATATGGAGAACTACACTTGCAGCAAGTGCAAGCTGGTTGCACTACTAGAAGAGAAGGTCCAGCAGCTAGAGGCCTGCATATCTAACCATCAACAAATTAAGGAGCTTGAGCTGTTCTTGGACAGAGCGGAGCAGACTATGCTGGACAAAGAAGAGACAGGGCACAGTTCTGAGGGAGAAGGCCCTTCACTAACTCAGGAGGGAGATGGTTGGAGGAATGTGACTCAAAGGAGGAGAAGAGTAGGGGATCACTCTGAGAGTCTGAAATTACAGAATAAATTTGAGGCTCTTTCCCTCATCACACCTGATGAGGAACACACAGAGGAACAACTGGTTCCACCTGATGATCTCTCCTTCATCACACTTGATGAGATCCAGGAAGATAAACAACAGGAACAAACTGAGGTTCTCTCCCTTAATATGGTTAATGAGGTGCATGTAGATGAACAGATTGCAGGAGAGAGGCTCCTTGTACTAGGCGATTCAATAATTAGAAATACAGAGAAATGGATTTGTGATGCACATGATAACCGTATGGTGACTTGCCTGCCAGGTGCAAAAGTTGCAGACATCACAAGAAATCTAGATAGATTGTTAGAGAGAACTGGGAATGAGCCAGTTGTTATGGTACACGTTGGTACCAATGATGTTGGGAAGGCCAAGCGGTCTGTCCTGGAAGCCAAATTTAGGTTGTTAGGAAGAAGATTGAAGTCCCGGACTTCCAAGGTAGCATTTTCAGAAGTGCTGCCTGTCCCTCGCGCAGGACCTATCAGGCAGGCAGAGCTCAGAAGCCTCAATGCGTGGCTGAGGCGGTGGTGTCGAGAGGAGGGTTTCAGATTTGTCAGGAACTGGAGAACATTTTGGGACAAGCCAAATCTGTTCAGGAGGGATGGGTTGCATTTGAACCATGATGGGACCAGATTGCTGGCACTCAACATCAAAAAGGCTGCAGAGCAGCTTTTAAACTGATAACTGGGGGAAAGCCGACAGGAGCTGGGCAGCATCCGGTTCGGGAAAGTGTGTATTTGAGTAGTGAGGAGGATGCAAAAATTACTGAGCAGAGCGAGGAGCTAGTCACTAGCATTCTAGCAGAAGGATGCAAGAGGCAGTCTAACAATGCAACTGGACACAAAAGACTGTGTCAGAAAAGCATATATAAATGCTTGTATACAAATGCCAGAAGCCTCCGGAACAAAATAGGGGAGCTGGAATACTTAGCAATAGATAAGAATATTGATATTATTGGTATCACTGAAACCTGGTGGACGGATGATAACCAATGGGATACAGTTATCCCAGGCTACAAACTGTACAGGAAGGATAGGAAGGGGCAAATGGGAGGTGGTGTGGCCTTGTATGTCAAAGAAGTGATAAAATCGTATGAATTGGAATATCTAGGTGATTTGGAGTCACCATTAGAAGCTCTGTGGGTAAGAGTACCAGGCCACAAGGATGGTCTAACAGTAGGCATATACTATCGGCCTCCGACCCAAACTCTTGAGGGAGATTGGCAGTTGGAGAATGTTGTAAAGGAGGCATCCAAGAAGGGAAGCCTGGTTATAATGGGGGACTTCAATTACCCTCACATAGACTGGGTGAACTGTTGTTCAGCACATGACAAAGAGATAAAGTTCCTAGATATGCTAAATGATTGTTTCCTGGGACAGATGGTTGAAGACCCAACTAGAGGTACAAGAATCCTTGACTTGATCCTGAGTAATACTCAGGATCTGGTGCAAGATGTTAATGTGACTGATCCAATAGGGAACAGTGACCACAACTCAATTATGTTTAACTTGATCATAGACCGCAAGTCACTGATAAAATCTAACACAGAGACCTTAAATTTTCAAAAAGGAAATTTCCCAAAGTTGAGGAAACTAGTAAAAAAGAAGCTGAAAGGGAAAATTGAGAGAGTCCAAACACTCCAAGAGGCATGGAGGCTGTTTACAAAAACAATAACAGAGGCTCAATTGGGATGCATACCCAAAAGGAAAAAGGGCACTGCCAGGTCCAAGAGGACTCCGATGTGGCTTACAGGAGCTGTTCGGGAAGTGATCAAGAGCAAGAAAAGCTCATTTAGAAGATGGAAGGCTTGTCCGAATGAGGACAGCAGGCAGAAACATAAATTCTGGCAGAACAAATGCAAGGCAACAATCAGGAAAGCAAAGCAAGACGTTGAGGAGCGTATAGCTAAAAATACTCAGAGAAATAACAAAGACTTCTTTAAGTACATTAGAAGTAAGAACCCAACTAGGAAGGCCATTGGACCATTAGATGACAATGGAAGGCAAGGGGTTATTAAAGAGGAAACAGAGATTGCAGAGAGACTCAATGAATTCTTTGCTTCAGTATTCACTGAAGAAGACAGAGGCCACATGCCCAAAACAGAGCCTATCTTCGTAGGGAGGGAAACCGAAGAATTAAGCCAGATAGAAATAACCAGGGAGGAGGTCCTTGCATGTCTTGTTAAGCTAAACACTAACAAATCACCAGGACCAGATGGCATCCATCCACGAGTTCTCAGGGAACTTAAAGATGAAATTGCTGATCTCCTAGCCAAAATATATAATATTTCCCTCAAATCAGGCTTTGTGCCTGATGACTGGAAGGTAGTGAATGTAACACCAATTTTCAAAAAAGGATCCAGGGGTGATCCAGGAAATTACCGACCTGTCAGTTTGACATATGTCCCAGGTAAAGTGATGGAAACCATCCTAAAAGATAGAATTAATAGGCACATAGAAGAGAAGGCGCTGCTAAAGGAGAGCCAACATGGCTTTTGCAAGGGCAAATCATGCCTCACTAATCTGTTGGAATTTTTTGAGAGTGTCAACAAGCATGTGGATAAGGGGGATCCAGTTGACATTGTTTATCTGGACTTTCAGAAGGCTTTTGACAAGGTCCCACACCAAAGGCTCTTGAATAAACTTACCAGTCATGGAATAAAGGGACAGGTCTTGTCCTGGATCAGCAACTGGCTAAGGGACAGGAAACAGAGGGTAGCACTAAATGGATACTTCTCAAAGTGGAGGGAAGTAAAGAGTGGGGTCCCCCAAGGTTCAGTACTGGGACCCCTGCTTTTCAACCTCTTCATAAATGATCTAGAGGTAGGAGTAAAAAGCAAGGTAGCCAAATTTGCTGACGACACTAAATTATACAGGGTAGTGAAATCTGTGAGAGATTGTGAGGAGCTCCAGAGGGATCTCTTGACACTGGGGGAGTGGGCAAAACAGTGGCAAATGAGTTGCAACATTAGTAAGTGCAGAGTGATGCATGTTGGGGCAAAGAACCCCAATTACATTTATAAACTGATGCGGTCTGAACTCTCTGCGACAAACCAGGAAAGGGACCTTGGTGTCCTGGTGGACAACTCAATGAAGGTGTCAACCCAGTGTGCTTCAGCAGTGAAAAAAGCAAACTCAATGCTAGGGATCATTAGGAAGGGTATAGAAAATAAGTCAGCAAGTGTCATTTTGCCTATTTATAAATCTATGGTGAGGCCCCATCTGGAATACTGTGTACAGTTCTGGTCGCCATACCTCCAGAAGGATATTATGGAGCTGGAAAAAGTGCAGAGGAGGGCAACCAGAATGATTAGGGGACTGGAACACCTTCCTTACCATCTGAGGCTGCAACGGTTGGGCCTCTTCACTCTTGAACGACGACGTCTAAGAGGTGACCTGATTGAAGTTTATAAAATCATGCATGGTGTGGACAAAGTAGATAAGGAAAAACTGTTTTCCCTATCGCATAACACTAGAACTAGGGGACACTCCATGAAACTTTTGGGTACTAGTTCTCAAACAAATAAGAGAAAGTACTTTTTCACCCAGAGGATTACTGGCCTATGGAACTCCCTGCCAGAAGAAGTAGTGACAGCTGTCAGTCTTGACAGCTTTAAGAAAGGATTAGACAAGTTCATGGAGGACAAGAGTATCAATGGCTATAATTATGGATACTTAAGGACAACCTCCGGGTTGGAGAGATAGGCAGGATATCTCTCAATATCATTTCCAGGGAATCCTAAGCAGGTGAAGGCATCTGCTTGGGAATACCCTGAAGGAAATGGTGAGCCACTGTGTGAGACAGAATGCTGGACTGGATGGGCTGTGGCCTGTTCCAGCAAGGCTGTTCTTATGTTCTTATATGCCCATGTAGACAGCCTCTTAGATTAGTAAAGGACATGAACAACAAGTCAGGCTTTTGAGTCCAGCATATTTTCTTAGAGAAACAGCCTAAAATAATTGTCCAGATACTATTAGCACAGAGATGACATTTCAAATTCCATTGGATAGGTAATACTTGGTTATCCTACCTCTATGTTTAGCTCTCTGTTGGTTTTCAGCAACTCTTTTGGAACAGTACAAGAAACAAACTGCAACTTCAAGGTGATGTTCTCACAGCTCTTGTTTCCAACTTTTAACACTTCACCTCTAACTGCTTCTGAGTCAATGTTACTTCCCTAGAATAAACAGATAAAAATAAGTAGCTGAAAAAGCAAGAGATATATTTATTATGAAAGCTGTACCATACCAAATTTTTATTTTCTCAAGAAGCTTGTTTATTAAAGACACATACTAAAAGGGAATGAGTGAGGGACAGAGAAATGCAATTAATTTCTGAATTCACTAGAATACATTACACCAAGAGTAGTTGGTTGCTTTAACACTAGATTTCCCTTGCTCGAAAGCCAGTCGTATCCGACTATAGGGTGTAGTGCTCATCTGTTTCAAAGCCGAAGAGCCAGCGCTGTCTGCTTCTGCAGACATTTCCGTGGTCATTGAACAGACATGACTAGCGCTGTCACCTTCCCACCGAAGTGGTCCCTATTTATCTACTTGCAATTTCTTGCTTTCAAACTGCTAGGTTGGCAGGAGTTGGGACAAAGACGAGAGCTCATTCCGTCCTGCAGTACTTGGGAATCAAACTGCTGACCTTCTGCCTCCCAATCAGTGTCTTAGCTTGAGCCACTTGAGCCACTTTAACACTAGGTTTTTATAAAAACACCTTCTGCTGCCCTTTCAAATGGCCACGAGAATCATGGATACAGGGATCTCCTGTTACATCCCCTCACCCCAACTCCCATTTCTCACTTTTACCATCATCCTGATTTTTAAAAATAAGATCAAACACAGACAAGTGAGTAGATCTTGGAATCCTCTTCCAGAACAGGCATCTGCAGGAACAAGCACAGTTGGAACACATTGGAACTGTGCACCATACTCCTGGCAACCACTAAAACATGGGCATCCAGTTTAGAACTGAATCTTAGAAGCGTACTCAAACTAAAAACATGAATCCAGTAGAGTGTTAAATTACACTTCTGTCCTTGTCTGAATTAAGCTTAAAATTGCTTGTTCTTACTTATCTGTTGTGTATGGAATAATATGGAATGTAACTGCTATGCTGTGCCTTTAAGTTAAATGTAACTGGTTCTACAAGAAATGTATATTTAAGCCATTTGTAAAGATACATTGTATTCAGCTGCTATTGGAATGCGAGCTTACTACCAGAGATGGGAGTAGCGAGCATTCAACTCACATGGTACAAATTCCCCAATCATGCACAGCCGCGGGAAACCTTCCCGCCACGGACACACCTGGACAAGAAGAGCAGGACTCCGGATGATGTCACGCTGACAGTAGCCAATAGGCTACCGTGCAACCAGATTCAAATGTATAGTGACTGTATAAAAAGAGTTGTATTGCCACCATTACCGTGTGTTTGAACTGTACTTCATGCAATAAAGATGTGTTTGCCAGAATACGGCTGCTTCTATCGTCTTGCTTCCCTGAACACCAAATTGGCGACGAAGGTGGGATATGGCTTCCCACAGGAACAAGACGCAACCAATCTTTGACAACCCAGCCGGAGCAATGGGAATGGTTCGAAATGCATTTCTGCAGCATGCTGGCGATAGCGGGAATCACCGATGAGGGGAAAAAGCGCACCCAGCTCATCATGATGTTGGGATACCACGCCGTGAAGCTCCTGGTCAACCTGGAGGCACCGAGGAAGGTGGAAGAGGTCCAGGTCAAGCAGCTCCTAGCAGCGCTGCGGGAGCACTTCCAGCCGACAGTGTTCATCTTCACGGCCAGAGCTGCCTTCGGGAGACGGGACCAGTGCCCAGGTGAGACTGTGGCTGACTTTGCGGCAGCCCTCCGCGTGGCAGAAACCCCATGTGAGTGGGCAGACCTGAAAACCACCCTCAGGGACTGTTTACTCTGTGGTCTGCGGGATGAGGAGACCCAACGAAAGCTGATGACCCATGGCCATGACCTGATGTTCCAAGAGGTCCTAAAGGAAGCACAGGCGGCCGAAGCCACGAGGGCCGGAGTCAAGCTGTTCAAGGCAAGGGCCCCACCAACCGACGGGGCATCGACTCCAGTATAGGCAGCCTGGCGGGACCATCGTTCCCCAGCATCACCCTCCTCCTCCTCCTCGGCCAGCGAGGACAAGGGCATCCGAAAGGTGCGGAAGGCGGTGACTGCAAAGCATGTCAATCAAGGAGAGTCGCCATTGCGATGGCTGCGGGGCATCCTACGACTGAAGCAAGTGCCCGTTCTGGAAAGCCGAGTGCCACAACTGCGGACGGAGGGGCCACATTGCCAAAGTATGCAGACAACAGCGAGGAGAGTACAAGGGCCCAGCGGAATGTCCCCCGAGGAAACCGGACGGCGTCGGCAGTCTCCCCGATGACAGCGACCCAGAAGTGCATCACGGGTCTGCGGCAACAGCAGCACGGCTGTCCACAGCGTGTCCTTGGGACACCCCTGTTATTTTGTTGGGGTTCTGTTGCAGGGGGTCCCAGTTAGGATGGAAATAGACTTGGGGTCTTCCTACTCCATTATATCCCAGCGGGAGTTCCTGCGTATTGCCCCCAATGAGCGACCCAAGCTCAAGGCTCTAAAGACTCAGTTGCAGGACGTTCAAGGGGTCGGGATCCCAGTGTTGGGGGTGGGGGAATTCAAGGTGAAATTCAAACACCACAGGGAGAAGCTGCCCTTAGTAGTCCTGAAAGAGGGGGTTTGCTGTCTCCTGGGAATACAGTGGTTCCAGCCCCTGGGAATTTCAATAGAGGGTATCCATGCCGTCGGGTCCAACCCCATCCTGGACGTTTGCAATGCATACCTGGCAGTTTTCGAGAAGAGGCTCGGGAAATTCAAGGGCCCCCCAGTTTCATTTGACCTGGACCCAGAAATCCGGCCCATTCGGCTCAAGCCAAGGAGGGTCCCACTCACCCTCAAGGACAAAATAGAGGCGGATCTGGACAAACTGGTGGGCCAGTGGATTTTGGTTCCAATGGACTCTGCGGAGTGGGAAACTCTTATTGTGACTGCTTTGAAACCTAACGGGGAGGTTAGGATTTGCGCAGATTATAAATGTACGATAAATAAAGCAATCTACCCAAATGCATACCCGGTGCCAGTCGTTAGCCACCTATTAGCCACATTGCATGGGGGAAAGTTTTTTGCTAAATTGGATTTGGCGCAGGCATACCAACAGCTGACTGTAACTCCAGCTGCCGTCGATGCGCAAACAATTGTAACCCACAAAGGGGCTTTTAAGGTCACGCACCTGCACTTCGGCATAAATTCGGCCCCCGGGATTTTCCAGTCCCTCGTGGAGCGTTTGTTAAAGGGGCTCCCCAGGGTTCTCCCATATTTTGATGACGTACTGATAACAGGGGGGAGTGTGTCGGAACTGGCCAAGAGGTTAGACAAGGTTCTGTCAATTTTCGAAAAAGCGGGGTTGAGGTTGAAAAAGAGCAAGTGTGTGTTCCTAGCGAGGGAGGTTGAGTTCTTGGGGTTTAAAATAACCCCCGATGGAGTAAAGCCCTCTGAATCCAAGGTTGCGGCTATCCAAAATGCCCCTCGCCCCACTGTGAAACGGGAATTGCAGTCATTCCTTGGGCTCCTGAATTTTTATCATTCCTTCTTGCCAAGGAAGGCATCAGTTGCGGAGCCACTGCATAAGTTACTTAAGAAGGATGTGGTTTGGCGGTGGGGAGACAGTCAGGAAAAGGCGTTTAAAGAATTAAACATAAGAACATAAGAACAGCCTTGCTGGAACAGGCCACAGCCCATCCAGTCCAGCATTCTGTCTCACACAGTGGCTCACCGTTTCCTTCAGGGTATTCCCAAGGAGGTGCCTTCACCTGCTTAGGATTCCCTGGAAATGGCATTGAGAGATATCCTGCCTATCTCTCCAACCCCGAGATTGTCCTTAAGTATCCAAAATTATAGCCATTGATACCCTTGTCCTCCATGAACTTGTCTAATTCTTTCTTGAAGCTGTCAAGACTGACAGCTGTCACCACTTCTTCTGGCAGGGAGTTCCATAGACCAGTAATCCTCTGGGTGAAAAAGTACTTTCTCTTATTTGTTTGAGAACTAGTACCCAAAAGTTTCATCGAGTGTCCCCTAGTTCTAGTGTTGTGCGATAGGGAAAACAGTTTTTCCTTATCTACTTTGTCCACACCGTGCATGATTTTATAAACTTCAATCAGGTCACCTCTTAGACGCCGTCGTTCAAGAGTGAAAAGGCCCAACCGTTGCAGCCTCAGATGGTAAGGAAGGTGTTCCAGTCCCCTAATCATTCTGGTTGCCCTCCTCTGTACTTTCTCCAACTCCATAATATCCTTCTGGAAGTATGGCGACCAGAACTGTACACAGTATTCCAGATGGGGCCTCACCATAGATTTATAAAGAGGCAAAATGACACTTGCTGACTTATTTTCGATACCCTTCCTAATGATCCCTAGCATTGAGTTTGCTTTTTTCACTGCTGAGGCACACTGGGTTGACACCTTCATTGAGCTGTCCACCAGGACACCAAGGTCCCTTTCCTAGTTTGTCGCAGAGAGTTCAGAACCCATCAGTTTATAAATGTAATTGTTTTTTTTTTGCCCCAACATGCATCACTCTGCACTTACTAATGTTGCAACTCATTTGCCACTGTTTTGCCCACTCCCCCAGTGTCAAGAGATCCCTCTGGAGCTCCTCACAATCTCTCACAGTTTTCACTACTCTGTATAATTTAGTGTCGTCAGCAAATTTGGCTACCTTGCTTTTTACTCCTACCTCTAGATCATTTATGAAGAGGTTGAAAAGCAGGGGTCCCAGTACTGAACCTTGGGGGACCCCACTCTTTACCTCCCTCCACTTGGAGAAGTGTCCATTTAGTGCTACCCTCTGTTTCCTGTCCCTTAGCCAGTTGCTGATCCAGGACAAGACCTGTCCCTTTATTCCATGACTGGTAAGTTTATTCAAGAGCCTTTGGTGTGGGACCTTGTCAAAAGCCTTCTGAAAGTCCAGATAAACAATGTCAACTGGATCCCCCTTATCCACATGCTTGTTGACACTCTCAAAAAATTCCAACAGATTAGTGAGGCATGATTTGCCCTTGTAAAAGCCATGTTGGCTCTCCTTTAGCAGCGCCTTCTCTTCTATGTGCCTATTAATTCTATCTTTTAGGATGGTTTCCATCACTTTACCTGGGACACATGTCAAACTGACAGGTCGGTAATTTCCTGGATCACCCCTGGATCCTTTTTTGAAAATTAAACCGGCTTCTATCCTAAG
Source organism: Bradypodion pumilum (assembly GCA_035047305.1). Taxonomy (NCBI): domain Eukaryota; kingdom Metazoa; phylum Chordata; class Lepidosauria; order Squamata; family Chamaeleonidae; genus Bradypodion; species Bradypodion pumilum. The sequence continues at coordinate 137,899,767 of JAWDJD010000005.1, forward strand.
AAGCGGTCCTGACCCACTTCGACCCCAGAAAGCCCGTAGTTCTAGTCTGTGACACCTCACCGGTAGGGGTGGGGGCAGTGCTGTGCCACATGTTAGACAATGGGCGAGAAGCCCCAGTTGCGTTCTACTCCAGATCACTTTCACAGGCGGAGTGCAACTACGCGCAAACGGACAGGGAGGCTCTCACCATAGTCGCTGGAACAATGAAATTCCACGACTTCCTGTATGGTCGACCGTTCACTGTTGTGACCGACCACAAACCCCTACTAGGCATTTTCACCACAGGCAAGCCCACGCCACAGATTCTGTCCCCCAGAATGCTCCGATGGGCTATCTTTCTCAATGCCTACCAGCACACGCTGGTCCACCGCCCGGGGAAAGATATTAGCCATGCAGATGCTCTTTCCAGGTCGCCCCTGCCACAGTTAGGAGACCCTGAGTGCGAGGTGGAGCGAGATCATCAAGTGCTTCTGATCGAAGCCCTCGACTCACCCCTGATAGTTCCCGCAGACCTCGCCAAAGCCACAGCGAAGGACAAGACCCTTTCCCTAGTGAGCTCCTGGGTTCAGAAAGGGTGGCCAACGACTTCCCCCGGGGAGGAATTCACGGCTTATGTTAGAAAAAGTGATGAGCTTTCCACAGAAAGGGGCTGCCTCCTATGGGGCCAGCGGGTGGTCATTCCCGAGTCACTGAGATTGAGAGTGCTCAAGCTAATGCACGTCAGCCGCCCCTGGATCGTATGCTCTAAAGCGTCGGCCAGAAGCTACTTCTGGTGACCCCAAATGATGGTGACATAGAGCACATGGTCGGCACTTGCGAGAGTTGCCAGAGTTCTCGACCCAAAGAGTCACGACTTCCCCACAGAGAATGGGACACAGCCAGAGGACCGTGGTCCCGGGTACACATAGATTTTGCGGGTCCCTTCAGGGGCACCCTTTTCCTGCTAATAGTAGATGCTTACTCCAAGTTGTTGTTGTTGTTCAGTCGCACAGTCGATTCCGACCCTTTGCGACCCTATGGACCATTGTTCTCCAGGCGCCTCTGTCCTCCACCATCCCCCTCAGCACTCCTGTGCCCATTGTGTCTACAATACCATCTAGCCATCTCATCTTTGGCCTCCCCCTTCTTCTTTTGCCCTCCACCTTTCCCAACATCAAGACCTTCTCAAGTGAATCCTCCCTTCTCATTTGCTGTCCAAAGTACTTTAGCTTCGTCTTTACTATTAGACCTTCCAATAAGCAGTCAGGGTTGATTACTTCTAAGATTGACCTATTTGTTCTCCTCGCTGTCCAGGGTACTCTCAAAACTCTCCTCCAACACCACATTTCAAAGGCATCTATTCTTCTGCGTTCAGCTTTCCTTATTGTCCAGCTCTCGCATCCGTACATTACCACTGGGAATACCATTGCTTTGACTATTCTAATTTTTGTTTGCAATGTGATGTCTCTGCTTTTCACTATGTTCCCCAGGTTTCTCATGGCTTGTCTCCTAAGAATCAGTCGCCTTTTTATTTCATGGCTGCAATCTCCATCTGCAGTGATCTTTGATCCTAAGAAAGTAAAATCTGTCACTGCTTCTACTTTTTCCCCATCTATTTTCCAGGAACTGATCGGACCTGTTGCCATTATCTTGGTTTTCTTGATATTGAGTCTCAAGCCAGCTTTTGCACTCTCCTCCTTCAATCCAATCAAGAGATTCTTTAGGTCTTCCTCACTTTCTGCCATTAGGGTGGTGTTGTCTGCATATCTCAGATTGTTGATGTTTCTTTCTCCCAGCAATTTTAATCCCATATTGTGATTCCTCCATCCCTGCATTGTGCATTATGTGTTCTGTGTATAGAATGAATAAGCAGGGTGATAAAATGCAGCCTTGTCTTACTCCTTTTCCTATTCCAAACCACTCTGTCATTCCGTGTTCTGTCCTAACTGTTGTTTCTTGGTTCATGTACAGATTTCTCAGAAGGCATATGAGGTGCTATGGTATTCCCATCTCGTTAATTACTTGCCACATCTTGTTGTGGTCCACACAGTCAAATGAGTGTAGTGAATAAAACAAAAGTAAACTCCAAGTGGTTGGAGGTAATTCCGATGTCCAACACCTCGTCAGCTGCAACCGTAAAGCAATTGTGCAAGGTGTTTAGTTGTTTCGGGATACCAGACGTGCTTGTGAGCGACAACGCCAGTACCTTCACATCTGCGGAATTTCAGGCATTTATTGAGAAAAACGCCATTCGGCACATCACCTCTGCCCCTTTCCACCCCGCAACAAATGGCCAGATAGAACACCAGGTGCGAACTACAAAAGAGGCATTGTGGCGCATGGGCCCCGGCGACCTGAACCTACAGCTGTGCCAGTTCCTGCTGTCCTATAGGGTGACACCACTCACGTCAGGGCTCTCACCTGCAGAGCTCCTCATGTGCAGGAAACCTGTAATGCTTCTAACTAGGTTGGATCCCACAAGGGTGGAGGATAAAGGGAGGAACATAGAAATACGTAATACCAAAAGTTTAGGAATTGGAGAGCCTGTATATTGCAGGAATTACGCGGCCGAAGGACTGGCCTGGGTCCCGGGAGTAGTCATTGAGCAAACAGGGCCAATTTCGTACTGTGTGGAGACCAGCACAGGTCTACTCTGGAGAAGGCATGCCGATCAACTCTGGCGTAGGGTTACCAATAGGCAGGACACAGACATCTAGCCACAGGATTCAGCATTAGGGTCCTCCCCCACCCGCTCATCCCAAGGGGGAGACATGGGGTACCCTTCGGGTACAAATGCGGATCGGCGATCCCCACCTAGGGGGGAAGGGGTTGATACAAGCCCATATACTTTGGACACCAGGGATACTTTGAAAGAGAGGGACGATTTTGTCCGGGAGGAAGAGTTTGATTTTGAGTTTCAGAACCGGTGTGTGTGTGTGTGTGTGTGTCGGAGTGGTCCCCCACCCGTCCGGGCAAAGAGTGGGGTTTTTCGTTAGTCCCAGTAGCCCCCGGTTTCTCGACATTAGAGTTCACCCCTACCCCACGTTTCCAGTCAAGTCCCCCCCAGTCAGGGCCGGCGCAAACGCAAAATCCCAGTCCCCCACGTTTTCAGTCAGGGGTGGCACAACCACGGCAAACCGCTAACGAGTCCATCCCTCCTATTGCAGGGCAAGAACCAAGAGAGCAGAGAAGCGCAAGGGCCCCTGAGCCAAGCACAGCAGCCGCATGCCCCAAACGCACATGCAGGGAACCACATTGGTTGAGGGACTTCGTCCCATCCTAGGGGGGAGGGATGTTGTGTATGGAATAATATGGAATGTAACTGCTACACTGTGCCTTTAAGTTAAATGCAACCGGTTCTACAGGAAATGTATACTTAAGCCATTTGTAAAGATACATTGTATTCAGCTGCTATTGGAATGTGAGCTTACTACCAGAGATGGGAGTAGCGAGCATTCAACTCACATGGTACAAATTCCCCAATCATGCACAGCCGCGGGAAACCTTCTCGCCATGGACACACCTGGACAAGAAGGGCGGGACTCTGGATGATGTCACGCCGACAGTAGCCAATAGGCTACCATGCAACCAGATTCAAATGTATAGTGACTGTATAAAAAGTTGTATTGCCATCATTACCGTGTGTTCAAACTGTACTTCATGCAATAAAGATGTGTTAGCCAGAATACGGCTGCTTCTATCATCTTGCTTCCCTAAACACCAAATTATCCCAGTGTTACACCAGTGTAACACCAATTTTCAAAAAAGGATCCAGGGGTGATCCAGGAAATTACCGACCTGTCAGTTTGACATGTGTCCCAGGTAAAGTGATGGAAACCATCCTAAAAGATAGAATTAATAGGCACATAGAAGAGAAGGCGCTGCTAAAGGAGAGCCAACATGGCTTTTGCAAGGGCAAATCATGCCTCACTAATCTGTTGGAATTTTTTGAGAGTGTCAATAAGCATGTGGATAAGGGGGATCCAGTTGACATTGTTTATCTGGACTTTCAGAAGGCTTTTGACAAGGTCCCACACCAAAGGCTCTTGAATAAACTTACCAGTCATGGAATAAAGGGACAGGTCTTGTCCTGGATCAGCAACTGGCTAAGGGACAGGAAACAGAGGGTAGCAATAAATGGACACTTCTCCAAGTGGAGGGAAGTAAAGAGTGGGGTCCCCCAAGGTTCAGTACTGGGACCCCTGCTTTTCAACCTCTTCATAAATGATCTAGAGGTAGGAGTAAAAAGCAAGGTAGCCAAATTTGCTGACGACACTAAATTATACAGGGTAGTGAAAACTGTGAGAGATTGTGAGGAGCTCCAGAGGGATCTCTTGACACTGGGGGAGTGGGCAAAACAGTGGCAAATGAGTTTCAACATTAGTAAGTGCAGAGTGATGCATGTTGGGGCAAAGAACCCCAATTACATTTATGAACTGATGGGGTCTGAACTCTCTGCGACAAACCAGGAAAGGGACCTTGGTGTCCTGGTGGACAACTCAATGAAGGTGTCAACTCAGTGTGCCTCAGCAGTGAAAAAAGCAAACTCAATGCTAGGGATCATTAGGAAGGGTATAGAAAATAAGTCAGCAAGTGTCATTTTGCCTATTTATAAATCTATGGTGAGGCCCCATCTGGAATACTGTGTACAGTTCTGGTCGCCATACCTCCAGAAGGATATTATGGAGCTGGAAAAAGTGCAGAGGAGGGCAACCAGAATGATTAGGGGACTGGAACACCTTCCTTACCATCTGAGGCTGCAACGGTTGGGCCTCTTCACTCTTGAACGACGACGTCTAAGAGGTGACCTGATTGAAGTTTATAAAATCATGCACGGTGTGGACAAAGTAGATAAGGAAAAACTGTTTTCCCTATCGCATAACACTAGAACTAGGGGACACTCCATGAAACTTTTGGGTACTAGTTCTCAAACAAATAAGAGAAAGTACTTTTTCACCCAGAGGATTACTGGCCTATGGAACTCCCTGCCAGAAGAAGTGGTGACAGCTGTCAGTCTTGACAGCTTTAAGAAAGGATTAGACAAGTTCATGGAGGACAAGAGTATCAATGGCTATAATTATGGATACTTAAGGACAACCTCCGGGTTGGAGAGATAGGCAGGATATCTCTCAATATCATTTCCAGGGAATCCTAAGCAGGTGAAGGCATCTGCTTGGGAATACCCTGAAGGAAATGGTGAGCCACTGTGTGAGACAGAATGCTGGACTGGATGGGCTGTGGCCTGTTCCAGCAAGGCTGTTCTTATGTTCTTATGATCGTAGCCAGTGGCTAAAATCCTGCTAGGAAAGTCAACCTAGCAGCAACATCTTTTGATAACTAAAGGCTTCCTCTGTATCATGACCATCAATGGCTTCCGTATGACAAAGGCAATTCTATGGGAACGTCTGAGAAGGTACAGGGGTTGGAAATGTTTGATTTAAAAAAAATAATCACCATAGCTGACAGCCTCACTAGCCTAATGTGATTAGAATTACAGAACAGGATTCCAACCACTGAGTTTGACCTAGAGCACCTTCTTCATTTGCAGAAACAAAACTGGATCTCATCAGTGCATTGCTGGCTTTGGTGCATATTTTAGGGTTTGACGTTCAAGTATAGCAGTTCGGCAAATCCCCCAAACTTCAGATTCCTAATGTCCTCATAAAGACAGGCCCTTAAAAAGTGTCCAGACGAACTTGTTGATGCTCTGTTATTCTTCACGGTATGTTGTTTCATTATATTACTATTGAGAATTGAAGGTTGCATGGTCAATGTAAAAATTTGAAAATTAAGATCAACATTTACCTTCAGTTATACAGACCTCATGGACCTCTGTACAGTGTTAAACATCCAACAAATACATTCTTATGGTTTCTGTTTATTTTATTTAAGCAAAGCATTATACAGTTGTGTTTATATAAAGAACCATTCTGCTATGCACAGAGTTTGCTGAGAATCCTGAGCATTTCTTAGTATCTTGGTTTGGGAGGAATACACCAGACACGGGCAAAAAAGCTACATGATAGGACAGTATGGGCTTTTTCCGCCCTAAGGGAAGAAGTACTAACCAGAAAGCAACACAACGGAGATTTGTTTTTGCTAAGGGCCTTGAAGCATCTCTACACTGTTACCAATTTAATGACTAGAGAATGATTACCATTTACAAAGCAGCGAGTTATTCAAAGACACTCCAACTGACTTCATGCTTCTTATTCTAACATCATGTTTTTGTGCTGCCTGAACACTCTACAACTCTTCCTATCAATGTCAAGTTACCTAATAAGAGACATAATGTGGTTTCTGAAACCACAGGACCATAAAAGCTGGGCAAATTCAGCAAATAATGGACCCTGCCCTATTTGGGAATTCTGTTTTAATGTGGGTGGTGGGTGGAGAGGGCTGTTTTTTAATTATTAATAATTATTTGGGGTTAATGCATTTTAATGCTGATTTTAGCTGGGGTTTTTTGTGGTAATGTTTTTAGCTGCTGATGTTTTTAACTGTTTCATATTGTATTTTTATTGTTATTTTTCTCCCTTGCCCCTTCTGCTGTTAGCCGCCCTGAGTGGTGTTCCCACCAGGAGAGCGGGATACAAATAAACAAAATAAATAAATAAATAAAATGGCCGTCTGGCCCCCAAAGCCAGAGTGTGACCTGGCCCCCAGCTTTAAAAGGTTGAGAACTCCTGGTTTAAGTTCTACCACCAAAGAACTATCGTTCACGATGTACTCCATTTGTAAAAATGCAACATTTCTGCTTCTATATAAGCAAAACTGGAAGATCCATGAGCAAATGTGAGCTGTGGACTCATCTAAGCCACAGTACTGCAGCCAAAATTCTACACAAAATCTGAATTTGATCCTGATAGAATCAAGGTTGATTCAGCCTCCATCCTTCTGAGGTCAGTAAAATTAGTACCCAGCAGTTGGGACAAAATGCTAATTACCTTGCGAACTGCCCAGAGACTGCTCTAAGCATGATGGAGCAGTGTATAAATGTAATTGTTATCGCTACATGGCTGAGTTGGAGCAAGGTGGAGCAGGCTAAATAGTGTCACAGGGTGATCCAGTATGCCGATTAGCATGATCCACACACAAATGGCATACTGAACCTGCAGTGGCTCAAGTGGCTAAGACGCTGACTGGGAGGCGGAAGGTCAACAGTTCCTTTCCCGAGTACTGCAGGACGGAATGAGCTCCTGTCTTTGTCCCAGCTCCTGCCAACCTAGCAGTTCAAAAGCAAAAAAATTGCAAGTAGAAATAGGGACCACTTTGGTGGGAAGGAAACAGCGTTCCGTGTGCTCCGGTGTCGAGTCATGCCTGCCACATGACCACGGAAATGTCTGCAGAAGCACACAGTGCTGGCTCTTCGGCTTTGAAACAGAGATGAGCACTGAACCCTAGAGTTGGATATTACTGGCTTCCAAGCAAGGGAAACCTTTACCTTTATAGACCTTAGCAATTCTGTTTGGTCCACATTTTAAAAGGGTATTAGGTATGTGTTATGGGTCACAATTTGGGGAAGTTAGGTAATACACTTCTCTTGAAGGCCCAGTCAAGAACCTGCTATAGTCTACAACACGTACATAATACACAAATCGACTCCCCTCCCAACTTGTCTAAGAGTTGGTTGAGAACTGCCATGGCATGATTCTCAACCAGCTCTTTAAGACAATGAAAATATTTTAAAAACCATTTTTATAACAGATACAGTGCATTTTCACTGCTTTAATGCAGGCTAAAAAATTCACTTTCTCTGGTCCTCCACAGAAGAAGTGTTTAATTAGCCAATATCCTAAAGTGACTCTAATAAGCCTCTTGGCAGTATTGCCAAATTTTTTAAAAGGGGCTTTTTTTGCTCATTCTTAGCAATCACATGTGCTTGAAAAACACCAAAAGAAAATGATCAGATCTACAATAAAAAAAGTAGAAGCCCCGGACAGGGGCCAAAAAGGTATGGGTAGGACTGTTCTAAAGGGCAGACTGGTTCATTCCTACAAAGACTTTGTCCAATCACCGTCTTCAGGACTAAACAAGCCTATCCCTGCAATGGACCAAGCAGTAAGTTAAATGTCCATGTAGTCAGCCTCTACATTAACAGCTATGGTAGAACGTGGGGGAATAACAAGGACAGAACCTTCAAAATTGTCCTGAAAGTAGGCTGAGAAGAGAGAGAGAAATGAACAACAATGTGTGTGGAGTGGCTGGAAAGTGGGGAGGCAGTTTGTTTGAATATCCTAGCAAGCTGGGATTCCTTAGAAATGCATATCAGAAGTACTAGAATTCTGTTTGTTATGCTGATGTTACATGCTGTCAAGTTGGAAGCAACTTACAACAATCTTAATAAGGCTTTCAAGGTATGTGAGATATTTATGGAGTGGTTTTACTAATTTCTCGACCCTATCCACTACACCACACTGGCTATCCCTAGAATTACATAACATGAGTGAACTAGAGTGCTGGCTCCCACTTTCTGACTGCTGTGCATGGGGTGCTCATATGCATGGACATCAGAAGAAGCCATAGATTGGTTAGCCATTCCTGTTGCAACCATCGCTGCTGCCAGCAAGAATGACTAGAAAATGGGGGCCCATGCAAAGACTCACCACCAAGCCAGAATTCTGCTTAATTCCGGCTTGTCATGAGATATAAACCTAGCCGCCGTCACTCCATTAAAAATAATATATAGAGAAGCATAAATAAGACATTTTTTGTGTCATGCTACAGAGTGTTATTAAATTTCCTCAGGGACAGAAATGTGAACTTTCCATTGAAACAGCTGGTGAAATCCAAAGTTGTCGTGTTGCTGGAGTCCACAGAATCCAGACAAATAGCTATAATGGTCTGTAATGTGCTTTAGAAACTTATTAATTTTGGATGGATTCCCATTAAGGTTTACAGTAGGTATGGGACTTTCTGAAATTGCTAAGCTGTCTAAACTTTGCAAATATTTTCAGATGCTTGGGGTCTATGTTTTTAAAGCTGCTGGTTCAGAACCTCATTAGAAATGTTTTGATATTTTCAACTTTTTTATAATTTGAGTAGTAATCCACTTTGGAGGCCTATGCCTTGCCAAGGAATTTTAAAACATTTAGTCAAATAAAGCAGAAAAAGTGGATGAGCAAATATGCCTTGTTGCTATAGTATTTTTTTATAATAAAAGTACTGTGTTCTTTTTCAGTTAGATTAAAAAACACATTTGGTTTGTATATATTCATTTGCTGGAAACAGAATGTGCCACATTAGATTAGTTTTACTGAAAAACTAAATGATAAAGGGTCTGCCATTCTTCTGAAACTAATTAAGAAAATAGATAAAAGAATTTTGGTTTGGTAAGAACTGTTTGTTCATTGAACCAAGTGGCCATTTAATTTCATGCTGTGTTTGCTTAATTATTGGATGACACTGTATGAACCATGAGGCATGCAAACTTCTGTTTTTGTGTGTACAGAAGCACACAATGCTGCCAATTCGGTCCACAGTGACCTTTTGACTGAAGAAACTCAAAAGCTGGCCTGCACTGTAAGAGTGCCTTTCACTTCAAGTTTAATTTGTGAGGCAAGATGCTGAACAGTCATCATTGTTATCCTGGGATATATTTCTCATTTTAAGTAGGAACTAATGAGTGGATACTATTCCCATGTACAACTAAAGCTAGTGTTAGGCTAAATGGTTAATACTGTATACAAATATTTACAGCTTGCAGGGCGATCCTGGATCAAGTTATTCAGCACTAGATCACTGAACTAGAGATGGAATTATGTACACCACATTCCCAACTTATGGCCCATGGGTGGGACCCAGTCTGCGACGCCATGCCATCCGGCCCATTGCCACCTAGGCCACACCTAGAAGTGGAAGCAGGTGCATTTGCATCAGCTGTAAAATGTGCCCGCACATGCCCAAATGCACCTGCGGCTGTCATAAACACGGAAGTGGGTGTATTTACGACAGCCGTAAATGCACCCGCTTCTACTTCTGGGGTGTGTGGTCCAGCCTGTGGCATAAAAAGGTTGGCCACCTAATGTACACTGATGAAAACACAAAAATAGTAGGGTATGAATCTTAATACTGGAAATGACTGGTTTTCTTTAAATTACATGAGTTCACCACTACACAGCTAAGGTAAAGGTCACCCTTGCTTGAAAGCCAGTCATATCTGACTCTAGGGCTCCGTGCTCATCTCCATTTATAGCCAAAGAGCCAGCACTGTCTGCATCTGCAGATGTTTCCGTGGTCATGTGGCAGGCAAGACTAGACACTGGAGTGCACGGAACGCTGTTACCTTCACACCAAAGCGGTACCTATTTATCTACTTGCAATTTTTTGCTTTCCAGCTGCTAGATTGGCAGGAGCTGGGGTAGACAATGGGAGCTCACTCTATCGTGCAGCACTCAGGTCTCAAACTGCTGACCTGCTGACCTTCTAGTCATCAAGTTCAGCGTCTTAAACACTAAGCCACAGCAGTCCCATTACATAGTTAGGAACTTCCAAAAGCAGAAAGTTCAATGGGATATGGTGTATATAGTTTCACAGGCCGCTTTCCATATACTCCTGCTTTACTTTCAAGAACTTTTGTAGAGGCCACATAAAGTTTTATTCCAGTCATTTCTTTCATTGTGTCACCTAGTAGGAAGAAACACCATTAGGTAAAGCTAGAACAAAATATGACAAGAAAAACCCAGGTGCCATGTTCCTCTCTTCCTGTTGTTATGCCAATAAAGTGTAACATAACAATACATGACATAATTTCATGTCACTGGGCATTCTCATCCCATTACCAACAGCTAATAACCTGCTCTTGCTTTCAGAGATGAAGATCCCACAGTGGGTTTGATCCCTGAAAAGCTCTTGTAATATAGAAACCATCTATACCTATAAAGCAGAGGTGTGGACGTACATATGTGGAATACGTTCCCACACACCTGGAGCAAATCACGTGATATTTGGCACACACGTACCTATCGCAACAGGGGTCAGCACTGCGAGGCTCCTGAGGCCTAAGGTGGTGCCTGCACCCCACAAATCCATACAAAAGAATTGTGCATGTGCAAAGCAGGAGGGGGAGGGAGATGGCCACACGCGGTTCAATGGACAAAGACAGAGGTAGTTTGCGCTCGGAGCAACGGCCACAACTGCGTGCGTGCATCAGTCTCTGCATGCCCAAACACCTCAGCACTCACAGCTGAGGGGCTGCTGGAGGAGCCCAGTCTGTGTGTGCCCAAATGCCCAGACGCCAATTCCGGTGCGAAAAACAAGCCGTCGCTGGAGACTAGGGCCTCTGCCACCACCTACAGCCAAACCCGCTTGAACCCCGCACCTACAGAAGGAGGAGGAGGATGACACCCAGGAGCAGGGGGAGGTGATGGGGAGGAAGAAGAAGCCAGTCACCGTGCCTGCGACCTCTGCGCTGCCTTCGGGGCAGCTACCACCGAGGAAGGGGATGCAGGCACCCCTCCACCGTCCTCCAACTACGCCACGGCAGAAAAAGGCACGCCAGGTGAGGTATCACCTTCCTCCTCAGCCTCCCCTTCACCCTCCTCAGGTGCCATTGCTACTATGGAAGAGGGGAAAGAGGGGGAAAGGGAGGATGGGGTGGGGGGAGAGATGGGGGAAGAATTTGCAAACAGTTGTGGCATTTGGCCAGAAATGCAAGGCAAGGACTTCCCGCCTTTGTCCGCCAGCACGGGCAACAGAACTCTTCGCTTAACACCCCCTTCTCCACCAGAAAAAAAGCCAGGAATGGCAAGAAAGACGTGAGGGGGGTTAAAAATGAACAGTGCTTTCGCCCATGCTGGAGGCTAAAGGTGAGGGAGAACTCTTCGCTTCCTACTCCCTTCACCTCTTTCTTGCAAAACAACACATAGTGTCCCAGGAGGAGAAGGGTTTAGTTGTTTTTTAGTTCATGTATGTTTTTAACTCTTATGCAAGCCACCTTGGGTCATCCATGGATGAGGAAGGTGGGGTAGAAATGATTTAAATAAATAAATAAAATAAAGCCAACAGTTTCCTTGCCCACACTGGCAGATAGGGCAGGGAAGAACATGCCATTGACTAGAAAAATGCAGCCAGGCTACTGCCTCGGATCCACTGCCCAGGACTGGCATGCTTATCCCCCCTTCTCTTTCTAGCCCTTCTGACTAAGTGTCCCAGATGGAGAAGGGGGGCAGGACACAGTTCTCTCGCCTGCGCTGGTGGCTAAATGCGGCCACAATGTACCCCGGTGGCAGTGGGCAAGGCCAGTACACACCCAGTTCTGTCATGCCATGGCCTCCTTTCACACAATTAACATCCCCCGGGCAAGGCCGGGCAATCAGCTAGTTTTCATATATGTCACCCATTATAATTAAAATCATTTTAATAGTGGCAAAGTAACATCAGTCTAAGCAAATCATTGACAACTAGGGGCTGCAGGGGCTCAGTGGTTAAGAAGCTTGCCTTGTTAGCTGGAAGACCAGCATGTCGGCAGTTCGAGACCCGGAAACTCCCCTGAGCGGAGTTTCCCTAGCAAAAATCCTTTCAACCCAGAATAATTTCTGACTAGCATCAGGTGTCAATAATTATTGACACCTGATGCTAGTTTTAACATAAGCCTCTTATCTCCTGTTTATCAGAATCAGTCATAATGATTGTGTCCCCCACCCCCCAAGCCTCACTAATGCTGGCTTTATTTCCCCACTGATTCTGCGCACTCTTTATTTGTGACAGATTTTGTTTCTCCAAAATGCCCAGGGTATTGGCAGTGGAATGTAGACTTACCACATAACACCTTACCTTAATGACAATATTTTGGTTCCCCTTTGAAATCAGCACTGGTTTCTCAGAAATTGTAAAGGAGGGATCATCCACATAATCAAAGTTAAAACCAGACAAAATGACACCATCAAAAATGAAAAATACTTTTGTCACCAAAGGCAATGTCAGATTGGAGGATTTCAGTGAGGGAGTTGTACAACAGATTATTTCAGAATTTGAGCGATGGTTACATGTCTGTAATAGAAAAGGAAAACAGATCAGTAGATTAATATTAGGATGCCATAGGGGTCTGTAATGTTTTACATGGAAGGTTGCTTTTGGATGCCAGCTTTTCATTATACTCTGCTGTAAAATAAATGCTACCATAATCATTTGATATTTCCTTTTAACTCAGTAGGAACTTGTCAATTATAAAGGTTCACACACATATAAAATATGAAGTAAATTCCAGCCACATCTATTCTACTAGATATTGTACTTATCCAGGACAATATCATTGTTAGACAAACTCATTTAACTAAGCTAAGTAGAAGCTTTCTTTGTGCATGCCAATTTGTGGATATAGAATTTGTCTTGGAGACACACCAATGTTGCATTCTACTTTTCCATCTGAGACTACTTTAACCCCACAATCTCAGGGAATGCTTTTATGTTAAGAAACACAGGAGATTGAAGGTTCCATGATTATTTCCATTTCTGATTGTTTATATATTTGCCTATGGTACCTCAATTAAAATTCTTAACCCTAATTCATGTATGGACTTGCAATGCATATTGAATTATACCAAGGGTGGGTGGGAAACATGTGACCTCCCTGAATGTCATTAAGATGCCACTTTGCTCAGGCTGAGCTAACAAAGTCAACCTAATGACATCAAGACATACAGACTCTCTGTGTTCCTGCTATATAATCACTGCTCTCCCTCAGCACTGTAGTGAAGGAACTGAAAGATCCACAGATGTGAAGGAGGAGACAACCTGCACCTGCTAGAAATGGATGTGTGGACCAAAAATAAATTTCTTGGTGGACCAACTCTGCGATGTAGACTCAAGAAAATAGTTCTTCATTTAACAATTCTTAACTGAAACATGACATAGTAAAGACAATCAGAGTTTACACCTGCATGCTCATGTCATAAAAAAAGACATGGTTTACTGCGACAAGAGCCTACGGCAGTGAACCTTGATTTTGCACACCATTTCTGTCCTAAACTATGCCAGAGCAGCTGCAAGAAGACTGTAAGCACTGATTAGGGTTATATCCACCTTAAATAAGGTGTAGCCCTTTTCACAGGAATGTAAGAAGCAGTACCACCATGCACAGGGATTGTGGTGGCTTAGTGGTTAAGACACTGAACTTGATGACTGGAAGGTCAGCAGTTTGAGACCCGGGTACTGCACGACAGAGTGAGCTCCCGTCTCTGTCCCAGCTCCTGCCAACCTAGCAGTTTGAAAGCAAGAAATTGCAAGTAGATAAATAGGTACCACTTTGGTGTGGAGGTAAACAGCACTCTGTGCACTCCAGTGTCAAGCCATTCCTGTCACATGGAAACGTCTGCAAATGCAGGACAGTGCTGGCTCTTTGGCTATAAACAGAGATGAGCACTGAACACTAGAGTCAGATACAACTGGCTTTTGATCAAGGGTGACCTTTACCTACCACCATGCACTATGCAAACAGCATGATCAGTTCCCCATGAAAGCTAGAAGGAGTTGGAAGCCAGGTAGAATCAGGCTTCTTCTGTAGCTTCTGATTTTATGAACTGGCTTTCTCTTTGAACTTGCGCTCTAATTCCAGCTGGATTTGATGTTGTGAAAAAGGCAGCTTAGGTTTGTTACATTTATGTGTGACTTTATCTCCAACCAAACAGAAACCTTGGTTTCAATAATTGTGGGTGGCAGAGAATGCTGAATGATTTGCAACCCTTTATCTAATAAGATTGGGAGAGGCATTCTAACCAATGTAAACAGAAAATCTACACCTCTGATTTCAGTCTCCACCTCCCATTCTGAAATTTATTTTCACCAAAAGAATATGGCATGTATATTTGGCCATGATTTTAGGGGCCAAATCCTGTAACCAACAAAAATGTGTACAAAAACAGATTACATAGATTGTGTGTATAAAGCATAGTGGAGTCCTTTCCCCCCCACTAAAACATACAACCCACAAGTTATTTGCAGTAACAACTTTGTGTAGCAAAAAAAAATGTATCAGAAAAACAGAGGAATACTGCTGTAGAAGAGTTGAATGCTGGGAGCTGCTTCACCACTATCATCCTCTCAAATTAGCAACCATCCACATTTTTGGGAGGTTGGGGTGTAAGAAAAAGAAAAGAAAAATAATTTACTGTGGTAGGGAAAAAAAACCAAGAGATAAACCAAGGACTTTCCAAAGTAATAGGTAGTTTTCCTCCCAATTCTGAATAAAGGTGCTGACCCCGTCACCTTTTTCTAAACTCATTTGTGCATAAACCTCCCTAGAATTAATTTGAAGCTGTCAGTTCATATGCCCATGGGAAATTTTGCTCTAGTTGCATTTTTTTTCAACAGGCACGAATAGTAGATGGCAGAAGACTGTGGTCTTTTATTCAGTGAGAACAACAAAAAATAAATAAATCAGTGATGTAATTTAGCTGAGATAATGGGGGAGAACATTCTAGACTACTGCCAAAATGCTATGGGCACCCCAAACTCCACACTGGCAACAGTTAGCAATGCTTTTTTTACTGACCTATCTAAATAATTGTAGAATTGTTGAATCGTGCATTTAGAGATGAGTGGGAAGACTAAGACAAACCCTCTTTTCCACACAGCTCTTGGGTAGCTTAACCCCCCTCCCCCCCCCGCACACCATTTATATCCTATGCCAAAAATTCTGTACAGTATCTTATATTCTCTGCCTAGAAAATTTAAGTTTTCCGCCCAAATCAAACCACATGCAAAGAAGTCACATTTACACCAGTGTTATTTTATATAAATATAAACAATGTAATTTAATTTAATTTTTAAATTTTTATGCCGTCCAATCAGGGGAACCCGACTCAGGGTGACATACAACAGTTAAAAACGTATAAAAACAGATTTTAAAATCCCAAATCGCCCACCCACTTCCCCACCCTACTATCCCCAAGAATAAAAAGGAATAAAAGGGAAGAGGGGGGGGGGAATACAACAACACAGAGGGAGGGATATTAACTGAACACTAACTGGGGATAAGCCAACAGGCTGGAGCCGTATTCCCATTAAGGCCCCACACCTGCCCTGCCAGCCAGGTTTTCAGACTTTTCCTGAAGGGCAGCAATTCTGTTGGAAGGAGATTCCATAGGGCTGGTGCGGACACGGAGAAGGCCAGAGAGGTGGGCCCCTATAACTGAAGGCACACCTAGGGAACCCCTCCGGTCTGCTCTGGTTGGACGGGCAGACACTTTCGGGACGATGCAGTCTCTCAGGTATCCCGGCCCACTGCCATTTAAACAAGACTATATTCATCTAATCTACTGTGTTTTAAGTACTATACTTCAAAACACATCCATGTAAAGGTTGTTCCATGGGGGCCGCAGGTTGAGAATCCCTGCTATAGAGAATGAATCTGTCAAAATTCTAACAAGAATATGTCAATAAATCTGGAACAGAAAACAATGGTGTGAATCAAGAAAAAAAATGCATGGTTCTGAAAGAAATGGGAGTGCTTCAAAATTTGATTATCCTAGGTAAAGGCAAAGGTTTCCCTTGCTCGAAAGCCAGTCGTATCCGACTCTAGGGTTCAGTGCTCATCTCTGTTTCAAAGCCGAAGAGCCAGCGCTGTCTGCTTCTGCAGAAGTTTCCGTGGTCATGTGGCAAGCATGACTAGACACCAGAGCACACGGAACACTGTTTACCTAATACAGTACATAACATATATGTTAGAGAAGAATATGGGAGACAGGATGGTTTCCTATTGGTAAAGGTGTCAGACAAGGATGCATCCCCTCATCTGTTCAATCTGTATGCAGAACATATAACTAGACTCAGATGAAGGAGGAAGAAACATCATTAATTTAAGATATGCAGATAACACCATCTTACTGGGAGAAAAAAGCAATGATGTTAAAAGTGAAAAAAGAAAAGTGTCAAAGCAGGATTGCTGCTGAACAGTAAGTAATACAACAAAATATATCATAAAAGAAGAACTACAACTTTAAAGATGACAATGAAGAAACTGAAATAATGAAACATTTTGTATACCTTGTTTCAATCATCAACCCAAATTGGGACAAGAGCCAAGAAATCAAAAGAAGACTGAGACTAGAAAGAAAAGCAATGAAGGAATTAGAAAAGATCATCCAGTACAACATGTTTCACTGGAGACCAAAGCCAAAATAATTCATACTATTATGTTCCTGATCACCATGTATGGCTGCAAAATCTGGATAGCAAAGAAAGTTGACAGGGAAAAAAAAAATTTATTTGAAATACAGTGAACCCCCGCTTTATGGAATTAATCCGTTCCGCGGGAAGTTCAGGCTGACTTTCCCCAAAGGAAGGCGCGGATCCGAGCTTCCCAGCTTCGCCTTCCTTTGGGGGAAGGTGCGGATCTGCGCCTCCCATCTGCACCTTCCTTTGGGAAGCAGGATATAAAGTTGGATGGCCATTTTCCAGACAGTCTTTATTGTAGATCCCTTATGGAGCACATGGTTAGAGTAGATGAACAGCACAATACTTTCTAACTCTGTGATTTCTTATAATGGAACATAAACATGCAATCTCAACACGTCTGAGTAAAGTGATATAATCCATGCAACCATCTCCTTTGGCTGCATGTGTAGAGTAAGATTTATTTGTTAGCCATTGATATGACAAGATCTATCTCATTATTACCCCCACTGTATTGGGAGCACAGAAGCAAAATTCAACTCCAGATATTTTGTGTTCAATTTATATAATGGAATTAAATAGTATTGAAAAAACATAGGCTGAACTTCCAAATACTATTACAGTTTGAGAATAATAGTTGCACATGGCCTCAAGTAATTATTTCCTTCCTATTTAAGAATATTTAACATTGGCTGGAGAAAGGACTTCCTTGGTGGTGACATTAGAATTAGGAGACATCTACACTAAGTTGCTCCAACATTATTGTTTGTGTAGTTTTCTTCCCTTAGCCTTTGAAACCATTTTAATCCCCATTACATGCTGATAGCTATAACTCCTATCTATATATATAAAATCGAGGGTTAACCGTTGGAACTTGCTATAGGCTCCTTAATCAGGCCCCACTAGCCTGCACCCTCCATTCGGGAACACGTCCGAATTGGGTACGCAGGTAAACGCAGGATTGAGAATTGCGCCAGTGGGGCAACAGCCCCACAAACGCGAAAAAGGGAAACAACTTCATTTCCCAACGTTCCTTGTGCCACGCTGCACCAGAGCCAACCAGCCTCAGAGGCTCTGCCACGGTGAGGTGCAAGGAACATTCGGAAACGCACCGCGGCCAATCAAAACAAAACAGTTTTAAAAAAACCTAGCACAAACACAAAACATAAACCCATCACTACAAGCCCCAGCGTCCTGCGCGCCATGACGCACAGAATGCTGAGGAAGCCGGCACCCGAAAAATTAAAAACAAACTCACCGCCTCACAGCCACGCAAACACCAACCACCCTTCTCTTCCTCACCAACGGCGACTGAAGGTCCCGATTGGAGCTTTGGAGCTTCCCCTTTAATATCAGTAGGTGGTGGGTTGCGATCCCCCCTCTGCTGCCTCCCCTAGGGTTGGGAGGTTTGTGGGGACAAAAGGGGTATGTCCCCCCCACACTTCTGGAACCAGGAGACCAGGGAAATGGGTTCGATTCCCCCCCAAACTCCCCCCCATCTTTAAAGAGAAGAAACCAAGTGGTTTCTTCTCTTTAAACACGGAGTTTTCTTTAGGAGGGGGGGAAAACCAATCCCATCTCCCTGGTCTCCTGGGTTAAGAAGGGTTGGGGGGACAGACCCCTTTTGTCCCCACAAACCTCCCAAACCCCGGGGAGCCAGCGGAGAGGGGGATCGACACCCCCCACCCACTGATATTAAAGGGGAAACCCGATCTACTTTCACGACCCCCCCAACCACCACCACAACAAAAATTATAAAAATAAATAAATAAATATCAAAAATACCTTTAAACACAATCAAAAACATCCAAAAATACACAAAAACAACAAAAACAATACAAAGTAAACAAAAACAATCAAAAACAAAACAGTCAAAAACAAAACCCAAACACCCCCACACACACACACACACACACAAAATAAAGAAAACAAGCCAAATCAACAGCACACGTCCTACCTGCATGATGACTGGAAACGAAATGAAATAAAGAAAGAGACTACTTACTGGAAGAAGCTCCACCCAGAGGCCAGGAGAGAAAAAACAGTACCAGCACCACCTGCTGGCCACAACAGTAAAAACAAATCAAAACAGTAAAAAAATCACAATTTTACACAAAAGGTCACAATAATGTTGTTGTTCAGTCGCAGTCGATTCTGACCCTTTGCGACCCTATGGACCATTGTTCTCCAGGTGCCTCTGTCCTCCACCTTCCCCCTCAGCACTCCCAGTTCTGTGCCCACTGTGTCTACAATACCATCTAGCCATCTCATCCTTGGCCTCCCCCTTCTTCTTTTACCCTCCACCTTTTCCAACATCAAGGCCTTCTCAAGTGAATCTTCCCTTCTCATTTGATGTCCAAAGTACTTTAGTTTCGTCTTTACTATTTGACCTTCCAATGAGCAGTCAGGGTTGATTTCTTCAAAGATTGACCTATTTGTTCTCCTCGCTGTCCAGGGTACTCTCAAAACTCTCCTCCAATACCACATTTCAAAAACACAATTTAACACAAATCACAAACATATGTCAATAACATAAAATAAAAAAATAATTAAAATCCTGTGCTGAGTTCTAACTCAAATAAAAACACAAAACAACTAAACACATTTTAAAAACATTGAATGTAAAAAACATTTACTTTCACATTATTAAAATTATTTCTTACGATACAACTATTTAAAAACAAAAAACAAAACCTAAAACATTTTTCAGTTACATAAAACAGCCAGCCAAGCCAAAAAAACTTTTGTATAAATAAACATTTAAAAAATTGCAGACTACGCAATTTTTAACAAACATTTACACAATTTAACCTTCCAACACAATTTAAAACAGCCCGGCAATGCCGGGCAACCTCTGCTAGTTTTATCTGTTGCCTAGTTTGCTTTCTATTTTTATCATGTTGACCTTGGTGTTTTTTTAAAATGAAAGCTGGCCTTTGTATTTTTGCTGTGTTGTTTTGGTACAATGCTTTCTGTTTTGTTTCTATTGCACTAATGTATATAGTTTCAAACTGTATGACTACTAGATAGTTTGTTTTATAGATTTCTTATAAATATATAATTAATAAATATTTAAAAGATATATATATTCTCACTTTTAAGGAACCCAGAATATAAATGATTACAATTTTTTTGGCATACATTAGTGGAGATCCATAGCAATCATTACAATGATTTCATTACTGTAAATTAATTACCCATCTTATCCACTGCAGAGTACCAATGTCTTTTAAATTAATAAAAGTAGCATTTATAACTTAGTTTGTGGGTATCTATTGGAATAAAGTCTATAGCTCTTTACTTTATCCTTTGAAAAGGATGCTTTCAGAGAAAGGTAAAAAGAATCTAATAATACTGTTTAGTGGTGATGCAATGTGACTGATTGGAGAGGTCAAAAGAAATTGCATTTGGAGTACCCTGATTGTTATGTAATTTGACATGACATTTTTACTTTGAAATTGCTTTTAGCAATTGAAAAAAATATGATGCTTTTCATGAATTACTTGATTGGTAATCTATAATGGAAATAGGATCAAATCCAATCAAGACGAGACTAAATTAAGACACTGCCTATTTAATTTGGATTTAAATAAATTTAGTTTGAACATTTAAGCTGTCAGTTGAGATGTGTTTTTTCCCCCAAGGATGCAAGTAGAAAGTGCCAAAATGCAATATTGCAAAAAGCTACATAATTTTTAACTGGTGCCAGAAGAAAGACAAAACATTTTTTTTACAAAATGCAGATGGTTTAAAAAAATATAAGGTTGCATTTATCCTAGCATCAACACTGATAATGACATGCAAACATGACCCACATGAACTCTACTATCTAACTTAATTTTTCTTTAAATTGTAGAATAGGATAAATGTGTGCTTCAGGGCATCGCCTAGCAGCTGACCCACAAAAACCAAGGGGCAAACAGGTAGCCAGATTATGTAATCTTTAGTATTATGACAACCACGATTATAAAACACCTTTGATAGAGAATCTAAAACACACTTATCTATACCTATAAAATGGTGCGTTAACCGTTGGAATGTGACAAAGGATGTTGCACCAGGCCCCACTAGCCCGTAATGGGCCTCCGTTCACTCGCCCGAACCCGGTTCGCAGGTAACTGTCGGGTTGAAATTTTCAACCCGGGGGCAGGAGCCCCCCAGTCACAAACAAAAAAAGGGAACTTCAATTCCCAACGTTCGTTGCGCCGCGCCAGAGCCAATCAGGCTGAGCGGCGCGGCAAAAGGAACGTTCGAAAACGCGCCGGGGCCAATCAAACAAAAGCCGCAGGAAACAAACCGCTAAAGTATGCAAACACGCGCGGGCAAAACTACAAGCCCCAGCGTCCTGTGCGCCATTAGCGCACAGAACGCTGAGGCGGCCGGCATGTGAAAAATAAAACTTAAAAAAACAACGCCCGCCGCCGCTGCCATTCTTCCCCACGGGCCAGCCAGCATGGCCTGTGGGGAAAAAAATAACCCCTCCCCCGCCGCCGCTGCCCTTCCGTTCGAAGGGCCAGCTGGCGCGCAAAAAACAACCCCCCCGCAACTTCCCTTCTTCCCCACGGGCCAGCCAGCATGGCCCGTGGGGAACGCCCCCCCTGCCGCTGCCCTTCCGTTCAAAGGGCCAGCCAGCACGTAAAGAATAAAAGAACCCCCCCAACTTCCCTTCTTCCCCACAGGCCAGCCAGCATGGCCCGTGGGGGAAAAAAGGAAACCTCCCACCGCTGATGCCCTTCCTTCCCACGGGTCAGCCAGCATGGCCCGTGGGAAAGAAAGCCTCCCCGCCATTGCCCTTCCTTCCCACGGGCCAGCCAGCATGGCCCGCAGGAAAGAAAGCCACCCCCCCACTGAAAAAATAAACACAAACCAAAAACATTCAAAACCACACAAAAACCCAAAAAACAATCCAAAAACAATCAAAAAGAAACAAGAAAAAACACACAGACACCCCCTCCCAAAAAAATCCCCCCCAACCCCCCCCAGAGAACTTACCAAAAGACGTCTTCCATCTATGAGGACCGGAACTCAAATGAGAAAAGGAACAGAAAACTTACCGGAAGTGACATCCAGAGGACAGAAGAGAACAATTGTAGAAAGGCAACAATTGAAGAGAGACAGAAAAGCTCACCACCCCCACCCAGAGGCCAAAAGAAAAAAAACATTCAAAAATATTAAAATTAATAAGATTAATTCCAAAATTAATCAAATAAGTTATAAAAACATTCAAAAAATAAACACACTAATCTCAAAAATTACCAAAAAAACAGAAATCACTTTTCACTCCAAAAAACCAAAACAAAAAATAAAAATGCGTGAAAATAAACATTTTAAAAACCATAATTAAATTTTAAACTAAAAAATATTAAATTAAATTAAATAAATTAAATTAAAACAAAATTTGCATAAACATAAAACAAAAATGTTCAAAAACCAATTAAAAGAGCCCGGAACTGAGGAAGCCAGCACGCAAAAAAACAACAAACAAACAAACAAACAAACAAAAAAACCACTGGGAGCGCAAGTCCACTGCAGGCGGACGCAGCGCCTTGAAGCCACAAAATCACAAAACCTTACAACACCATTTAAAACAGCCCAGCACCATTGGTTCAAGAAAAAAAACGAAACCCTTTACTATCCAAAACAATTTTAAAAAGCCCGGCACCGCCGGGCAAAATATGCTAGTATTTTATAATACTGGATGGGGAAATTAAGTAAATAAAAAGCAAGAACTTTGGGGGGGGCAGAAAGCAAAGAAGGGTATAACAGATAGCACCTGGTTTGGATACAAGCATCTATCAGATTTCAAGACTTTTCCTGAACTTGTCAGTTGCACCAAAGAAGGAGAAAATAAAAGTAATGATGGGGGAAAGTAACAGAGAAAGAAGAGAAGATTCTTTACACTCATAAAACCTTTTGGATATGATACTGTTGGGTTGTTACATCATAGTCTAAGGAAGTTAGGAACTTAGCCACCACTACTCCACCTTTCACAAGGAAGTTAGCCACCACTACTCCACCTTTCACAATCCTCTTGGTGACTTAGATATATCAATCCTAGGCTAGCTCCTTTAAACTAGAGTTCCGTAAAGTTGTCCTAAATGAGCACTTTAGTTTAGGGTTGATTTACTCATCAGAAGCTTAAACTATGCTCAGAAAAAGCTGTGTGGTCCTTACAGAATACAAACGCAGGGGCAGGCAATGCCTTTATTAGGCCACTAAAACAATCAAACAAGAACTTTTGTTGGACACTTCTTCAGGCTATGCATAAACTTCTTGTAAATAGTGCACAAAACCTCCTGGTTGTTTTTTCAGTAGTCTAATAAAGGTATTGCCTGCTCCTGCATTTAAACTATGTTTTGATCCTATTTTTAACATCCTTAGTTTTTGCTTTTCTCAAATTGTGTCAGAAGCACACAAAGGGGCTTTCTGGGTTGGAAGGATTTTTGCTGGAGGAACTCCGCTCAAGGGATACCTGAATGAGGCTCCTTTCAAGTCCCCAAGATCTTTCCCCACCGAAGTGGTCCCTATTTATCTACTTGCAATTTCTTGCTTCGAACTGCTAGGTTGGCAGGAGCTGGGACAGAGACGGGTGCTCATTCCATCATGCAGTACCCGGGTCTAACAAGGCAAGCTTCTTAAGTACTGAGCCACCGTAGTCCCCAGACCAATTAACGAGCAGGCTAGTACAGTATTACAAAGCCAAAGTATAAATATGAAGGGCCAGACAAGAACATGGTTCTAGTATTTATTCATAGCTTTCAAAGCCATCCCCCACCCCACCCCACCCCACCCCGAATACCAGGATTGCTATATGAATGAGCTTGCATCTGAGTCTGAGCTGTTTCATGAGTTTGCATCTGTGTCTACTCAAAGGGCAGTTTGAGTTTGTACACTGATCTGTAGATACAACTTTCAAACTCGATGTCCATTTTAACAGACTTTATAATGATAATCTTAGAAATGCAGAACTGTTATGCATCACCAAACCCAACCAATAGTCAAGGAGGAACAGCGGGAGAATCAAACTCCCAGCCTCTGGTTCCACAGACAGATGTCTAAATCACTGAGCTATCCAGCAGTTGATGGATGCCTAAATTATTCAACTATCCACCTGAATAACATCCGATATGCTAATGACACAGTGTTGCTGGCCACAAACATTGCAGCTCTTCAGTTGATGCTGGATTGAGTTAGAGCTTCAAGTGCAGAACATGGTTTGGATCTCGACATCTAAGATGAAATATCTTGTTATAAACCGAGCACCAACTCATAGAAAGTTAATGGCAGGAACACAAGAAATCAAAAGAGTAGATAAAATTGTCTATTTGGGGAGTGTGTTAAATGAAAAGTGGGATTCTGAGGTAGAGATTAAAATATGAATAGAAAAAGCAAGATCCACCTTCATAAAAATGCAACATTTGTTATGCAGTAAAAATCTAACCCTTGCAACAAAGATTACAATAGCGAGATATTACATATTCCCAGTGTTGCTATATGGAGTTGAAGCTTGGACATTGATTAAAAGATCTGAAAAGAAAATAGAAGCTTTTGAAATGTGGATCTACAGACAGCTGCTAGCTGCACCAGATGGATAAAAAACAAGAACTGGGTACCAGTTCTCAAACAAATAAGAGAAAGTACTTTTTCACCCAGAGGATCACTGGTCTATGAAACTTCCTGTCAGAAGAAGTGGTGACAGCTGTCAGTCTTGACAGCTTTAAGAAAGGATTAGAAAGGTTCATGGTATCAATGGCTATAATTATGGATACCTAAGGACAACCTCCGTGTTGGAGAGATAGGCAGGATATCTCTCAAAGCCATTTCCAGGGAATCCTAAGCAGGTGAAGGCATCTGCTTGGGAATACCCTGAAGCAAATGGTGAGCCACTGTGTGAGACAGAATGCTCGACTGGATGGGCTGTGGCCTGTTCCAGCAAGGCTGTTCTTATGTTCTTATGACCATTAAACAAAGAAAGCTCCAAAACCTTGGGCATAACAAGAGGAATGATATGAAGTAAAAAATACTCCAACTCGTTATGCAAGAGAAGATCCTTGTGAAAAGAGGCCCTGGATGTAGACGGACCTCAAGGCTGAAGAACCTGAGAGACCAGTGTGGAATGTCCTCAGAAGAACTGTTCCGAGATGTTAAGAACAGGAAGACTGTCGCCATGATGACAGCCAATATTCGGAATGGATATGGCACTTGAAGAAGAAGAATCCAGCAGTTATATTTATGTTATTGGTAGGCTTTAAACTTCACTACATTATTCTTCACCAGTGTTTCCCAACATTTGGTTTTTGGACTTAAAATTTCCAGAAGCCTAAGCTAATTCCCCAAAGCACTGATCAGCCAATGTACTGACTTAGGCTTCTCAAAATAGAATTCCCCCTGTGGGGCGTGTGCCCCACATTGGGAACCAGTGTTCTTCACCAATGAAATAGCATCTGCCACTGCACTAACACTTTGCAGGCGCACCCACCCAAATAAAGACTCAGTATTGGATTAAAGGCATTGGGCCACTTTTATTGAATAATGCCCTAGTCCGAATTATCACTTTCAATTGGTGTATCATCCAATTGTAATTCTTTAAGGCAAGCAGGCCGCAGTAACACTGGTAAGGTTCCACCCAAAATGCCAATGGCAATTGGCTACATGTATCTATTTGTATCAATTTGTTTGTTAACACAAACAAATTGTTGACCGGAGTCAATATACTATCTACTAGTGATGCATGTTGGGGCAAAAAAACCCAATTACATTTATAAACTGATGGGGTCTGAACTCTCTGCGACAAACCAGGAAAGGGACCTTGGTGTCCTGGTGGACAGCTCAATGAAGGTGTCAACCCAGTGTGCCTCAGCAGTGAAAAAAGCAAACTCAATGTTAGGGATCATTAGGAAGGGTATAGAAAATAAGTCAGCAAGTGTCATTTTGCCTCTTTATAAATCTATGGTGAGGCCCCATCTGGAATATTGTGTACAGTTCTGGTCGCCATACCTCCAGAAGGATATTATGGAGTTGGAGAAAGTACAGAGGAGGGCAACCAGAATGATTAGGGGACTGGAACACCTTCCTTACCATCTGAGGCTGCAACGGTTGGGCCTCTTCACTCTTGAACGACGACGTCTAAGAGGTGACCTGATTGAAGTTTATAAAATCATGCATGGTGTGGACAAAGTAGATAAGGAAAAACTGTTTTCCCTATCGCACAACACTAGAACTAGGGGACACTCCATGAAACTTTTGGGTACTAGTTCTCAAACAAATAAGAGAAAGTACTTTTTCACCCAGAGGATTACTGGTCTATGGAACTCCCTGCCAGAAGAAGTGGTGACAGCTGTCAGTCTTGACAGCTTTAAGAAAGGATTAGACAAGTTCATGGAGGACAAGGCTATCAATGGCTATAATTATGGCTACCTAAGGACAACCTCCGGGTTGGAGAGATAGGCAGGATATCTCTCAATGCCATTTCCAGGGAATCCTAAGCAGGTGAGGGCATCTCCTTGGGAATACCCTGAAGGAAATGGTGAGCCACTGTGTGAGACAGAATGCTGGACTGGATGGGCTGTGGCCTGTTCCAGCAAGGCTGTTCTTATGTTCTTATGTTCTTATGTTCTTATGTACTGACCCCACCCTATGACGTGTATCCGTTCAAATATCAAGGTGATGCAGGCTGTGAAGCTCCTGCCATCACCCCTTTCATGGTTCGCCCTTGACCGGCCAATCCTATTTCACCTGTACCTATCTACGTGTTGGCCAGTCAATTGCGAACCTGCCAGATACCTCTGGGTCATAAATCTTTACCTTACCAGTGCTACCCGCCACACGGGGAGGCATCCATGATGACTCACCGCCCCCCCCCCCCCCCAGACCGTCAGCTCGGTCACCAGGCCTGCTTGCACATCTTCCAGGAAGAGGTTCATACCTCTAGCCAACAGGTGGACCCCATCTCCTGCATATAGGTCGAAATCCTGCAAGCCTATCCTCGTATGTCGAATGGCTGTCCCGAAGCCATTATCAACAAGGAACCGGGCAACAGCCCTGTTCACTGACCGCCAGGCGCGGTCCAAACCACGGAGATCCATGCCTCCTCTATAACATTGTCTCGGCACGATGTCAGACCATAGCAGCCATGTGCACGGCCATAAATGATTAAGAACGCCAGGTCGCTGCACACCGATATTTTTAAAGAAAGGCCAGTGATCTGTGCGAGATCTTGCCGCCGAGGTGCAGAATCAGGACATCAGGCGGTCCAGCATCCCTGATGGACATCAGGAATGGCAACAGTTCCTGCCATCTCATGCCGCGCATACCATACCATCGCATACGTGCGGATGCACGCAGCCCGAGATGTGGTCCCCACTCTGTCGCTGCAGCATACTGCACTGCCCAGTGCATGTAACTGTGGCCCACCAGCCATACTGCCACCGGTGTGCGTGGACACACAGGGTCTGTAAAAGAAGGAGAAGGAATTAAGGACATAACTGGTACTCATACAGTGAGGGGACGTACATATAAGGAAAAACGCGTGGACCCCCACCTGCCCATCCGACATATATCAGCCTCAGAGTACCCAAACGCAGGCACAGTTGAAGCAGCGCCTATCCTAAAAGAATGGGTGCCGTAACGAGCCCCAGGGAGGCCGACACTGTGAAGTGCCATACCGGTCACCCTCCAGAACTGAAATTTGGTAAGGGGAGACCCATCCTGGTGGCAGAAAAATGGGCCAGGGTGCGTGCCACACACTGCCAAAAATGCACGTAGGGCACCAACCGGACAGATGTCAGCAATTGTACAACATAGCAGTCTAACACCACTGCCTATTCCGTGCTGATCGGCCTTTGAGGAGCGAATCCTCAACTGAGCCCACTCCTGGTCGAGACAGACATCTTCGAGTTCCAGTGCCCTACGAGGCATGTCCCCTTTTGACAATGGGACCAGCTCGCTGATACGGAGAGCTCCAAAGAAAGCTACGGTGGTAGCTGCATGAAAAAGAGCCTCCTCATACCTATCGTAACACTATGCCAACCTCGTGCAAGGTGGGTCAGAACACCTGGTGAAACAGGGTGACGTGTGTCTGGGCATCGGCCACGCTCACGTGTCCACCCTTCTAATACGTGGCGTATGCGGAAGTCATTCACGCAGTCAGTAAAGCCCCGTGCCTTGGCCATAAATGCCAATGCGGAAAGCCTGGTGGCTTTCACCTTGATCGTGAAGGTGAACCATATACTGTAAAATCTGGTCGACCGGTATCGGCCACACTTCGGGCAATTGCCTTTGCCCGCAAAAGGTCCTAAATTGGAGGAATGCATGTAGATACGCCTTGCGTGTGCGAGGTGCCAAAGACATGCCGATCGCCCGGTTCACCTCTCCTCGCCAAATGTCCAAATCTCGGCCGGGAGTGGAGAGAAGTTCCTCTGCGTCTGGAGCCAAGGCACGGAACCGGGAGATCTGCAGGCGGGATAAAGCGTCAGCAATATCATTATTAATGCCTGGCACATGTCTGGCCCTGAATAGCACATTAAGGCGCAAGGACCTCAAAACAAATTGGCGAACTAAGGCCATGACTCTGGGTGATTTGGATGTCTGGGCGTTGACAATGTGCACCACTGCAGCATTGTCACACCAAAAGTGAACTACCGAATTAGCCCACCTGTCCTGCCAGAGCATTAGGGCCCCTAAGATGGGAAAAAACTCAAGGAAAGTAAGGTCGCGTAAGCGATCCGTGCCTTGCCATTCTGAGGCCATTGGCCATAGGCCCACCGTCCCTCAAAGTAAATCCCATAACCCAGGGAGCCGGAGGCATCCGACTGCACTTGGAAATGAGGGCTGACCATAAGCTCCGATCTCCAGCAAGAGACGGCATTAAAGTCCTGTAGGAATGTGAGCCAAACCTTAAGGTCTGCCCGTAAACCTCTTGTCAGCCGTACCCTGTGGTGACGTTTGAAAAGGCCCGCCATGGCATCACAAAGACGCCTAGCAAAGGCTCTGCCTGGTGTTACTACCCTTCAGGCGAAGTTGAGGTGGCCGTGCAGCACCTGCAACTCTCGGAGCGACACCTTACGCTTGGCAGGAATTGCCAAAATCGCACCC
Source organism: Bradypodion pumilum (assembly GCA_035047305.1). Classification (NCBI taxonomy): domain Eukaryota; kingdom Metazoa; phylum Chordata; class Lepidosauria; order Squamata; family Chamaeleonidae; genus Bradypodion; species Bradypodion pumilum. The sequence continues at coordinate 137,928,951 of JAWDJD010000005.1, forward strand.
GAGATCCGAGTCACCTTTTCCATGGGCAACCTGGATGTCTGGGCTACGGTGTCGATTTCAATACCTAAAAAGGTGAGAGTGGTGGCTGGTCCCTCAGTCTTTTCAGGTGATAGGGGGACACCGAGTTCCCGCATAAGCACCTGAAATGTGGCGAGGAGATGTCCACCCCCGAACAAAAAGTCATCGAGGTAGTGGGCTACAGACCGGGACCCTGACCTACAAACAAAAGCCCAGTGGAGGAAGGTGCTAAATCGTTCGAAGGCCGAACATGAAATAGAACAGCCGAAAGGCATGGCCTTGTCCACATAAAAATTGCCCCGAAAACAAAAACCTAACAGCTCAAAGTCATCCGGGTGCACTGGCAACAATTGGAATGCCGATTTGATATCACACTTTGCCAGTAGCGCCCTGGGACCACACGAGCATACCATCTGTAAGGCCTGGTCAAAGGACGTATACCTGACAGAGCAAAGGTCATCAGGTATAGCGTCATTGACCGAAGAGCCCGCAGGGAAAGAAAGGTGGTGAATCAGACGAAATTCACCCGGGGACTTCTTAGGGACTAAACCTAGAGGGGATACCTTCAAGTTAGGATATGGTGGGTCAAGAAATGGCCCTGCCACCCTCTGTGCCTTGACCTCCTTGGCTATCTGCTCCGCAGCAATATCCTTGTTACCCCTGAGGGAGAGTAAGTTCGGGGCATCTTGAGGCCCGCGAACACCTTTAAAGGGTATACGGAAGCCAAATTGAAAGCTCTCAAGTAGGTATCTCGCATCATCCTGTCTAGGATAATCGCGCAGCCATCGTTCCAGCACTAGGATATTAATTGGGGAGGGGGCCTTTTGAATGGGTAGCACCGTCAGAGGGAGCTCTGACCGCCCCCTGCACACCCCTTCCTCTGCGTCGTGACCCACCAGCCCGCGGGCACGCGGAGGCGGCATGAGAGCCAGAACAAGAAGGGCACTCGTGCCTGAACCGACACTGGCATCTGTTGCACACTCCGTTGGCGGAGAAACTCCAACACAGCAGGCGGGCTGGAACCCCCTGCCCCGCCGGCTGGCGGGGAGTCTGTGAAGTAGCAGCCCGCTGCACGGCATGGCCACAGTGGTACCGGTTGCCAGGCGCTGGCCATGTAGGGGTCATATACAGCAGCCACAACTGCTGGCAGGGCTCGTCCCACCTCATCTCAGGGTGAAGGGTCACCCTCATCCTAAACTCCTCATCATAGGCCAACCATGACGGGCCAGGGAAATCAACCACAGCCCGGTAAATATTGTCCAAGAACTGGACCATTGGAATGGCCAAATCAGGACGGGCCCTCAGGTATACCGCCATATAAATCAGATATGCCGGCAACCAATTGGCCCAAGTGCGCGATGGCTTACGACGACGGGCCAACTCCTTGTCCCTGTCATCCTGCCCCTCCCTCTCCTCTTTAGTGGGTTCACGGTTTAGGAGGGAGAAAATGTCCACATATTCACCCCGCCAAATCTTCTCCCTCGTAGCCTGGGATAAATGGTCACCCAGGGGTAAGGAGTAACTGGCCGTTGGCAGGGCTGCCGGCGGCACTGATTGAATCCTGGGTGCGCGCAGTAGGCCCTGTAGAACCCCTGAGACATTAGGCATACCCATAGGGGCGGTCACCCCTGCAATAACCGGGGAATAATTGGGTAACCAGGAATTAACAGGACAGTGTGGATTAAACTGTCCTCCCACAGTAACTTGCCTTGGCCATGGCCACTGCACCCCCCCCCCCACAGCAGTATTAGGTAGTGTCACTGGTGTGCTAACTTGACCAGTATACTCACTTGGTGCACCCCCATGGGCCGCCCCCACTGGGGGTTCTGGCCCTCGGTGGGCGTCAGAGCTTGCGATGGGTATCGAGCTCTGCGTGCCCCTGCGCCCCTGCCGAGCAGGACCAGTCCCTGGCAGAAAGCCCTGTTGCAATGGCATGATGGGGAGCTGCGAGGCGCCAGCTTGGGCTGGCCTGATGGCCTCAAGCAGCTCAACCCTATCAGCGGCCTGCTGGGCGGCCATGGCCGACGTGTGGGCCGGATCTGCAGGGTTTGCAAGCACACCATCCAAAGGTGGTGGAGCAATACCCATTGATGCCTCCAGCACCGAAATGCGTGCGAGGAGAGCATCAACAGTCTCAGACCCACCGGGATAAGGTGGGCCGGATGGGCCGGATGGCCCACTGGGCAATTGGTGAGGGATAGGCCCAAATGGCAATCCCTGGCCCGAACAGGGCCATGCCCAGTAATCCGGCCCATGAGGGGCCGGAAGAATGGTGGGGTGGGCACCCGCACCGAGCCCAAGTGGGCCGCCATGCCCCGAGCCGGGCAAAGGCGCAGCAGGGGTAGGAACCCCATAGGGGCAGGCCTGTGCCACCCCCGCCCGAGTCTCCAGGCTGGGCGGGTAGGCAGAGGCCTGTTCGCCCACATTGCTGGCAGTGGGTACTAAAACCCCACCACCCGCTTGTGGGGGTGCCGCCCGAGCCCTCCGGCCCGGTGGCAGCCCCCGAGAGGTTGAGGGGGTGGGCAGAGCCCTCCCCCTGAAATGCGGCCTAGAGGCCGGTGCCTTGCGCTTGGGTGCCATGGCCACCCAAGCGATCGTTTTTCGGAGGAGGAAGATTCCTCAAAGAAAGAACGGGGTGAAGCCGGGAAGGAAGCGGTGGAGCAAACTTCTCTGCTCCGTCGCTTCTAAAATGGCAGCGCGGCTGCCTCGTGGCCACCCCTTTTAAAGAGAGGTGGCCACGCCCCCTAACTAACCCGGATGTCTGCATCCGGGTGGGGCCCCCCCGCAAAGAGCGCGGTGGCCATTTTGGCACCGCGCTTGCATTTGACTAAATGACACACTGAAAATTAAACATTTCCAACGAACAAATTTTCCTTCTACTAGATAGCCTGAATTAAAACATGCAATTCCACCCCTCCCATCTGCCAGTGATAGCCTTGGTTTGATCAAGGAATGTGTCTATGCAAATTCTTAGTGCAGATGTCATCGTCCATACCATTATTTCATAATTAGGTACCACGCTGTCTCTTTGTTTCTCTAATGCAGGGGTTTCCAAATATTTTGTGCCATGGGCCGGCCACGTGATTGAGCAGGCTGGTCAAAATGCATTTACGACAGCCACGGGTGCATTTATGGCAACGTTGCCGCAGGTACAGGTACATTTTACTTCTGCTTCTGGTAGCGGTGAGGGCGGCATGAGCTGGATGATTTGACGTCGTGGGCTGGATCCAGCCCATGGGCTGTAATGGCTGCTGGATTCACCTGTTCTGTCACATATGTGGGTGGGATTGATCTAGTAGTTTCAATATGTGTTCTAACCAACTGTAGATATTTCTAAATATATATAAATGAAACACATATAGGAAACAGTTCACTGTGTTTCTAATATCTATGAAGGAAAGACTGGGATAAGGCAGAACATGGGCTTTGAATCCCAGTTATTTCTTTGCATCTGTAAAACTCCAATCTCAGAGGTGGGGGCCTCAGGGACACAAGGACTACTCCAAGCATTAGCTTAATCTAACTCACCCAGCTTTCTACACATGATTTGGCTCTCACCCAAGGGAATTGTTTCCTTCGTAACCCTAACACTCTTGTCCATTGCATTATCCTGAACACTGCTGTCCTCTTGTTGTTCTGACCTCAACCACTTAAAACACTAATTTATTTAACAATAAATTAATAATCCATCTATGTCTCTTTTCCCATTCCATTTTGCTGTCTCTTTACCTGACAGCTGGTATCAATATTAAAACCCTCACCATCAATCCATGCTGAGTCTAGGTCACACATCTCTTTCAGACTTTACCCTCAAATAGTTTACACAAGTATTTCCAACTATGTTTGCTTCTATTTCCCTATGTATACATGTCTCCAAATTTTAAGCAACAAAGACCAACACTGACTCATACAACACAGGATTTATCATCACACTTGATGAGACCTAATATTTTTTGTGGCATTTGAAGGATTTGCACTGTGTTACTTCCCAATTTTTCGGACAACACCAATAGAGTCTTTCAAGAGATTTTAAGAAACCCCAAACTTAAAATACTACTTGCTGATCTTTGCTTCAAAATAACTGATTTTAGTTCATTCTTTCCATTTATCAGAAAATAATGGAATATACAATTTAAAAATAACCTCCCAAATTATTCTAGTTTTGAAGCATGTATATTCTCAAGCCATATCCTTATCTGCTCAATTTAATGGAATAATGTAATTATATTACTATGGTAGCGTTTACTTTTATATATGCATTTCATAGTCCAATGTCATTATTCCCAGTTTCCACAGATATTAATTGAAATTACACATCAGATACATGATATATTAAAAAAATAGAAAGAAGAGCAGCACTTTGGAAGGTCTATATCCTTGACACTTCTGCAAATTATTAAATTGACTTCCATGCCTAACTTTTTCATAGAAGTCAATTTAATAATTTGCAGAAGTGGCTGGCTCTGCAAATTGTCGCCAAGTTGATTTTTCAACTGGGCAGTCTTATGGCAATTAAAATTTGTATTCTTTTAAAAGTAGGACAACTGTTGACCTTTCGATTGCTCAAATGTGCAAATAGACGCTTATGAATGAAAAGCCAGACAGCCTGTTTATCTAAATCATAGGGAGGCAGACACGTGAGAACAGCCACAGAATCAACTGCCCAACTTCTCAAAATGCTGACAAGGTAGAAGGAAGCTGGGAAGAAAGCAAAGTTGCACTCGTATGCTCACATGTTGTTGTTGTGCACAAAAAAGTAAGTGAGGTATTTAAAGAGCAGTTTTACCAGTCCCCCCTCCCCCCAAGGTTTCTATTGTAGAGCTGGAGAATTGAACCCAGGACTCCCGAGTTCTAGTCTGTTACTCAATCCACAGCACCACACTGGGTACTAGTGATGTTTACTTTGGGATAAATTTAAATGAATACAGTGGGACTACTGTGCTTCTACACCCATGGTTCCCAACATGGGGAACATGCCCCACAGGGGGGCAATTTGTTTTTTAAGGGGGGGGAATTCAAGAATGAGTTATTAACAGTGGATTTTGGAAGCTTGTTTAGACCAAGTTAACGGCCCTTTAGGCTTCCTCCATGTGAATAGGAGTTTACTTTTTGAATAATAAGAATTATGTCATGGGGGGGGGTTTAGAGGTGCTTAGGTGGGGCATGGCCAAAAAAAGGTTGGGAACCACTGGTGGACAGCTCAATGAAGATGTCAACCCAGTGTGCCTCAGCAGTGAAAAAAAAAGCAAACTCAATGTTAGGGATCATTAGGAAGGGTATAGAAAAAAAGTCAGCAAGTGTCATTTTGCCTCTTTATAAATCTATGGTGAGGCCCCATCTGGAATACTGTGTACAATTCTGGTCGCCATACCTCCAGAAGGATATTATGGAGTTGGAAAAAGTGCAGAGGAGGGCAACCAGAATGATTAGGGGACTGGAACACCTTCCTTACCATCTGAGGCTGCAACGGTTGGGCCTTTTCACTCTTGAGCGACGGCGTCTAAGAGGTGACCTGATTGAAGTTTATAAAATCATGCACGGTGTGCACAAAGTAGATAAGGAAAAACTGTTTTCCCTATCGCACAACACTAGAACTAGGGGACACTCGATGAAACTTTTGGGTACTAGTTCTCAAACAAATAAGAGAAAGTACTTTTTCACCCAGAGGATTACTGGTCTATGGAACTCCCTGCCAGAAGAAGTGGTGACAGCTGTCAGTCTTGACAGCTTTAAGAAAGGATTAGACAAGTTCATGGAGGACAAGGGTATCAATGGCTATAATTATGGATACTTAAGGACAACCTCGGGGTTGGAGAGATAGGCAGGATATCTCTCAATGCCATTTCCAGGGAATCCTAAGCAGGTGAAGGCATCTCCTTGGGAATACCCTGAAGGCAATGGTGAGCCACTGTGTGAGACAGAATGCTGGACTTGATGGGCTGTGGCCTGTTCCAGCAAGGCTGTTCTTATGTTAACCACTGGTTTACACCTATATTCAGTGATGGACATAAAAAAAATTCTTACCACACTGTAGGCATGGCCATGTGACTGGGTGGGCATGGCCTGTTGGCCATATGACAGCTCTTCACTACAGAGCTATGAAAATAGAAGCCTCTTCTATTTTCACCACTCTATAGCGAACCTCTTCGGAAGCCATTTCCCCCTTGTCCAAGGCTTTTCCATGGCTCTGTTTCACCCCAAAGTGCCTCCCCAGCCACTCCCGATGCCTCCCCCCCGTGACATATAATTCTTATTATTCAATTTGCTATAGACTTACCACAGTGAAGTTTCTGCCAAGTTTGGGTACCATTACCACCATCTTCGAAGAGAATGCTGAATTCAGGTTAATCCCCTGAGCTGTAATTGTGCTTCCACCACTGAGGAAAAGAAAGACATTGAAATAACAATATAGATCAGGGGTGCCCAAACGTTTCGAGCTGTGGGCCGGTCACATGGTTCAGAGATGCCCAAACTACAGCCCGGGGGCTGGATGTGGCCCCCAACCCCAATTCATCCAATCCGCACCACCCTCATCACTCCCAGAAGTATAAGTAAAGCACACCCATACGGGCACGTTTTACTTTCGCTTCTGGGAGAGATGAGGCTGGCGTGGGTTGGAAGAATTGGTGTTGGGGGCTGCATTCGGGCCACAGGCCATAGTTTGGGCACCCCTGATATAGATTTCTATTTAGAAACTGGTTACTAGTTTGTTTTTCATAAATATGAATGTACTATTTCACTCTTTAGGTTTAAAAACAACATTATGAAAGCAATTATCACGGAAATAAAATGACTATTACAGCTAGTTTGATTTTTATTATTGGTATTGAGAGAAAGGCTCCTTCCTGCCACAACACACAGCCTACACATTAAAAAATTAATATACAGTTATTTTCATTGTTCAAATTTTAGGAAAATATAATAGACAGTAACTCAATGTAGCCTTAGAAATCCCTACCATAGGATTTAAAATTTGTTATTTACTGTACAGTAGATTTTCACAGTTCCTTCAAACTAAATGGATTTATGGGTTGAAAGACAATGGCCAAGATACAGCGTTCTCCTCCCCAGCATGTTGTCACTGTAGCTCTAAGAAGGGGGAATTCCCCTCTCCCTCCTGCATCCTCTCAACTCTCTACAACAGAGGTGCCCAAACTATGGCCCAAGGGCCCGATCCAGCTCTGATGCCAATTCATCCAGTCTGTGCCACCTTTGTCACTTCTGGAATTGGAAGTAAAATGCACACGGTACGAGCACATTTTACTTCCACTTCCAGGAGCAATGAGGGTGGCGTGGGCTGGATGAATTGGCATCAGAGCTGGATCTGGCCCATGGGCTATAATTTGGGCACCCCTGGTTTAAGCAGATAAAATGGCAGCTTAAAATCTATCTCATCCTGTTGCAAAGCAGATTGCTAGGCATGTTTTACTTCTGCTTCCGGTGAGAGGAACCATGTGACCGGCCCACTGAATCAAATGACCTGCCCATGGCCCGAAAAGTTTGGGCACTCCCTGTTGTACAACTTCAAACTCTGACCCAGCAGGCTGGGAAACACCCTGGAGCAAAATGTTGAGCGACGGAAGGCTGCAGCAGGAGTGGGAGGGGAATAAAGTCCTGATTCCATGATGGTGGACAATGAAAAACAGCACTGGATATCAAAGCACACCACCAGATTTCAGTCTTTGTAAAGAGACCTCCAGTTTGTAATCTTGCTTCTCTGTTTCTTAGCAGCAAATGAAGACATGAACAATTAAATTGGAAGTTCTTAAGATCTGAATATTTTGGAGGGGAAGAGGGCTTTGGTAGCAAAAGATCAGGGGAAAATTCCAAGTTCAAACCACTATCAAAATCTTTGGGTTTGACTTCATTATTTCTTTGCTTTACTATTCATGAATGCCCACGAAGGAAAAAATTGGGAGACTGCAGTGGACTGTTGTTTCTGAACACACTCTGGGGAATGTAATAGCAAGATACCTATATAGCAACCTCTTAGAGCTTTTAGCCCTGGAAGCACTACCTCTTTCTATATAAACAACATGTTCATCATCCTTATCTTGTTTAGATTTTATCACTATCCCACATGGTCCATAATTAGGGGCGAGACACTGGGTGGACAGACTGTTTTGGCTAGTCCACAATGATTTGTCTCAATCATTTCCATGTCTCCACCTAAAGGTTGTCTTAAGCACAGTGTTGGCAGTGTGTTGAACAAGGAGACATCAGTGTAACTGGCTGCCAAGTGTTTTTTTTTAAAGGAACTCTACTGCACTTCCTTGCAAGTATCAGTTGTATGGGAGCATAACACACAAAAGAGATTTTCATGGGAGAGCCCAAATAGTCACAAATGTGCTAAGATCAATTATCATCAGAAATCCTTTCATCTGGGCAAAGGTGTTAACTCTTACATAAGGTCATGACTATATCAAGAGAAAACCTTAACTCACCTTAGGAATGATTTAGCTGGATAAATTTTAGAAACAGCAGGATCTTCTCTGTAGGTAAAATAACCCCCTGAACGAAAGACTGAGTCTATTTTCATTTCAACACGACACTCTGACACTTCTCTTTGTAGAGGGGTATAACACTCTACAGTAGTATTAGACATTCTGCAGAAGAAAACCCCATAGAATTAATGCAGGATATTTGCTACAAGTACATAGCACAGACTTTAAAAGAGGTTTATGGTGAGTTGGAAAACTTTAGGAAAAGCTGGCTGATCATGGTGTGTAATTCTGAGATTAAACCATAGTTTCCAAATTCAGTTAAAATGTGAAACTGAGTCTTAACAAACCATCGCTCTTTGACAATTCAATGGACAAAAGAGAAGAAGAGGAAGCATGCAGGCATATACCTCATCTTTGAATGAATAAATGATGGCTTTTAAATTAAAAGAGCATTAGCTGTGCACCAGACCTGAAATTTGTCCAAAGCTAATCCCTCATCTTTAAATTCCATGAAGTCCAGGGAGAAAATAAAGGATTTGACCGCAATGGCCAAATTAGAGAGCATGGTATGAGAGCAAAAGAGGGGTGGTGTGGTGTGGGACCCCAGAAACAAAGTAACTTTGATGTTAACTGGAAACTTTTCAAAGAAACAGTTTTACAGTATTACTTTCTCTTTTGAAAATAAACATCTCCAATTTATAAGGAACTGTATTATATATTTATGTAATGTTTTAAAATGTATTTTAGTGACTGATACCATTTAGGTTTTTGTCGTGACAAAACTTATTTTAAAGCCAATATGAAACAGTAACAGTTAATATACTATTTTTAACATTATGAACTCCAAGGCCACAGCTGATCCTGGGCTGCTTCTCCCAGCCTGAGGGAAGGTAAAAGCCACCAGCCCCTGGCCTGCCGAGAACACCAAGGCCACAGCTGATCCTGGGCTGCTCTCCCAGACTGAGGGAAGGTAAAAGCCACCAGCCCCTGGCCTGCCGAGAACACCGCCTTCGGGAGGGAGACTGGCGAGAACACCTGAGGGTGGCTTCTGGACTCCTGGTTGGGCTCCAAGGCCATCTCCACCGCCTCCACCGGCTGGTTTCGGAGAGGGGATATTTTTCCCGGCTGTGCGGGTTCGGCGCAGCAGCTACAAGGAGGACCTTGTGCCGCCAGGACCTGGGGTGGGGAGGAGAACATCGGCTGCACTTGGGGTCGCTTGTGGCCCCAAAGATGGCGCCCCCCACCATCTATGCAGCCACGAGCCTTGCGCTGCGAGGACTGGGGTGGGGAGGAGAGCGTTGATTGTACCTGGGGTCGCGTGCAGCCACAAAAGCGGCGCCCTCCGCCATCCCGGCAGCCACGAGCCTTGCGCTGCCAGAACTGGGGTGGGGAGGAGAACATTGGCCGTACCTGGGGTTGCTTGCGGCCTCAAAAGTGGCACCCCTCGTCATCCCTGCAGCATTAAACCTCGTGCCGCGTGGACCGGGGTGGGGAGGAGAACTATGGCCGCACCTGGGGTTGCTTGGCGGCCTTAGGGATGGCACCCCCCTCCCTGTCACCCCCTTACAGCGCTTGGACCAGGGCCGGGAGGAGGAGACTCCCGTCATTGGAGTTCTGTTAGGGGGGTGGAGTGAGTGAGAGGGTATGTTTTAAGTGGGTTAGGGAGGGAGGGAGGGGAGATGGCCTTGCCAGCTGGGAAGAGAGGGCGACACTCCATCTAGGTTAATGGTGGAGGTTCCAGGGGCTCATTTAGAGGTTGTGACGGGCATGGGGCGCTATAGCAGGAACCGTGGGGCGGGCCGCACTCGGGGAACGCGGGACCGATGCTTAGTATCTGTCCCACGTTCTGGCCCCCTGGTTTCACCTCTAGGTCCTGAGCAGCTGATCCAGGGTGACGCCGCCCTTAGGCTGCTGCTGATGAATGCCAGGTCGGTCTGTAATAAGGCTCCCCTAATACAAGACTCTATTTTGGGGGAGCGGGCCGACCTGGCATGCATCACTGAGACCTGGCTGAGACCTGAGGATGGGGTGCCTCTATCAGAGATGTGTCCGGCCAGGTTCAGTGTTTGGCACCAGCCTAGGGATGTGGGTAAAGGGCGGTGGTGTTGCCATTATAGCCAGGGAGTCATTGGGAGTCGCCAGGGCCACTGCTCCACAAATTTTGGGTTGTGAGGCCCTGCTCCTGCGGTTGGGCCCTAACGGTCAGTTGGGGGTCCTACTCCTGTACCTGCCTCCTTGCAGGGTAAGGGACTCCCTGCCTGGGCTCCTTGAAGCCATCTCGGCGTTGGCTTTGGAGTTCCCTAGACTGATGGTTTTGGGGGACTTCAATTTGCCTTCGCTGGGGTCTGGTTCCGAGGTGGCACAGGAGTTCATGGCTTCCATGGCAGCTATGGACCTGGCTCAGGTAATTCAGGGCCCAACCGGCGGCAGTGGCCACACGCCAGATTTAGTCATTTTGTCGGGGCGGTGGCAGAGTGATTTGAGTTTACAGAAGTTAGACATAACACCTGTGCCATGGTCAGATCACTATCTGGTGGCTCTAGACTTTCTGGGGGTGACACTTCATCGTAAGGAGGCAGGGTCGATTAAAGTGGCCCGCCCCCGGCAACTGATGGATCCGGATGGATTCCAGAGGGAACTGGGGGAATTTCATCTGGATTGGCAACACGATTCACCTGAGGCACTTGTTGACCTGTGGTACGGGTCGACGACATCTGCCTTGGATGTAATCGCTCCACTATGGCCTCTCAGAGCCTGTGGAGCTAGGTCATCCCCGTGGTTCACTGAAGAACTACGGGAGCTCAAAGAGATGCCTTGAGCACCACTGGGTGAAGACCCAGAGCGATTCCGATTGGACACTAGCTACAGCCGCTATTAGGGCCTACCTAGTGGCAATGGGGGTGGTGAGGAGGCAGTACTTCACCTCCCTTATTGCCTCCACTGATAATCGCCCAGCCACCCTGTTTCGGGTAACCAGGTCCCTCCTGGGTAGGGCGGGGCCTGTGCTTGGTTGGAAGGGATCGGCTGAGGACTTTGCTGACCATCTGGTGGAGAAAATCGTTCGGATTCGCTCGGGGTTCAAACTTGGCATGGGCAGGGAGGGTCTGGGGGGAGCCAGTGCGCAGTCTTGCGATGTTACCTGGGATCAGTTTGATCCAGTTGCCCCGGATGAAGTGGACAGGCTCCTTGCAGCGGTCCGTGCCACTAATTATCCATTGGATCCCTGTCCCGCCTGGCTGGTAAAAGCCTCTAAGACGGTGACAGGTGGCTGGGTCGGGGCTATAATTAACGCGTCTTTTCAAGAGGGGATGTTTCCTGCACTGCTGAAACATGATCTGGTGCGCCCCCTCCTGAAGAAGCCATCCCTCGATCCAGCAATCCTAACCAACTACAGACCTGTCTCCAACCTTCCTTTTTTGGGGAAGGTTCTGGAGAAGGCAGTGGCACGTCAGCTGCAGGGGGTACTGGATGAAGTGGAATATCTGGACCCATTCCAGTCAGGATTCAGACCTGGATATGGTACTGAGACTGCATTGGTCGTGCTGATGGATGATCTCTGGCGAGAGTCGGATTGCGGTCATCCGTCCGTCCTTGCTCTTCTTGACCTCTCAGCGGCCTTCGATACCGTTGACCACGGTATCCTTCTGGAACGGCTCCGAGGATTGGGGATCCAGGGCACAGTGTGGTCCTGGTTTTCCTCATTTCTGAGGGGCCGGACCCAGTTGGTGTGGTTGGAGAGTGAGAGGTCGAGTCCTAGTCCCCTAAAATATGGGGTGCCTCAGGGCTCGGTACTCTCTCCTCTCCTATTTAACATCTACATGAAGCCGCTGGGTGAGATCATCCATTCCCACGGGGTGCGGTACCACCAGTACGCGGATGACACACAGTTGTACATCTCGGCCGGTGGGGACCCCAGTGATGCAGTCAAAGTCCTTTCCAGCTGTCTGGAGGCTGTTGAGGTCTGGATGGGGGCAAATGGGCTACAGCTGAATCCTAGCAAGACTGAGTGGCTATGGATAGGGGGTCCTGCGTTATCCCGGGAGCTACCATCTTTAGTTTTGGATGGGGCTGTTTTGCCCCAGACCAACCCGGACTTGGGGGTCCTCCTGGATTCGTGGCTGCTGCTAGAAGAACAGGTGGAGGCTGTGGCCAGGAGGGCCTTCGCCCAACTTCGGGTGATTCACCAGTTGCGCCCGCTCCTGGACCAGGACTCTTTGCTCATGGTCACTCACGCTCTGGTGACCTCCAGACTAGACTACTGTAATGCGCTCTACATGGGGCTGCCCTTGATGACCATTCGGAGGCTGCAGCTGGTCCTGAATGCTGCGGCCCGGGTGGTGATGGGGTGTGGACGTTATGCCCATGCCTCACCACTGCTTCGGGGGCTGCACTGGTTACCAGTTTGTCTCCGGGTGCAATTCAAGGTGCTGGTTTTGACCTTTAAAGCCCTACATGGTAGTGGGCCAGGGTATCTTAGAGACCGCATCGCCCTAAGGACGTCTGTCCGTCCAACCAGAGCGGACCGGAGGGGCTCTCTAATTGTGCCATCAGCCAGGGGGGCTCACCTCTCTGGCACAAGGAGGAGGGCCTTCTCCATGTCCGCACTGGCCCTTTGGAACCTCCTGCCTGTGGAACTGCGTCTCCAGATGGAGTTGTTGCCCTTTAGGAAGGAACTAAAGACCTGGCTGGCGGGCCAAGTTTGGGGTGCGGGTGGGGATGGGGGTACCGTTGGGTGGTTGGTATAGAGAAGTGTGCCTTCCCCCAAGGTCCCTTCGGTTCGTGCGCACCTTTTGGGGGTGGGTTTTTTAACTTTTAACTTTGTTTTATCATGTGTCTTTTATGTATTTACTGTCCGCTATGTAAACCGCCCTGAGTTGGGTTGTACCTGAGTGGGCGGTATATAAGCGTGAAAAATAATAAATAAATAATACCTGGTTAATCTGCATTGTTTTCTACAAACATAGATGTTTCGTGAATTTCCACTGTTTAGGTATTCACCAGTTAATGTCAGCAAGGTTCCCCCAAATCTTGGACCGTATGTTGGGGAGATATTCCTTATAGTGGGATTCTGTACAGTAAAAATAACACAACTTATTATTTTTAAATGGTTACTTTAAATATCTTAGAAGTCATATTGAATAAAAATGAAATACGAGATACAAGTGATCAGTCATTAAAAGTTGTTAGAGAAACATAAGACACATACCACATAAGAAAATGTGTTAAAAGAAGCATTTGCTTGCCCATTTGAAACATGGCTTGAAACATTAAAACATATGCTCTTCACAGGACCAAGGGTGCATTCCAATCTTCAACAAAAAGACAAAGATGTTAGTCCTAATTATACATACTTCAAATAAAACAAAATTGCACAGTTTTTGAAGTGGTAGCCATATTACAGGCATATCTGACAAGAAACAAAAATTAAAGTAAAAGCAATAATAATATTAAATAAGAAAAAATATTGATAGCAGTGAGTCTTTAAGATGCCACTACCTGTACATTTGTCTTTTGTTATTTTTAGTTTAGTTTTGATTTGTTTCTTATCAAAATTACATATGGTCATAATAATAAATTGAACTTGAACAACAAAGATGGATGAGATCAGCTAACTGAAGGCCTTTTTAGGTGCAGAATAGTTCTCCTTTTTATTCATGGAATATAGATGTTTTGCCATTAATTCATGACATACTCCTGAGCAATAAGACTGAAGGGGCAAATAGACAGATACAGACTTAAGTGCATATGTATTTTCCAGCCCAGCAGCAAATGTCTAAATTCAGAAGAGAGATACTGGACACATACATATACACAGATGCCTTTTAGAGTATACACCATAACATTAGAGACTTAAATTATTCCCCACTCTCTTCTGTTTCTCTGTTACAGCAAGATAACTGAGAGTGAGACTTTGTTGGAGTCTCAGTGGCTACATTTTTTTAAAAAAAAAAAACCATTTACACAGATGTGTGTGTCAATCCTTCATAAAGTCCTCTATCTTTTCATCCAAACACTACAGATGTAACCTTGAGCTTTCCGAAAGTCTCAAAAGACAAAGAGAACGTGTTAGAACAACCTTATCAGAGATATAGCTAAAGGCCTCATGCTATGAAGCTTTTACGAGCAAGTCGTAGAAAAAAGCAGGTGCTTTGTTGACATCCTTACTGCTGTGCCAGTCCATCATTACAAACCATAATGGTTTCCACATTTTGGTAGTGGGTTGTAGTACAGATGATAAAATCTGAATTCCAGGACAGAACAGTCACCTTTCATGACCCTAAAACTTTGACTCCCAAGAATTGACAGGGTCCAACCAGGCTTTGGAACCTGAAACACATATATTTCAGCAACATTACTTCCAGTAGCTCCAGAGCAATGCTTTTAATCTACAGTTTGGGGTACTTTAGTGTTCAAGAACCAAGACAATAGAAACAACCGAAGTCTGGCTTAATTCATCTTTATTGCATGATGGTCAGGGGGAACATGTGGTAATGGCGGACAAACAGCTCAATATATACAGTGGCTATATATTTGAATGTGGCTCCTCGGTAGCTTATTGGCTACTGTCTGCGTGACGTCACCCTCAGTCACGCCCTTCTTGTCCAGGTGAGGTAGTGGTGGGAATCTTCCCGCGGCTGTAGGTATTTGGAGAATTTGTACCATGTGAGCTGGGCGCTCGCTACTGCCCCCAGTGGTCACTAGCTCACTTCCTCATACAGAAGGTTACAGTGTTACTAATAGGGATTGTTACATCCACTCATTCGAGTGGTTACATTACTTAAAGGCACATTATATTCCATACACAACACCCCTCCCCCCTAGGATGAGACGAAGTCTCTCATCCAATATGGTTTATTGCATGAGCGTTTTGGGCGCAAGGCTGGCTGGCTTGTCCCGGGGGTGCTATCGCTTCTGTGTTCCCTGGGCTCTTGTCCTGCAACAGGAGAGGGAGACTCGTTAGCGACTTGCTGTGGTTCTGCGGTTTTTGGGGTAGGGGTAAAGTCCATTGTGGGAAAACCGGGGGCATTGGGGGCTAACGAAAGCCCCGCTTCTCGCTTGGACGGGTGGGGGACCACTCCAAAAAACATCCCCGGTTTTGTAACTCAAAGTCAAATTCATATTCCGGAATATCTATGGGGGCATCCTCCAGGATATCTACGGGGACAAACTTATTCCCTTCCCCCCTTGGTGGGGACCACTGCCTCTCCCCTCCTCCCCCTTGGGCTGAACGGGTGGAGGAGAACCCTAACGCTGAGTCCTGATGTGCGGTTTCCATGCCTTGGTTACCGGGAACCCATCGTCGGAGTTGGTCTGCGTGTCGCCTCCAGAGTAGACCTGTGCTGGTCTCAACGCAGTACGACACAGGTCCAGTTTGCCCAATGACTACTCCCGGAACCCAGGCTGGTCCTGTGTTAGCGTAATTTCTGCAATGGACCAGGGCGCCTATTTCGAAACTCTTTGTGCCCGCTATCCCAATGTTCCGCCCAGTGTCTTCCACCCTCGTGGGGTCTAGCCTGGTCAGTATCGTAGTCAACTTCCTGCGCATTAGGAGTTCTGCAGGCGAGTAGCCTAACGTCAGGGGGGTCACCCTATACCCAAGCAAGAATTGGCATAACTGCAGATTCAGGTCCCCGGGGCCCATGCGCCTCAGCGCGTCTTTGGTGGTCCGCACGAGGCGTTCTACCTGTCTGTTTGTTTTTGGGTGAAAGGGTGATGTGCTGGATGGCATTTATGTCAATGAACGCCCGGAACTCGGCGGACGTGAAACAACTTGCGTTATCACTCACAAGTACATCGGGTATACCGAACGAACTGAATACCTTGCGCAATTGCTTAATGGTTGCGGCTGATGAGGTGTTTGCCACTGGGATAACTTCCAACCACTATAAGCATCCACTATGAGGAGGAAAAATGAACCTCTGAAGGGACCTGCGAAGTCTATGTGCACGCGAGACCACGGCCCTTTTGCCGCGTCCCATTCTCTGTGCGGAAGTCGGGCCTCCTCGGGCCGAGAGCTTTGGCAACTCTCGCAAGTGCTCACCATGTGCTCAATATCAGCGTCTAACTGTGGCCACCAGAAATAGCTCCTGGCCAACGCCTTGGAGCGGACCCTGAAGGAAATGGTGAGCCACTGTGTCAGACAGAATGCTGGACTGGATGGGTTGTGGCCTGTTCCAGCAAGGCTGTTCTTGTGTTCTTATGTTCTTATGGACAATCCCTGGATGGCTGACATGCAGCAGCTTGAGCACCCTTGCTCTCAGGGATTCAGGAACGACCACCCGCTGGCCCCAAAGGAGGCAACCACTCTCCATGGACAGTTCCCCCCTCTTCCTAAAAAAAGGAGCAACTTCTGCCATTGGGGAAGACGTTGGTCACCCTTTTTGCACCCATGAACTCACTAGGGCCAACGTCTTATCTCTGCCTGTCGCCTTGGCGATTTCCGCGGGTACTATTGGGGGTGAATCCAGGACCTCTATCATGAGCACTTGGTGATCTTGTTCCATCTCACACACGGGGTGGCCCATGTGGGGCAGGGGTGACCTCGATAGTGCGTCCGCATGGCTTATGTCCTTTCCGGGACGATAAACCAGTGTGTTCTGGTACACGTTTAAAAAAAATGGCCCACCTCAGCATTCTAGGGGACAGGATCTGCGGTGTGGGCTTGTCTGCGGTGAAAATGCCTAAGAGGGGCTTGTGGTCTGTCACGATGGTGAAAGGGCGGCCGTATAGAAAGTCATGAAACTTCTTTGTTCCAGCGATTATTGCAAGTGCCTCCCTGTCTGTCTGTGCATAGTTACGCTCTGCCTTAGACAGGGATCTGGAATAGAACGCCACCGGGGCTTCCCGCCCGCTTTCCAACATGTGGCACAGGACCGCCCCCACCCCCACTGGAGAAGCATCACATACCAGAACCACTAGCTTCTTGGGATCGAAATGGGTTAGGATGGCGTCTGAGAATAAGAGTTGTTTCAGCTCATTGAATGCTCTCTCCTGACTCTCGCCCCATCGCCAAACCTCATCCTTCTTTAATAATCTATGAAGCGGCTCCGCCACCGACGCCTTCCTAGGCAGGAAGGAATGGTAGAAGTTTAGGAGTCCCAGGAACGATTGCAATTCTGCCTTGGAGGTGGGGCGAGGAGCAGTCTGAACGGCGGCCACCTTTGATTCGGAGGGTTTTATGCCAACGGGGGTTACCCGGAAACCCAGGAACTCTACCTCTTTTGCAAAGAAGACACATTTGTCTTTCCGCAGCCTCAAACCCGCTTTTTCGAATACCGTCAGTACTTTGTCTAGCCTTTCAGCCAATTCTGACCCACTTACCCCTGATATCAATACATCGTCAAAATATGGCAAGATCCCCTCCAGACCCTTCAAAAGACGCTCCACCAATGATTGGAAAATGCCTGGCGCCGAGTTCACGCCAAACTGTAGGCGCGTCACCTGAAACGCCCCTTTGTGGGTGACTATCGTCTGCGCAGAAGCTGCAGCTGGGGTTACCGAGAGTTGCTGATAAGCCTGCGCCAGGTCCAGCTTCGCAAAACACTTTCCCCCATGTAACCTGGCCAACAGGTGGCTGACTACCGGCACCGGATACGCATTTGGGCGTATCGCCTTATTAATGGTACATTTATAATCAGTGCAAATTCGAACCTCCCCGTTGGCCTTTAGCGCTGTTACAATCGGAGTATCCCACTCCGCAGAATGAACTGGGACTAGAATCCCCTGGCCCACCAACTTGTCCAGTTCCGCCTCTATTTTGTCCTTTAGTGCAAAAGGCACCCTTCGCGGTTTGAGTCTTATCGGGCGGATCTCCGGGTCCAGGTCGAACGCAACTGGGGGCCCCTTGAATTTTCCGAGTCCCTTCTTGAACACCTCGGGATGCACGTTACACACCTCCTGTATTGGGTCAGTTCCAATAGTATGCACCCCCCCCTATGAACAAACCCAGGGGCTTAAACCATTGTGTTCCCAGGAGGCAACAGTCTCCCCCCTTGAGAACAACCAGAGGGAGTTCCGCGGCGTGTTGCTTGTATTGGACCTTGAATTTTCCCACCCCCAGCACCGTGATGCTATTTCCCTGCACGTCTCGCAAAGTAGACCTCAGTGCTTTTAGTTTGGGCCGCGCGTTGGGGGAAATTCGCAAAAATTCACTCTGGGAAATGATGGAATAAGAGGAACCCGAGTCTATCTCCATCTTAACGGGGACCCCTTGCAACAGTACCTCTACAAAGTAACGTGGGTGTCCCAAGGACACACTTTGGACCACCGTGTTGTCGTCGCTGGGGACTCGCCGGCGCACTCCATGTACCTCGACGTCGCTGTCGTCGGAGATGCGGCCCACGCTGTCCTGCTTCCTTGAGGGCCGGACGCCCTCCTGCTTCCTTGGGGAACAGTCTGTCGAGCCCTTCCAGTCTTTGCGCCGTCGCCTGCAAACCTTGGCGATGTGGCCTCGCCGTCCGCAGTTATGGCACTCTGCCTTCCGGAACGGGCACTTACTGCGGTCATGGGATGCCCCGCAGCCGTCGTAACGTCGGCCGTCCTTCCGCACCTTCCGGATGTCCTCGTCCTCGCTGCTCTCTGTGGTGTGTGGTGCCCGCCTGGCCGCTTGCACTGAGCCTGCTGCCCTGTCGGGTTGTGGGGGTCTTGTCCTGAACCCCTTAACCCCGGCCCTCGTGGCTTCTGCCGCCTGCGCCACCTTTATGACCTCTTGTAACGTTGGGGGTGGCTCTTTGTTCATCAGCTTTCGCTGGACCTCCTCGTCCCACAGGCCACACAGCATGCGGTCCCTGAGGGCGATTTCCAGGTTCTCCCACTTGCATGGGCCGGCGGACAAACGGAGGGCCGCTGCAAAGGCAGCCACGGACTCACCGGGCGACTGGACTCTCTTCCAGAATGCGTCCCGAGCTGAGAACATCGAGACCGTGGGCTGGAAATGGTCCCACATGGCTTTCAGGAGCTGCTTGACCGGAACCTCACCCACCTTCCTTGGAGACACCAGGTCCACCAAAACCTTCATGGCCGGGAACCCGAGCATCCTGATGAGGATGGCCCTTTTCTTCCCCTCGTCCGAGATGTCGGACACCAGCAGTGCGCTGTTGAAATCCATCTTGAACAGTTCCCATTCCTCCGGTTTGTTGATGTCGAAACCGGCCTGTGTTGTCTTGATTCCGTGGGAATCCATCATCCCACCTTCGTCGCCAATTTAGTGTTCAAGAACCAAGACAATAGAAACAGCCGAAGTCTGGCTTAACTCATCTTTATTGCATGATGGTCAGGGGGAACATGTGGTAATGGCGGACGAACAGCTCAATATATACAGTGGCTATATATTTGAATGTGGCTCCTCGGTAGCTTATTGGCTACTGTCTGCGTGACGTCACCCTGAGCCACGCCCTTCTTGTCCAGGTGAGGTAGTGGCGGGAATCTTCCCGCGGCTGTAGGTATTTGGAGAATTGGTACCATGTGAGCTGGGCGCTCGCTACTGCCCCCAGTGGTCACTAGCTCGCGTCCTCATACAGAAGGTTACAGTGTTACTATTAGGGATTGTTACATCCACTCATTCGAGTGGTTACATTACTTAAAGGCACATTATATTCCATACACAACAGGTACACAGAAAGAACCTCCTTGAAGGATGTGGTATTTTGAACGACAATTGGGCATATCCTGGTAACAGCAACCTTGTGTTACCGGCTAATCTTTCTGACACTAGGGCAGGCAAAAGGAGCTCCAGAATGAACTCACCAAAAGGTGCCTTCATTTCACATCTGGCTTAGACATGGAAGAAGATCTGCAGTTGAATAATATTGCCATCTGTGGCACTGGATCCTTTCTTCAATTCAGGTGGTTATGACTACAACTGCTTAAGTTACTTCTTTCTATCAGGGAAAATGTGGGGCAAGCTTAAACTAACTCTAGGATCCAAGTGCAGGTTGTTTTGCACCACTGAGTAGAATGCCAGATGGGCAAAACTCTCTCCTATTGCTTTTATAAAAGATGTTTGTTATGCGCCATCAAGTTGCATCTGACTTACAACAACCCTAATAAGATTTTCCAGGTATGTGAGACATTTAAGGAATGGTTTTACAGTTCCACCCACCACTCTTCCTATAAGTTTTTGTTAGGTCAGCAGGGATTTGAACCCAATTTTCAAGACCTAGTCCATTACTCTTTTGATTACATCATGCTGGCTCTCTAGCTCAAAGATAGTCATCACTTCCTTGCACACATTGCACACTCGGCTGAAGATGACAAAGAGAATCCCACCCCTCTCCACTCAGTTCAGGAAGACAAAGAAGGAGAAGAGGAATCTCTTGCAGTAGAGCCTTGCATTGAGGAAAGACACACCCTTCACAAGCCCTGCCTGACTTCTGAGATTTAGGATGAACTATAACATGGGAGCTGTACAATCTTCTACTAACACAGGCAACTATCCATTGGAAGTGACCTTTCTCCCCACTATTTTGATTCAATTTTTATGTTTATATTTAACTCCATCCAAGTGTAGATCACAATAAAATTTATTTTCTTTTGAAAGTATACTACTACTACTACGCCAATGTAAAGAATGTAATATCACTGTTTGAAAGGATGCATGGCTTCATTATTTATTTATTTATTGGCAATGTCCATTGCCAGCATTGATCAGAAACTTTAGAAATAGTATTGATAATTTACCTGTTTTTGTCACTTGCTTTGGCATCCAGAACACATTGTTGTTCCCCAATATAAACTGACATTTTTTTAAAACTGAACTTGTTGCTTTTGCCGAAACCAAAATTCCACCCACATAGCATCAGTCTTGTTTCACCGTCAAAAGCTGCACTGCTTGGAAAAATCTAGAAAAGAAAAGAAAAATACAACTTGGTGTTTCTTTCTACTTCTTTTCTTTTATAGGAAACAATAAAGCCAGAAAATAATTTCATCTGTTGGAGAGTGCCCTACTCTTTATCTTAATTGTGCCTCACCTTTCATTCATCACACGATGAGCTTCCTCAGACAGTAGCAATAAATAATCTAGCCACTGCTAGAAAGCTTTGAATTATGATGTTATGGGGCACTGAACAAGCTCTGCATTGTAATAGTCTTTTTAATACCCCTTTAGCTTGTCTTTTATGTCTTTTCTTATGGTGTGCAGAAGAATACAATACACCTATTTTATTATGAATAAAAGAATATCAAACTGATGCTGTAACTTTATTTCACCAACTTGATGAAAAAGCAGGAATTCATGGTGATGGCAGCATCAAAGACATCTTAATCAAAAATTCCATTGTGAACCACAAATTGAATATATCTTCTACAATGCTTTTGCTGAATTGCTATCATTTGCTTACTTCTAAATTTGAAGTTAAAAATAAACCACTTTGCAGCATAGTGACAAACTAGAAAGGAAATGCTCTTCCCCTCCTACACCCAAAAACCTTCAGTATATTGTAAATTGTGTTTTAAATATAACAATGGTGGGAAAATGTATGAACGCTACAGAAGTTGCACAGATTTCACTAAAGGGTGAAATTCGGCACTGTCAATAAAATGTGACAATACTTCAGGGCTAACATTGACTTTTAACAGTACCACCTAATTTTACAAACATTCAAATCTCAGCCAGAGGGAAAAGAATTAACTTAACATCTGTGATGGAACTACTAAAGTGTCTTTGACTTAATCTTTTATAGTGGTAGTTATTTTATTCTTAATAAGCAGGGCAATTGTGCCTTTCATCATGTTTCATGCTGCATCTGAGAAGAGTGTTTCTAGTAAAAATGTTCACGTTACTATTCTCTTTGAATATCCAGTTAAGACTGACATAATACCTTTAAACTTCATCTACTTGGCTTAATATGAGAGGGATGGATTAAATGAAATGCCAGAAATAAAATAGGCACATGGTACACATATTAAACCAGTGGCAGTGGATGCAACTTGTATCCGAGAATGTATTTCCCCCCCTAAAACAGGAAAAATGCCATTTGCCTGAATTTGTTTAAGGTGGATCCCAGCTTGCCATGAAGTGACCCACACACTCTGATCATGGGGCTATCTCCTGCAACACATATGAAATGAGACATGCAGGATTTAACACCGAGACTGCGCTGGACTGCCGCAACCTTGAGGATGTTCACAAGGTGCGCCTTCACAGCCAGTCCATCTGGCTTGGCCGCTTTCGCCTCCATGACCATTGGGAATCAGAGTTCCTCCTTCACTCATTTTGCCGTTGGGACCACTATGATGGTTTCCAGTGGCATTTCCTCCACTGAGGGGGGCTATCATCCCACAAAATAGGGCTCATCCACTGTAGCCATTAGCCCTGTTAGGCAGTCAGGTTATTTACATGATAGTCAAATAGTTGTCCCTGGAGAAAAAACAATAGAGAACCAAATCTAAAACCTAATAAAGTTTGGTGTCTTGCACGGAAGACAAAGAAGGAGTCGCAGTGAGGACTAACACAGGTTTATTGTTTGATGATCAGGATGAACATGTGGTAATGGCAGAGGTACATCACATTATATACAGTAGCACAATACATTTGAATCTGGTTGCACGGTAGCTTATTGGCCGCTACCGTCGTGACGTCATGTGAGTCACGCCCCGTGTCCGTAGTAGTTTGTTAGTGCGGGAGAATTCCCGCGGCTGCCGGTGATTTGAGGAATGAGAACCATGTGAGTTGAACGCTCACAGCTGCCCTCTATGGGCAGCTTACTCGCGTTCCTTTGCAGCTGGGCTACATTGTAATTGTGGTCAGGTTACATTCATACATTTCTTAAAGCAACATTGTACATACATAACATCCCTCCCCCCTAGGATGGGGCGAAGTCCCTCAACCATTGTGGCTTGCTGCACGTGCGCCTGGGGTGAGCGGCCGCTTGACTTAAAACCGGGGAGCCTGGTTCTGCGGAGTCCTGCCCTGCAACGGAAAGGGGGGACTCATTAATGGCTCGGTGTGGGCTCTGTGGTAACCTTGCATTGGGGGACGGGAATGGAATGAACAGTTGGGAAGTGAAACCCTGCCTACCGTTTGAGGAGCTTGGGGTCCCCCCCAGTACGAATCTTGGGACCGACGAAGAGGCCCTCGTGGCCACGCCACCCCCGGTTACCTGCCCGGGAGTTCTAGAGACTGTGGTGGGTGGACTCCCTCCCGTTGCCTGTCCTGGGGGTGTTTGTCTCCGGTGAGCTGGCGCTATGGGATATTCCAAAACAAAAGGACTGGGGGGACTGGAGGTACCAGGGGCTGAACTGAAACCCCTCTTCTCGCTAGGACGGGTGGGGGACCACTCCACTACACCCCCCTGGTACTGCAAATCATAATCACAATCAAACTGATCCCTCTCTTTCAAAGTATCCTCCTCTGTGGTCGAGAACCCAGGATATGCATTTGTATCCGCGGGTTCCACCGTGTCTCCCCCTTCGGTAATGCGGGTGGGGGAGGACCCTAACGCTGATTCCCCTTCACTGGTGACTCACCTTCTAAGTTGGTCGGCGTGCCTTCTCCAAAGTAGACCCGAGCTAGTCTCGACCCTGTAGGATACTG
This sequence comes from Bradypodion pumilum, assembly GCA_035047305.1. Lineage (NCBI taxonomy): Eukaryota > Metazoa > Chordata > Lepidosauria > Squamata > Chamaeleonidae > Bradypodion > Bradypodion pumilum. The sequence goes on from JAWDJD010000005.1 coordinate 137,952,945, forward strand.
GCCCCGTCTGCTCAATGATTGTCCCTGGAACCCACGCTGGCCCCGAGGACGCGTAGTTGCTGCAGTGAACCGGGTCCCCTACTGAAAAACTTTTGGAGCTCTCTCCCCCTATGTTTATATTCCTTCCCTCATCCTCCACCCTGGACGGATCCATCCGGTCAAAAAGTGTTACCGGACGTCTCCTCATGAGGAGTTCGGCTGGGGAAAATCCTGAGGCTAGGGGGGTTGTCCTGTAACATATGAGGAACTGACACAGATGAAGGTTCAACTCACTGGGACCCATGCGCCGCAGTGCGTCTTTCGTAGTGCGCACTTGACGCTCTACCTGGCCGTTTGTGGTGGGGTGAAACGGGGCAGCGGTAATGTGCCTGATGGCGTTCCACTCAATAAACGTCTTGAACTCTGCAGACGTGAAGGTACTAGCGTTATCGCTAACAAGAACCTCTGGCAGGCCGAAACAGGCAAAAAGCTTGCGCAACTGTTTAATGGTTGCCTCAGAGGAGGTGCTGCTCATGGGGATTACCTCCAACCATTTAGAGTAGGAGTCGACTACCAGTAAAAACATGGCCCCGCGGAAAGGGCCAGCGAAGTCAACATGAATCCAGGACCATGGCCCGCGGGCCGTGTCCCATTCCCTATGGGGTAACCGGGACTCCTCGGGCCGAGAGCTCTGGCAGCTCTCACACGTGCCCACTAAACGTTCTATATCCGCGTCTATCTGGGGCCACCAGAAGAAACTCCTGGCCAGAGCCTTGGAGCGCACGATCCCCGGGTGACTGGTATGTAGTAGCTTTAGTACCTTGGCCCTCAGTTTCTCTGGGATCACTACCCGCTGGCCCCAGAGTAAGCAGCCCCTTTCCAGGGAAAGCTCTACTCTCTGCCTGACAAATGGCTTGAACTTTTCCTCGGGGGGAGTAGTGGGCCACCCTTTCCTCACCCAGGAACTAACTTGGGCCAGCGTCTTGTCGGCCGCCGTGGCTTTGGCGAGGTCGGCCGGGAGAAGGGGGGTGAGTCAAGAGACTCGATCAGTAGGACTTGGTGGTCCTGCTCTACCTCGCATGTGGGGTCCCCTACACTAGGGAGGGGAGATCGGGACAGTGCGTCCGCATGGGAGATCTCCTTCCCTGGGTGATAGACCAGCTCGTACTGGTAGGCATTGAGGAAGATGGCCCAACGCAGCATCCTGGGGGAGAGAATTTGCAGTGTGGGTTTGCCGGTAGTGAAGATCCCCAGAAGTGGCTTGTGATCGGTCACTACCGTAAACTCGCGGCCGTATAAAAAGTCATGGAACTTTTTCGTTCCCACGATGATGGCTAGGGCCTCCCTATCAGTTTGCGCGTAATTGCGCTCGGCCTTCGAGAGGGACCTTGAGTAGTACGCTACCGGGGCTTCCCTCCCGCTCTCCAACACGTGGCATAAAACCGCCCCCACTCCCACCGGGGACGCATCACAAACTAGGCCTACTGGCTTCCTAGGGTCAAAGTGGGTCAGGACAGCACTTGAGGATAGGAGTGCCTTCAGTTCCCTAAACGCTTTCTCTTGCCTATCTCCCCACCGCCAAACCGCCTCTTTCTTCAATAATGCGTGCAGTGGCTCAGCAACGGATGCCTTCCTCGGCAGGAAGGAATGGTAAAAATTTAAGAGCCCTAGGAACAACTGCAGCTCCGGTTTCGCGGTGGGGCGAGGGGCGTTTTGCACAGCCGCAACCTTGGACTCGGAGGGCTTGATGCCTTCAGGGGTTACCTTGAACCCAAGGAACTCGACCTCCCTCGCAAAGAAAACACATTTGTCCCTCCTCAGTCAGAGGCCCGCTTTCTCGAATATTGAAAGGACCCTGTCTAGCCTTTGCGCTAATTCTGACTCGCCCCCCGCTGTTATCAACACGTCGTCGAAGTATGGGAGGACGCCTGGAAGCCCCTTTAAAAGGCGTTCCACGAGGGACTGGAAAATTCCGGGGGCCGAATTCACGCCAAACTGAAGGCGCGTCACCTTAAATGCCCCCTTGTGCGTTACGATCGTTTGCGCAGCGGCAGCGGCCGGGGTTACAGAGAGCTGCTGATATGCCTGCGCTAGATCTAGCTTGGCAAAACACCTCCCCCCATGAAGCGTGGCCAGTAAATGGCTGACCACGGGCACCGGATATGCATTTGGCCGAATGGCCTTATTAATCGTACATTTATAGTCCGCACAAATCCTAACCTCCCGGTTTGATTTAAGAGCAGTCACAATCGGCGTTTCCCACACCACCGAATCAACTGGAACCAAAATACCCTGCCCCACCAACTTGTCCAGTTCCGCCTCGATCTTGTCCTTGAGGGCGAAAGGCACTCTCCTTGGCTTGAGGCGTATGGGTCGGATTTCTGGATTCAGGTCAAAGGAGGTGTGACCTCATGGCCCGCAACTTGGGCCGCGCATCTGGAGGAATGCGCATAAACTCTTTTTGGGACAGGATGGATTAGGACGACCCCGAGTCTATCTCCATCCTCACTGGGACCCCCTGTAACTGTACCTCAACGAAAAAACGCCGGTGCTCCAGGCCCATGCGGTTCACGCCTGCCATGCTGTGGTCGTCTGAGACCTTCCTGGTGCCGGCCGCCTTCCGTTGGTGCGTCTGGGAATGGTTCGAGTTGCCCTTGTCCTCGACTCGCCTGCGCCTGCACACTCGGGTGATGTGCCCCTTTCGGCCGCAGTTGTGACACTCGGCTTTTCAGAACGGACACCTCGTGCGGTCGTGGGACGCCCCACAACCGTCGCAGCGGCGGTCCTGCCGTTCGCGGGTCTGTCGCTTCTCTCCTCGCTTCTTGACCCGCTGGACGTCGTCGTCCTCGCTGGAGCAGGGGTCTGCCGTGGTGGACGACTCCTCGGACGCCGTTGGTGTGCCGCCGGGCGGCTTGGGGGCCCGCCAGGCCGTTTTCGCTGGTGTCCGCCGGGCCGCCTGTACTGGTGACTTGGTCCTTTCGGACGCAGCCCCTCGGGACTTGAACACCCTGACTCCGCTTCTGGCCGCTTCGGCCGCTTGGGCCTCCCGCAGTACCTCGTTGAACATGAGGCGGTGGTCGCGGGTCATGAGCTTCCGCTGAAGCTCCTCGTCCCTCAGGCCACACAGCATGCGGTCTCGGAGGGCCTGGTCCAGGTCGTCCCACTGGCAGTGCACCGCTGCCAGCCTGAGGGCCGCCGCGTAGGCGGACACGGATTTGCCCGGTCGCTGCTCTCGCCTGCGGAACGCGACCCGGGCCGGGAAGATCGACACGGGGGGCTGGAAATGCTCGCCCAGCAGCCCCAGCATGCGGTCGATGGACACCTCTTCCACCTTCTTGGGGGCCACCAGGTTCATCAGGATGCGCAGCATGGCCGGCCCCACCTGGGCCAGGAAATAGGAGCGCATCCTCGCATCGTCGTCGACGCCCGCAGCTTCCATTGCGTGCCGGAACTGGCACTCGTAGAGCTCCCATTGTTCGGGCTCGCTGACATCGAACTGGTAAGGCTTGACCTTGGGATTCGCCATCATCCCATCCTCGTCGCCAATTTCGTGTCTTGCACGGAAGACAAAGAAGGAGTCGCAGTGAGGACTAACACAGGTTTATTGGTTGATGATCGGGATGAACATGTGGTAATGGCGGAGGTACATCACATTATATACAGTAGCACAATACATTTGAATCTGGTTGCACGGTAGCTTATTGGCCGCTACCGTCGTGACGTCGTGTGAGTTTGTTGGTGCGGGAGAATTCCCGCGGCTGCCGGTGATTTGAGGAATGAGAACTATGTGAGTTGAACGCTCGCAGCTGCCCTCTATGGGCAGCTTACTCGCGTTCCTTTACAGCTGGGCTACATTGTAATTGTGGTCAGGTTACATTCATACATTTCTTAAAGCAACATTGTACATACATAACATAAAGTCAATTTGGAGCAGGCATTCCCAACCTATGGTCTGCAGGACAGCCCCGGCCTGCAGCAGCACTTCATTTGGCCCGCATCGCCACCGCATCAGAGGTGGACACATTTACAACAGCTGTAAATGCACCGTTGCTGTTGTAAACATGTTTACAACAGCCTCAGATGCATTTTATGGCAGTGTTTACACCGGGGAAACCATGTGACCGGTCCGCTAAGCTGTTGCTGTGTTTGTATGTGTGTGTGTGTGTGTGTGTGGGGGGGGGGTGTCTGGCCCATGGCATAAAAAGGTTGAGAACTCCTGATTTGGAGTCTCAGTAATATGCTGCTCCAGAAGTTCAATGTGTTACAAACAAAAATTCTTTTACAGGTAATTGTTTCTCACTATTCCTAACTCCTCAAACACAACGGAAAACCAAACAAGATACAGTAGGGATAGTGTAAAGCAGATCCTGAAGACCCTGGCTCCAAAGATTTTTTTTAAAAATGCTTAGTTCTGAATGGTGCAACAGACCCTTTAGACATGGAAGAAGTGCTTCCCAACCTTTGGTTTTGGGACTTCAATTCTCAGAAGCCTAAGTCAATTCCCCAAAGCACTGATCAGCCAATGTACTAACATAGTAAAGGTAAAAGTAAAGGTTTCCCTTGCTCAAAAGCCAGTCGTATCCAACTCTAAGGTTCAGTGCTCATCTCTGTTTCAAAGCCAAAGAGCCAGCGCTGTCTGCTTCTGCACACGTTTCCATGGTCATGTGGCCAGCATGACTAGACACCAGAGGACACGGAACGCTGTTTACCTTCCCACCAAAGTGATCCCTACATAGGCTTCTGCAAATTGAAGTCCCCCTGTGAGACCTGGACCCCACATTGGGAACTACTCCTTTAGATTGACCATCTGAATCTAAGACTGTTTTCTAAAAGAGGGGATTGAGGTTTGGGTTTCTACCCAAAAGCAGTTCTGGCTATGAAAGCAGTGAAATACAGTTTATGAAGGAACTTCTGTATATAGTTTTTAGAGCTTTTAGAGTTTTAGAGTCTTAGAGTTTTAGAGCTTTTTAGGGGTTAAATGTGTATATGTGGGGTGGGAGTATGTTGATAATTTTGTATAGTTGTATTTTGTTTAGGTTTTGTTGGGTTGATAAGTCATTTTTCAATCTAGTTCTGTGAAGGACAATGACAATAAAGATGTATCTATCTACAGTGTTTGAGTGTTGACGATTCAGGCAGGGGACCACTTGTTTTGACACACTCTAGACTTAATTGTGTTTCAAAATGGAGTTTCTTCTTAGCGTGAGTTAGTAGCCACACTTTGCCCACCCATGGACAACATATGCAGAGTGGTGGTATGATGAGGTGGATATCTGGTGACAAAAAGACCTTCAAAGTCTGTGCTCTGGCCTGTGAAAGAGTCTTTCTACTTTATTCATATTAAGAGAATATATATGTTTGTATACATGTCTCTGTCTCAGCTCCTGCCAATATAGCAGTTTGAAAGCAAGAAATTACAAGTAGATAAATAGGTGCCACTTTGGTGGTTAACAGTGTTCTGTACACTCTGGTGTCTAGTCATGCCTGCCGCATGTCGACGGAGATGTTTGCAAATGGTTATATTTGGTTATAAACAGAGATGAACACTGAACCCTAGAGTCAGATACAACTGGCTTTAGAGCAAGGGCAACATTTACTTTTACCTAAAACAGTGGTGGTGAACCTATGGTATGCATGCCAGAGTTGGCACTCGGAGCCCTCTCTGTGGGCACCCATGTGGTTGCCCCAGCACAGAATTTACCCTGCCCCTTTGCCCAGCAGCCCAATGGGAGTACTTCCTCCCTCCGCCCGCACAGTTTGCCCCACCCCTCTGCCCAGCAGCCTAATGGGAGAGCTTCCTTCCTCCCCTGTTGCTGTGTTGGCACTCTGGGATAAATAAGTGGGGTTTGGGTTGCAGTTTGGGCACTTGGTCTCTAAAAGGTTCACCATCACTGACCTAAAGGAACCATCTGAACAATTATCTCCTCGAAGTGTCTTTCAAACATGCTGCTCAGTGCTGGACTGAAAGTTGCATTTCAAAGACGGACATGTTCCTTTCATGAGGATAGGAGTCTGCACATTATTATTTTTAAAAACAGTCCTTTCTGGGTACTAAGAGTTTTCAGAAGCCCTTTTGCCATCTACGATTGAGAAAAAGAGGTGGATAAACACTCAAATCCGTGATTGTTAAGGGACTTTGCTGTACAGATGTGAAAAACAGTACTAAAACACGATACTGGGTGATATATGAACAACTGACAAAAAGATGATTAACACACACAAAGAACCTTTCTACCTTTGAGTGAATAAACAGGGCAAAACTGCAGTTGGGTTTGTGATGGTATTCACCTTTCTGAAAACGACCCTGATTCCACAGCTGAAATGTTTTGTTGCGGTTATCGTTCCACTAAAGGTTCTCTCCCTGGTGACACTTCTCCAAATTTCCCAGCTTGCTTCTGGACTTTTTATCATCTCAGCTAACAATCACATCATTTTCTACTCACTGGTCTAAGCTATAATTGCATGGCATTTCAGCCAAGTTCCAGACCAAACAAGCATAGCTGTTGAATGCCAAATAAATAGGCATTCTAGGGAAAATTACTTCCAGGGCTATAGCTGTGTTAGACTCCTGTGGGAAGAACAACCAAAGTTCTTGTGACAACTTAAAAACTTAACAAGTTTTGTCTGGCGCAGGTTTTGTGGCAGGGGCACACTGGTATATCAGGCAATTGGGCTTTGTCCCACCCTACCCTTACCTCTGGCAACCTGGGGTGCCAATAGCAATGTTTGGGATTCCCCCCCAACACCCCCCCCAAAAAAAATGGCACCCCCACACTCCCTGTCCAGCACCTTCCCATGTTGCCCTGCAAACCCGTTTTGTGGGGTATGTTGCAACCTGCGAAGACTTGTGCCCAGTTAAATTTCTTAGACGTTAATTTGCCACAGGACACTTTTTTTCCAGGAAAAACTTTTTTTTATTCCTAAATGTCTTCAATAATTGATCCTTTCTTTACTCAAGAATAAACTAAATATCGATCAGTTGGGCCTTTTTCAGATAAACCAATTCAGCTGAGAATGTTACTGGGGCCTATAACTAGTTGGGAATATGCGCCTTATCACCAAAACCTCAAGAAAGATGAGATGTTTAAAACAAGGGAACCCTACAAACTTTATAGCTTTTTAAAATAAATCTGGACTCCTAAGAGGTTTATCTGTGAATAACACAAAAACACAGGTGTTATACTTCTTAGTTACTCTAGGAAAGAGGAATCTTTGTTGTTGTTGTTTTCGAAGTAAAATCTCCAGCCAAATCAAATGGTGCTTTTTGGTGTCCACTGCCGGAAAGACAGGGCCTTCTCTGCTTCCTCCTGTTACAAAATGGCATAGTGTTTTGTTTTGTTTTGTTTTTAAAAACCTGCTCCAGAGGATTTAAAAACCATTCAGAGTAGGTTTTCAGAATGTGCAAAGGGCTGCAGAAGGAGCAGGTTCTTGTAAATCCTGATGGAATCACTGGGATCGAGCATGGGACTAAAAACCCGAGATGCCACTGGTGGTACAATCTTATGGCTGAACACCAAAACATTACAGAACGATGGAAACATCATCATATTAAATACACTAGGAACAATCCTTGCAGATGCTATACTCTATCCTTGACTTCAGCACCAAGGTATTTTAGAATATTGTATTCAAACAATTCTCCAAATCCTTTTTACATAATAAAAAATTTCCTTTTCTACTGTAAATGCTATAGCAGGCTATTTTCTATAAGAAAAAAAAATGAAGCCCACGGATCTCTGCTGGATTTAATGTGCATGGGTTGAAAGCAATAGGCCAAAGATGAACAATATATTTTAAATTTTTAGTAGTAATACCAACTGTCATGGTCTAGCAAAGCGTGAAATCTGTTTTAGTAGCTAGTAACCATAAAGATGTAGCCACTCATCTGTAATATTTACTTTCCCTTTAGAAGCAAGTTTCATAAACTTGCATATGCTGCAGTACAAACTATTAATGTATTTCGGGATTTATCATTGCCAGAAAATAATATTCATTGCATTTTTAAAAGCAATACATTTAGCAAAGGAGCCCTAGCTTTAAATTAATCTAATTGCACTGTTAGAAATGCTATTTTTCATTCACTAACTTCACACAAATTACTCCCGAGCAAACAGAAGAACTGTGTGGTTTAAAGAACTGACATGTTCATTTTCAGAAACCGAATGAGGTGATGTTAGTTTTTATCCCACAGACCTTTAGAAGTATTTCATCTAAAAATATAGATGCAACATGCCTTCATATGAAGAAATGAAGTATTTGGGAGAGCACTGACCAATTTCACATTCACCTCGCAGAATCGTAGTGTGACATTTCAGTTCCAGTAGGGCCTATTACCCTTGCCCCGGCATAGATAGGGAGCCTTAATGTAGTTTTAAATATGATTTACATTCACTCTAAGGGCCTTTTACTCTGTGTGAACTACATAAAAGGCCTAATGTAACTATGAATCAGACTTCATAATTCAAAAGTTATTTAGGGCCTGCCTTCTACCCCATTTAAGCCAAGTGTACTTGCTGAAAGTGAATATTAAAGCCCTCTTTCAAAGAAGACAGATTTCCTGCCTTCTGCTCATCTTTACATGATGGTAAAGTACTTCTTGAATTCACAGTTGAGTAATAATCCATTAAAATAGATACAAATTTCATTATCCTATTTCCTAGTGTCACCCTGTGCTTTCTTGTTTTGCTTCAATATCTATTACAAGTATAATGCACAGAGTTTGCTTTGGATGCTCTCTTTCCAGAAACAAACATACTGTAGTGTAACTAGCTGGCCAATGTACATATGTGATTATACGTGGCATAGCCACTCTGAAAAACTAGACATTCATAATTATGTCACACTTAATGCAAAATGATTTGGTTAAATGCAAAGGCAGCCTGTACAAACGTTGCAATGACCATAACTAAATGAAAATAGCCCATTGCTCACTTGTGTAATTTTACTCTTGCTTACTTTGTGTGTCTGTGTGAGTGTGTTTGTTGTTGTTCTTTATCTGAAACCTTCTAGTTGTTCCTTTCTCCAAGGACCTACATAGAAGCTCTTCCTCAACAACAATAAAGAAGGAAAAATACTTTTCTAATATGATATTCGACCCAAACATGTTTCCAGAATTGACAGGTAAGTTGTAGAGTTCCCACAGGGAAAATGGTCTATACTGAGCCAGAAGAATTGCTTTCTACTCTCATCAAATCAATATCAGGCATTTAAAAAGAGGTTGGTTTTTTAAAAAAGTCTTACAATCATCAATAGTCTATGGTCCAGACGGGGAAAGCCTCTCACCTTTTCACTGAGAAATGACCCCCACGCAGTCAGATTACAAGCTTCTGGTGCTCACAATACAGGAAAAAGAACCACTTTCTACTAATACTTTTTCTTGCCAAGAATGAGCAAGTTGGTCTATGGTGCACATTCAGGAGAAATATTTGGTTGCAGGTTTACTTACAAGCTGAAGAGTGGTGTTTATATACTCCTGTGTATAATATCTATTTATTCATGTTTATAAATTTAAATACAATGAAATAATTTTTTCATGATTTTGGCCAAAGCATGGAAAACAGTAGCGTAGCAAGATTTGTTGACTTCCCAAATTAGACCTTGACCAGAAATTTATTTCCTTGTTATGCTTACATTCCAGCTTTACCTCAATGAGCTAAAGGCTATACACATGTCTCTTCACCCTGGATTTTATCCTCACCACCCACCTGTGAGGTGGGTCAGCTTGGGAGAGTGTGTGTCTGGCCTATGAATTTCCTGTTTCATTGGGAACTGAAAACAATATTTTTCAAAGTTCTAGCACATGTCCAGTATATCCTACTAATGCTCTCTCAGGAGTGAGATTTGGAAAGAAAACCACTAGTTATTTTCCTGAGCATTTGTGTATGCAAATGTTGTGCAGGTGAAATATGACAAAAGCCTTCTCCATATCTGTATGCTTGCTTACTTTATGCTGCCAGAAGAAACACTGGTGCAGACAGCATTCCAGCTTGAAAAATAAAGAGGGGGATAAGGATGCACACAAATGCATAATGGTTTGGAGAAGACAACTTTAACTTCAGGAGGAAAAGCACATGCATGCATGCACAGTCATGGATTTCCCAACACCACGTTCACATGGCCCTCTGTTCAATGTCGTACTGATATTCCACAATATGACTGTACACAGCTTTCATATAACTGGGGGTAAAGTCACACTAGCAGAAAAAAAGGGTGCAGCAGGAACAGTCAACTGACAACTCAAAGATCACATCCATGTCCTTCTCATTGTTCCTTTTATTTATTTCCTAATCAATCAATCAATCAATCAATCAATCAATCAAATTTATATGGCTGCCCACTCACCACTTTGTGGCTACTCAGGGCGGCTTACAAAATTAATACACAAAGATAACAAAAATAACGAAAGTTCGGAAATTTGGGTAGGCGGTGAAGTATTGCCCGGCTAGTTGGGTAAAGTCTGGGGGGGGGATGTCCTTGGCCACCTGCATAGCCGGGACGGCAGTATCAGCCACCAGCACGGCCAGGGCAGCGTCTTTGGCCATTGCCTCCGTCTGGCGGCTCCTTTATCCCTCCAGGCAGGTGGAGAGAGTAAGCATAACGTGGAGTGTAAGCATAACAAGGAAATAAATTTCTTGTCAAGGTCTTATTTGGGAAGTCAACAAATCTTGCCACACTACTGTTTTCAGTCTCCTTCAAAGGAGACTGAAACCTACACTATGCTCTAGATGAGGGGTTGGCAACCTTTATAGGTCAGGGGCCAGGTCATGCTCCCTCAGACAGTTGAGGGGGCTGGACTGGTGGTTCCCCTGCCATAAACATGTCTGCGGCTGTCGTAAATGAGTCTGTGGCCAATTCCGGTGGTGGTGGCTGGAGTGAGGGCTAGATGATTTGGCGCCAAGGGCCAGATCTGGCCCACAAGCCATAGGTTGCCAACCCCTGCTCTAGATTGTACACAACTGTTGTAAACCAGTATGGCTGTGCTTGGAAATAATACAGCTACACACTTCCCAATAATTCATTTTCTTATGCAAGAAAAACAGCTTAGTTTACCTCAGAGATTTGGGGTGAGCAAGACTCCTGTGTCCACCTGCCTATGCTGCATTCCCATGACCGCACACACTGATTGCCGCACCAGCCACAGTTCATGAAGGAAGGTGAGAGAAGACACTGACTGCAGGTATTGAAGTGAGAACATCCAGGACCATTTAGTGGGATCTTGGTTACCTGATGGTAGAAACATCATTCCAAATGCATATTAGATAGAGAACAATTTGCACACTAAACTGTCAGTACAGACCCCAGCAACATTTTCATGGTACTATCTATTCTCAGCTCCCATTCTAAGCATAAGACATGCTTAAAGTCATTTAAGTCTAAAACAAACCAACAAAGGCCAGGAAATGCGAACAACTCATTTTTAAAAATTCATTGTTCTATGGTGTACTCAATAGCTTACAGTAAAGAAAAAGAAAAGGTGTCAGCTCCACATCTGCATTTCCTCTGTTTGGCTGGTTTACTTTAGTTCTCCTGTGCAAACAATTCTCAATATTCATTCACCTGCTTCCTCAGAGAAGAAAAACTCAAAACAAATCTAAAGAACAGAACTATTCTGTTTGGATTTCAGAGGAAACAAACAATAAACACAAAGGTCTGAAAAGGCTGCAAAAGATTATTCACTGCAATTCAAACAGCAGTGTTAGTTAACCTGAATCACAATGATATAGTCAATGGACTATCAGTGAGAGTTTATTTTCATAAAATTTTGTATTTCACTGTTTATGTTCAAATGTAAAGACATGTGTGCTAATTTCAGATTGCGTCTCTTCTGTTAATTTTCCAGAATAGAATCCTGCTTATTGTCACCTATAAAAATACCCATGCTCTAGGATATAATGGATTGGATTTCAAATTTTAGTTCAGAGTCTGAAAAACTTGCTGGATTATCAGTGGGCAATGCCTAAGCAGCTAAAGTCTCAGTTCTCCACATATAAAACAACACACTTTTATCTATCTTTTGTAAAAATGTTCAACAACCAGAGTAACTGTTATATAAAGTTGCCTCTACAAATGAATATTACCAAGTGACACAAAGTATTAAGAAATACTTACCTCTTTTCCAGTGACTGCTAGCATGTATCCATTATTGCCTGGTAAATTCTCCACTATTACCTCTGGAGAAACAGGTTTGAAATCTAACTGGAAATTCACATATGGTACTGTGTGTTCTGAGCGGGAGATCACTATCTGGAGAAAAATTAGAAAAATAAACAATTTATATTCATATTATCTGGTTCTTTAATATGCATGTATTGATTCCCCTCTGCTACAGTACTAGTACTAAAATGCATCATACTAGGGAGGGAGAAGGAAAGCAACAAAGCAAAACAAATTACACCACAGCAACTATGACTGTTAATAACCATAATCAGTTTAGTAAAATTGTATATCTCTAGCTCTCTATTGGATTTATAGCCTGGAAGGTCAGGTTTCGAGCGCTGCCCTTGAGGACATGAAAGGAGCCTCATCCATGTGTCTCCTAAAAAATCCTTTCAACCCAGAGTAATTGTTGACACAAAAAGCAAGCAAAAAACTAAGGATACTTGAAGTTTAGCATTTCAGAAAATTCAAACTGGCAATAATGTTCCCTGACATGCAGAAAGCACAATGGTCAAAACATTTGTTTAGTAACTTAAATGTCGCTATTGCTAATGCAGTTATCCCAGTAAGATGCATTTGTACCATACATGTCAAGTTTTGGATTTGGAAATAAGGGCATTTCCTGGCAAATACGGGATACTTGACAGCTATGCTTATCCTTTGCTGCCCTCCAATGGCGGCAATAGGGCATTGCAGTCTAATTAATAAGGGATGACGGAAGGGAAGAGGGTAAAAAAGGGGGTTTTCCCGGCCAATACGGGATACTTGACAGCTATGAATTGTACGAACTCTGATTTGTACAAAGTTTAGCATGTGTCTGGGAAAAAAATAGCTTACAATCTATCACAGTATATACTTAGAAATATTTTTTGTCTTAAATGTGCCACAATACTGTTACTGTACATTTGTTTTCCTTTTGATGAAACAGACTGACATGGATACTTCTATGGAAAAATTGTTTCACTTCTAGCATTGCAACCACAACTAGCCAGTTGCTCTTCAGAACCTGAAAATTAGAGTTGCTAGAAGTATGATGAGCCATAATTTTCTCCAGCACTTCTTTCTCATATTAGTACTGAAATCAAAAAAATATATATATACCATGCTCTTTGAAGACCAAAAGGTGACCAGAGTAAGAAACAAAGAAGAAACAATGGTCAAAACATTTCTACTATGGCCAGTTGTGGTAATTGGTCATCACTGGAACAGCATCTCCCAAAGGCTTTATGCCACTGAAGTACAGTAATACCTCATACAAAGTCCGCTTCGTACAACATCGAATTCATACAACATCGCCTAATTCCTTGGGAAAAGTTGCCTCATACAAAGTCGCTGCGACTTTGTATGAGGCATTGGGATTTTCCTCAGGTTGCATTGTGCCTGGGCAGTATAAAAGGCAGGACGCATGCATCCATTGCTCTTGTGGGTTTTGCATGAGGCAAAGAGTGTTTAGGAGTGGTTTTGAGCACGATTTTAATTGTTTGGTGTTTGCTGCTGTTTGGATGATTAACACTGTGCTGCATAATGGGACATGTTAGCATCCATTTTGTCCTTGCTTCCATCCAGTAATTGTTTACAGTAGCTTGTACAAAATGGATGATCGGTCGCATGGCTGCAGATTAACACTGTGCCGCATGATGGGACATGTTAACTTTTAAACCTGCACTTCATAAAGTTTTAAAAAGTTAAATACTTGTTGTATGGTTTGTCCCCTAAAATCAGGGTTGTTTGACATGTTTTTGTAATGTATTTAGCCTTTAGACAATGATTTCTTAAAGTTCTGTCAGTTTCCTGTCTGCTTCCTTGACTTTGCCCTGAAGTCTGTGCTGTTACAGTACAATGTATCTCTATAGAAATGAAGTTGTATGAGGCATCGCAGCAAGGATTTGGACATTGTATGGGGCATCGCGGATAGGATTTTGCATGCCTCATACAAAGTCCAAATCCGTATAAAGTCCAAACTCGTGGAACCAAATTTGGACGTTGTATGAGTTTAGTGTATGGGACCAAAGACAACAGGACAGCCAAAGGGTTGGCTTAACACAGGTTTATTGCATGATGTTCCAGTGGAGCATGAGGTAATGGCGGTGATACATCTCAATATATACAGTAGCCCTATACATTTGAATCTTGTAGCACGGTAGCTCATTGGCTGCTACCGGCGTGGCCTCGCCCAGGCACGCCTCTTTTCCTGCTGCTGAATGCAGATCTTTCTCCTGCTGCTGAATGCAGATCTTTCTCCTGCTGCTGAATGCGGGGAAGGTTTTCCCGCGGCTGTCCGTGATTGAGCAATGTGAACCATGTGAGACTGAACGCTCGCAGCTGCCCTCTATGGGCTGTCTGCTCGCGTTCCTTTACAGCTGAGATACTTTGTATTTGGAGTGGTTACATTCTTGCCTTTACAGTACAATGAACATGCAAACATACATACATAACATCCCTCCCCCCTAGGATGTGACGAAGTCCCGCAACCATTGTGGCTTGCCGCATGTGCGCTTGGGGCGTGCTTGCGCCTGACCTAGTACTGGAGAGCCTGTGATCCCTGACTCCGCGGGTGCTTGTCCTGCAACGGGAAACGGGGATTTGTTAGTGGCTCTGTGGGGCGTCCGTGCCTGCCTTGCGCCCGGGGATGGGAATGGAATGAACAGTTGGGAGGTGAACCCCTGCCTGTTGCTCTCGGACCTCGGAGACCCTCCTATTGTGAACCGCGGAACCGATGAGGTCGCCCTTGTGGTTCTGCTACCTTCTGTTCCCCGCTCGGGGGACCTTGAGACTGTGGTGGGCGGACTCGCTGTTGCCTCCCGTCTTGGGGGTGTCGGTCTCCGGGAAATTGGCGCTATGTTGCATTCTAACTCACAGGGGCTACTGGGACTGGAAGTACCAGGGGCTGAACTGAAACCCCCCTTTTCGCTAGGACGGGTGGGGGACCACTCCGCTAACTCCCCCTGGTACTGTAAATCAACGTCTAAACTTCTAGGGGCATCTGTGTTTCGGGGAAACTTCCGAGGGGTATGTGTGAGGTCGGGGCTCTTCCTTTCTGCCGCGAACTCCCGCAAAAGATCTCTGAGGATCGATTCCCTTTCCTCCCCCCTTGGTGGGGACCCATGTCCCCCTTTTCCTCCCCCTTGGGCTAAATGGGTGGGGGAGTACCCTAACGCTGATTCGAGGCTATTTTCGTCTTCGTCCTGCTCTCCGGGGACCCTGCGCCTGAGTTGGTCCACGTGTTGCCTCCACAGGAGGCCTGTACTGGTCTCCACGCGGTATGAGACGGGGCCGGTTTGTTCTATTACGGTGCCCGGCACCCAGGCTGGCCCCGCGTTGGCGTAGTTCCTGCAATGCACCGGGGCGCCTACGCTGAAACTCTTTGCGGGTTCCACCCCTATGTTCCGCCCTTTGTCCTCTACTCTCGTGGGGTCTAGCTTGGAGATTACCGTGGCCAGCTTCCTGCGCATCAACAGCTCCGCGGGGGAGTACCCTGACGCCAATGGGGTGACCCTGTACCTTAGCAGGAATTGGCACAATTTCAGGTCGAGGTCTCCGGGGCCCATGCGCAGCAGCGCGTCTTTTGTGGTGCGCACGAGGCGCTCTACTTGGCCGTTGGTAGCCGGGTGAAAGGGGGCGGAGGTGACGTGCCGAATGGCGTTGCGATCCATGAATGCCCCGAACTCGGCGGACGTGAAACAGCTAGCGTTATCGCTGACGAGGGTGTCGGGTAAACCGAACGTGGAAAAGACCCTCCGTAACTGTTTAATTGTTGTGGCCGAGGAGGTGCTCGAGACTGGAATGACCTCCAACCACTTGGAGAACGCGTCCACCACAAGGAGGAAAAGTGTTCCCCTGAACGGGCCAGCAAAGTCTACGTGTACCCGGGACCAGGGCCCCCTTGCTGCGTCCCACTCCCTATGTGGCGAGCGAGCCTCTTCTGGCCTGGAGCTTTGGCACGCTTCGCAAGTGCCGACCATGTGTTCGATGTCGGCGTCTAGCTGGGGCCACCAAAAGTAACTGCAGGCTAGTGCCTTAGAGCGGACGATCCCCGGGTGGCTGACGTGCAGCAGTTTAAGCACCCTCGGCCGGAGAGACGTGGGGATCACTACCCGCTGTCCCCACAAAAGGCAACCCCTCTCTAGGGACAACTCTAGTTTCTTTTTGAAAAATGTGTCGAATTCCGCTGCTGGGGAAGACGCGGGCCACCCTTTCTGTACCCAGGAGCAAACTGTAGCCAGCGTTTTGTCCTTGCCGGTCACTTTGGCGATGTCGGCCGGTACTACTGGAGGGGAGTCTAGGACCTCTATCATTAAGACCTGGTGGTCCCTCTCTTCCTCGCCCACATGGCAGCAATCCCGGGGAATGGGGGACCTCGACAGGGCATCCGCATGGCTGATCTCCTTCCCGGGCCGGTATACCAACGCGTGCTGATACGCGTTGAGAAAAATGGCCCACCTGAGCATCCTCGGGGACAGGATTTGGGGTGTGGGCTTATCTGCAGTGAAAATGGGCTTATGGTCAGTCACTATGGTGAAGGGGCGGCCGTACACAAAATCATGAAATTTCTTGGTCCCCGCAATTATCGCTAGTGCTTCCCTGTCTGTCTGGGCATAGTTTCTCTCCGCTTGGGACAAGGACCTAGAGTAGAACGCTATCGGGGCCTCCCTCCCGTTCTCCAGTACGTGGCATAACACCGCCCCCACCCCCACCGGGGATGCATCGCATATCAGGACCACTGGGCGTTTGGGATTGAAATGGGTCAGTACCGCATCTGATGCCAGGAGTCGCTTCAGGTCATTGAAAGCCATCTCCTGGTCGTCGCCCCACTTCCATGCCTCGTCCTTTTTTAACAATTTGTGTAGCGGTTCCGCCACTGCTGCCTTCCGCGGAAGGAAGGAGTGGTAAAAGTTGAGCAGTCCAAGGAACGACTGCAACTCGGGCTTGGAGGTGGGGCGAGGGGCCTTCTTGATGGCGGCCACCTTGGATTGGGCTGGCCTGATTCCCTCGGGAGTAACACGGAACCCTAGGAACTCAACCTCAGTTGCGAAGAAAACGCATTTGTCTTTCCGCAACCGCAACCCCGCTTTTTCGAATATTGTCAGGACCTTTCCCAACCTCATTGCTAATTCGGCCCGGCTCCCCCCTGTAATCAATACGTCATCAAAGTAGGGTAACACCCCCTCTAACCCCTTCAGGAGGCGTTCCACGAGTGACTGGAAGATCCCGGGCGCCGAATTCACGCCGAATTGGAGGCGCGATACCTGGAACGCCCCTTTGTGGGTGACTATGGTCTGCGCAGCAGCTGCGGCGGGGGTCACCGGGAGTTGCTGGTAGGCTTGGGCCAGGTCGAGTTTAGCGAAACACCTCCCCCCGTGTAACCTGGCCAACAAGTGGCTGACTACCGGCACCGGATACGCATTAGGGCGGATCGCCTTATTGATGGTGCACTTGTAATCAGCGCATATGCGGACCTCCCCGTTGGCCTTGAGCGCTGTTACAATTGGAGTTTCCCACTCCGCAGAATCAACAGGGACAAGAATCCCCTGGCCCACCAATTTGTCCAACTCCGCCTCTATTTTGTCCTTTAGTGCGAAGGGCACTCTGCGCGGTTTAAGTCTGATTGGACGTACTCCAGGGTCCAGGTCGAAAGTCACTGGGGGGCCCTTGAATTTTCCGAGCCCCTTTTTGAAAACCTCGGGGTGCGCGTCGCACACGCTCTGTATTGGATCAGTCCCGGCGGCGTGTGCTCCCACGGCGTGCACCCCCCCAATGAACAACCCCAGGGGCTGGAACCATTGAGTCCCGAGGAGGCTGCATTTACCTCCCTTGAGGACGTTGCGGTGTGCTTTTTAAACTGGACCTGGAACTTCCCAACCCCCAACACTGGGATGCAGTTCCCTTGCACGTCCTTCAGTGTGGCCCTCAACGCTTTGAGCTTGGGCCGCACGCGGGGGGCGATTTTCATGAACTCTCCCTGGGAAATGATAGAGTATGAAGAACCCGAGTCCACCTCCATCCTAACAGGGGCCCCTTGTATTACTACCTCAACGAAGTAACGGGGGTGCTCCGTGGAAACGCTGCAAACCGGAGCGTCGTCCTCGCTGTCGTCGGAGATGCGCCCTACTCCGTCCCGCGTCCTCGTGGTCCGGGTGCCGTCCTTTGGCCTCGTGGTGCGGTCCTGCCTCGCCGAGCGGTCTGGAGAACTCCTTGTGGCCTTGCGCCGTTTCCGGCAGACCTTGGCGATGTGCCCGCGCCGGCCGCAGTTGTGGCACTCGGCCTTGCGGAATGGGCATTTGGCGCGGGTGTGGGCGGCGCCGCAGCCGTCGCAGCGCCGGCCCTCTCTCTGGACCCTCCGGACGTCCTCGTCGTCGCCGCTCTCCGCGGACGAGTTCGAAACTCGCCGGGCCGCGCGCACCGAGCTCTCTGCCTTGGCGGGTTTCGGGCGCCAGTCCTGAAGCTCTTGCACCCCGGCAGTCGTGGCCTCCGCGGCCTGTGCCGTGTCGAGGACTTGTTGCCACGTGGGAGGCGGCTCCTTTTTCATCAGCGCGCGCTGAGTCTCGGTGTCCCTCAGACCGCAGAGCAGGCAGTCCCGGAGCGTGACTTCTGGGGTCTCCCACTTGCATGGGCCGGCGGCCAGCCGCAGGGCCGCGGCGAACTCAGCGACCGATTCCCCGGGCGCCTGGACTCGCCTCCAGAACGCGCTCCGAGCGGGGAACATCGCTATTGCGGGCCGGAGGTGGGCGCGCAGCGCCGCCAGGAGCTCTGTGGCCTTGAGGTCGCTCACCCTCCTCGGTGCGATCAGGTCCACCAAGGTCCTCTTGGTCTCGTGTCCGAGCATGCGGACGAAGATGGCCCTCTTCTTGGCCTCATCTGAGACTTCGAGCTCCACCAGCGCTGCGTTGAAGTCTATCTCAAACAGCTCCAAGTCTCCCGGCTTCCTGATCTCGTAGCCGGCGCATGTCTTGGTCCCGTGGGCAGCCATTATCCCACCTTCGTCGCCAATTTAGTGTATGGGACCAAAGACAACAGGACAGCCGAAGGGTTGGCTTAACACAGGTTTATTGCATGATGTTCCAGTGGAGCATGAGGTAATGGCGGTGATACATCTCAATATATACAGTAGCCCTATACATTTGAATCTTGTAGCACGGTAGCTCATTGGCTGCTACCGGCGTGGCCTCGCCCAGGCACGCCTCTTTTCCTGCTGCTGAATGCAGATCTTTCTCCTGCTGCTGAATGCAGATCTTTCTCCTGCTGCTGAATGCGGAGAAGGTTTTCCCGCAGCTGTCCGTGATTGAGCAATGTGAACCATGTGAGACTGAACGCTCGCAGCTGCCCTCTATGGGCTGTCTGCTCGCGTTCCTTTACAGCTGAGATACTTTGTATTTGGAGTGGTTACATTCTTGCCTTTACAGTACAATGAACATGCAAACATACATACATAACAATGAGGTATCACTGTATAGGGAATACTTCACTGACAATCTGATATGATATTGCCACACATTTTATCTTAGCAGCAGAGAAAAGCCCATTATCCACAAACACATTTACACTGCTTGCAAAGCTATTGAAAAGGTGCAGGTTGGCCAATGGCTCAATCAGGATTTCTACACTGAACTGATCAGCTCTAGAAGAATATTTCCTATAAACCTATCCCTACAATATATGGGCGTACCCCTTCACTAAAATTATCCCCCAAAATGAAGGGAAAAAAATGTAAGCTATCTTCAAGAAGTAAAGAAATTCAGATCACAGGCCAGCTTCCACTCTAGAGCATAATACAACTAGCAACTCCATTCCCCTTTTAGTGCACTGGTGCCAGTGATGTTGAAAGTGAAATGAGATAAAGGCTTTCACTGTGTCAACACCTACATACAATAAATTTAAAGTACAATCCTATCCACATTTACATGGACAAATTAGTCCAATGTAAATGATCCCTATCTTGAAGGAAGTCTGACCATTCAGTGTAATTGCTATTGCTATTCATTGTCCTGTTCAGTTTTCAGTGCACAGAACTGCAGACAGAGAAGCAGCTGCAGTGACATAGACCAGCCCAGTTGGCCACACAACAGATAGGAAACTGGACCTCTGCATCTTACTGCAAACCTTCCACATTTGCAGTTATGCATATAGAAAATTAAACAGGACACTGGCTGTGAGGTTTATAAACCCTAAACTTAAATAAACAGAGTTCACCACTGTTTAGTGCAGTGCTGCCCAAACGATGTCCCGTGGGCTGGATCCGGCCCCCAACACCAATTCATCCGGCCTGTGATGCCCTTGTTGCTCCCAGAAGCAGAAGTAAAATACGTGTCCAGGACCTATGGACCATATGGGCGTGTTTTACTTCCTCTTCCATGAGCAACGAAGGCTTTGCGGGCTGGGTGAATTGGCATCAGTGGCTGGATCTGGCCCATAGGCCATAGTGACTGGCCCATTGCACCATGTGACCAGCCCATAGTGGGAAAAGTTGGGCATCCCTGCTTTAGTGGCTTACGTGGCTAAGATGCTGACTGGAAGGCAGGGAGGTCAGCAGTTCGATACCCGACTACTGCAGGACGGAATGAGCTCCCATCTTTGTCGCAGCTCCTGCCAACCTAGCAGTTCAAAAGCAAGAAACTGCAAGTAGATTTCTTTGAAGACCACTGTTTACCTTCGGTGGGAAGGTAAACAGTGTTCTGTGTGCTCTGGTGTCTACTCATGCCTGCCATGTGACCACAGAAACGTGTGCAGAAGCAGACAGCGCTGGCTCTTTGGCTATGAAACAGAGATGAGCACTGAACCTTAGAGTTGGATGTGACTGCTTTTCACATCCAATGCATCATACTAGGGAGGGAGAAGGAAAGCAACAAACCAAAACAAATTACACCACAGCAACTATGACTGTTTATCTAGAAAAATCAAAAGTAGAGTCCTCATGTTCGGTTTACTTTAAATGGGATTAATGGGGTTTTTTAAACAATTAAAACAAGGTACATCAGCATAGCGTTTTTGGAAAGCTTGACCTGAATTTCTTTGATTCGGCAATTGGACTATAGCTTTGACTGCAATTATTTACCTTAAACTATAGGGGGAACTTCCTTGTTCTTTTAAATATGGAAACATGGTGGCTAAAATTCATTAGTAAGTCACAACTGGAATGGGCCCATTGAATTTACCACTGGATTTAAGTTATGATGATTCTACATCGCTATTGAAAGAAGAAATACTGTCATTATCAAACAATTTAAGATATGGAGT
Organism: Bradypodion pumilum; assembly: GCA_035047305.1. Classification (NCBI taxonomy): domain Eukaryota; kingdom Metazoa; phylum Chordata; class Lepidosauria; order Squamata; family Chamaeleonidae; genus Bradypodion; species Bradypodion pumilum. The sequence goes on from JAWDJD010000005.1 coordinate 137,974,311, forward strand.
GCCCCCCCCCCAGAAATCCATTGCATAAATAAATAAATAAAGAAAGAAAGAAAGAAAGAAAGAAAGAAAGAAAGAAAGAAAGAAGCAAGCAAGCAAGCAAGCAAGCAAGCAAACAAGCAAGCAAGCAAGCAACAACACCAAACCTTAAATTCATGTAGGAACCAGAAAACCACCTTCTCAAAGACAGCCTGTCTGGATCTTCAGCAAAAACCATACTCACTCACAGCGTGGTGTTTATCTCAGTTTCCCCCCTGAGAAATACATTCCATGAGCTTCACCAAAAGCTAGTACCATCCAAGTGAGAAGGCTAGAAAAATCTCAATTCTCACACCATATTTGTCACTGTACCTCAGGGATTCCCAACCTTTTCAAGCCAGGTGCCGCGTCACACTCTCTGTCAGCTTTGAGGGCCGGATGGCCATTTTGCCCTGCCTACACAATGGGGGTGGCCATTTTGTTTCTCAAATGCCCTTGGAGGTGCGCCGGGGGGGGCACATGTAATGGCAGTGTGGGCTGGATCCGGCCCACAGGCCTTAGGTTGGGAACCCCTGCTGTACACTGCCCATTTGGATGAAATACACAATTAGAGAACTCTAGCATATGGCAAGTGTAATGGGTGGAATTGCAGCCTCAAATAGCAAATTTAAGAGAAAAGTTGCCTCTGCATGGGAGATAGCACAGAAATCTGTTCTCAGCTAAAGCCACTGTGTAATTTTAGAAGACCAATTAAAAACTGAACATGTATGAATGTTCTAGTCACATAAAAGGAAACAATGTGAGCTACCTTGCATGCATCACTGTATTTGAAAATTTGTATTATTCTGAATAAAACAATCCTAGAAAGTCCTTCACAAGGTCTGCTGTCTATGCTCTCCCTAGATTCAAGAGAATATCCCTTGCTGCTTTTTAAAGATTATGAGGTGCTTATTGCAGCCAGCCCTTGTATATTATTTTTTGATTTGGAAATCTCATGTTGGCACAGCATATTATGTATTTGTCAGGATCTGAGGCAGGTCTGGTATTTTCAGGATGAGCTCCCCAGAGATAGTTTTGATGCTTGCAAGATTAGACCCCCAGCCTGGAAGGCAGTGCTAGTATTTGGAGGATTAGATGCTCAGCATGCTGTGGCTGCTAAGTTTCACCTGAGAACTCTGGGGGTAGGTCCTGGACTATGGTAAGCTCTACCAGCAAGCCCTGGGAGACTGAACTATAGAAGGACCAGCTCTTCCCTGTAGAAGTTGCCTAAGCAATGAAGATTCTGGATGTGTTGTTTTGTCTTGCTCCCCGCCTGAAGATCTCCTGTCTTGTTCGTGGTCCCTGCTTCTAAAGATCTTTTGCCTTGCCACTGGTTCCTGCCTAGTTCTTGCTAACTGAAGACTTTCCTGCCCGGTCCCTGGTTCTTGTGGACTGTTGTCATGCCTTGCTGTTGTCACTCCTTGAAACCTGCCCTTTCCCTTTTCGAGCCCTGCAAGTATCCTATTTCATTTGTTCTCTTGATCACCTGATTTTCAGCTTGCTTCGATATGCCCTGTTGTCCAAACCAACCCAGTCTCCCTGTTTACCTCAGGTTTGATTTTGGGTTTGGACTTTGGTTACTGTTTGGCCTGTTGTCTGGTTGCACTGGGTCTTGGTGCTTGTGTTACTTGCCAGCTGCCCACAGCCTCTAGACCAGGAGTTCTCAATCTTTTTAAGCCAGGGGCCGGATCATGCTCCCTCAGACAGCTTCGGGGGGTTGAATGGCCATTTTGCCCTTCCTCCACCACATGGCACTTCCTGGTGTGGAGGTGGTGGTGGAGCCACATGAAATTGTGCCACAGGTCACAAATATGGGCCACAGGTTGAGAATCCCTGCTCTAGACTCTGACAATATTATTGATTTGGTGTATAAAACAACCAACAAAAATTAATGCTTGTACTACTAAATAAATCAAAGGGTCAACATCTTGTCATTTTGAATATATAACGAAGTTAAAAAAGAAAAGAAAATAATGGTTACATTTTAAAAACGAACATGTTTCACTCTTTAGGTCAGGGAGACAAAAGAAATTCTGCACAGGAAAGATGAAATATTGTTTGTACTGAAGGCTTAAAATGAAATATTTTGCTATCATTCTTTCTACACTTAAAACAACAAAGAATCTTGTGGCATATGAAAGACTAACAGTGTCTGTTTGGTATAAGCTTTTGCAGACTACAGCCTTCTTTTTCATCTACTTATCAAATAAAATTGGTTAATCTTCAAGAGGCAATAAGGCTCCTTGCTTTTTGACAAATGACATAGCTATCTCTCTTTAAATTCCCATGTTTAAAGACAGGCCTATAAATTACCATCTTCATAACTAAAAAATAATACTTTGATATTTAGTACCAAGGTAATGGATGACTACTTCCTATTCCTGCAAAACATACTACAGTACTCACATCTAGTAGGTGGCTATATTTAAACAATCCTGGAATTATTGGCTGTATAGGGTTTGGGGTTTCCTCCATGCAGTTGCTAAGGGAACATCTGCATACAATCCTACAATTAGTGGGAAACTATACAGATTGCTATGAATTCTGCTCTGGGTGTGTCTCAGTAGAAAAAAAACTTTAAATCTTGTTGTGGCACTGTTGGCCAAGTGTTGAGAGTTGACTAGTATAATTTACATTGATTTATATTGGTAAAATCACAAATGTAACAAAAAAACTCACCCTAGTAACCACAATACTCCAACAAGATGTGTTATGCCTTACAGTCATATTTTATGGTGTACAATCTTCTCTAATTATGTAAAACGTTTTAAAATTTCAAATATATATGTAACAGGTAAAGGTAAAGGTAAAGGTTTCCCTTGCTCGAAAGCCAGTCGTATCCGACTCTAGGGTGCAGTGCTCATCTCTGTTTCTAAGCCGAAGAGCCAGCGCTGTCTGCTCCTGCAGACGTTTCCGTGGTCATGTGGCACGCATGACTAGACACCGGAGCGCACGGAATGCTGTTACCTTCCCACCGAAGTGGTCCCTATTTATCTACTTGCAATTTCTTGCTTTCGAACTGCTAGGTTGGCAGGAGCTGGGCTGCACATAAAGTGATAATGGATCAATTATGAAGTTAAAGACACTTCCCGCTGAGTGGGAACACACTCAGCCTACACAGACTCATTCTTTTCCCCCATCACATATTAGGTCTATCTGAAACATTGGAATATGATTAGCAAACCAGGATAATAAGATAGGATCTCAATTATAAAGTGTGTGTAGATGTCTGATCATGGCCAGTAAGACAGCAGCCATATTTATTTTGGTAATTATTTGATACTCAGATGAAAATAGAGATTTATAATTAATTTCAGTATGTATACTGAAATATACATTTCTTTATAACGTCAGCAGATTTTTCTCCAGGTTTCACCCATTGAGAATCCATTTTTCATATCCATAACATTGCTAGTTGTGACAGCATCATTCTTTTTAACCAAATACCCACTGAGAAATCAAATTTATTTTGCACCCAACAGCTGTTCTTAAAGACTCAGTTTCCCAGTCACAATAGTAAGAAGCAGAAACAGCTGCAAACATTGGAGTGGGAGAGCAGGAGAGGAGAAAAACTTGCAGAGAGCTTGCGGCACTGTTTAGAGAGGAAGTAAACCCATTTTTCTTCTCTTTCTCATGCATAGCAGCTGTCTCAGTAAAAATTATTAGCAGTCTATTTTGAAACAGAAACTCAACAATATTAAAAAAACTTTGAAGTTAAGGTTACTGAGGGAGCAACACAAAGCTTAACACTTCTGGTAAAGCCAAAACATTGATGTATGGGGCTAGGCAGCTAGCTCTGTGAAAGGGTGAGCATATTCCTGCTTTACTCATTTACAACCCCCCACCCCCAGCTAAGATTACTATCTACAGTGGAAAGACTAAATCTATTTGCAAGTTGAATACTTAATTGCCCGTAGCAGGTGGTATACAGCTTATCATGTCTCTTCCCAAGCTGATAAAGTGATTTGATCTTCAAAATAAAATAGAAGATCCAGTGCAAAAAGATACCCTTTCAGTAACTCTGTGTTACATCATCATATACAAGGCTTTGAGTTCTACTGATATTTTTCTCCTCTTGCCAATAGAAATAGTCATCTCTACTAGATTTATCTGATGCTCTGGAGAAATGCATTGGATAAGTCATAGTCACCGGAACTGTGGCAAAGCAACTTACTTGGACAAAGTACTAATTAGCATCTCATAACTGCATCCTATTTGTCAAGAAAAATGCAGGGAAGGGCAACTTTCTTAAAAAGTGAAAACTAGCATTCTAGGTATTCTGATGGAACTAACAAAATGTGGACAGCGTTGAAATGTTTTTTTTTTGGTACCCCTATTACAGCCCAATGGACTATCACAAATTTCATTAACCACATGATTCATATTAACCAACTGCTAACACTAAAGTGGCTTAAAACCACTGTTCCCTGCTTTCTTCTGCTGGCACATACTCTGAATCAGTGTTTCCCAAACTTCAGTTCTTGGACTCCATTTCCCAGAAGCCTAGGTCAATTCCTCAAATCACTGATCAGCCAATATACTGACAGGCTTCTGGGAATTGAAGTCCCCTGTGGGGCATGGGGCCCACTTTGGGAACCACTGCTTCTGAATGAACAATCCAAATGTCACTCTCTTTTCTTGGCCTTCAGTTATTGCATGATGATTCTGCTGGTGCATATTTTACTGCTTTATGGATGCTAATGGCCAACATGCCTTACGTTCCAACTAAGAATACAGGAATGCAAAATATATGACCCTCTAAATGTTCTCCAACTAAAACTCCCTTTATCCCCCACTTCTGGCCATTTGTTGCAAAATGGGCTTCAACAACATATGTAGGGCCACATACTGCATAACGGGTACATTTTCGCTCGCAAAATGTCTTTGTGTCATTAAAAAAAAATGAGGTTAAAAGGCTAGGAAAACATCCCCCTCCCAAAACGTTAGTCAGGGAAAATGCTGACATACAGATGTGCAAAGTATTTGCAGAACATATTATCAAATTTCAACTTCAACACATCCTTGAATCATCATTAGTTCGTTACACAGAATAGATGGTCAGAAAGGACAATATCATCTTTGCAAGTCCAGTACATAAAATGTGCATGATAATAATGACTACTAGATCTTGATGAGCTGCAACCCTATGCATGCATGTTAATCCCACTGAATGTAGAGAGACTTATTTCCAAGGAAGTATGCCTACCATTGTATTGCTAGTCTATTCTTTACTCACAATATGACTACCCTGAAAACCTGAACTGTAGCAATTTAGCAATTGGAGCTGTAGTTTGATTTGCAACCTTAGAACATAAGAACATAAGAAGAGCCTTGCTGGAACAGGCCACAGCCCATCCAGTCCAGCATTCTGTCTCACACAGTGGCTCACCATTTCCTTCAGGGTATTCCCAAGGAGATGCCTTCACCTGCTTAGGATTCCCTGGAAATGGCATTGAGAGATATCCTGCCTATCTCTCCAACCCGGAGGTTGTCCTTAGGTAGCCATAATTATAGCCATTGATAGCCTTGTCCTCCATGAACTTGTCTAATCCTTTCTTAAAGCTGTCAAGACTGACAGCTGTCACCACTTCTTCTGGCAGGGAGTTCCATAGACCAGTAATCCTCTGGGTGAAAAAGTACTTTCTCTTATTTGTTTGAGAACTAGTACCCAAAAGTTTCATGGAGTGTCCCCTAGTTCTAGTGTTGTGCGATAGGGAAAACAGTTTTTCCTTATCCACTTTGTCCACACCGTGCATGATTTTATAAACTTCAATCAGGTCACCTCTTAGACGCCGTCGTTCAAGAGTGAAAAGGCCCAACCGTTGCAGCCTCAGATGGTAAGGAAGGTGTTCCAATCCCCTAATCATTCTGGTTGCCCTCCTCTGTACTTTCTCCAACTCCATAATATCCTTCTGGAGGTATGGCGACCAGAACTGTACACAGTATTCCAGATGGGGCCTCACCATAGATTTATAAAGAGGCAAAATGACACTTGCTGACTTATTTTCTATACCCTTCCTAATGATCCCTAACATTGAGTTTGCTTTTTTCACTGCTGAGGCACACTGGGTTGACACCTTCATTGAGCTGTCCACCAGGACACCAAGGTCCCTTTCCTGGTTTGTCGCAGAGAGTTCCTTAATTACAACTGAAAACGTTGTAAGTGCTCACATTGGGCTTGTGGATAGAAACAGAACCCAGTGTCCCCATTGGTGATGCAACTGGGATTCCATTACAATCCAACCTACAGCTCTCCTTCTTTTCCTTCTCTCCTGTGATCCTGATTCTGCCCATTTTTCTTTTGTGCAACCCCACCTCTGCCAATCCTTTCATGATTTGTTGCATTGCCTCTTGCTTTTGAAAGGATTACACAGTGTTCTGGAACACAGTCCTGAACATCATGCTTAACTGCTTAGGTCACTGAAACACACTCTACAGATGTGGCCCCATCTTTACATGCATGTCACAGGGGAAAACCTCTTTAGAATTGTCTGACATGAAAAACATACAGATAGAAGCTCTCCAGCAGCAGAGAAAAATGCTGCTTTGGAAGGAAAAAAAGAAGCTACTGATGATTTGAATTGTCCAGCCTTTGTGTCATGTGAATTGTCTCATTTTATAAATGGAGCAAATCCCAAAATATTTGATGGTGTAGTTGGAAACCTAGATAAGCATATCTAGGAAAGATCAACACATCAAGACTGAGCTTTATACATTTAAGATATACTTTGTAGCCAACCATTTTTTTACAATAGTCAGATGAGCTCTGTACTCCTCCTGCTCTACAGAAGTAAAGTAATGTATACCTCTTTGTACCTACCATCTGCATAATGTGACATTTCAGAAGAGTTAGCTTTGATCTGATTGTGCCAATAGAATGTAACCTGAATGTTAAAATACTTGATCTGCCTAGTTATTCAACTTTATTATCCTGAAACTTCGCAGGTCCTCATTTGAAGAAATTTGAATTAATGACATTGCATTAACAGTAGAAAACATACATTAATGCACAAAATTCTGTCCCATCTGCTGTAAATTAGGAAATGTGATAATACCTTTGTCAATGCTCTCCTAGGCAACTGCTTGTGTAATAAAAAGAAAAGTGTAATTTAAGTTGACAGTTTGTTCTGAAAGTACTGTAACAACAGTATCCTCAAGTCATATTTCCTCCATTTTCCTATCCCTCAAAAATTTGTCTCAAAACAAGATACATTAAAGATGGCTTCAGGGATATGTATTACTAGGCCCTAAAGGCAAACACATGAGTTCAATACTATTGAAAGTGTTTACCCTAAGGACTGTTCTAATAAAGAAAGAGGGAGGGTGGAGTGGAGAAAAACTATCTGGGTTATTAAAATAAGATCTTGAAGATAACTTTAGTCTGTAACTCAATCCAGACTAATGCAACGCTTTGAATATACCTGCTAATGGCACTATATGTTTCATACAATAATATTCCCTTTGATCCCTTAGCTGCCCTTACAAAAGAAAAAAGTACTCTGGAAGGATAGTGTTAAGATTCTTTAGTCTTCCATTGAATGGAGGGCAAAATGGTGAGAGAAAAGATGTGTCTCAAGACATGAATGAATAATAACCGTAGTATAAAGTAAAAATATCTAGCTACTTGTACTTCCATAGAAGATATAAAAATCCTTTATGTTAAGATCAGAAAATTTGCAGGAGACTAAAACCATAAAAGAGAAAGATCTTGCAACTACTAACAGTTTACCTATAGATACAGTAACTGTTTGTACTTTTTTCACCTGAAGATTATGCAGAAAGTCTTCAAATCAAGCTGTCTTGCTACTGACCCAAATGTTTCCACGAAAAGAAGCAAGATACTAAACGCAAGCCTATGGTTACCATTGCAGCATATTTTAGGAGACAAAGACATACCTTAAGCAACAATTGAGATTTATGTTTCTCAGAATGTTGAATGATTATCTTCCACATTAATTGAACAAGCCAGACCATTTTTATTAACTATCGTAGAAAAAGAATAATTTTGTTGCACTGTGTGATATAAATGCCAGCTTCCTACTCTACATCATTCCCACTGTGTGAATCCACAAAACAAGACTTTTTGGGCCCGTTTGATGGCACATCTAAATTAATAGCAATGTTGAAGCTGAGATTCATCACTTAAGACTGTTTTATGATCCAGCAGAAACAGCAGAAGCGCTTGCAGTTGAGTGAAAAAGATGGTAATATGGGAGATAACAGTAAAGGCAGAATAATGTCATCACCCTGCATCAACTGAATAACTGGTTACAACATGAGCAGGACAGTCCTACCAAAAAAGAGGGGGGGGGGGAGATGCAAGTATGCAGTAATAGATACAGTGGCAAATTGTGTTCCACAGTCCATACTGGGATTCTAGACAACAGGACTAAATAAGCTAAAGTTTCATATCTGGATAAACAACCTAAGGTAAAAAGGACTACAAATAGTACTAGCAGGTGAAGAGTTGCAACTACAGTGGAACCCTGGACAACGACGCGTTTGGATAATGTCATTTTCGGACTACGATGCATTTTTTTCTGAAAAGTCATCTCCCGGCCAACGATGTTAAGTCGTTATCTGGGAGATATTGTTTGGTCTCCTTGTAGGAATGTCTGGGAGGCTAGGAAGACCTATCCCGCGCTATTTCCGCCTTCCTATTACCTCCCTGGCCCACCTAACATCTGAGAAAAGTTGCAGCTGCCATCTTGTTTTTGAAAAATAAAAAAATAAGATGGCGACCACAACTTTTCTCAGCTGTTGGGCAGGCCAGGGAGGTGCTAGGAAGGCGGAAACAGCACAGAATAGGTCCTCCCAGCCTCCCAGACACTCCTGGGTAGGCGGAGAGCCAGACACAGGGACCCGAAGATGGGGATTTTTTTCATCTCCAACCAGTGTAGACAGGTAGGAGATCACCGTCCTTTTCGTTGGGGTGGGCAGAGGCAGCCTAGATGCCTCTGTTAGGCTCCAGGGAGGCGATCCGGGCTGGTTCTGACCTTCCCCGATCTCCCCCCAGACGATGCTGCAAGGAAAAATGCCGGGGAAAACTCAATCGTCAGTTTGAGGTTTTTCCTTGCAGCCTCGCCGGGTGTGTGTGTGTGTCGAGGGGTGTCAGAAACAACGTGGATCGCCTCCCTGGAGACTAACAGAGGTACCCGTGCTGGCGGAGAAGCTGAAATGGGTGAAAAAACATCCGTGGTGACACTCCAATGTTAAAGAGGAAAAAGCTTCTGAAGAGCCACTGCCAATCGGGTTTTGACAATACTGAGCTTCATAGATCAAGGGACGGAAAGAGCATAAAGCAGCATTGTGAGTTCCCATTCTCAAGAATCCTCCTTTAATTACATCTGCATCACCTTCTGACATTATTTCAGACTAATGTCACAAGTGTGTTTCACATTAAAGTGAAGCTTCCCTTCCTTCCTCAACCCTTACTGTCTCCACAGTTGTAAAGTTCATGCAACAATATAAAATTACAATATCACCTACCTGCATGAAGCGGCCTTCAGATGTTCCTAGATTTGCTATGGTAAGATCCCCTTTGGTAAAGACAGATATAGATGTTAACAAGACTTTACTGAACTGCTTTGAGAATAAGTCAATCCGCTGCAAAGGCGTTGTGACCTCTGCACGATATTCATCATCTTGTGCCCCACAATAAGTGGTGATGTTTCTTGAAAAACTCTGCAAGACAAAAAAAATGTGTTTCAGCAAACCTGGCTTTGCTGTGGTTACGGACATTCAGCCTTTGGCTATGTTGCGGACTTTGGCAGCTGAAGACACTCTTAGGCTTGTTAAGGTCGTTGAGCTTGGGCTCCGACCTCCCCCCCCTTGGATCTTTTTGCTTATTCTGATTTAACTTGTACTGTATGATTCCTGACTTTGTTTTTTCTTCCCCCATTGTATTTATGTATTATGTTTTACTGTAATTGATATGTTGTATCATTGACATTTTGTATCTTATTTGTATATTGCTTTGTATTATTTGTATCATATTTTGTATTGTTTAGCATTATTATTGTAAACCGCTTCTAGTTCCCTTTTCGGGGAGTAAAGCGGTATAGAAATCTAAACAATAAATAAATAAAAAACAAATAAACCCCATGGAACAGATTGAAATATTAAGGAAGAAACCTCTAAAAGAGAGAGAAGTCAATTTGAAAGTTGATGGGGATGCATTTGGAGGAGTGTAACTTTTAAATGGTTTCATTGATCTCTCTGATCACACAAACATAAATCCTTCCTAACAGAATTATTATTTCAACATGGAGTCTCATTTTGGAGAGGAAAAGCAAGACTAAGAAGGACCACAATCTTCTCATTCAACTAAGATATTATTTCTATGTTAAAGGGCAAGATCAGTTCTCGATCATCCCAGAGTGCAAGACATATAGTAATGGGCTCAAACTACAGGAAGCCAGATATAAGCTGAATATCAGAAAAAACTTCTTAACTGTTATAGCTGTACAATGGCACCAATTACCTTGGGAGGTAGTGAGCGCTCCAACATTGGAGGTATTCAAGAGAAAATTGGACAACCATCTGTCAGATCTTTGATTTGGATTCCTGCATTGAACAGGGGATTGGACTCGATAATCTCATAGGCTCCTTCCAACTGAGTGATTCTATGTATATAGGATGGATGGTGTATGATGACCAGAAACCTATTCCTTATATATTCTGCTGTTAAGTGCAATGGTCTAAATCAAAGTCTCAAGATGCTGTCAGTTAAGACATCACAAATTACTCTGTTCTCCTACAGCCTGCATGATTAGGGCCTGGGGACACAGAAATGACAATAGAGCTTCCTCTGACTGATGGATCATGACATCCCATGAACGGGATCATACCCTTGGAAGGGCAGTGGAAAAGAACAATGTAAACTTAACTTCATTGTGTGCCAATCCTATGACTTCATGTGCAGTGAGGAATACAACAGGTGACTTGTCACAACAATTTCTGTCACTGCATTTACATCAACATGCATAAAAAAGTTTGAATTCTAGTCACTGAATAAATGTTCTTGTCTGCATGCAGCAGATTGTGCAACTCTAATAAAGATTATTTTAAAATGTATCTTGAGCCTCTTGAGCAGAAAAATCTGTAGCAAGCAAATAAAGCCATAGAATTAATACTTGTTTTAAAAAATGAAAATGTGTTGCTTTTGTCTCTAAATTCTTTCATAAGAAATAAGAATGCCTGGAGAATCACATGTTGTTTACTCAATTCTAAATAGTGAATTCATATTAAAATAGGGGGATTGCTCTGTTTTAGCAAGACAGGTAGAATATCTTTGTACGGCAATAACAGCACTTTAGTGTCTCAATGCTGCTTATCTATTTTATTTTAAATCCATGAAGCTCAGAAAGTCCTTGATATCTCCAAGAAGAAAAGGAAATAGTAGAAATTATGTAAATGTAATTATACTATCTTGATCTCCCATTGCTTAAAATTAACACTAACTGATGCTGTCTTATATTATGATCATTTTTATTACAAAAGGTTATTTTTTTATTTTAAAATCCATCAACTCATGTCTTTTTTCTGGAGGAATATTCTTAGAATAATACACTGCATGTTCATCTTTACAGAAAGACAAATGTTGCTGTCATGATACAATGGTAACCTATTAATGCAGTTAACTGTTGATGCTTTATTTCTGTTTCTGGATAACAGATAAGTAAAATAAGCATTATAAAAGTGAACAGTATATGTGTCACGCTTTGTTTCTAGAATATGACTTGAACAACTACATAGTAAGAGGACATATTTGTTCTATAATTTTTCTTCATTGTTATTTACTTTAAGGTAGATTATAGTGTGACTGATTGCAACTGAAGAAAAGAAGCAATGAAGATGTTTTCATTTCCCAGATTTTTCAACTGGTCCTTAAGAAAACAAGCAAGACTAGGAATAAATTTGTCGCCACTTCAAGTTGAAATCAGGTTTGTGAAATGTTACTGTCCATCAGCTTATCACAGTTCAAACTGACATCAGGCAATCAGGATATTAGAGGTATAAGGTTTTTTGGCTACTGCCTACATATTTGCAATAGGTATCCTTACATTTAACATTCTCTGTTCTCCTACACCAGAGATGGTGAACCTTTTAGAGACTGAGTGCCCAAACTGCAACCCAAAACTCACTTACTTATTGCAAAGTGCCAACACAGCAACAGGGGAGGAAGGAAATGCTCCCATTGGGCTGCTGGGCAGAGGGGCGGGGTGAAATCTGTGCTGGGGGAGGGAGGAAGTGCTCCCATTGGGCTGCTGGGCAGAGTGGTGGGGTGAAATCTGTGCTGGGGGGAGGGAGGAAACACTCCCATTGGGCTTCTGGGCAGAGGGGCAGGTCAAACTCTGTGTTGGGTTGACTGCATGGGTGCCCACAGAGAGGGCTCCGAGTGTCACCTGTGGCATGCATGCCATAGGTTCACCACCACTGTTCTACACCCTGCAAGGTTAGGATCTGTGGACAGAGAAATGAGATCAGACGGATCATGACATCCAATGAATGGGATCATATCCTTGGAAGGGCAGTGGTAAAGAACAAAATTAAACCAGTGTTTCCCAACCTTTGGTTTTTGGACTTCAATTCCCAGAAGCCTAAGTCAATTCTTCAAAGCAATAATCAGCCAATGTACTGACTTAGGCTTTGGGGAATTGAAGTCTCTCTGTGAATTCTGCACACCACATTAGGAAACACTGGATTAAGTGATACAAACAGAAAATATTATATTATGGTAAGCCCATATTTTTCTCAAAGGATTTTTCTTGGCCACGAGAGCTAACCTCTGTGATACTGCACACACCTAATACATCATACAAGCTGCATGCACATAATCTTTTGTATGTTATGCACATAATCCACCAAGAACTGCATTTTAGAGTTCAACCACATTTATTTAACTCTGGGTTTTAATTACCCATAGGAATCCTTACAAAATGTGATTTAATATTCCTAACCAATCAAAGAATGATTAAAAATCTCTGCGCATACCTTCAGACAGCCTCTTTCTTTCAACAAAGCTGTAAATGAGTTGGATCATCAGCTTACTTACTATTTAGATCCATGGTTTTAAAGAGGGGCAATTAGATTTTTAAGGGAGGCAGTTCGAGAAGCTTGTTTAGCCCAACTTAATGGCATTCCAGGCTTCCTCCCCATGAGTAGGGGTTCACTTTTTGAATATTAAGAATTATATGTCATTGGGGGGGATTGGGATTTTAAAGATGCTTAGGTGGGGAATGGCCAAAAAAAAAAAAGGTTGGGAACCACTGATTTAGATTTACAGTACTGTCTAAGTCTTAGGCCACCACCAGCCTGCTTGGGGAAAATTCAGTGAGTGATTTGGAGGAGCATAATTCAACCCTAGAGCCACCTAGGCATATCAAAATTGGTAGAAATCATCTGCTGGCTCTCCTCCCATCCCTCTGCAAGGTTGGTAAAATTTGGAGTTAGGGTGATGGAGTAATAACATCACTACCCCACTCACTCACTGAATTTTCCCCAAACAAGCAGGTGGTGTCTGACTCCTAGGACTTTTGCACATTTTTGTATATTCTGCCTGTCCTCCCATGAGCTCAACATGGCATAGTGGCTCTGCTCCTCCCCATTTTATCCTCACAATAATCTTGTGAGATAGATCAAGCTGAGAGGAATAGTGAGCAATTGGTGTGAGGTTCAGTGGAGACTTTATCTTGGATTTTCAAAATCCCAGCCCACCACACTACACTACATTGTTATTTTTTTAAACCATTGAGTAAACACTTTGGAGTTTAAGGCCTTTTCTCAGACAGACAGACACTGACACACCCCACAATTCTATAAAAGAGCTTCTTAAGGTTCAACTACATCAATATTAATGCAACAACTGACATTATTTGGTATTACTGTACTATATTTTCTTTGTTTCTGACTACATCTTTTAAAACTATCGTGATTTTTGACTCCTTAAAAAACCTTATCATTCTTTATAAGTATACTAGCATAGTGTGCCTGGTGTTGTCGGGCTGTTTTAAATTGTGTTGTAAGGTGGTTTTTTTGGTAATGTATGTAAAAAGGAGGTTATTTTGGTGTTTTTTTTGGGGGGGGGAAATTATGCACAATTTTTGTGCATTGCCGGGCTGTTATAAATTGTGATCAGCTTATTGGGGGGTATTTTTGTGGATTAAAAAAAGAACAAAGGATGATATAATTTTTTCAAATTGTTTTATTTAACCAAATAATGTTTTAGTTTGTGGGTGTTTTTTAAATAGTTGTACCGTAGGTAATAATTTTTAAAATGTGAAAGTACATGTTTTTTACATTCAATGTTTTTAAACTGTGTTTAGATGTTTTGGGTTTTTATTTGAGTTTAAACTCAGCACAGGATTTTAGAAATCTTTTTATTTTATTTTTTTGACATGTTTGTGATTTGCATAAAATTGTGATTTATTGTTATGTTTTTGACTTTTTTTTTACTCTTATGGCCTCCAGGTGGGGCTGTTGAGTCTTTTTGAGTTGTTTTTACTATTCTGCTCTGCAGGTGGGGCTGCTAGGGGTTTTGCTTTCATTTCACGTGTTTTTTCTCTCCTGGCCTCTGGGTGGGGCTTCTTCCGGTAAGTAGTCTCTTTGTTTCTTCATTTCTGTTCCGGTCATCATGGAGGGAGGACGTGCTGGTAAGTTGTCTGGTTTTATTTCTTCTGGGTTTTTTCTTTGTTTTGCTTTTGTGGTGGTGGGCTGGGAGATGTTTCTGTTTGTTCTTTTTTGTTTTGGTTTAGTTTTAGGTTGGTTTAATTATTTCTGGTTGTGTTTAATTTGTTTTATTTGGTTGTTGTTTATTTTTGTAATTCGTTTTTGTTTGTCTGTGTACTTTGTGGTTTTTTGTGTTGTAGTTAGGTGTTTTGTTTGTGGTTTTGTGGTATTGTGGAAGTTTTTGTTTGTGTTTTGTGGTTTATTTCTTTTTGTTTATTAATGGGTTTTTTAATTATTGATTTATTTTTGTTTTATTATTTTTTAATAATTTTGGTGTTTGTTTTGGGTGGTTACTTTAGGTTGAAGAACGGGCTGCCTGTGGGTTTCTCTTTGGAGGCAGTCAGGCCTCCTGGGAAGGTTGCTTAGGTAGGTCAGGGGAGAGGGAGGAGGCAGAGAAGAGCTTTCTGTGCCTAACGATGGTCCTCTCTTCTCTGTCTCCTTTTTCTCCCGGCTTACCTAACCGGAGATCGGCAGGCAGCGATCGGTAAGGGGTAGGGCTGTTCCTTGTGGATTGCTGGCTGTTGTTTTTGTATTCTGAAATACAAAGGCATCAGCCAGTCATCCATCAGGGAGGGTGCTTCCCCTGACGGACTGCTGCCTGTTTTTTGGTTTTTTTTCCACCCCGGCTCAACTTTACTTGAGGCTGGTGGTGGTCTCGCCGTGTCTTCGGCGGGGTAGCGTGGAGGAGAGGGAGTCCCTCTTCCCCCCATTGCTCCAGGAAAGAAGGACGGTGGGTGTCTCGCAGTGGCATTTTGTGCCTTTTATTTTGTGTGGCTGTGAGGCGCTGAGTCTGCTTGCTGGGGACTTAAGAACATAAGAACATAAGAACAGCCTTGCTGGAACAGGCCACAGCCCATCCAGTCCAGCATTCTGTCTCACACAGTGGCTCACCATTTCCTTCAGGGTATTCCCAAGGAGATGCCTTCACCTGCTTAGGATTCCCTGGAAATGGACTTGTGCTCCCATTGCTTTTTGTAAGTTTATTTTTCACGCACCGGCTTTCCCAGCATTCTGTGCGCTCATGGCGCGCAGGACACTGGGACTTGTAGGGAGTTTGTGGTTTGCGTTTGTGCGTTTTTTTCCCTGTGGCTCAATTTTGATTGGCCGCGGCGCGTTTCCCAATGTTCTTTTTGCTCGCACCTCTCAGCCTGATTGGCTGTGGCGCGGCACAGCGCAAGGAACATTGGGAATTGAGGTTCTTTTTCTTTGTTTGAGTTTGTGGGTCTCCTGCCCGACTGGCGCATTTCTAAAATATTTGTTGACCTCCGGACCCATTTCGGGCAAGTGCATGAATGCTCGGTATGGGCTAGTATGGCTGGGTGTGGGATCCTTTGTCACGTTCCAACGGTTAACGCTTGGATTTATAGGTATAGATTTGTATATTTTATAATCCAGGGGTTCTCAACCTATGGCCCGGCCCATGACACCAACTCATCCGGCCCTGACTTTGCTCCAGCTGCCTCTGCCTCGATCCTTGTCTCCTCTGCTTGGTTTGGCGTGTCCCTAATGGTGCTCCATAGCAGGGCGGATGTTGTACAACATCCGCCCTGCTATGGATCACTGTTAGGAACACACTAAGCCAAGTGGAGGAGACAAGGATCGAGGCACCGGCGGCACCGGCGGCTGGTGCGAGGTCACGGGCCAGATGAGTTGGTGCCATGCAGCTCCTTCAGGTTGGTAAGCAGGGAAGCAGGGTGGGTGGGTAGTGGAGGTGGTCAGCAGTGGCAGTGTGGCTGGGGGGTGGTCCCACTGCCTCTGGCGGTGGTGTGTGTGTGGGAGTGGTGTGTGCTCAGGGTGGTCCTGCCGCCATTGGTGGTCCTGCACCTATATGGCCCACCAATAGTCTGAGGGGGTTTATTCTGCCCCCTGACCTAAAAAGATTGAGGACCCTTGTTATAAACAGTGAATTTAGAAAACGTTGTCCTCAGAGGCTTCAGGGTTATGGAAACTCTGCTGATGGCTGCAGCTGCCATCTTCCCTCACTGCTGGCTAGGTTTCCGAGGGTGCATGGGAGCCGTAGTCTAACAACATCTTGCTCCAAAAACAAATTAAATCTATTAATTGATTTATGTGAGATTAGCATTAAGGAGGTTACCAGGGCAAATGACTATATAGCTTAATTTAATGGAAGCTATTTCAATATAGTTCGTGAACTCCCATCATCCACATCACTGACTATATTTCCTGGGGATGATGAGAGCTACTGTCCATCAGTGTCAGGAAAGACATGTTTTCCCCATCTCTGGCCTAAAGTATTCACTTGGCTAACAATATGGAAAATGCCATTTTCTCTGGATTACATGTTCATAAATCTGACGCCAAGATCCAGTGACAAATCTCACAAATATGGCAGTTCAGCTACGGCCCTCCTGGTATGTGGCTTCTCATTATTTCCTCTTTCCATGTTCATGAGTGAAAGTACCGAGTTTTTCTGTGACTCATTCAAAAGAAAAATGTTAATCTGATGAAGGTCTAAATTGGAATGTGATGAGATACAAGCAATTATTTAATCTATGCCCAAACTGGACGTGAAGTGAAATTGTATATTGCTTGCTCATACAAAAATCTGTGGCTAGCTGGAATTTACTCTATAGCTAATTTTCATGATACAGGACCTCTTGTAAAAATAATGTTCTGAACCAGGTAAGAGTATCCTGCTTTTCTTTTAAAGAGTTAAAAGCACTAGTTTATTTTTAAATTGTTGTGAAGTATGATGAAAAAATTAATTATTATAAATTATTGTTCAGAAACTGGCAGCCCACCTGTCTACAAAAATACACATGGTAGCTGACAAAAAAAAATTCAGCACCATATATATACCTTAAGCAGAAAACAAATGTATCTTTGCCTCAAGCTGCCTGGTGAGTTTATAACAAAAGAAGGATTCAAGCATCATATTATCTCATCTAAACCTGAATCAGAATTGGTTTGATGGCATGTAATTATAATTACTTAAACCTTACCACAGAAATCCCAGCACACTAGCTCTATAAGCTAGGCTAGTCAAAGTTATTGTAATGTAGGCATTTAAGGCATCTTGAGATGATGTTTAAGACTTGAAGTCAGAAATCCAACACAGGAACCAATTAGTGTACAAAAAGAAATAAAAGTGCCAACTTCTTCACTACTAGCAATTCACCACTTAGATTTATGCAATTGGACTCATACAGGCAGTCATTAAGTGACTGAATTCTGGCTGATACATGGCAAAGACAATCCAAAATAGGGGAAAATATATTTATGTGGCTTTCTGTCTCCTTTGTGAGGAGCTTCGAAGTTCCTGACCAGACAGGTGTGGTAAGTTACTACCAGTTTTTCCCCTAAGGCAGCAGAAAGGAACATGGGACCCTGTAGACCAGGGGGTCTCAGCCTATGGCCCGTGGGTCAGATCCAGCCCATGGCACAAATCATCCAGTCCCCGACATCCCTCCAGCCACAGCTACATTTACAACAGATGTGTTTTACGGCAGCATTTACAGCAGAGGGAACCACCAGTCCGGCTCCCTCAACTGTCTGAGGGAGCGTGACCCGGCCCCCAACTTTAAAAGGTTGAGAACCCCTGCTCTAGACATTGACAGACTACAACTGCTAGCCACCATAAACAGTTGTAGTTCTTCTTTGGGTGTTGTTGTTCTTCTTTGTCTTCTATGTCTAGACCAGACGTGAAACTGCCAAAATGAAGGTACCTTTTGGTGAGTTGATTCTGCAGTTCCTTTCGCCTGACCTAGTGTGAGAAAGATTAGCCGGAAACACAAGGTTGCTGTTTCCAGGGTATGCCCAATTGTGGTTCAAAAATACCACAATCTTCGAGGAGGCTCTTTCTGTGTACCCCAGTGGGAGTTGCAATACAACAAATGGTGAGCCAGACATGCCCCACATCAGGTTTGGCACCAGAAAAGTAATGTGACAAAATTATTAATATTAAAATAGTTAATTCACAAAATTACTTAGTTCCAATGATTTCTCACTGTGTTAAGACACCCTGCTAAGTGCCCTGCACTATCACGAGATTTTCAGCTGCCTGCAAACATTGAGTGCATGGTCTCATGCCCTCTTGCCCCCTCCCCAGCCACTTTCCCCCTTGCTTTTGCTCAGGAGACTGCCAATATTCTGCATAGCTTAATGCCTTTTCTAGTGAAAAGGAGGAATTGTGATCCTAAAACATCTGAGGAGCCACACGTTGCCCACTCCTTCTTTAAGTCAATGAGAAAACTAGAAACTGGTAGTCAAAATGTCAAGTAGAAACCTAAATATCAAAAATTTAAGATGAAACTTACTTAATATAAAGGAATGTTCAAATAGGGGTGGGGGGCTGTAATATAAAGCATCAACTATACACTTGACACACTGTATTTCCAGAAATTCATACTATTCATTTACTGGTAGGAAAAAAGGGGGTGTTAGCAACTTTAATGTCAATACTGCATTACGTAAGATAAAGAGATAAATGCTGATTTAATTAGCTAATACAAATTAAAAACCTCACACATTTTCTTTTCAAAGATCATTCATTGTATTATTCACTTTTCATATTGATTACCAGTACATCTGTTCTTGTAATCTGGTTAGTGCATTAGCACTAAGTAAATAATATTGATTTAGATACACATATTTTAGATACACATGCAATGCATTTGTGCAATCTTTTTATTTCATCCATTTTTTACACTATGTTTTAAAGATACAGCATAGAGATTATCAAGACCAAAGGTACTAGCTTTTGAAAATAAGAAATAAAATATTCATTTAAAATGCCACTATTTTATTGCTAAAGACAGCTGTTGGAATGAATAACCTCTGTTGAATTATCTACAGAATCATTTACTATATAACTTGGAAAATGATAACCAAACAAGAGTAGTCATGGTAATTGAGGTGGTAAATGTACCTTCTCTTCACCCATCCAAGAAATATACAGTGAATGCATAAGGTCAGGTGACTTTGCCCACTGGCTCTCTGATGCTGGCTACCAAACAGTTATGTCTCTGTTATCGGTCACCAAACTAATTCAGGGAATTTGGGATCTACTACAGTCAGAACCCTGACTGTGTGGAGGACCTGTACAATACAAATAATACACACATTTGTTGTTGTTCAGTCACATAGTCAAGTCCAACCCTTTGGGACCCCATGCAGGACATCACACCAGGCTTCTCTGTCATCTGCTATCCTTCAGAGTCCACTCAAATCCATGTCCACCGGGTCAATGATACTGGCTAGCCACCACATCCTCTGTCTTCCCCTTCCCATTCTGCCTTTGATCTTACCCAAAATCAGGGCCTTCTCCGGTGAATCCCCTCTTCCAGTGGTGGGTACAAAAAAAGATTACTATCACACTGTGGCCATGGTATGGTGGACGTGGCCAGGGGGAAAGCCCTTGTGTTGCACCCAAATTAGGACTACTTTATTTCAAAACTTGGATGGGTGGGGCCAGCCAGAATTTCTGCTACCTGTTCTGGCGAACTAGTGCGAACCTGCTGATGCCCACCACTAGTCAAGAATTTAGGCTTCAGCTTCAATTTCTCTCCTTCCAAGGAGCAGTGAGGGTTGATTTTCTTTAAAACTAACTGATTTGATTTCCTCACAGTCCAGGGGAAGCTCAAAAGTCTTCTCCAGCACCACAGTTTGAAAAGCTCGATTCGTGTGCATGCAGCCTTTCTTATGGTCCAGCTCTCACAGCCATGCAGTACTACTGAAAAGACCATTTATTTAACTATGCAGACTTTTGTTGGTTGAGTGATGTCTCTACTTTTTATTAGTTTGCCTGCATTGATCTTAGATCCCAAGAAAATAACACCCATCATTGTTTCTCTTTCTTCCCTTCTATTTGCCAGAGAGTAATGGGGCCGGATGCCATGATCTTGGGGGTTTTTATGTTAAGTTTCAAGCCAATTTTTGTACTCTCCTCTTTCACTCTCACCAAGAGGCTCTTTAAAGCAGGGGTGCCCAAACTACAGCCTGGGGCCCAGATCCGGCCCCCAGGCCATAGTGACCAGCTCCCTGAACCACATGACCAGCCACAGCCCAAAAGGTTTGGGCACCCGCCTCAGAGCATCTTCACTTTCTGCAACTAGGATACCATCTGCATATCTCAGATTGTTATTTCACCTGACAATCTTAATTCTGGATTGTGATTTGTCCAGATGTGCAGTATGCATGATGAATTCTGCATACAGGTTATATAAAGAGGGTGACAATATGCAGACGTTTTACTCCTCTTTCTATTCTAAACCAATCAGTTGTTCCATATTTGAGCCTAACTGTCACATCTTTGCCTGCATACAGGTTTCTTATAAAACAGGTAAAGTGATCTGGTATTCCCATCTCTCTAAGGACTTGCCACAGTTTAGTGTGATCCACACAATCAAAGTTTTTAGCATAGTCCAGGGGTTCCCAATGTTTTCCCGCCAGGGACCAGTTCCCACTACCACACTCAGCTGTGGGGGGCCGGAGGCTTGGCTGTGCCCACTACTTACGTTTTCGTCATTGTCATCGGCATCGGCGGTGGTGGTGGGAATCGCACAGTTTTTCTGGGTTCTTGCACAGCCTTTGCCACTTCCCAGGGTGGTAGGAGGCTTTTTGGAGCATGTTTGCTCTGGTTTGAGTTTTTCCGTCACTTCTCTGCTGCGCTTCGGCAGCTAGAGTGTGGCGGTGGGCAACTTCCTGGTTCCATGCTTGGATCCCAGGCTCTGACATAAGCTCCGCCCAGCACCGGAAGTCACCCACTGTTGGGTTCTAGCTGCCAAGCATAGCAGGGAAGCAGGAGAAAATTCCCAAACCAGAGTGAACATGCTCTGAAAAGCCTTCCGCTGCCCTGGGAAGTGGCAGAGGCTGTGCAAAAACCTGGGAAAATCACATGATTCCTGCTGCCACTGTGGAAAGTGACGTATTGCATCTTTCAGTGGTGGTGGTGGTCCTAGAGATGCCCGGGTGGCCACCATGGGCCAGATTAATGACATGCATCATTAATTAGGATTACTCCTACGGGCCGGGGGTTGAGAACCCCTGGCATAGTCTATGAAGGAGAAATGGCTATTTTCTGGTACTCCCTTGCTTTTTCTATAATTCAGCGATAGTTAGCAATTTGGTCTCTAGTTCCCCTCCCAGCTGTCCTTCTGGTAGTTCTTGATCCACATACAGCACTACTGAAGCATAGTTTGTAAGATCTCAATCATAACCTTGCTAGAGTGTGAAATAAACACAATTGTATGATAGCTTGAACATTTTTTTGGCATTTCAAAAGAATTATTTAATTATTTTCTTTGGCACTGGAACATAAACAGACCTTTCCCAATGCTGTGGCCACTGTTGCGTTTTCCAAATATGTTCGCATATTGAGTGAAACACTTTAATGGCATCATCTTTTAGGACTTTAAATTGTTGAACTGGAATACTGTCATAATCCCTAGCTTTGTTGTTAGTAATGCTTTCTAGGGCCCACTTGACTTCACACTCCAGGATGTCTGGCTCAAGATCAGCAATCACAACATTATAGCTGTCAGGGACATTAAGCGTCTTCTTATATAGTTCTGTGTATTCTTGCCGTCTTTTCCTAAACTATTCTGCTTCTTTTAATTCCCTACCATTTTTGTCCTTTATCATTCCCATATCTGCTCAAAACATTCCCTTGATTTCTCCAAATTTTTAAAAGAGATTGCTAGTTCTTCCCACTCTGTTATTTTCCTCTACTTCCTTGCATTGTTTATTTAAGATGGTCTCCTTATCCCTCTTTGCTGTTCTCCGAAAATCTGCATTCAGTTGGGTGAATCTCTCTCTTTCACCTTTGCTTTCCACTTTCCTTCTCTCCTCAGCTATTTGTAAGCCACATCAGACAACCACTTCGCTTTCTTGCATTTCTTTTTTCTTTGGGATGGTTCTAATTGCTGCCTTCTGTATGATGTTACAAACCTTCATCCACAGTTCTCCAGGCACTCTGTCAAGTCTAATCCCTTAAATCTGTTCTTCACCTCTACTGTACAGTATATGGGATGTGATCTAGGTCATACCTGAATGGCCTATTGGTATTCTCTACTTTCTTAATTCTAAACCTGACTTTTGCAACCAGTAGTTCATGATCTGAGTCACAGTCAGTGACAGGTCTCAACTTTGCTGACTGAATAGAGCAGGGGCGGCCAACCTTGGCACTCCAGCTGTTCTTGGACTTCAATTTCCAGAAGCCCTGATCAGTAGGTGTGCTTACTTGGGCTTCTGGTAACTGAAGGCCAAGAACACCTGGGGCACCAAGGTTGGCCACCCCTGGTATAGAACTTCTCCATCTTTGACTGCAAAGTACATAAGCAAACTGATTTCGGTAGTGTCTATATGTACAGTCACCAGTTAGGTTGTTGGAAGAGGATGCTCACTATGACCAGCACATAGGCCTACCAAATGTGCAAGTACTGTACCTGACGTTGCTGACATGAGAAGTCATGTTTTTTTTCCTCTTACAAATGCCCACACTCGACATGTGCACACTTCTATTATCTGGATCAATTAATAAAATATGCAAACTTTCCTAATTTACAGAACTCATTAGGCAAAACTCAGCACTCATAATTCAAAGTGTTCCTACACACCCATTCTAGCTTTAGAATAAGCTTTATCAACAGCAAGACATCAATCTAAAACACACCTGAAAATCAATTGTATTTCCTCACAACCAACTCTTCCTGATTCTGATGGTAGAGAAGGATGGTGGGAATAAAATATGAACAAAAAGAATGAATCAAAAATTAAAGTAGGCATAGATGTATACTGGACAGTCAATGTTGCATATAGAATACTGGATCGGGATTCAAAGGGCTATAACCTGCTCTGGTGCCACTTTGCTGACAAATATACTATAGTAGCAAATGTGCAAACAGATTTTTCTTAAAAACAAGGCTTGTAGGTAATTGTCGGACACAACTCGATCTGAGTATATGGTTTTTTCCCTGGGAGGCCTGGTCTTGGAGGCCAGCTGGTTCTGGGCCACCTTCGCCCTCCAAGGCAATGAGGAAAAATGCCACTGGCATGAATTTGTTTAAGGTAGATCACAGCTTGCCATGAAGTGACCCACATGCTATGATCACGAGCCATCTCCTGTAGCACATATAAAATGAGAGATGCAGGATTTAACACTGGGACTGCGATGGATTGCTGTAGCCTTGAGGATATTATCAAGATGTGCCTTCACAGTCAATCCATCTGGCATGGCCTCTTCCACCTCCATGACCTTTGGGAATCAGAGTTCCTCCTCCGCTCATTTTGCCGTTGTGCCCAATATGATGGTTTCTAGTGGCATTTCCTCCACTGAGAGGTCCATCACCCCACCTAAAGGAACTCATCTGCCTGTAGACGTTGGCCCCTTTAGAGAGTCAGGTTATTTATTGCTGCCCAACACTCGGCGTTGAGTTGCTGGATGTATGGTCTACTCCATTACCATAGTGTGATGTCCGGGCCAGACATTTTGTAGGGAATACATATCCTGCTTTTAAGTTGAATTCTGCTTCCAGGGATACATTTCATTTTGGGGGTTGGGGAGGCATACACTTTCTCTGTACCATCCTTTATAAAATAAATTACCTTTTCCACCACTAAATCCAGCAATTTCAATAATAGCAACATGATCTGTCACAGTGAGCCTTGGCTGCTTCTGCATTGTTTTTCCTTGCTGTATTATTCTAGGACCAAGTAGATGCAATGAGACTTTGTGATGAGAATTGGGAATGTGCTATATATGGACAGGTAAGCATTCATGCAGATTTAATTATTTTCCTTTGCTCTAAAAACAAATTTATTTTCAAGCTCAAAGGTTGTGTGCTATCTATTATCTAAAGGAGCAAGTACAATAAAAACCCGTTTTACAGACACTTCATTTTATGGATAATACATTTTACGGAAAGGATTTTTGCCAAAAACATGTCACGTTTTACAGAAATGTTCATGGAAATGTCCCGTTTTACGGAATGTAATTTCCCAGAGTGCATTGCACCTAGGGGGGCATAAAGACCACTGCATACCTATGGAATAAGTTTGTGTCATTTAACATAAAAACAATATTACAGAAAAAGCTACAGAACAGACTTTCCCCCTAAAATGCAGTTTTACTATGTTTAAAACAAGCCACATCAGCCACTTAAAATCAGGAGATGTAATATTTTAAATTCGGCCCATAATTTGTAATTTTTAAAAAAAGTTATTACAGTGCCTTGAAGGGGTTATTTGTCTCTGTTTATTGTATTAAATATTACCAACCGTATGCTGAGGACAACAAATCTATAAAGATCTTTGTGGTTTCCTGATGGAAGGTTGCAATTATTTTTTTCCCATCACAAAATCAGTGTAACTCAATTTTTCTCATCTATCATCTCTGGAAGAAGTATCACTGTGTGTTTATTTCACTGTCTCTCTTGATTTGATTTCAGGAGTCTTCTTCCCTTCATTTCACACTCTTAAATCTTTTTCTTCCCCCTTTTGCATCTTCGTTTGACAGTCATAGTAGCCAGTTTATTATGCCATGGCAGAGTGACAGAGTGACTCAAAGAAAGAAACAAAGATCTTTTTATGAGCCTTCTTGATATGAAGAGACTTTAAGCATTTCTCTCTTGTTCTCTCTCTCTTTTTAATACACCTACCCTTCTGTGAAGGAAAAAATATTCTAGCTCCAAAAACAGTAGTCTGGTAATTTTGATTTTCTTTTTTATGATGCCTGGTGTCGGATTAAAGAGCAAGTGCTGACATTCTTTATCTGAGTTACCCATGCTGAAAATGACTAAATTTGAATGCGTGCCCAGTCCACTGAATTCAGTCTTTCCACCATGAATATGGCAAAAAATTGCCAGAGAAATGATTCAGAAGGTTTGCTAACCATCTTTCAGTTTCAATGAAACTACTCTAAAGTATTCCCTCCTCTTCCCAGTACTATGTGATTATTTTCCTCTTCCTTTTACAGTTAAATTAAGAACAAGAAAAAGGGCCATAATATAATTATTCTTTCTGTTCAAGTCCTCCAGAAATTGATGTGGACGGTGCAGGTGAAGCTCATGGTAATTATGCCCATTATTATAGACAATGCATTTGGAGATGTAAAAGTTAAGAAAGAATGTGACAAAATGAATGATCAGACTTTACTTTTGAAATTTGCAGGCAGTATTGTTATTGGCTGACATATGTTGTGGGGCTGAGTTCTAAAGTATAATTTATCGTAAATTGATATGTTTGTTCTTTGAAGTAAGTTCAACTGTGCACATGTTTGGAAGGAATACATGGATTTGTGATAAAAAAACTTCATAATCCGAGAAAAAGGGATGTAGGCATTTCAGAGTACCTCATGTAGATCCAAGAGTGGGTGAGATGAACAGTAGCTGAATATTGTTCATTTCACTACATTCCCAAACTCAATTTGGCCTCCATGACAGCTAGAAACTAGTGAAGTCATTGTACAATTGCCACTACCCGCCCCAATCATCTTCCTGTAAGAAGAAATCAACATTCAGTTTCTGGATATTCTTTAAAGGGAAGATACAACTGGTTTATTTTTCTCCACCAAAAGTAGAAGAAAGCAGGAAGGACACAAGCTTATTCCCATTTTAACCATGTTATGTGATTAAGTTCAAAATGGGAATCCCAAGAAATACTCACAGGCTGGATTACGTTTGGCCAATGATGTACACACGACAGTGCTAAAGTTGCCAATATGAATCCTGCTGATGCTGAGGGATTCAAGAACACCCAAAATTTTTGTGTGAACCCCTCTTCAGCTGCTGGTGGTAAGCAGCAACGGTAGGCTCATCACATTCTTCCATCACCCTCAGTTTATATAGCAGGTGCACCAGAAGACAAGATGGGTGCACTGAAGAGGATTTTGAAAAAGCGAAAACTTTTAATTTCCTTTATCAGTTGCAGCAAGATCAACTTGAAGAGGAGAAATTTTATTTTGCAAAAGTTTTTGTGGATTCCAGCCCACATCCTCAGTGTTTGAAAGATTCTTTCTCCTTCAAATGAGTGTTAGCATGACTACTAGAGGATAAATATACAGTACAGTACGTTGCTTTCCCTGCTGGTTGGATAGCTTGGTGATTTATGTCTGTGCGCCCTATTATTAGAGGCAGAATCTAATCCCAGTTATTTTTGCTTAATCTTCTTCCCTGAGATTCTTACCTCTACTTCTATTTTGAACACTCAATACAATAAAGGGAAGCAGCATCACTCAAATTCCTCATTTTCAACCCCAAACTCCAATCTGCCCAGACCACCAAAAGACCAAGAAAGCAGCTGCAAATTGCAACTGACAATGATGCACAGGTGGAATCCACTCAATAAAGTTTTGCCAATAATTTCTAAGATTCCTCCACCAACATCTTTTGTATCTCCTTTTATCCAAGAATTTTAAACAAGCTGACTGCATCAGGCCAGCGTATCTTTAAACCCAAGAAGGGCAAAATATGGTCCACACATGTATCACTTGTGCCCTCCCACTGGCCAGCCTCTCTATACTCTCCTCTGGTTCCCTGTCCTGCTTCAAATTTGGCTGTTCCTTTGGTTCCTCCCAGGTTGTGGAATTCTTTACCAAACATGGCTAGGATGCCCATTTCCTGTCATCTTGCCATAAGCGGACAAAGACTTTTCTTTTCAGACAGGCCTTTGATGGCTGACTAGTCTCCTAAGAAAGCAGTTTTTAATGGGTACTGTTCTACTTCTTATTTTTGTACTGATATGCTTCGAAAACATTTTTAGTTACTCTAAGTTAACACTTGATTAAATATGCAGGAAAGATATATTCACTTTATTTCTCTACAGAATGTCTTTATCAATATTATGTCAAAATTCTGTAAGTACCTTTGTTTAAACTCATTTCTCAAAATTGTGTTGCTCATATAATGAAACGTTCAGGTTTGCTAATATATTCAATCAATGATACCCAAAGCACAGTTAGTTGCTGAATGGTTTCCAAATATCCTGCAGAAAACTGACCATTGATTCTGTCAATATTTTTATGCAATGCTTTGGAAAGAAACAGTTGTTAAAATAGATAAAGATCAGTTCTAAAAAGCGATTGAAAATAACACATAAAACTAAAAGAACGGGCCAAACACTAACCAGCGACCAAGGGAGGAAAATTGCTCTGCAGACAAAATGTTTGTTATTTCTACAAAGAAAAACAAGTGAAAGAAATGAAACTTTGAGGAAAATAAGAGCCAAGATCTAAAAGAAATATTAAGACGTATCCAATATCAACTAAATTTCATTTTCATGACACAATATAAGAATAATCAACCATCCAAGCTGAAAGTGTTCCAGTTTAAACCACTTGTTTTCAATGAGAATATATATGTTTATATTTGGACATCCCTTGATTAAACTGACAACAATTAATTGTTTATCATGCTACTTGGTCACTTTTTTCTTTAACAGATTCAAGTTATCTTACAGTTCAAGTGTACAAAAACTAAGCAATAAAACCAATAGATAATACAAAGCAACATTTCCACCAATAAAAAATTACAATCAACTGG
This sequence comes from Bradypodion pumilum, assembly GCA_035047305.1. NCBI lineage: Eukaryota > Metazoa > Chordata > Lepidosauria > Squamata > Chamaeleonidae > Bradypodion > Bradypodion pumilum. The sequence goes on from JAWDJD010000005.1 coordinate 138,002,552, forward strand.
ACTCCCTATTGGCTTGCTTGTTTCCGTAATCCCATTACTTGTGGAGTGGGATGGGAACAAATGTTACATAAGGTCAGTAATTTTGCTCTGTGGATGAGGGCACAAAGCTGTATTAAGGCTCTATCTCCCATTCCTTCTCAGGTGGAGAGAAATAGAGTTTTAAAACCCAGATCTTTAGCACATGGCTGAAAGCTAATTGGGAATCACATGGGAAATATTTGAATACTGTATTTGTTTAACAATAAAAACAGGGTGGTAATAACTATTGCAGAAACTATTCAATGCACTCATGTAATGAGCCATTAGGACACGGAACGGTGTCTTCTTATCTTCACTGGCAGTATTGGCAGCAGCAAAGAAACATGTCCAAAGTTTGTGCCAACAAAAACAACTTAAGTCTATATTCCACCCAAAAGAAATGCTTGGAGAGTAAGCACCACTAGATAGAGTCATACCTGCTTCTGAATCCTAAATGGCAATTATTTGCAGCTTTTGCTGTTGTTGTTCAGTCGCACAGTTGACTCTGACCTTTTGCAACCCCATGGACTGTTGCATGCCAGGCACCTCTGTCCTCCACCATCCTCCTCAACCCACCCAGCTCTGTGCCCATTGCGTCTACAATACCACCTAGCCATCTCATTTTTGGCCGCCCCCTTCTTCTTTTGCCCTCCACCTTTCCCAGTATCGATGCAGCTATGCCCTTTTAATTGGGTACTTTAAGTTAAATTGCCTAGAAGGCTGTTAGGAGAAGGGCAAGACAAAAATAAATCAAAAAAGGTCCACTATGAAAATCATTCAGGATTGAATTCATGCAAGCCTTTTTTTTTCAAGGGAGCTTTATCTCTAACACCAATGTATTCTTCGTAAAGCCTCCTTTTGTGACTTCCAAATTCAGTTTACAGAAAATGCTTCTTGCTAAGATGAATAACCACTGGTTATAAACCATCATTAATTATTATTTATTTCAATGGATAATTTAAATAATTCAGAACAATTGGCTCTGGAAAAAAGGCATCTCTGAAACATGCTTCATACTCACAGCTTAAATCAATGAGACATTGCAATAAAAAATGCAATAGTCAATAGGAATGGGATGAAAAAGGGGCAGGTTGATTAAATGCCAAGCAACAAAATAATATCAAGTCCACTCACCCTATTCAGACAGAACTTGCTGTTTTTCCTGTACAGATGCTGAAGACATTTCATGTTTTGTTTGTCTACAATTTTGCCAAAGAATTCATTGATGGTTTTGATGGAAACTGCACAAACAGCAGATTTATGAGTTGGCTCTGAAGAGTCTGGTTTGCCTTGAGCAAATGCACCAAACAGAATATCATCGTTAACATCAAGACCCATTTCCTGGGCTAAGACTGCACCTGGTTTACTAATATATGCAGCCTGCAAAAGATTAAATACCTCACTTGATCGTTTGGTTGACCTTTTTTTACGTCTGACAGTGTAAATGCACTCAAGGGGCATTTCCATGTATGAACGCAACTCAGAATCAAAAGAGCAGAACCGTATGATCCTTGTGTGAAAAGTTTGGGAGTCTAGAGATTCTCTCTGGACAGTGAGGAAGTAAACAAAGTGGTCCTTTTCGAATGCATGAATGTATTTAATGGGGTATGAATCTCTGAATTCTGGAAGGACATCAATATAAGAGTAAGCCGTGAGAAACTCAAACCCATCCAACGTTTCTTTTAATCTCCGGACTGATATTGAATGTAGCAAATGGTCTTGCTGAGATGAATTATTTACAGTATTCCCAACATAGAAGTACACAAATCTTTCCTTTTCAGTTACCAGAAGTTTGGTTCCTAAAGGGCTTACAACACAGTCAGGACACTGATCCACTTCTTCATCAATCAGTTTAGGATACATGCAGTGCACATTACTTCCAATGTCAGCAGGATTACCGGGATGAATGACATGGCGCTGGCAAGTTCCTTTTGCAACACTCCCGCAGCTAATGAGCTGATGATCATAATATGTTTCTAGGAACAGGGCCATGTTGATGTTATCTTTCCAAATATTATCAGATTGATTTACTCTAGGTTTACAATCTGTACAGGGAACACAATGTGGGTTTTCCAAAACAGGTCCCGTCTTGTACACGAAGACATTGTGAAGGCTTTCATTCAAGACATAAATCTTGTTAACGGCTCCAACATAGATGTGGTGCTTGTACAGCACTATATTTTGCACTGGGCTTTCTGCAGTGAAATTAGGGAGCTGATATTTTACATCCAAGTTCATTTCAGGTCTTGAAGCTACTTCTGCACATTTACCACTGCTCCTTTGTGTCAAAGCAAAGAGAAAGAAAATAATCCCAGAAGCAAATGTAGAAAAAGTCTTCATCACTGCAGATCTATCCTGTCAAAAGATATTTTAAGAAACGTTAATGAATCACATAATGAAACCACCAACAGAAATTAGCATCTTACACTTATAAGGATTTTAAAAATATATCATATTTGCTGGCGTATAAGACCCACATCCTCCTTAAAAGGCACTAGAAAAAATAGAGTGCATCTTGTACTGTATAGTGGCCTCTAGTGGGCTATTTTGGTAATAATGGGGTGCATATTATATGCTGGCAAATACGGTAATTATTATCAGGAGCAACTCATTGCAAAGTAAGGTTGGGGCAAAAAGTTTGAATGTCAGTGATGAACAGTAGCTATGGGAATAAAGCCTAAGTTCTGATTCATGTTTGGCAGCTCAGTGTGAATGTTCCTTTTACACCTACAGCCTTTTATCTGTGCCAATCGCTAGTGAAATCCTAACAGAGAGCTAGGGTTCTCTAGGAGCTGTAATAAGTTTTCATATATCTGGATCTTAATATTTTTCATGGTTTGACATCTGGGCTGAGAAAGCTACTTCTACACATTTACCACTGCTCCTACTGTCTTGCGCTGCTGGTTCCAAACTTTCCTTGGTGTGAGTATTTAGAAGGTAGCACTGGGGGACTCCTGTTCAATCCTTTCAATATAAATACAGCATTTTCTTTCAATTAGTTTATTACGTAAGTTAAGATTTAGAAACATCTACACAGCAATTTTTCTGAATCTGTAAACTGAACCTTCATTCAAAAGTGGATTTTAAGGTCGCACATATTGTGCTGCACTCCAAGCTTTCAAATTTCATTAAAAGACATTACTAAATACAATCTTTACTCACCATTTATTTATTGATTCATTGTATTTAAACCCTGCCCTTCTTCCAATAAAGGGACCCAAAGCAACTTACAAAATATTTTAAAAAACAAGTGATAAGACAATTATAAATAAAATAAATTACAATATTAAAAAATTAACATGTCACATATTACTAAACAGCTTAAAATCACATTTTTAAAAAAGAACAAAGGGATAGAATTTGCTGTTGAGAAAATCTCTTTCATGATAGCCATCTACTTGCTAAATGTCTTCCTGGAGAGATTACTACATACCAGCTAAAATGACATAGGGAAGAGGTCTGCCTGACCTCCTATGGAACAATCCTAGCCTAAGAACTGCCATCAAGAGAGCACTATGACATCTTCTTACCAGGCAATGCTTATGAGAACAGTGGAACTGAATGGCTGCCTCTGAAGATCTTAAAATCCAGGAAGCTCATATGTGGGTTTTCAGATTGCTAGGACTTAAATCATAGAGAGTTTTATATATCAAAAGCAGCACTTTGAACTGTGCCGAGACATAGCCTAGTAGTGAGAGAAGATGTTGTATCAAAGAATGATGTGTTTAATAACCAGTTCTGGTCATCTGTCTAGCTGCAGCATTTTCCTTCCATTGAGGGCACCCCAAATTAAAGAGATTTCCAGTAATCCATATGGAATGTATCTAAGACCTGTGTTATTATGGCCAAATCAGAAACATTTGTTTTCAAGACCACTGTAAGTGCATCTTAAAGACAACCACATTGTACATGTAGCTGCATCCATCACAGAATAAATCCTTATTTCATGATTTGCCTTTCAACAATACAGGAGCACTTCTGTTTTATCTGAGTTAGGTTTCAGTTTATTTGTTTTAATCCATTCCATTACTAACATCAGATATTAGTTTATCACTGAAACAGCTTCTCTGCAAGTGTAAGGAAAAGAGAGATAGAAATAGGCATATCTAACCTCCCAACTCTGGACAACCTTTTTCTGTGGCTTCCTATATATTAAGTAGCATAGGGAACAGAATGGAGCCCCAAAGGAGATCATAGGCCAATAAGCTAAAACATCAAACAGGACTCTCCCCTGAATTGCTTCATGAGTTTACCCCTTCAGGAAGGAAAGTTGCCAATGCAAAACAATGTCTCCAACTCACATCTTAGAGAGATAGCCCCAAAGAATATGATAATTGATAGTATTGAACACCACCAAGAAGTCCAGCGTAAACAACCAGGGTCCATCCCCTTATATAATTACTGGCTTAAGTCATAATCAAAGAGAACAAATCCATCTCTGTTCCATCATCAAGCCTGAAACCTGATTGAAATGGATCTAGATCACTGTTTCCCATCATTTGGTTTTTGAACTTCAATTCCCAGAAGCCTACTGTAAGTGAATTCCCCAAAGCACTGATCAGCCAATTTACTGACTTAGGCTTCTGGGAATTGAAGTTCCCCTGTGGTGACTATGTGTGCGCGCACGCACAATATGTTGGGAACCACTGGTCTAGACAATCTCTTCCAGAAACTCTTCCAACTGAAAAACCATCACATAGTCTACCACTTGCCCAGGAATGGAACACTGGAGACTAGTAACAATCTAGAATGGTGGGATTTAAGGAGGGCCTTTTCAGCTGTGGTCTTGTTCCTGCCTCTTTTCAGTGTGGTGGATCTTTACCCTGCGCAGCAGCAGCATTCACTACTCCACTAACCCATCCAACCAATTCCCCAAGCTGCTTTTTATGAGTCTGGAAGTACAATATGTTTTCATATGTTTTTGTGAGAAACTCATTTTATTGAGAATAACTAGAGTCACTTTCAAAAAAAAAACCCGTGACAGTAAGTCATTTTGGGAAGCCTTTAGAATGCAGAGACCACTATAACCATTCTCATAAAAAGAATTAATAAGCTAATTATGCCGAGGAAAGAGTCAAATCTAGCAAATGTCTTCCTTTTGAAAAGCTTTTATGTGATTTTCAGAATAAAACACTCATGACTAGGGTGATATTTAAAACTCTGATGTAGACAATAAATGAACTGTGGTCAAAGAATTGTTTTTTGTGCCAGTTTTCAACATCACGCTACAAGTCACACAGAACATTGTTCTAGTGATACTCAAGCACATTTGGTAAGTTATATTTAGTTTTCTTAGATGAAAACAATTAAATGGTCTAAAAGGAATATGACCATATGCTGTTTATAAGATTTTGCAGGAAATATTTTTGAGTTACAGATTGAGAGGACTGTCACCAATATACAAATCCAACCAAGAAGGGCTGTAATCCCTTCCTTGAGATTTCAGGTCCAAACCTGAGACCAGGAGTCGGGACCTTGGGTTGCCATAAGGATGGCTGGTGTTACTGAAGCAGGGCAGGGGAGACTGAAACGGGGGACAATGGAACCACTTCTGGGCCAGCTGAATATGGGATCAAGAAGTGAAATCATGAAAATGGGTGTAGAATCCAAGCAAAACTCAACTGTATGGCAACCCAGAACAAAGAAAAATCATTCTAGTAGCCAATCAGGTCACAAAATGTACCCGGCAGCTGCAACAGTTACTGCCATTCCCATTAGAGCTCACATCCCATGCTGTTTCATTTATACAGTACTATACAGTGATACCTCGTACAATGTCCAAACTTGGTTCCACAAGTTTGGACTTTATATGGATTTGGACTTTGTATGAGGCATGCAAAATCCTAGCTGAGATGCCTCATACAACGTCCAAATCCTTGCCGCAATGCCTCATACAACGTCGTTTCCATAGAGATACATTGTACTGTAATAGCACAGACTTCAGGGCAAAGTCAAGGAAACAGACAGGAAACTGACAGAACTTTAAGAAATCATTGTCTAAAGGCTAAATACATTACAAAAACATGTCAAACAACCCTGATTGTCCAAGAACCTGAAGAATGCTGCAAAAAATCCCAGGAATGCTTCTAAAAATTCTGACGAAAAAATTCAAAAAAATCCAAAATTGTGCTCAAAACCACTCCTAAACACTCTTCACCTCGTGCAAAACCCACAAGAGCAATGCATGCATGTGTCCTGCCTTTTATACTGCCCAGGCACAATGCAACCTGGGGAAAACCCCAATGCCTCATACAAAGTCGCAGCGACTTTGTATGAGGCAACTTTTTTCAAGGAATTAGGCGATGTTGTACGAAGCGGACTTTGTATGAGGTATTACTGTATTTGACTTGAGTGCTGTTTGGGTTTGCCAGCCCAATGAGAATTTTCCCCTCCTCCAGGAGCCCACACCATTATTGTTAAGGTCTGCATAACAAGAAGGCTGCTGAGAAATTATGCTGGATCTCCAATTTTTGCCTTGCTCTAAACAACAGGACGATCTCAAAGGCAAGTCCTCAATGGCTGTTCTCCAAGTTCCTTCCCCTCAATCCTAACTTCTTCATGTTTCAGTGTTGTGCAAACACAGAACATGTACAGAAACATTCACGTTGAGACAATGAGCCGTTATGCCAGCTGGAAATAAGCAGAGAATGAACGACTCGACTTTAATGTCTTCTCAGACAAAAAAGCCAAACTTTCTCCACCGTTGGCACTGCTTGTCCAGAGATTGTCTCCCCACCTGGAGACATGTGAAGCACTCTGAACACTTGAGACACTATGGCAGGGGTGCCCAAACGACGGCCCACAGGCCGGACTGCTGCCAATACCAGAAGTGCCCCGACGTCACTGGAAGTGTACAAAAACGCTGTGTTTTAGTGCCAAAACGTGGCATTTTTTAAAACAACGTGAAAATGCTCCTACCCCACTTCCTTCTCCATGGCAGAGATGGGGAAAACACTCTGAAACACAGCACAAAGTCACGCACAATTACCGCCGGGAGGAACTACATGACCGGCCCGCTCAGCTATTTGAGGGGGCGTGGTCAAGCCTATGGCAGGAAATGTTTGGGCACTCCTGCACTACGGCAATCCTACAACCAACATAAAACTCTCCCACCAAAAAGCCACACATAAAGACATGATTTCAAGAAATGTTAAACCAGCCATTAGAAAAGTCAAGAATCCTTTCTGAGGAATATTAATATCGCACTATTTGCCTAATCAATACACTGAGCTGAGTCCAAAGGCCACTTTGTAAAAGCAAAAGGTACTTCTTCTCTCTATGGGTATCATGTCCAGTTTACAGTAAATTCTCTTCCATCTCTGCAGTATCCCACCTTCCACTGCCAAGTATTTCTACACAAACTCTACAAGTTCTAGTGTTTCAGGGAAGAAAATCAGAGGTGAAAAATTCTACTACACAAGTGATTCTTCAGAACCACACACTGCAGTTTTAAATTTAATGAATATTTTTACTGTATATCAGATAAATTGAGAAAAATATACAAAATAACTGATGTATAGAGATTGTTATATTCCTCTGAGTGCTTTAGGGTCAATAACTATTGCATTTATTCTCTCTGTATATTAATTATACTATTAATCTGGACAGATGAAAGGTTTCAGAGATGCAATCTATGCTGAGCTCTAAATTCCCAAGATTATAAAGATATTAGAGCCAAGGAAAGAATGGTTCCATCCATTACTCTTATAAGAGAGAAGCTCATCTATGAGCTACCTCCACGCAGCTAAGACAATGTGGTGCTGCTTGGAGGAACGTTATAAAAATAATGGCCACAGGATCAAGAGCAAAACAACATTCTACAAGACAATGCTAAAAAGGGGGTACGCTACTAAACTTTCAATCAGCACCAAACTTGTGGTAGTCTTCTCTTGCTTTGTGTCAATTTTGGTGAAATTTGTACAAGGAGTCTTTGTACAAGGAGTTCCCAACCTACGGCCCACGGGGCTAATCTGGCCTGCGGCACTAATTAATCTGGCCCTTGGTGGGAACCTAGGCACTGCCAGAAGCTCCTCCTGCCCCCAAAGTGCCAAAACACGGTGTTTTTGCTGTGAAAACACAGTGTAAGCATGGCAAAAATTTAAAAAGCAGAATGAAAATGCTCCCCTTACCCTCTCGCTGCCATGGGAAACAGCAGAGGCTGCAAAAGCTGCTGAAAAAAATGTTGCTATTGCCGTCACTGCTGGTTTTTTTGGCTGCTTTTGCAGCCTCCGTGGTTCCCATGGTGGTGGGAGGGTATGTGGAGCATTTTTGCTCTGTTTTTGTAATTTTTCATCATGTTTTCGCAGTGAATACATGGGTTTTTTGGCACATCCAGGTTGGCAAAAAATTACAAAAATAGAGTGAAAATGCACCGCATACCCTCCCACTGTCATGGGAGGCAGCGGAGGCTGCCAAAGCAGCCAAAAAAAGCCACACCACCACCACTTCTGACACCAGAAGTGCCAAAACCAACACTGCATTTTTGCTGCGCAAATGCTGCACATTTTTTAAAAACTGGTGCAAAAAATGCTCCACACACCCTCCCTCCACCACGGGAAGTGGCTGAGTCTGCTAAAGCAGCTGAAAAAACACTACTGCCACTGCAGACACCAGAAGCACTGAAAGGAGCGGGAGGAACCACGCGTCCAGGCTGCACAGTTGTGAGTCAGGAGTGGATCCGGCCTGTGGCGGGAAAAGGCTTGGAACCCCTGAGTTATGATTTTGAACAAGTGGTTTTACCCCTGTGCAGGAGCAAGCAACCTTAAATGTCACTAGATTGTAAACCTATCAAATAAGCTATTTAAAAAATTACATTAGGAAATGGTCTGATATCGCTGCACAATATTGTGTCTGGATTGCCATGAGGAAAAAGGATACCAAGCTTTACATCGCAAATTCTGGGTTCAGTGGTGCAGCTGTTGGTTAACAACAGCAGCATGAGTCTTAGTCAAAGTTAGCTCATTATATAAAAAAGCTCTTTTTAGAAGAGGCTTTCTTGAAAGTTTCTTTCCAGAAAAGTCACTTGAAATTTTTCAGTGTGTCAGTATTGGCTTTCAGATTTAGTGAAATACTTGAGAGCATTACATTAACCACACATAAATGAGTAAATTTCTTTGAAATCATGGATAATAATAATTTCATGTTAGAAATTATTCTGGGTTGAAAGGATTTTTGCAGAAGAAACTCTGCTCGGGGAACGCCCAAATGAGGCTCCTTTCATGTCCCCAAGAGCTGGGACAGAGATGGGCACTCAATCTGAAATGCAGTACTGTACCCAGGTCTCAAATTGCTGACTTGCCAGCCTTCCAGCTAACAAGGCGAGCTTCTTAACCACAGAGTCACCACAGCCCCTAAATCATGGATGAGGCATAGGCTCTGTTGGGTGGGGGTGATTGCTCAGCGAGTGGTATAATACCAATGTTGTCTACATAGAAATTTTTCCAGTTTGGAGTCAACCGTAAAATTGCCAACATGAACTCAAACAGCATTAGAACACATCTGTGAATTGTTTTTTACAAAAAGAGATCTACAGTTCCTAGGAAATCTGTTTGTGGATAACATGATCTCAGTACTTTCTCACAGAACACTCATCTTGCATTATAGGAGGCTTTCGGTCAGCCACCGCAAGTGTGGTCAGCAATGACATGTCATATTGCTAGAGGTGCAAAAATAAATGCTGTGGTGGCTCTGATGGTTGAAATATACATGACCTGACTAATGTTAATTACAACAAGTGTGAGGCTATTTTCTTTAGCTTTCCACTGGTAAGCATAATCTTATGCTGGTAAACACTGGTAAGCACATCTTATACAGCTACAACCACACATGGACGATTCCTGTCTTGATTATTCTGGTAACAAGAAATTTTGAGCCGCAAACAAATTCAATTTTCTGTAACTATCAAGAAAAACAGACATTGGGCTAACTCTAAAACACTCTAGCATTCTTTTTGCTATTCAGAATTACAAATTGGAAGAGAACCGATGGATTACCAGGTTCACAAACACAGCCCTCACATTAAAACAAAGTATGGTAAAAGCACCACTAGCAAAAGCAAGGACACAAACTACAATCAATTAGACTGTAAACCAGGAATTCTCAACCTTTTAAAGTGGGGGGCTGGGTCATGCTCCCACAGACAACTTCGGGCACCGGATGGCCATTTTGCCCTTTCTACACCACATGGTACTTCCTGGTGTGGTGGAAGCAGTGGGGGGACACATGAAATCATGTTGTGGACCATATCCGGCCCACTGGTCACAGATTGAAAATCCCTATTCTAAACCAATTTGGACACTTTGTGTTTAACACCACTTAATTCTGGGATTCTCAACCTGTGGCCCACAATGCCCTTTCATGTGCCCGCCGCCACTGCCTCCACCACACCTAGAAGTGCCCTGTGGTGGAGGAAGGGCAAAATGGGTGTCCAGGCCCAAAGCTGTCTGAGGGAGCATGACCCTGGCCCCTGGCCTAAAAAGGTTGAGAACCCCTAACTTAAATGATCACGCAAATGCTAATAATATACACTTCAGGAACTGTATCATTTCAGAGTGGTAAATGTTCCGTCTGTTATTATTAGATTTCTTCTTCTTTTTTTAATTTTTAATAAAATTTTATTTCACAAATCTTATACATAATACAACACATTACAGTACAATAAACAAATACAACAACATGATACAAAACAATCACCATGTGATATTTACATTGCCATAGAGACGGAGTTACCTCATTTTTACTTAATTCATTTCCAAAATGAATGCTGATCAGGCCTTGGCTTTTGACCTTGCTCATTATTTAGATTATAGTCTAAAAACCAACTCCACATTTCCTAAAAATTGCTTTCTTTGATTAATCCTTTTCTTAAATTTAATTCCCAGGTAAGTTTATCATTTAGTGCGATATTCCATAACTCATTATACCATTCTTCAATTTTTGGAGTAATTTCATTTCTTCATGTAGGTAGTTTTTGTTTTTTACACATAGGAGAACAATGAAACACACAGTTAAAACATTTGAATTCTGAACACCAATTTTTCAAGAATGACCTTAAATTTTCAAAAAGGAAATTTCCCAAAGTTGAGGAAACTAGTAAAAAAGAAGCTGAAAGGGAAAATTGAGAGAGTCCAAACACTCCAAGAGGCATGGAGGCTGTTTACAAAAACAATAACAGAGGCCCAATTGGAATGCATACCCAAAAGGAAAAAGGGCACTGCCAGGTCCAAGAGGACTCCGATGTGGCTTACAGGAGCTGTTCGGGAAGTGATCAAGAGCAAGAAAAGCTCATTTAGAAGATGGAAGGCTTGTCCGAATGAGGACAGCAGGCAGAAACATAAATTCTGGCAGAACAAATGCAAGGCAACAATCAGGAAAGCAAAGCAAGACTTTGAGGAGCGTATAGCTAAAAATACTCAGAGAAATAACAAAGACTTCTTTAAGTACATTAGAAGTAAGAACCCAACTAGGAAGGCCATTGGACCATTAGATGACAATGGAAGGCAAGGGGTTATTAAAGAGGAAACAGAGATTGCAGAGAGACTCAATGAATTCTTTGCTTCAGTATTCACTGAAGAAGACAGAGGCCACATGCCCAAAACAGAGCCTATCTTCGTAGGGAGGGAAACCGAAGAATTAAGCCAGATAGAAATAACCAGGGAGGAGGTCCTTGCATGTCTTGTTAAACTAAACACTAACAAATCACCAGGACCAGATGGCATCCATCCACGAGTTCTCAGGGAACTTAAAGATGAAATTGCTGATCTCCTAGCCAAAATATATAATCTTTCCCTCAAATCAGGCTTTGTGCCTGATGACTGGAAGGTAGCGAATGTAACACCAATTTTCAAAAAAGGATCCAGGGGTGATCCAGGAAATTACCGACCTGTCAGTTTGACATGTGTCCCAGGTAAAGTGATGGAAACCATCCTAAAAGATAGAATTAATAGGCACATAGAAGAGAAGGCGCTGCTAAAGGAGAGCCAACATGGCTTTTGCAAGGGCAAATCATGCCTCACTAATCTGTTGGAATTTTTTGAGAGTGTCAACAAGCATGTGGATAAGGGGGATCCAGTTGACATTGTTTATCTGGACTTTCAGAAGGCTTTTGACAAGGTCCCACACCAAAGGCTCTTGAATAAACTTACCAGTCATGGAATAAAGGGACAGGTCTTGTCCTGGATCAGCAACTGGCTAAGGGACAGGAAACAGAGGGTAGCACTAAATGGACACTTCTCCAAGTGGAGGGAAGTAAAGAGTGGGGTTCCCCAAGGTTCAGTACTGGGACCCCTGCTTTTCAACCTCTTCATAAATGATCTAGAGGTAGGAGTAAAAAGCAAGGTAGCCAAATTTGCTGACGACACTAAATTATACAGGGTAGTGAAAACTGTGAGAGATTGTGAGGAGCTCCAGAGGGATCTCTCGACACTGGGGGAGTGGGCAAAACAGTGGCAAATGAGTTTCAACATTAGTAAGTGCAGAGTGATGCATGTTGGGGCAAAGAACCCCAATTACATTTATAAACTGATGGGGTCTGAACTCTCTGAGACAAACCAGGAAAGGGACCTTGGTGTCCTGGTGGACAACTCAATGAAGGTGTCAACCCAGTGTGCCTCAGCAGTGAAAAAAGCAAACTCAATGCTAGGGATCATTAGGAAGGGTATAGAAAATAAGTCAGCAAGTGTCATTTTGCCTCTTTATAAATCTATGGTGAGGCCCCATCTAGAATACTGTGTACAGTTCTGGTCGCCATACCTCCAGAAGGATATTATGGAGCTGGAAAAAGTGCAGAGGAGGGTAACCAGAATGATTAGGGGACTGGAACACCTTCCTTACCATCTGAGGCTGCAACGGTTGGGCCTCTTCACTCTTGAACGACGACGTCTAAGAGGTGACCTGATTGAAGTTTATAAAATCATGCACGGTGTGGACAAAGTAGATAAGGAAAAACTGTTTTCCCTATCGCATAATACTAGAACTAGGGGACACTCCATGAAACTTTTGGGTACTAGTTCTCAAACAAATAAGAGAAAGTACTTTTTCACCCAGAGGATTACTGGTCTATGGAACTCCCTGCCAGAAGAAGTGGTGACAGCTGTCAGTCTTGACAGCTTTAAGAAAGGATTAGACAAGTTCATGGAGGAGAAGAGTATCAATGGCTATAATTATGGATACTTAAGGACAACCTCTGGGTTGGAGAGATAGGCAGGATATCTCTCAATATCATTTCCAGGGAATCCTAAGCAGGTGAAGGCATCTGCTTGGGAATACCCTGAAGGAAATGGTGAGCCACTGTGTGAGACAGAATGCTGGACTGGATGGGCTGTGGCCTGTTCCAGCAAGGCTGTTCTTATGTTCTTATGTTCTTATGATACTGAGCAGGCCATAAGCAAGTATGCTTTGACTATACCTTTTTAATGGCTTTTATTTTCTGCACATAGAAACAATGGTTTCATGTCCTGTTCTCAGAGAGAGGCCAAGATCAATATTGTGACTGTGAGTTTGCTGAAAAAATAATGGAAAGGAAGGATAACCACTTAATAAGTAGGAATTAATACACCTGCTAATGCATTTCCCCCAGAAAACCAAAATGATTCAAATGTACAAAGTTCAATGTGCAAGGAAATTTATAAAGGAAAACACATCTTAAAATAAAGGTTGCTTCGGATAATAATAATGCAGCCATTATCCACTGGTCTGTTACTATACAGAAATTACTGCTTCACCTAATTAGCTATGTTTAATAGCAGAATTTTTTTCATTTTCCATGTTGTGACTATGATTTATGAGAAAGATGTTTTCGATGAAATATGACAATTGTTACAAGCTTACATGCTTTTTGAACGATTTAAAAGCTACACTGACAAACGTTAAGCTTTTGTGTAGCCATCTTCATCATAAACTGCTTTTCTTTACAAGTGTTTGAATCCACAAATATTACCTTTTCTTACAATATAGGATTGTATCTAGTAACTGCTAAATGAAATTATTTATACAGTGGTACCTTGCATTATGAATGCTTTGTATAATGAAAAATCCGTACAATGAAGCGTCCGTGTGCTCTGTGCGATTCACCGCATAATGAATTTTTTTCCGTTACACGTGGTTTTCATTAACCGGGGTATACCCCGCTTAACGTAAACCCTGAATAACGAACATTTTTTCATTATGCAGGGTATCACCCATTTGATCCGCATAACAAAAAAAAACTCTGCATAATGAAGAGCTCCATGGAATGGAGCTTTTTCATTATGCGGGGTTCTACTGTACTTTGTACTAACAAACTATTGTCATTTGGTCCTATATCCTTGTCTCTGTCCCCGTAGTAATTGATCTATGTATAAATATGCTGGCCACATAGTATAATTCTTATAACTGAAGAAGTGGGCTTGATCCACAAAAGCTCATTAAAATAATAATCTTTAAGGTGCCACAATGTTTTTGCCTTTTTTTGTTGTTGCATATACTTACAATATCTATGTGTCATGCACATTTTCCCAAGTGGAACAAGATCCTTTAGCTGCACAAAAAGCTGGATGATCAGTTTTCATGTTAGTTACAAATGTATGAAAAAAAATTCCAATTCCATTGTGAAATGTTACAACATTCAAATGACGCATAATTAAGAACCACACTGTTCACACAGCTTTAAGTCTACCAAGCCCATGATGGAATAAATATGCAATCAATCAATCAATCTTTATTACTGTCCAAGACCAGCACAGTAAAGAAAAACGAACAGAAGTTAAAATGAGGGTATTTAAAATATATCAAGAGAGAGAAGTTGAAATAAGGGTACTTAAAATATATTTTTAAAAGGAGCGTTTCTGCTCAGAGTTAAGGAGTAGTAAAATTAGTATTTAGAATTATATTGTTACAACTATTACTAAGTCTATGATGTAGCGCTAGTGGTTCATTTATTTATTTACTAGCAAGGTTTGCCCGGCGTTGCCGGGCTTTTTCACCCCTTTGTTTTATTTAAAACGATGCATGTTTTTTTTCAAATATTTATTTTTTTGAAAAAATAAAACAATTTAACATTTAACAAATTTTTTTGTAATGTTTTCTGCTCATAAAATGTTGCTTTAAACTATTTATAATTTTTTCTGATGTCTTTTTTGCTGTAGGAATGCGTCTTCTGTATCTGTAAAACATAATATACAGGGATAGATATTGTTATTTTTTTGTTTTTGAAATGTTGCATTTGTAAATTGTTTTGTTCTTTAATTATTGTTGTTATTTTTTAAATAAATTTATTTTTATGCTTAAGTCAATATTTACCTTCATAATCTCCTTGTTTCCATGGCAACTTTTTTCCACGGTAAAATTCAATTGGGTGATGCATGTTAATTTTGCTAACGCAGAATGTACCTTTTGGGTTGCTGCTTGTTGTATGGTTCTCTACATGCTGGTTAGATGTTTTCGTGTTTGGTTGCTTTAGCGAATTGTTTTCTTCTTTCTCCATTTTGTTATATATTTTTTTAAACTAAACTTTGTAAAGAGTTCACTCTCGCTTTTTCAAAGTCGCGGCTGAGGCATGTACTTTAGTTTCCAACCTGCGTATTTCCTGTTCGTTTAGAAAGTCTCGTTATCGCGTTATCTTACTCCGCTGCTTTGGGACTTTGGCAGAGTTAGGTGAGCTAAGGGGATTTGCAAGTGTGGAGATGTGGTTTTCTTCCGCGTTTCTGTTTGGATTTTTGGACGGCTTGGATGTGAGTGAATAATTTTTTTCCTTTATATTATTTTATTCCTTGCTGTTTATTGTTCCGTTTGTGCTTTACTTTCGTAAACCTTGTTCAAATTATCACGATATGCGATGTTGGCTGTCGTGGACTTTGGCATTTGCCTTTACTCGTGTTTTAGTAATTTTAAATGTGAACCTCAGTTATTTATCTCCGCTGCCTATGGAGTTAGCAAGAGTTTGGTGAGCTAAGTGGTTAAGCATTATTAGAGGTGTGTTTGTTTTGTCTGTTGCTTTTTGGCTGTCACTATTGTTTCCCCTCGGAAAGTTTGCACTCATGACTTTGGCAACTCTCTTTTGGCGGATTAGTTTCGTTTTTAAGCTGTGTGTTTGCCGTATGTGTTTAATCTCGTTATCGCGTTATTTTCCCTCGCTCTTTTTTGAGTTTGGGATTGCTAGGTGAGCTAAGTGGATTTGCATGTTTGTAGGTGTGTCTGTGTTCCACGTTGCTGTATCGCTGTGCAGAAGGCATGGCTGTAAGGGAGTGCGTATTTTCCTTTTAAAGTTTTCGTGTCTTGCTTCTTTTCGAAGCGTCTGTGAGTGTTTCTTGGCTGTCTTTGGGAAAGTTTAGGGAAATTCGATGTGTACTGTCGTTGACTTCGGGTGCTTCCTTTACTCGGGTACTTCCTTTATTTTGGTAAGTTAAACTGTTTTGATGTTATCTTTTGTAAAGGTGTTTAGGTGGTGGGGAGGGGGGCTTTGTTTTGTTATGGTGCTTTGTTTGTGTGGAGTCGTGAAAGTAGATCAGTGTTTCCCCTTTAATATCAGCAGGCAGAGTGGATCGATCCCCCACCCCCCATCCTTAAAACAACTCCGGTTTTAAAGAGAAGAAAAGACGGAGTTTTTTTAAGGAGGGGTGGTGGGGGATCGATCCTCTCTGCCTCATCTTTTGTTTCCAGCCGCGTTTCCAGCCACTGATGGTAAAGGGGAAACTCCTTTCGGGAGCTTCAGGCGCCGCGGGAGAGTAAAAGAAAGCCGGCTGCTGTTTGCTTGCCTGTGAGCTGTTTTTCTTTTTAATTTTCCGGGCGCCGTTTTCCTCAGCGTTCTGCGTGGGCGCGCAGGACGCTGGGGCTTGTAGTAATGGGTTGGTGCTGTGTGTTTTTGCTGGTTTTTTTTAAAATGCGTTTCTTTCGATTGGCTGCGGCGCGTGTCCGAACGCTGCGCCGTGCGAGAGCCTCTCAGCGTGATTGGCTCTGGCGCGGCGCAGCGCAAGGAATGTTGGGAAGTGAAGTTCTTTCCCTTTCTTGCCGTTTGTGGGGCTGAGGCCCCCGTGCCGGATTTTTAAATCCTTCGTTGACCTGCGTAGGGAATTCGGCCGTGCACACGAAGGGTGGGTGTGGGTCAGTAGGGCGATGCATAGCAGCCTATAGCCAGTTCCAACGGTTAATGCTTGGTTTTATAGGTTAAGATTATTTGATATATACAGTAAAACCTCGCATAAAGAGCACCTCGCTTAGAGACTAACTCACTTAAAGAGCAGAATTTTCTCTGAATGCTCGCTTCATTTAACTAAAACCAACCTAAAACTCACTTAACTACTAAATTGGGGTTTGCAATCCTCCCACCAGAAGTCACAATTGGTCACTTACAATAGTGTTTCACTTAAAGAGCAAACTCGCTTAAAGTACAATCCCATGGAACACATTATGCTCTTTAAGCGAGGTACCACTGTATTGCCGCCCAACTCAGAAGATCTGGGCGGCACACAAACAAAACCGATCACAATTTTAAAACTATAAAACCTCTAAAAAAAACATTAAAACCTCATACCAAAAAATTAGCCCAGCCCATACCGATTAAAAGGGAGAGAGCATTCCTCTTAAATTAGCCAGCAGGCAGGAGTCACCACGTCATTGGTGCCCCATACCTGCTATGCCAGCCAGGTTTTCAGGCCCTGCCTAAAGGGCAGCAATTCCATCTGGAGACACAACTCAATTGGCAGGAGGTTCCATAGGGCCAGAGCAGACACTGAGAAGGACCTCTTTCTAGTGCTAGAGAGATGCGCCTCGCTAGCAGATGGAACAATTAGAGAACCTCTCTGGTCTGCTCTGGTGGGATGGACAGATGTTCTCAGGGTGATGCGGTCTCTTAAGCATCCTGGCCCACTGCCATGTAGGGCTTTAAAGGTAATAACCAGCACCTTGAATTGCACCCAGAGGCACACTGGCAGCCAGTGCAGCTCCCAAAGCAGTAGCGAGGCACGGCCATACCACCCGCACCCCATCACTACTCTAGCAGCTGCATTCTGGACCAGTTGAAGCCTCTGAATGGTCATCAACGGCAGCCCCATGTAGAGCGCATTGCAATAGTCAAGTCTGGAGGTGACCAGAGCATGTGTGATCATGAGCAAGGAGTCCCGATCTAGGAGCGGGCGTAACTGGCGTATGACACAAAGTTGTGCAAAAGCCCTCCTGGCCACGACTACCACCTGCCCTTCGAGTAGGAATTGTGAGTCCAGGAGGACCCCCAGATTATGCACCAGGTCTGTTTGGGGCAAAATATCCCCATCCAGGACCAAAGATGGTAGCTCCCGCGATAATGCAGGGCCCCTGACCAATAACCACTCAGTCTCATCGGGATTCAGTTGTAGCCCATTGTCCCCTATCCAGACCCCAACAGACACCTGGACAGGACTCTGACTGCATCACTGGGATCACCACGGGCCGAAATATACGGTTGAGGTATCATCGGCGTACTGATGATACCTCACCCCATGGTAACGGATGATCTCTCCCAGTGGCTTCATGTACAGTATACAAAGGGAAGATGCAGAGAACATGTTCTATGGTTTCAATTCCTCCAATGTCACAGGGACATTGTCTCTCTGACATTGGTGTTCCTTGGAACATTCCCTCGAGAACCACAGAAGGGAGGGGCTGGCAGCGGGCTAACTTAAATGCCCTCCGATGACTTGGTGTCTCAAGTTGGAGCAGGTATCGGGTTGGAGCAGGTATCAGCGATGTATTGTCCTCCTTTTATCCTCAGGAATTTAATATGGCGAAGGCAGATCTCTGGGCTGTAAGAACAGTGTGTGTGGTATGGGCATTACTTGAACCTGAAGCTTGGAGGACTACTCCCAAGTACAGTGGTACCTCACTTAAAGAGCATAATCATACCTGCAAAGTTTCGGATTTGGAAATAAGGGAAATTTCCTGGCAAATATGGGATACTTGACAGCTATGTTTATCCTGTGCTGCCCTCCAGTGGCAGCAATAGGGCATTGCAGTCTAATTAATAAGGGATGACGGCGGGAAAGATGGTAAAATAAGGGGTTTTCCTGGCCAATAAGGGATACTTGACAGCTATGAGCATAATGCGTTCCACGGAATTGCTCTTTAAGCGAGTTTGTTCTTTAAGCAAAATACCATTGTAAGTGACCAATTGTGACTTCTGGCGGGGGGGGGGGAATTGCGAACCCTGATTTAGTTAAGTGAGTTTTGGGTTGGTTTTAGTTGTTAAGTGAGGTGACTATTCAGAGAAAATTCTGCTCTTTATGTGAGTTAGTCTCTAAGCGAGGTGCTCTTAGCATCTGATCTTATGGTTTGTGTTGGTGTAGAAAGCGCAGATCAGGTGGAGCAGCCGGTGGTCAATGGAGGATTTCTCTAGTTTCTCCCACAGCTTGATCCTGGAGATTAAGTTGAAGGCAGCCTTTAAATCGATGAAAGCAGCATACAGAGATACTGGGCTCTTGGAAGTGTATTTCTCGATGAGATTTTGGAGGTCTACGCAGTGGTCTATTGTGGCCCTGCTTTCCTTAAAGCGTGCTTGTTCCTCCACTAACAGGTTTTCCTCTTCCAGCCAGCTCTTGAGTTTCTTGTGACAGGCATAGAGTTTTCTGATGATGTTGAGTAGACTGATTGGCCTGTAGTTCTTGGGGTTGTACTTGTTTCCTTTCTTAAATATGGGAACAATGACTGCAAGCTCCAAGCTTGGGGATTTGTCCACTGCTGTCAATGTAGGTGAACAACGAGGCCAAAAGTAGAGACCACCATTCCTTGTTTTTAAACAGTTCTGGCAAAGTGAGGTCCTCCCCTAGGCTGGGGCCTTGCCTGAGTGGAGTTGGGTGATGAGGAAGTCAATTTCAAACTTTGATACTGATGGCCAATTGGGAAGGCTTTCTAGGTTGGCAGTTGGGAGATCTGTTCCCATGGCTACATCTTGGTACAGTAACCTGTAGTAGTTCTCCCATGCTTCTGGGAGGATGTGGACACTTAATCTTTATGGGATTGAGTTGGTGCTCATATTAGTGATATGCCAGAACAGGGATAAATCTTTTGATTTGGCTGCCTGGACAAGCTGTGACCAGTTGGCCCTAGTTGCCTCTTTTTTCTTGCAATTTAATAACTGTTTGTAGTCCTTTTTGAGGTTTAGGAGGCAGTCCCTCGACTGTGCTGCTGAAGGACCAAAATTGCCTCTGTGTGAGAGATAAACATTGGTAAGCTTTTTTCTTGGACTCCACACATTCCTTGTCAAACCACGACTTGGAGGGGTCTTTGGTATGGGGATTAATCTTGTGGCTTAGAGTTGCTAGCGAGGAGGGATTCCCGCCCGCCCCAGAGCTCCAACATCGCTCTGGGGGATTGGGGCCACCTGACGCCTGGTCGGAGGGGTGAAAAGGACACCGTCGCTGCCAGTGCGAGGAGGGATTCCCACCTGCCCCGGAGCTCCAACATCGGTCCGGGGGATTGGGGCCACCTGCGCCTGCTGCCCCCTCTGGACCACAACTGGTCGGAGGGGTGAAAAGGCCGCCGCTGCTGCTGGTGCGAGGAGGGATTCCCGATTGCCCCGGAGCTCCAACATCGCTCTGGGGGATTGGGGCCACCTGTGCCTGCCGCCCCCTCCGGACCACGCCTGGTCGGAGGGGTGAAAAGGACGCCGTCGCTGCCAGTGCGAGAAGGGATTCCCGCCCGCCCCGGAGCTCTAACATCGCTCCAGGGGATTGGGGCCACCTATGCCCGCCGCCCCCTACGGACCACGCCTGGTCGGAGGGGTGAAAGGGACACTGCCGCTGCTGGTGCGAGGAGGGATTCCCACCTGCCCCGGAGCTCCAACATCCCTCCGGGGGATTAGGGCCACCTGCGCCCGCCGCCCCCTCCGGACCACGCCTGGTCGGAGGGGTGAAAAGGCTGCCGCCGCCGCCGCCGGTACGAGGAGGGATTCCCGCCTGCCCTGGAACTCTTACACTGTTCTGGGAGTTCTTGGGCTACTTGCGACTGCTGTGCAGTTGAAATTGAGGACTTTCCTTTTGTGCCCCTCTGGCCTATGTATGTATTTTGTATTGATCGCTTTAACTGTATTTTTTGATTAATTATTGGATTACTATTGCTGCTTATGTCTTTATTGCATTTCTGTATTTTTTTGGTATTTTTTAAATTATATCCTTTGATTATATTGATCACATTGTTGCTATTGCTGTTATACTGTGTTTTATGGATCTTGTATTTCTAATATTGTTTGTTTTCTTTTGCTGTAATGGAATTGTATATTTTGTGTTTTGTAACTGTGCCTTTGGAGATGTGTTACTGTATTATTATTGTGTTATTGTATTATTATGTATCTATTATCCGCCATGTAAACCGCCCTGAGTCGGGTTGCACCTGAGTGGGCGGTATATAAGCGCGAAAATTAAATTAAATTAAATTTTAAATTAAATTCCTGGATTATCTTTGCATAGGTTGTCAGGGGGTCTTGGATGGTGTCCATGGACATTAGGTCCTGTCGAAGGTTTTGCATGGGTGGCTCCATTAGTAGTTTTTCCATCTTCTTGTCAAGGTGTGGGAACCATCTGATGCAGCATTTGTCTTGTCCTGAGTGTAGTATGGGTGGAGGAAATTGTTTCTCCAGATGGATTTGCCCAGTAGGGGGCATAAATTGTAAGCAGATGGTGTGGTCTCCCCATGCCCCAATGGCATGGAACGGCCCGCGCAGAGGCCACTTCAGGGGAACGCTCCTTGAGCCGTGGGCTCTGCGGGCAGAGAAATTAAGGGGGGTGGATAAATTATAGGGTTTGATTCACCCAATTCCTTGACCTGAACAACGGCTCTGCTGAGAGAGCAAATCTCTAACCTCTGTTACGTATTAGGCAATTACTCACTCTGAGTTAAGCTTAATCTCTGGTGCAAATAGAAGCCATATTTACCCTAGCCTAAGCCTCAGACAATGGTCAGTGTTTGTCTTAGTTAATTAACTTCCCCAAGAGAGGTTCTCAATTAACCCGGGTAAATGGGTGATGTAATTTTCTGCCATATGACGATTCTACCATGCGCAGCCTTGAACATAATATATACTGATGATTTTCCCTCAATAAATCACTGGTCTTCGCTCCATCTTGCCTCGTGTCGTTCCTTTGACCAGTCTCCTCCGGGACCTCAAGGGCCGCTTTACGGCCCCAATTCCTACATCTGGTGACCCCGAGACGTGATCTACTCGAGAGTAAGCGACCCCCGAGCGGTCTAGTCGTGAGTAAGCGATCAGCACAGCCAGGTTCTGCGCCAGAACCTTGTCCAATCATCCCGGAGGACAGAGCAGCAGCCCCAGTCGGAAAGCCATCCGATTGGGAAGACAGCTACGTGGTGAGGCATTACAGAGAGGCATCCTACAGCTTGCTCCCGACTTTCGCGGCGGCTTGCAGGTTACGGAAAAACGCGTTCCGCAGGGACAGCTGTGAGCCCCTGACAGCGCAGTGGCCACCGAGGGCCTGTGGCCGCAGTCCACGCTCCGAGCTCTACCCAGAAAGCGACGTCGCCAGAACCTGTTGCCTGCCAAAGACGCGTCGACTCGTCCCGAGGAGGAATCTTCCGAGGACCCAATCGCAGGTAATATGGGGACCTGTCCTCAGCGACAGCGTCCATCCGCTAGCCAAAGAACTCGTGAGGAAGAGTTCAAGATCCTGGCCAGGATATTTAATTTGCGTTTTCACAGCGGGGAGCTAGCGAGACTTTTGGTGTACCTAGGGGAACACTGCCTGCTTTACCCAGAAGTAGGTACGTTAACCCTCGAGCTCTGGGATCAGATAGGAGACTGCATTCAGCAACCCCCGAAAGCTCCAGAGGGCATAATTCGCACATGGAACAAATGTAGGAAGCTCTCAGCAGAGGTAGACCCAGTCCGGATAGAGACCCAGAAAAACCCAGCGCAGTCAGAACCATCAGCCCCAAGAAGTCTCTATTCGTCATTTCAGCTTAAGCAGGGCAGTGTAGGGAGCATCCCCTCAGTGACAGCTGCAGACGTCACTGAAGGAATTCATGGCATGAGAGGCCTTGGCGCTTCTCTGACAGTTAAAAGTTCCTTGCAAAGAAAGAACTCCATTCAGCGCAGGGGTGAGGAAGATCCATTCACGGGGAAATTGCCAGTGGCACAATTAGCTAGCGCCCAACTGCTGTGCTCAGCCTATCTGAAGGCAGACACACGTTCAGGCAGGGCTGCTCAGCGCCCACTGCTCACGGAAATCTGCACGGCCCCTGGCCGTGCAGGGCTCCAGAGCAGACCCATTGCCACACTCAGGCGCAGAGCAGTGCCAAAACCCCAAGGCGCCTGCTTCCAGTGTGGAAAAATGAGACACCTTAGAAGAGAAAGCCAATCTAGACCAGGCAGATCTTCAAAAGATTGTCTTCATGCCAAATGGCCACCCTGGCATGCATCTGGCCCAGGCTAGAAAGGAGGCAGCCATCGCCCTGGCTATGCCAGAGGAACCATCCCAGCAACAGTACCCCGAGTTCCCCCAGGGCACAGGCAGAACCTACTTGTCTCACCTTGGGAGTAGCCCAGAGAAACCTGCCCCTAAGTAGAAGCACCCAGATGGCTGTAAATAGCCAGCTGTGTATTAGCCATCTCCTCATGTGTAGTAAAGAACGCTGCAGATCAGGGGAGGAATGTGCGAATGCGTAAATAAATGTGTGTATGCGTGGTGCACCACTGAATGTATGTCTCCAAGAACTGTGTATGATTGCAAAAGCCTTGTCTCTATGACCACAGTATGACTGGAAAAGTGTTCCTTGTGTGTAACTGCGTGGTAATGTCACTGTGAAATATGTGTTAAACAATTTGCACTCTGCTCATGGGCAGGAACTATTTAAAGTTTGAGAAAGCATGATGAACGAAGCCCCTTGCCTTGCCTGCTTAGCAGCTTAAGCAGGAGAGGAGGGGGGGAATCCTAACCTACAATAGGGCGGGGTGGTTCCCCCTTCCTCCCTTGAGATTTTTCTTTGTCAAAGGATTAAGCCACTCTTGGAAACCGGTTCTGCAACCCTTACAGATTTTTCTTTTCAGAAGCGCGATCTGAAAACAAAAATCACTTCTATGAGTTTTCCTCACTGTATCATAAGCTATGGGGCCCCTTCCTACGTCTGTGTTCCTCAAACCCCCATCTCTGTGTTTAAGGTTTTTTGAATGTCTCTTAGCGTCTGGAAGTCGTATCTCACTAGGAGTGAGAGAATTGCATTGTCTTCATGTGCGTATTGTGTTATCATCTTGTAACCTCGGTTCTTAACCTTTTAAAGTCAGGGGCCAAAGTTCCGGGGCCTCAGGCAGCTCTGGGGGTCCGGACAGTCATCCTGCCCTTCCTTCGCCGCACAGCCCTTCTTGGCTTGGTGGGGGTAGGGGCAGAACAACGTGGGCTGCCTCCGGCCCACTCGCCCACATCTGGCCGCAGGTTGAGAATCGTTCTAACTCTCCTTCATTCTCTTAGGAAAGATACTGTTCTGGTATTTTGACTTTAATCTGTGCAAAGTAACTCACTCATTGTACCCCTTTCACAGGAAAAAGCACGCAAACATTCTTGCGCTCTGTATACTCAGAAAATGCTTACCTTTTTTACAGGAACAAAATTCCTTTCCAGGCCTTATTTCTACAGCCTTACACTCCTTCCTTTCACAGGTTAATTACTGATAGGTATTTCTTAACAGGAGGACCCGGTTGCCTTGGTTACCTGACCTAATCTGATTTCGTTATGATAAGAGTTGTTGCATTCTCATTGTGCTAACTTCTGACTTGTCTTTCCTCCTTCCCTCCTTTCGCCAGTGGAACTCCCTGCTGGAAATGTTTAACTTGTGTGTCTTTTCATCTTTGTGTGTTATTTCCTTACAGCTGGCACGTCATAGTTGGCTTGTTTTTAATAAGTCTTAGTAGGTCATTTTAAGTATGGCACCTGGCCCGCAGCACCCTCTCTAGTGTGCAAACACATTTTGCAAACTCCAGAGCACAGAGGAAGGATTAGTCCCTGAGCTCCCGAGCATGTGCAGAGTGCCACTCATTAGCCAGGACTGCCTAGGCCCATTTTAAGAGTGCAGTCAGGTCACACCCTTCAATCAGATACAGGCATTTTAGGCCACCCCTTCCCTTTTGGCTGCTAGTCTAAGCACATGCAAAAGGCTAAGCCACCATCTGGCACTCTTCTAAACGTGTGCACGCACGCCATGGGCGGATGTGCGCAGGGGGGCCTTCTTGAGAAATTTACCCAAGGGAAGCCTGGCGCTTCATGCGCCAAGGTTTGCCATAAGACCCCAGACTCGTCTCGCTTCAAACGCAGACAGTCACCTTGTGTGAATTTATGTCACTGGTTCCTCTTCAGGGGGCTAGGACAGTTTTCACTTATGGGGGTCGCACATATTAGGTTCTTACTTGGCAAGAGGACCAAGCTTGGCGCACGCTCCTGACTCTTCCGCAAGCGGGCAGAGTTGGCAGCCGTGAACCTCGCTTTGCGCACCTTTGCCAAAGAACGCTTAAACAGAATTGCTGACAGCCAGTTTCCTAGGAATTTGCTTCACAGTCTACCGGGAGCACACATCACTCCCGTGATAGACAAAAATTTGCTAAGTTTGTTCCTCACAACTCCAATTCAGAGTCATGCATTCCCTCTTCAGAATGCCAAAGCGCTCGCAAGGCAGTTCAACCTGCCACTTTCCCAAGCCCAAGGCCTAGTCCGTTCCTGTCTGCATCGTGCAGGGACACCGGGGGGGGCCTCGCGGGGGGGTCAACCCACGAGGGACAGAGGCCATCCAGGTGTGACAAAGGGACGTCACACATCCCCACATTTTGGCAAATGGCAGTACATGCACGTTTGCATTAATACAAACAAACAGAAAGGGGGGGAAACCACGTCCCATAGTTGCACAGCAATTGCTATCCTATAAGTGCAAAAACTAACTAACTCTTTCAGAATTTTTATCTCCCAAACAAGTCTCTTCCCCATGCAGGTCCCAGAGGCCAGAATCAGACCCGGACGATTGCAAAGAGCGGCACCAGTCACTGTCCTGGATGTCATCAGCTGTCCGTCTTCCTTTATGACTTACATCTCCAAAGACATTTCTATGAACAT
Source organism: Bradypodion pumilum (assembly GCA_035047305.1). Taxonomy (NCBI): domain Eukaryota; kingdom Metazoa; phylum Chordata; class Lepidosauria; order Squamata; family Chamaeleonidae; genus Bradypodion; species Bradypodion pumilum. The sequence goes on from JAWDJD010000005.1 coordinate 138,028,621, forward strand.
TTTTGCATACTCAGTGCTACTTCTGAGGACCATGCTTTTCCCCAAAACAAGACTTTTCCAAGCTCAAGTTACACATGAAACCCCACCAAGAAGAGAAGCCTCATCCTTCGAAAAGCTGCTGAATGTCTTTTATTGCTATTGTTATCTGTAGTTGCTATTATTTATACATGCCTTGTACAATGCTCCAGTTGGGATTTGCAAGGGACACTTGAATTTCTGTATGTTGTTAATAACGGCCAGCTTCCACCAAAGGAAGCCAGACCGGCCCATGTTTTGCACCGGCCCATTGCTTGGAAAGTTTGAGCACCCGGTAGCCGATAATCCCCAGTTTATCTTCACACCTCCCCATAGGTGTTAGAAAAGACATTTGCACAATGCCAGAAGCTGCAGAGATAGCTTAGAATCAACCCAGGTCACAGTATCAATGACACATCTCATTATCTTGCCTTGCTACAGAAAGCAGTCTGAATTCAGACCCACAGCTCTGGAAAACCAGGCTGTAGTCAGTATATTCAGCGTGTCAGGCTTAGCCATAGGCAACGCTCGGAGAATTGGTCAATTGGCTTGCGGATTAGCAAAAGCCATCAACCACACCTCCTCAGCAATAGCGCTGCTCAACCAGGAGCAGGCAGAGCTTCGCCATGCCATACTGGATAATCAAGCAGCTATCGATTATCCCCTATTGTTACATCATATGGGCTGCAAGTCTGTCCACAGCATGTGTTGCTTAAATCTCACAGACAATACCCACAAGATACAGAGCCAGCTCACGGACCTCCACACCCTAGTTAGGGACATCAAGGAGGATTCTTCATGGGGGTGGTAGGACTCCTTGTGGTCGTGGTTCCCATGGGGACGGCTTCAGACGACACTCAAAGTGATTGTGGGGGTGGTAATACTGGGCACAACAGTGTGTTGTTTCGTGCAATGTATTCCCTCACTGCTATCGAGATGTCCCCCATGGAGGGAATCCCGAAGCGTCATTCCCGCTCATCAGCTGGTACCCCTCTTGTGCAGAGTCGTCGGTCAAGTCCTTAAATAAATCAGAAAGGGGAAATGTGGTCTCCCCATGCCCCAATGGCATGGAACGGCCCGCGCAGAGGCCACTTCGGGGGAACGCTCCTTGAGCCGTGGGCTCTGCGGGCAGAGAAATTAAGGGGGGTGGATAAATTATAGGGTTTGATTCACCCAATTCCTTGACCTGAACAACGGCTCTGCTGAGAGAGCAAATCTCTAACCTCTGTTACGTATTAGGCAATTACTCACTCTGAGTTAAGCTTAATCTCTGGTGCAAATAGAAGCCATATTTACCCTAGCCTAAGCCTCAGACAATGGTCAGTGTTTGTCTTAGTTAATTAACTTCCCCAAGAGAGGTTCTCAATTAACCCGGGTAAATGGGTGATGTAATTTTCTGCCATATGACCATTCTACCATGCGCAGCCTTGAACATAATATATACTGATGATTTTCCCTCAATAAATCACTGGTCTTCGCTCCATCTTGCCTCGTGTCGTTCCTTTGACCAGTCTCCTCCGGGACCTCAAGGGCCGCTTTACGGCCCCAATTCCTACAAGATGGGGAAATGGTCACTTTCAAGATGTGGATTGACTTCAACATTCTCTTTCAGGGGGAATAGGTTTCTGGAGACAAAGAAATAGTCCAATGTGCTAGTTTTAGAGCCTGAGAGGAAGGTGAATTCACCTGGATGGTCCATGGGAAGGGTGCCATTTAGTACCTGGAGGTGGAGTCTGGTTGACACTTTTGTTAGACAAAATCCTGTGTAGTTTGCCTTCAGAGATGTAGTTGAGGTGAGGGATTTTGCCCTCCAGGTTGGGTGATACTCCCAGTGTCATAAATGCTTTTGGATATATCAGCATAAACTCAAGGATATAGTTTTCAAGTTTGGTCCAGATGTTATTGCTTTTGGATTTCTTGTGATGTGTAGGTATAAGTTTATTACCAGCAGCATGATGGCTCCTAGTTGGAACTCGGCAGCCATTGCCAGTTGGTTGAGAGGACTAAGTGGTGTGGTGGTTGCATACACAGAGGTGGAGATTAGTAATCCCAGTCCGCCTTTAAGACATCCTAGTCCTGGTCCTGCAGATGCCTCTACTGAGTGTGAGTGATATTCATTTAGAGATGTCTGTCCTTGTCCAGGTTTCTTGCACAAGTATGATAACAAATTGAGAGAGATTTAGGGTGTCTGCTTCCCAGCGGTGGTGTTATCCTGCAACATTGAAGGAGAGGATTCCCTTGAGATCCACCCCTGAGCCAAGTCTTACGACATGTCAGAGTTGATGGCAAACACTGTCCATTCTCCTCCTCCAGGATGGCTGTCAGGCCTTGTTGCCTCAGCAGGGGTGTCTGCTGCAGATAGGCTGTTAGGCTGGGTTTCCTTCCCATTGTAGGGACCTAGGTCACATCTCTGTTCTTGTAGGTTGTCTGGGTCTGGTGGGGCATGAGTTGTGCCAAGTGACGTTGGATTCAGGAGGGGGCGTGTTGGTGAGATCTGGCGTTCATGCAGTTGAAGGGCAGTGAATTTATCAAAGTTTGGGTCTGTGGCAAAAATAGTTCCAGGCCTTAAGTCTGTGGAGTTGGCTACCCCCACCATTGGATAAAGGGAATGAGGTTGTCTGACTGTGGGTTACTGTGTTTTGTTGGTGTCTTCCTCCTCCTTTAAAAGCCTCCCCGTCTTCAGGTCTGCATCCCTATCAGATTCCAGTCAGATTCAGAGTCACTGTCAGGATCTGTACAGAAGTCTGCTGGGTTAACTTTTAGGAGGTGTTCGAGCGAGGATCTTGCAGGGGAGGACTTAGTCCCCAGATCCTCATTTGTTACTGGATGCTCATGGGAGACAGACTGTCCAAACGTTGAGTGACTTGCCCTTTAAGTACTGTGAAGTCATCAAGGAGATCTTGAAGAGGAATGCGGCTTATCTGAAATATTTTGGCACAGTGTATTTGGTTTGGGACTTTATGCGATGCATCACGTGTGCATGAAAACCGCGACTTTATTGGAATCGGACTTTATCTGAGGTACCACTGTAAATAAGATCACTATATGGAATCACCCTTTCAATGTCCCTCTTACACAGACATGCTGAAATTCTACTACCTAAGCCTTATATTTTCTTGGGAACAGCAGCTTCTGATTTTCTACTCTTTCAAAATGAAATCCTGAATCACAGCCTCTTTCTTGGATTTCCCCTCAACCATCCATCTCTCCATCCATCCATCCATCCATCCATACCCCACCAACAATTAGTGCAAACACTACTCTGGCTGGCTTACAAAGGCGAAAGAGAAACTATCCAATACAGTTAAATAAAAATCAAATAAACAGTAAAGACTATAGCAGGGGTGCCCAAACTATGGCCCGTGGGCTGGATCCGGCGCATGGCACCTAATAATCTGTCCCATGTCGCTCCCGGAAGTTAAATGTGCCCGCACCTGCACAAAACACTTCCATAAAGCATCCATGGCTGTCGTAAATGTGTTTACGACAACCATGGATGCTTTATGGCAGCATTTTGCACATGTGCAAAATGCTGACATAAATGCACCAACAGCTGGTGCATTTATGGCAGCGTTTTGCACATGCATGGGCGTATTTTAGTCCTGTTTCTGGTGGGAGGAACCACATGCCTGGCCCACTCAACCATGTGACCGGCCCGTGGCCCAAAAAAGTTTGGACACACCTGGACTATAGCATTTTCCAAACTATGTTCTGTGGAACAGCAGTGGACTTCAATTCCCAGAAACCTCAGTCAGTACATTGGCTTTGGAGAATTGACTTAAGTTTCTGGGAATTGAAGTCCAAAAATCAAATTTGGTCAACATTTATAGACCATTAGAACAAACAACAAAAGACTAACCAGTCAGCAATATACAAATCTAGATGGCAACAAACTGCATCAAATTAATTCCTAAAATGACGGTGAAAGAAAAGGGTCAAATACTAGTATGTAATTGCCCAAAGTATATTTATAGGGAGATCTAATTTAAAAATGCCTCTTTAATCAAGAATGTTTTTAGCATTTTCCTAAATGCCAATAAAGAGGAAGGTGTTCTTCTTTCTGTTGGTAAAGAGGTCTCAAAGCATGGGTGCCACAAGCTTTCTCACGTGTAAAATACTGTATCTTGTTATCTCTTTGGGAATAGACATGATTTCTCAGGAAGAAGCAGATAGCATGGTCCTAAACCCTATAATGCTTTATAAATCATTACTAGAATCTTGAACACATCCATAGGAGTTACATAAACTCAATGAAGTTGACAACAATCTATCAGACTTTCCAGAAGATTCAGTCATTAGTCTTTTTGGCTCATCTATACCTATAAGGAAGAGGTGTAGACGGTTGTATCTGGAATGCATTTCCCAAAGCAGAGGGTGGGGCCTGCGCTCCACAAATCAGACAAAACAGGACAACTACAAGTCCCAGCGTCCCCTGTGGCATGCCCCAGCCAATCGGGGAGGCCGCACGCAAGGAACATGAGCGCAGGAGAGGCAGGGCTGTAGGCACGTGACAGAAACACCAACAAGCCCCCGCACAGCAGCCATGGAGAACTCAGGTGCACCTCTACAGTAAGAGCTGAGCCACTGCGACAAGGCCTCCACCATAGACGTCCTGTGGCCAGAGAGGGGGAAATTGCCTGCGCAAGGCCACAGGTGCAACAACAGCCCTGCAGCGGCAGACAAACCACCGAACCCACGGACAGCTGGGACACCGCTCAAGGCACTGCACCAGAACTGGGAGGCACAGGTGACGGTGGAGAAAGAGACTCCCTGGGAGGGTAAGGTGGGAGAAGGCCAGGCACTAACGGACGAGGGGGCGGCGAGAATTGCGAACCAGGTCCCCCCGGCCCGGCCCTGCTGGAAGCCACAGAGAATTCAGACCATGGCCCAAGGTGGCCAGCCTCCTAGGTGCATAGTTGTCAAGTATCCCTTATTGGCCAGGAAAACCCCTTATTTTACCCTCTTTCCCGCTGTCATCCCTTATTAATTAGACTGCAATGCCCTATTGCCAGCATTGGAGGGCAGCACAGGATAAGCATAGCTGTCAAGTATCCCATATTTGCTGGGAAATTTCCCTTATTTTCAAATCCAAAACTTGACAGGTATGCCTAGGCTGCGAAGGCACTTCCGCGAGGCCCTCCTTGCCGTCCTAGGTGCACGACAGGGGCCTGAATCTGGGAGGGAATGTCTGGCTAGGGAGAGAAGAGGAGCAAAAACCCACACTGGGGCCCACAGGCTGCTAGCGGGGACAGGGCCCACCTGGCCGGCCATGATCCCACCTCCCCACGAAGCCAGCAATCATCATCCTCCCTGACCAACTCCATGCCTGGCCGGCTGGACAACAGAAGGACTCACCGCTCTTTTCCTACTCCTCCGCCTCCTCCTTTCCCCTCAAACAGTGATGGAGATCAAGACACAGAAACATGGAGATGTCCGGGTCAGGCTGTTATCCATGCCCGGGCCCCTCCCCCTCTCACTCACTCACTCACTCACTCTGTGTGTGTCTGTGTGTGTCGCCGAGACTTGTAGTTTTCCCGTTTTGTCCGATTTGTGGGGCACAGGCCCCACCCTGTGCCTCGGGACCCTCACCATGTTGACTCTCGTTCCGAAAGGTATGTGTGTGCCAGGTATTACGGGATATGCTCCGGGGGTGTGGAAACACATTCTGGATACAGTACTACTTATCTACACCTCTTCCTTATAGGTATAGATGACCTAGTAATAGACGTAGTATACTATGGTACACTGTAATAGCTTTTCATAAGACATGGATGCTTGGTGTTTTGCCAGGTCTACTTTTTCCAAGTCCTTAAACACTGCTTGCAAAAACAGTCGCTTACCTTCCATTTACAAGGAAACAAATTATTATTTTTATCCTATATTGTGAATTTACAATAAGTATGAGTAGAGTGCAATACAAATCACAGCATTTCCTTCTTAACCTGCCACAGTTCTTTAAATCCATAGGTATAAGGCAAGGTTATTCAGATAACTAGATTTATTTCTTCACCTGTAGTAATGATGGACTAGAATAGTCCGACAAGCTGTGATTTCTTTTCCTTACTATAATGGACCTTCAAAAACATTCACTGCAATTCCAAAAGAACACAGTGATCAATCATATCACTTTGTCTAAAAAGACCAAGAAGGACAGCTATCAGCCAACATTTGCTGTGGATGTACAGCAGCACTACAAGAGGGAAGGGGTAAATTATCAAGACCATAATAAGGAAGCTGAAACCACTCAAAAAAGAGTCAAAAAGAAAGACAAAAAAACAGAACTCACAAAGAAGGGGGAAATAAAAGCCAGACAATAGTAACTGACATTAATATATGGATCTCAGCAGACAGTCAAGCTTTATGAAATCTTAACAGTACAACTTCTCCCTCCCCCACTCTCTTTTAAAAATTGCCTTAAGAGTAGGAAAACAATGGGAATGCACACTAAAAGAAATTGCATCCTCATGGTCAGGTCTCATATATAAAACTGTAGAGACTCTTATCACATTACAAGCTGGGTGGAGAGGCCGTTATAGTATTGTATTGTGTTGTTGTGCAGTTTATTATTATATGCTGTTTTTGTAGATTTAATTTTGTATATTATATTACTGTGTATTTACTGTGTATATTGTTTAATTATCATATGAGCTGCCCTGACTCGGGTTCCCTGATTGGGTGGCATACAAGTGAGAAAATTAAATTAAATTAAGATGCAAAAATACAGCTCTCTGTACATTCCCTGACTTTAGATTTTATATCTGAAATGGTGGTTCACTTCACTATGCACTAAATGTTAAGGGTCAAATCTAATTTTTGTCCCAATGAGAGCAGAGCTTTTGAAATGGATGGGGACTTGTTCACTAATTGTTATGTAAGTCCTACTGATTTAAGTTCCAATGATTACTTTAGTATGGGGCAAAAATTAAATGTAGATCTTAACATTGTTTAGAAATGAGTTTTAAGTTACTAATTTCTTACAAATTGAACAAAACTCTCATTCAAGTTTCCAACAGTGTAGTTCTAGAGAAACATTTTTTGAACACAAAAGACCATTGTTCTGCCTTTCAGGTGTTGACATTGTTGATTACCAATGGCCTTTAAATGGCCTGAGGCCCTTCAGCCTGCCTGAAAACACACTTCATTCTTGGCATGATGCTATCTTGGCTATAAATAATAGAGGCCCTCCTGTTTTCCCTCCATCAAAATTTATCTGAAGTCCATCACATTTATAATTCATCTTTATCTCAACATGTATGATAATAAACATATTCGGTCCATTTCACATGCTTTAAACATATTGCTTAGAATAGCCACATGTTTAGAATGTAACTTTGTTTTCAAAAGGTGGAGCTGGTTTTGTTCATGTCAGATAAAGAGTTGTGCTGAGTGGAATCTGTTTCTTAGACCCTGCCAAATCAGTCATATCCATCCATCCATTCATTCTATTTGTATATCAGCCATCTAACAGCAAAAACCCTTTCAACCCAGAGTAATTTCTGACATGGAATTTATTTAACAATAAAGTTACTCTGGGTGGTTAACAGGCAAATGAAACAAAACAAACACAAATAACCCACCCCCTGTAAACAATGCACAAAATAAAATCATCTCCAAAATATTCACTTAGTTCTACTGCAGACGTTATCCATAAGAACATAAGAACAGCCTTGCTGGAACAGGCCACAGCCCATCCAGTCCAGCATTCTGTCTCACACAGTGGCTCACCATTTCCTTCAGGGTATTCCCAAGGAGATGCCTTCACTTGCTTAGGATTCCCTGGAAATGATATTGAGAGATATCCTGCCTATCTCTCCAACCGGGAGGTTGTCCTTAAGTATCCATAATTATAGCCATTGATACTCTTCTCCTCCATGAACTTGTCTAATCCTTTCTTAAAGCTGTCAAGACTGACAGCTGTCACCACTTCTTCTGGCAGGGAGTTCCATAGACCAGTAATCCTCTGGGTGAAAAAGTACTTTCTCTTATTTGTTTGAGAACTAGTACCCAAAAGTTTCATGGAGTGTCCCCTAGTTCTAGTATTATGCGATAGGGAAAACAGTTTTTCCTTATCTACTTTGTCCACACCGTGCATGATTTTATAAACTTCAATCAGGTCACCTCTTAGACGTCGTCGTTCAAGAGTGAAGAGGCCCAACCGTTGCAGCCTCAGATGGTAAGGAAGGTGTTCCAGTCCCCTAATCATTCTGGTTGCCCTCCTCTGCACTTTTTCCAGCTCCATAATATCCTTCTGGAGGTATGGCGACCAGAACTGTACACAGTATTCCAGATGGGGCCTCACCATAGATTTATAAAGAGGCAAAATGACACTTGCTGACTTATTTTCTATACCCTTCCTAATGATCCCTAGCATTGAGTTTGCTTTTTTCACTGCTGAGGCACACTGGGTACAAATTCCAAATTTCAGTAGACATTCAAGTGGGGAGGGCTTCCCACTTGAATCTGGAACACAGCTGCCTTTCCATGTTCTTGTGATCTCCATGTCCTTGTGATCTCTCTGACAGAGGTGGAGAGGATTCCTTTCATGGGGAGAAAAAATGCTCCCATTTTTTGCTCAGCCCTAACACCAGCTCCTTTGTTTAATGACAGATTCTGAAATCTCTCCTAAAAGGTAACTGTTAAAGAGATAATTTTATGTACTCAAAATGTCAACATTTCTGTTGCTGAGGAAAGAACTGTTCCTTCCTCAACTGGTGCATCCATTTCTCCAGCATTCTGCATGGCAATCACATTTGTGTGAATGTCACAGCTACTGAATACACAGTACCATGACAACCCTAATGATGGTAAACTTCTCCTTCTCATTTTGCCAACTTTAAAACAAGAGACAGATCAAACTATAGCACACAGGTACAGGAATGCTCCTAGAACTCTTTATGAGGGTGAGGGCGGGGACAATAATGAAGCAATATAGTTCTTTTCTCAAGACACATCATTTTTGAGCAAAATTTTGGGTAAGCACTATAAATAAGAAGTTTTGCTGCACAGACCTGGGTTCTAGTACTAGGCCCATCATACAGTGGTAAAGAACATACTTTGTAGGTTTAGTTCCTGGCAACTCAAAGAAATCTGGGAGAGTGTTACTATCCAGCTAGGATAGTTATATGTTGGAGATCAGAAGACATTCTGTATTTAAATATCTGTCTACTTGTTGTTCATCTGAAAAATAACCATAAGAATGAGTAGAAGCCCTGAAATTATCTTCCAGTAGTTATCACAAGAACTGCACACTGAGAAGGCTCACAGATGACATAGACTTACTATTTCTTGGTATGGTGAGGTGTACTGGATTTTTAGTTTAATCCCAGAAATTATTTCTAAGCTTAGTTCTATGCATATAAGTCAGGACTTTCATGTTCTATACATATCACCATCCTTTGTGGCAATTTAACTTTTTTGTTATTCATGTATGATTTGTATAACCTGCTACAGCTAATTGGCAAGGTGCTTGGAAACGTCTCTAGCATATGCCTGGTCATATGCTGGAATTTACAACAAAGTTGATACCAAGTACCTTATCAGTTAGCCATAATTAACTTCAGCAAATTATACATGTGTCTTAAATAAGTCTTGATTTGTGTCTTGGACTTCCATTTACACAGGTGCAACGAAGTATTGGGCAACCCTTTCCAACATTTACCTTCTCTGCATATCAGGCTTTATAAACCTGGAGTTCAGTTGTTTCTAAAGTTAAATGTAGGATATTCTAAAAATAATTTTCTATTTGTATTACTTGCCTAGGTTATGTAAGTGAGATAAAGACAGATTCAATTCATTACCAAGACTTCTGGGTCTAACCATCATTCTTCTGACTTGAATATCCATCTGATTAAGGATTACTCACTTAAAAATAGGATTTTATCTCTTTAGCTTCAACAGGATACACCTGCCCGGAGGAAATTCTGAATTACAGCATACCTGGAAACCTATACAAAATAATGTTTTGAAAGTGATTCAAGGACAAGAGCTTGTTTGGACAAATTCTGTCATCCTGCCACCCCCTAATATATCACTAATTCCAAGTAAAGACTTTGACTACTTTATACATTTGTCTCTAGCAAGAAAAAGTATTTTCTACAACCCATTAATTGGGGCAGACGAGGTTATCACTGCCACAAATATGGTTAACCCCCAGATAAAACAGTTATATACTGCTGCCTGATCCAAGTACATATAACAAGTATAAACTCATAAACAGCACTTTGGATTAAATGGTGCACACTTTTCCTCTCTTCAATTCAGGTTGTTTCCTTGTGGAACAATGGTCTTGCATCTGTTTTCAAGTCAATAAGGGTTGGGCTGTTAAGAAATATTTGACTATGTTGAGCAGGAAAGAGACAAAGATGGCACATATTTGAAAAAAGGTAGAAAATGGAAGGTTTAGACACACTTATTCATCTTGATACACTGAGGCAGTTGCTAGAGGAACAGATTTTAAAACAAATTTAAACTGTTAAATTCTCATAGAAGAAAAAAAAGTACTGTAGTTCAAAAGATTTCACCCTGTCCTACCAAAAAGTCAAAGTCACCACAGACTGCTCTGTAGAACTGAGTGCACAACGTTCCCTATATTAGTTTTAGCTGGCAATAAAACACCATCCATCTCCTTTTTCCAATAGTGTGCTATATGATAAGAAGGTGTAGCTTTCATGCAGCTGTAGAGTTTCTTGGCGGCACAGGGTTTGCTATCCTCACTCCACAGATGTCTCGGCAGGCAGAATTTGGCTGCTTACTAGCTAACAAAGCTTGCACAAACAGAAAAGGCACTAGGAAAACTGGCAAGAAGGGAAGCCAAAACGCTCAAGAAATGAAGGCTAGAATTGGGGAGCAGGAACTATGCATGGGAGTGAATATTAGGACTTACAAAATAAGGTTTAAAATTTGGGAACAATCTACATTATGTGCATATAATAGGGGTGCCCGAATTATGGCCCATGGGTTGGATCCAGCTCATGCTGTCCCTGGAAGCGGAAGTAAAACATGCATGTGTGGGTGCATAATGCAACCGCACATGCATAGAACGCTGCTGTAAATTACCCAGGATTGTCGTAAATGTGTTTACAATTGCCATGGGCCATTTACGGCAGTGTTCTGTGCATGCACGAGTCTGTTATGCACACATGCATGCACATTTTACTTCCGCTTCCAGTAGGAGGAACTATGTGACCAGCATGCTCAAGAACGTGATCAACCCACGGCCTAAAGAGCTTGGCCACCCCTGGCCTTTATGCTATACCCTCAAAGTTTCCAAACAAAGCAATGAATGTTTAATGCCACCCAACTCTCCCACCCTTTTTCAGAATACAAATACAACCCTCTCCTTCAAAGACCCTCTCCTTGAGGCAGACTAAGGAGGCTGCTTTGAGCTGCAAACTGATATAATAAAAGGACAGCAAATTGTTGGCTATTGCTTGTGGGATTTTTTGAAAAATCTGATATGCCAAAATAACTTGAGTGTGCCACTTGTTCGTCAAACAACAAATAGTCTGGTAGACACAACTTCTTGTTTTAGAAGATACAATACTGCCACATCATTGCATCAGATTCTTCTAAATAGCAGGGTTTCCAAAGTATAAGAGATATTTAGGGAATGGTCTTTCTCTACTGCTTTCCCAGTCAGTTTTTAAAGCCAAGCAGGAATTTGTCAACTTATGACACACATTCTTGTCTGGTTATCATTCAACAGAGCTGCCAGATGGAAATTTCAGGAACAACCAAGCTGATCTGTAATAAGAGATATACATTATGTTGTAGATACGTCACACTATGGTATAAGGGACAGGGTGAGGAGGCCATTTAGCAAGTCTAATTTTAGCTCTCCTACAGCAGCACAATGCTGCAGAATAAATGCAAATGATCAGCAAAAAATTACCAAAAGTACCTACGAAATATGAAAACTCAAATGTATCAGTAGTAGTCAAAAGTAATTTAAAAATTTGTTTCAGTCTGTAGAATGCTTAAATCCTGTTGCTGAAAGGAAATCTTTAAGTACAGTATCCGTCTATTAGTTGGCAAATTAAAAAAAATCCCCACCATCATTCTCAGAGGTGTACCCAAAATACCAAGTTAGCATGTGCTACCCCCTACCCTCCCTCACTGAAGCAGAGGCTCCATATTTGCCAGCTAGGAATGGATTGAAAGTTATGAATATTCTAATGTTAAGCAATAGGATTTCAGCCATTATTTATCAACAAAATGAAAATGTTGTCTTCATGTTCACTGCCAATGTTACAGTCAGGGCAAATTAATCCAATGGAGATGTTCCTTTTACTGTCAACAGAACGAGAAAAGGGGGAAATCCCATCCTTATCTGCAACTCCCACTACAAATACCTTGAAAAATATATAAATTTGAATAATAAATAAATAAATATAAATTCCCCATTATGCTAGTGCTCACTCACTGATGGAGCATTGTATTTAAACCATTGCAACTAATCTAATGCTTTTGTTGTTGTTCATTCGCACAGTTGATTCCAACCCTTCACGACCCCATGGACCACCGCACGGCAGGCACCCCTATGCTCCACCATCCTCCTCAGCCCACCCAGCTTTGTGCCCATTATATCAACAATGCCATTTCATTCTCTGCTGCCCCTTCTTCTTTTGCCCTTGACCTTTCCCATCATCAAGGCTTTCTCAAGTGAATCCTCTCTTCTCATTTGATGTCCAAAGTACTTTAAGTTCATCTTCAATATTTGACCTTCCAAGGAGCAGTCGGGGTTGATTTCTTTTATGATCGACCTATTTGTTCTCTTTGCTGTCCAGGGTACTCTCAAAATTCGCCTCCAGCACCACATCTCAAAGGTGTCTATTCTTCTGCGCTCAGCCTTCTTTATGGTCCAGCTCTCACAACCATACATTACTACCGGAAATACCACTGCTTTGACTATGCGGACTTTTGGTCTGGATTTACGTGCAATTATTTATTTCCCTGCACTGGAGAGGGAAAAATACATTATAGTACTCTGATCTTAATAAGCTATAATTCTGATGTTCATTTTGAAACACCCATATATACTGTAGGTTTCTTAGAGATCATGGCTGCTATTAGCTCCATCTGTAGGAGGCAACAGCCATGTCTGAAACATATCATAAGACCAAGCTTGGATTATTTAATTTGAAAAATATTTTGGTAATGCCAACTGTTCGAAACTAGAAAATCAATTCATTGCTGACAATATTTTAAAAAGGAAATATTCAACTTATAGAATTACCAATACTAATGCATCACTTAAAGCAAGAGTTCTCAAACTGTGAGCCAGACCTGGCCTGCAGCACCATTTAATGTGGCCCATGTCACTGCCGCTGCCACCATCAGAAGCAGAAGTGTTTACAACAGCCGTAATTGTGCCCGCGGCTGTCGTAAATGCATTTATGACAGCCACGGACACGTTTTATGGCAGTATTTATGGCAGGGAGAATCACCAGTCTAGCCCGCTCGGCTGTCTGAGGAAGCGTGGTCTGGCCCACAGCTTTAAAAGGTTGAGAACCCCTGACTTAAAGTATTAGTTCTAAAACAAACAGTGGAATTTACAAAGTTTCTTTATCGTTGACTCCAGTGATACATTTGGAATTAAGTCTCACTGAAGACTTTGGATTGTAAAAAGATGAAAGCAGCTGTGTGTTTTCCCATTTAACATACATCTAAGAATAAAACCTGACTGGGACTCCATGCTATGATAAAGCCTGAAGAAGTAACCCTGAGATATGAAAGCTTGCAAAGTTTTGAATTTTTAAAGTGACCTTAAAAGGGTATCAATTCCCCCTGCATTTTTTGGAAGAGATTTTGTTGCTGTTGCTTGAAAACTGTCCACCACATTGGGCATTCCTCCCCCCCAAGCAGACCAAAATTCCTGCAATCATTCCTCCAGCAAGTTGGGTCTGATAAACGTAAACCATGTTTAAAAAACTGTGATATTGGGGAAGAGAGGTTGTTCTAGAACAGGAGTCAGCAAACGTGGCTCTCCAGTCGTTCTTGGGCTTCAATTCCCAGAAAGCCTGATCAGTAGGTGTACAGACTTCAGCTTCTGGTAATTGAAGTCCAAGAACATCTTGAGAGCCAAGTTTGCTGACCCCTGTTATAGAATATATGATCTTACACACGCCTTATAGAAGAGAAGCACACATTCGCACTACCAACACCATACACAGAGCATAGCATCCCAAACTTTCCAACACCCATGCAAACTTGTATAATAATAATAACTGTGTGCTATCACGTTAATTCTTACTTATGGCAATCCTTTCCAGGGTTTTCTAGATGGAGAATAAACAGAAGTAGTTTACCATTCCTTTTTTTTCTAGAGGCATCCTGGAATTGTGCATTTTACCAAAAGCTACATAGGCTGGATTTTCTCTCCCGAGGCACAGTGGGAAATTGAACTCCCAGGCTCTGACTCTTCAGCCAGATGCCTAAACCACTGAGCACAATCCTATAAGCAGTCACAAAAGAAAAAAGTGTGGCTCAGCATTGAAAAAATCTCAGAAAAGACATTGCTTAGTTGTCCTCCCATTGCAAATACAGTACACATCTGTTGTTCAGAAACAACAAGGATGAAGGGAAATGAAGTGCCTGATGCTGGAAGGCTCAAAGGAAGATATAAGCAGCAAGGTAAAGCATCCCAGCTGAGTATCAATTTTGAAAAGGTAGAATGTTTTTTGGCTGGAATGTGAAATTTCTAAACATACTGAGATACAGAGGGGAATAGGCAGAATAGAGATCACACTGTGGAGTAGTAGGCAGAAACAGCTATAGGAAATGTGTAGATCAGGGGTGCCCAAACTACGGCCAGGGGGCCAGATATGACCTCCAATTCATCCAGCCCACATCACTCCTGGAAGCAGAAGTAAAATGCACCCGTACGTGCGCATTTTACTTCCGCTTCCAGACGCGATGAGGGCTTCATGGGCCAGATGAATTGGCATCAGGGGTTGTATCCAGGCCTTAGTGACTGGCTCCCCAAACCACATGATCGGCCCACGGCCCGAAAGGTTTGGGCACCCCTGGTGTAGATACACATAAAAGCAGGCCCAACAAACCAGAAACAAATGTCAGCACACCAAAACATAGATGTTAAGGTAAATTCAGACCCAAAAAAGGGAATACAACAGTTAATATCTGATTTAATCATTTTATGTTGTGTTTTGGGATCAAGGAGACAGCGGAGGCTTGATTCATGAAGAGGCATAGGGCAAGATAGCCCGGATGGAGTTTATTAGGAATAACAGGACAAAGAAATTCCAGAGAAGAGTATGCAATATATCCTTATTGGTTACCTGCGATAGCATAAGGTTACATAATTGGCTAAATATCAGCATGCCTGCCTCGTGCTCACCTTGCTGATTGGTCAGACAGCTGCGTGTTGGCTAACTGACTGCGTGCCATCCCTGGGTATAGTAGGGAGGGCCAGAAGGCCTTGAGCAATGGTCAGAGGCCCAAACTGGGGGCCTCTAAGTTACGGCATAAACAGATGAGGCAGGAGAACGATCACCCACAATTTATGACCATGGTTTGCCATGAGCCACAGCGATCGTGCTGTGAACACCCTCACAATTTTAGAATTTAAAAAAAGTTAAAGGTTAGCCAGGACAACTGGAAAGGTTCAGTTCCTGAAAACAGGAAACGTCTACAATAAGAAGGTATTTATTTGTCTTCTTGTAATGGAGCATAAAGATGTGTCATTGTGCAGTCTCAACAGCTAATTCTAACTTAAGCATATCAGCATATACTTAAATTAAGTTTCTAGAACATTTCACGGCCTGTTAAAACTTGCACAAGGGGGTGGGGTGGGGTTGGAGACACACAAATGTAACCTATTCAACTTAGTGCACAGCTCTTAATCAGTAAGCAACTCAACCTCAGGGGAGAGAAATCAATTTTTAGAAGTCAAAGAGTAACAACTGCAGATTTAATCAAATAGCACGCGTAGTCCCTTGCTATTCTCAATATTTCTCAAAGCAATGAGCTCAATGGCAAAGAATTAATTTCAATAAATGTCACATATTTCATTGCTAAGCTTAATTCTTAAGGTTTATAAGACTGGATCAAGTTATACAAAGCAAAACATGCTTCTTGGGTGCCTGTTGCTTTTAAGCAGAGAGGAAGACATCTAACACTGTAGAAAGGAACACAAAAACTTAACAGCCCTGCACACAATCTGGAATTACAATAGGTTTCTTTGAGGATAATATAAAGATGGATAAAGTAAGCCAACCCAACGATGCAATTCTAGTACTGTAATTAAAATAATAATGACCAAACACACTTTTATTTATGTGTGTTATCTTCAGAAACTAGAACTGTTTATGTTTACCAATGTGCTTAGGAAGAACATGCACTAATATTTTATAAGACAAACGATTTAAATTGTAAGCTTTGGCCTGAAAAATATTCCAGATACTGTAAGTAAGTCAGCAGGCTTTTTAGGTTTGGAATTTCTTCAGCATTGATTTAAACAAACCCCAAGAGGGGAATTGAAACATCCATTTCTTGCCCAATAAGCAGGGATGTGCCCCTATCAGAAAGCAACTTAAACATTGCTTAAAAATAATTACATCACATATAGATTGTACCTTTACATTCCACCACAAATGTGCAAGACATTAAACATGGAACAATATAGGCTGCACGTAATACAAAAATTTTCCCAGATCAAAACACCAGAAGTCAAAAATCCATTGCATAGTGAGCGCTTTGTTAAAGAATACTTCTAAAAATAATATACACTCGAATTTGTAACTTACTGATGATTACATTTTAAAGGTACAAAGAATAATATCCATAGCATTACCTCTTGTCGCTCTTATTTCTCTAAAAGTAACAGAAAAGGCAAAACTTTGCCAGATGCACTACAATACACTGTGCAATAGTGATTAAGAGAAGGATTAGGATAGAGTGCAAATCTCCCATGAGGTCCTGAACCATACTGAGTGATTTGGGCAATTCATACTTTGTCAGATTGACCAACCTCAAAGGGTTGCTGTGAGGAAAAAATAGGTGGGAAAGAGAGCCTTGTATGCCCTTTATAAGTAATCCAAGGCAAATTAGACTACCGATGTAATTTACAAACATACTGAATAATCAGGAAATTCCATAATTCCTTTTGTTTGACCTAGTGCTTGACCTAGTGAGAGAAAGATCAGCTGGCACAACAGGTTGCTGTGGCTCAGAGTAAGCCCGATTGTGGTTCAAAAATGTAAAATGTAAAATTTTGGCCAATGGCAAAGCCAAGCAAGCAGGTGGTTTCATTTTTACAGTTTAAAGTTTGATCTGGACACGGAAGAAGAAGAAATCAATAAATTAACCCTGGAAAAACTATATACAGAT
This sequence comes from Bradypodion pumilum, assembly GCA_035047305.1. Classification (NCBI taxonomy): domain Eukaryota; kingdom Metazoa; phylum Chordata; class Lepidosauria; order Squamata; family Chamaeleonidae; genus Bradypodion; species Bradypodion pumilum. Next base: position 138,045,982 of record JAWDJD010000005.1, read on the forward strand.
TGTCATGCTACCAAGTCTTTTGTTTCATACTTCAGTATAGGTTTCTGCTGCATCCAATATGTACTCAATAAAATTGGTCAAATTTATCCTACCACTCTGGAAATCCCTGCGCTTTAGTATAAAATAAAACCCCGATTTACATACGCATCAATGTACGTAAAAATCGACTTGTGTAACAACTTTTTTTTTTACAGAAAATGCATCCCGTTTTACGCAAATAAATCATTTTACGTAAGGGGTTTCCTTGCACTTTGTAATTTTAAAATGGCACCGCCACCATTTTATACTCTAAAATGGCAGTCCTGTGCCATTTTAGACTTTAAAATTCCACCCTGCACTACCTGCCCCCACCACTGGAAGTCGTAAGATATCACTTACCATGGTGGCAGAGGCAGCACTGATGATTGCGGCAGTTTTGCTGCATTTTCTGGAGTCCCCGCTGCTTCTATCGGCACTGGTGGAGCTTGGGGGGGCATGTCTGCTCAGTTACGCTCTTTGTCTGAGGTTTCTCTGCCCCACACTTTGGCTGGAAGCACACGTCAGGCGAAGACCGCTTCATCCCACTCTTCAGCCAATGTGCATTCCCAGCTAGAGTGTGCCATGGGGTGGGGGTGGGGGTGGACCTCGGACAAAGAGCGGAACCGGTTGGAGCATGCAGTGGGGAGGCCTCAGACAGGGAGTGCAGCCGAGCAGATGTGCTCCCTCCCATGCTCTAGAAACAGCGGGGACAGCTGTGCTGGCAGCAGCGGCAGTTCCCGCTCCCTCGACAGACAGACAAACTGCTCAGGAGGAAGCAACAGCAGCAGCAGCATGGAAAATGTAGGCAGATTGCTTCGTCATTCCCTTTGTGGCAATTATTTTTTTGGATTATTTTTGGTCCGGTTGGGACCACTTTTTGTATTTTTTCAATGCATCCCTATGGGAATGCATCAATTTGCGTAAAAAAAGTATTACGTAAAAAGCTATGGAACAGACTTTTTACATAAATCAGGGTTTTACTCTACAGTAATACCTCAGGTAATGTTTGCACCAGATAAGGCTAAACCCGCATAATGTTAAGCAATCTGGAAATCGTATAACGTTGAAACCCTATGGGATGTATCGCATAACGTTCACTGAAGCCTGTATCTCTATGGATTTCTAACGTTATGTGATTCATCCCATAGGATTTTAATGTTATGTGATGCATTTATCGCATAACATTAAAAATCGGATAACGCTAAGACTCGTGGAACCAAGTTTTAGTGTTATCCAGGGTTCTATTGTATTTAAAACAGCATGAATTATTGCCCTGCATAGCACACCGTCATCCTGAAGGCAAACGGCCAATTCCAAGGATTTGCTAACACTGAAAGGAGCAAATTAGTGCATATTTGTTGGGTTAGGAAATCAGACTGCAACAATGGTCTGATCTCCTAAAAGGTATCTGAAACAAGGAAATACTACAGGGTTACAGATTCTCTAAATCACGAGTTCTCAACCTTTTTAAGCCGGGGCCCGGGTCACATTCTCTCACACAGCTTTGGGGACCAGACGGCCATTTTACCCTCCCTACACCACATGGCTGCCCTGAGTCGGGTTCTACCTGAGTGGGCAGCATATATAAATATGACTATTAAATTAAATTAAATTAAATTAAATGGCACTTCCTGGTGTGGTGGAGGCAATGTGGGGGCCACATGAAATGGTGCCATGGGCTGTATCCGGCCCATGGGCCACAGGTTGAGAATCCCAGCTCTAAGTAATGAATGTTTCTATGATATGAACAACTAAGCATAGAAGATGGCTTGTATTCTAGAGGGAAACAAGGGAGAAAGAAAGGTCACTTAATTATTCTTGTCTTTAAAAGTATCATCTATACGCTGTTTCCCTTGGGTGAAGAAATTGCTTTAAAAATAGATTCTGCTAACATGTTTGTGTCAGCTATTATGTATTAATTATAAAAACTTTTAACAGAATTGCTATAAACATGGTGCTCTTGGGGAGGAAGGTCCAGACAAAATAAAAATCACTGAAATATGTCTTGTAATTGCATGGAGGGGAAATAACTCTAGTTATTAACACTGTTTTAGTGCCTTATCTCACAGAAGTAGCGAAGGGCAAAACCACCTCTTAAAATGACTTCCGTTTTCTTCAGTTTCAGTCGGGCATGCTCACAGAGATTGTCCTAAGCAACAAATTCCACAAAGCTGTTGCCACTATCAAAAAGACCCTACTCTGAAATTTGAAAAGCAATCCATTCTGCAGCATAATGGATACAGAGGGCAAGGCTTCCTACGCCGATTATAAGCGGAGGCCCATTCCCAACGAGAAACTGAAGCCAGATAATGCAAGCTTTTAAACTGATCACATACATCATTTTGAATTAGGCCCCAAAGCCAGAAGGAAGCCAATGCATCTTTCATGGATGAAAGTTACTCAGCCACCAGGGTCCTCCACAGCTAGCCAAAAGAGTGGACGACAGTGTGCTGCAGCAGAAGTGACAAGAGGGGTAGTTGATGGTTGCCATATATCAGGGGTGCCCAAACTATGGCCTGTGGGCCGGATCCAGCCCCCGATGCCAATTCATCCGACCCGTGCTGCCCTTGTCACTTCCAGAAGTGAAAGTAAAATGCACCCACACAGGCGTGTTTTCCTTCTACTTCTGGGAGCGGCAAGGGTGATGCAGACCAGTTGAATTGGCGTCGGGGGCCGGATCCAGCCACGAGCCATAGTTTGGGCACCCCTGGTTTAAGCAGAGAAAAATGGCAGCCTAAAATCTATCCCATCCTGTTGCAAAACATATCTGTTGCAAAACATATTGCAAGGCACATTTTACTTCCGCTTCCAGTAGTAGGAACCACATGACCAGCCCGCTGAACCACGTGACCGGCTCATGACCCAAAATTTTTGGACACCCCTGCCATATACCCTGGCTATATTTGAATAAAACATTAAACCATGATACAATATATTCCAAAAACAAGGCTAGTTTCCTCAAGGACTGACACACTCTTCTTCTCCAGACACCGCACCCTAGCATTGCTGAGGAGGAGGGAATTGAAACTAGAAGACTGAAGGAAGAATAAATAAATAAAGGAAGACACTTGAACCCTATTTTCTGAACCTGACAAAATAGCCTGGCTGTTCATTCCTCATATGCCTGCACTAAAGCAAGAAAGAAAATAGTGCAGTTAGTTTGATTGCCATCTCCCAGACTTTCAAAACCAAGAAACATACAGGTTGCCCCTCTGTATTTGCAGGTTCAGTATCCACGGTTTCAATTATCTGCAGGTCTAGAAACAGTCAATAAAAAAAATTCCTGAAATATATAATATATAGTACAGTGGTACCTTGGATAAAGTCCGATTCAGATAAACTCGCGGTTTTCATGCACACGTGATGCATCGCATAAAGTCCAAAACCGCTAAAAAAATGGACGTTATCTGAGGTATTTGTTATAGGAACCTCGGATTAAGTCAATTTTTGAACGTTATCTGATGCATTGCCCATTTGATTCAGATAAAGTCCAAAATTGGATAAATTCCAAACTTGTGGAACAGAGTTTTGACTTTATCCGAGGTTCTACTGTATATGTATTTCTATGGCACATTACCAGTGCTTGTCACTAGAGGCTACTGTCTGTAATATAAAATATATGGTTTGCTGTTATCTGTGGTTTCAGGTATCGGTGCTAAGTCCCCTGCAGATCTGAGGGGATGACCTGTACTCAACCAGCTATGTGGCCCTGCTTCAAATATAAGGAAAGAGCATTGCAGAGACACAGATAGATTTGTATGCAATTAAATATACTGCAAGATCCCAATTTTTTAAAAAAAAAATCAAAAGGAGGAAGTCCTTCCCAAAAACTTATTAAAGGAATTAATGGACACTAGCAGCACAAGTCTATACGAATTTACTTGGAAATTAACTACAGCTATATTGTTTGGGTGCTTACTCTTAGTGAAAACAGCATCTGGAAGGAGGTCTATACTGTCATGGCACCTCTATTGCTCCCAACATGTACACCCCACCCCCAAATTCTCCTGAATGTAGATAGCTATCAGCTCATCAGGCTACCAAATGAGTGCTATGCTTATCCTTACAGCTATAAATTAAAGTACAGCTAATTTTACAAGAGTAAAATCAGGCAGCAATTTCCCCTTATAAACCTGTGATGTTTTTCTGCATAGAGATAAGATGTTCCACATTATCTTCAAGCTAAAATGAATAAACAGGTGTCGTGTGTTAGATTCTGCTGAATGACTTAGTCACAGCAGTTCACTGAAAAAGAATTTCAAAATATTTTTATAGTGCACACATCTTGCTAATTTGCTCTTTAGCCTTGCTGAACTCTTGATGAGCATAAGCCAGGCACGTGTGAGGGGACATTTTCATATGTCAAAGACTCCCATGGATCTCACCACATAGCAACTACAAAACAATCTACACTGCATGAGTGGAATCTATCCTAAAAATCACTGCTCAGAGCCATATGAAACAAAAATCGGTGTAAAACCTTTTACAATACAATACATGTGAGTCATAAAACCAGCTTTATGCAATGTGACGGGGCTGTGTTGAAAGATGTGACCCAGGCGCTTGCTGCCGTAAGCCCCATGGGGTGTTATGAGAACACATGTATCAGCTCATACATATTTGGAGACACACCCATAAGGGATCTTTGATCTATGGTAATGGTGTGTCTTGACACAGATTTGGCTGAGTATACCACACTAGCAGGCAGAGCTATTCACAAGGGGGATTTTATTGAATACAAAAGAATTAAAATATATGATTTAAAATAAAGCATCAAAAGAAGTATACTTGCATGGCTAAGAGGATTCTTAAAATCAGACTGCAGTGCTAGATTCTGAGCAGATTAAGTGCAGAAGTGCCACACAGATATGAAGAGAAAAGGAAGAATCTTTCTCTAACACACAGAGGAAAGTGAGATTGGAGGAGCCACTAATGTGTGGGGAAATACTTCCAGAAGACAGACATTAGGAATAACAAAAATTACCTTTCCTTTGTCTTTTTAGAGTATCTTGAGGCTGGGGAGTGTTGGAACAAGGTGAGGGAATTCTTGGGCAAGCATCAAAAGAGAGAACAGGCTAACAGAGGCGCTAGACTTCCATAGGGTAGAAACCAGTAATTCAAGAAAGCAACATGCTAATAGGATTCTTTGACTGAATCTTAGATTCTGGAAGGCTAAGACAGTGGTTTCAGCTAAAACATTTCTTAGCTTATTTCAACTTGGCAGGGATAAGCAAGAGGGTTCAGACAGAGATACAGGTACATATAGAGAAAGAAGACTCACCCCAGAACAGCCAATATGGCTATTGTGTGCCTTCTATCTGGTTTGGGCCAGCCAAGCTAAAATGCTCTGGCACCTTGTTGGTCATGTGTCTAGTTCTGCCTTGATCATTATCTGCCCACCTGGTTAATCCAAAAACAACAGACATAGAATGAGTCCTTTGACTAAAGAGGTAGAAGGTGGACCATTCTAGGTTGCTTGCTTTCCCAAATCCAGACAATCCTTGTAGCAAAACAGAAGAGAATAATCTAATCTACTTGGCCTCTCTTCAGGTGTGCTCCACTATGAGATGGCTCCTTGGTTGAGGTGTTCATGTCACCTACAATAATTGTGATAGGGATAGTTTTAGAACTATATGCCTGTCATTTCGTCTTGAGGGCTTGGCTCACTTTGAGACCAGAGGCTATTTCTTCTAAGCTATTATTTTAACCTATACTTGACTTGACATGTTTTCCAGTTAAAACAGTCCATGGCATGCAGATATGTATCTTGGTAAGAGTGAGACTCTGCAGGGGTATTAATGCCAACCTGACCAGTTGGGTAACAATGGCCACATCAAAAAGGGCTGCTGCCACAAATAAGGAAGGGTGCACCACTCACAATGAATGTCCATGTTGTATGGCTCAGTAATGCCATAGCATAAAATGGGAAGGACTTGCCATTGGAAGAAGATGTGATTGTACACTAACTATTAATGAGGTGAGCAGAATCCTGCATTAGAATGTGGAGGCAGATGAATTCCCGTCAGGTAAAAGAAGGGTTTAAAGAGCACTTGGAAAAACATGCCAAACTATTCACCTTTAAACTGTCTCCCCAAGGCAAGATGGTTTCCAAACAAGAGCCCCACCAAGAAGGGAAAATTGGAGATGATTTGGGGGAGGGGGCAGGGATGGAATGGATTCAGTGTGGAACTATCACCTGTTGCTTCTGTGATTTATATCAGTCCCAAACATTTCATGGCCATTTGCCCTTATCATATGCAGTTACAGCCCCTGGTTATTGAAATAATCTTGAATATGTTTGACACTAACCTCACTGGGCAACTTAACTGGTTAATGCAGGAGTTCTCAACCTTTTAAAGCCGGGGGCCGGGTCATGCTCCCTCAGACAGCTTCGGAGTCCAGAAGGCCATTTTGCCCTTCCTCTGCCACATGGCACTTCTGGATGTGGTGGAGGTGGTGGGGCACATGAAATTGTGCCATGGGCTGCATCTGGCCCACAGGCTGCAGGTTGAGAAACCATGGCTTAAGGGATTCTCAGCTACTGTATTTTATTTCCTGTAAGTTTTCAATTCTACTACAAGATCTAGAACACCTGTTATATTCATCTCATTCTTCCTCACATGGACTAATTGAAGACATTAACACTGGACATTCTTCTGAAGTCAATGATATCATTACCACTAAATACACACAAGAAGATCACCCTCCCTGAACCTTAAAATGCATCCTTACTTTCTATATTAATATGTTATTCAATTATTCCATGGAATAAATTTAGTAGCAGAATGGGAAAATATCAAGAAGTCATTCACAAATACTTGCTGAAACATTCTACGCATCATACATACATACTGCCTTAATACCTTTATATCATCAAGAAATGGCTCAGATCACACAACACATACCATGTATCATATCAAGATTTAATAATAAAGTTCTTCTCTTCTCTTGTTTAACTCCTACTATTTGGACATACAGTACACAGTTCTAAAACTGCTTCTTAGAAGAACTGGCATAACTTATAACCAACTGTTCCAAATAGCTTCATGTCTGAAGTCTCTAACTCTGAGCCATTCTCAGAACTACTGTTAGTGCCTTGGACTGGGTGCATAAACCCTTAGTTAAGGTAGATTATAAATTAAAATACTGTAATTATTCACATACAACTATTCACTTTAAAACAGTAAATGGGCCTTAAACTCTTTTTACAGGAAAGGTTATAATAAATGTGGTGCAGAGATTATACTACCCAATGCATTTGAATTTAAACAGGATCAGCACCTTTGATTTAATGGATGCTGCAGGTTTTAGGCTATAATCCCGCCTACACTTGATGGGTGAACTCAATATGACTTACTTCTGAGTGAACATGAACAGGACTGCACTGTAAATAGTTAGATGGATCTCTGTATTTATGACCATCTAACTCTGATTCCCAAACTTAGGTCCCAAAATGCTGTTAAGACTTTAGTTCCTAGAAGCTTCAGTTAACATGGCCAACTGGTTAGGAATCCTGAGAGAAGCATGTCCAGTAGTAGCACATGACAACTCAAGTTTCAGAACCACTCACTGATTTAGCTAAATGGAGATTTTCAATATAAAATGTGTATATCCTATTGCGGGATGAACTTTTTGAGTTTAATACGAGCAACTATCACCTATTTTTTAAAAGTGCTTTAATGTTACAACCAGACAAACATTAATTTTGGAAATAATATTTCCTGTTGAAATCCATTATTTACAAATGTGTATATGTTGAAGGTTTAAATTTGACAACTGCTTGTTTTGACTCGTATTTCTTTCAGGCCTGACAATTCTTGGAAATAAAAACCATAGCTAACCAGGCTAGGGAAAAAATGCATGCACAAACATTGCAACGTTCATTTTAGCAATATGTGCCTATCTAATTTCAACAGAATGGAATATGTCTTAATACACTCTGACATTCTTGCAATAGTTCTGACAGAGCACTGCCAAACTTGCAAACATCTCTGCAGAATCATTTGCATTTGTCACTTAAAAATAAGGTAAAGGTTTCCCTTGCTCAAAAGCCAGTCGTATCTGAGTCTAGGGTGCAGTGCTCATCTCTGTTTCAAAGCCGAAGAGCCAGCGCTGTCTGCTGCTGCAGATGTTTCCGTGGTCATGTGGCAGGCATGACTAGACACCGAAGTGCACGGAACGCTGTTACCTTCCCACCGAAGTGGTCCCTATTTATCTACTTGCAATTTATTACTTTCGAACTGCTAGGTTGGCAGGAGCCTGGGGCAAAGACTGGAACTCATTCCATCCTGCAGACTTAAAAAAAGGTCTGACTAATATAACTTAGAAATATAAACATTTTAGTGTCAAGATAACTCTCCCATGTGATGTTATGCCAAGGCAGGATGCATAAATTTTCCCCGCAAGAACAAATGTGTGAACCACATATTTTCATTTAAACCAGTTTTGAATCCACTATAGTTCTACTCCTAGATTACAAGATTGAATCTCCCATGGAAACCCAGACAGTACTGGAACTTTTGCAACACAGGAAATGGAGGAGGAAAAGAATTAAGCCTTCTCCTAATGGGGTGGTTAAATTGCTTTCACGCCCATCCACTCCAGGCTTATACCTACTGGGCAAAACAGGTAGATTCGTTATATTTCTAGCAAGCAGGGTGGTGTGTTATCTTATCAAGAGCCATGATAGCCAAAGGAAACTGCAAAGAGATGCCTCCACCTGCAAACAGTCTGCAGAAACCTTTCCTTCAGGGCAGGGTTGTCTCCAAACCTCTTTGTAAGCAAGGCACATCGCAGAGCCTCCAGTCCCTTCAATTCTTTCACCCTGGCCCCCTCCCGCCTGCCATGGGGGGGGGGGAGACTCCTGAATAATCTAGGACCGTGATGGCGAACCTTGGCACTCCAGCTGTTCTTGGACTTCAATTCCCAGAATCCCCCGTGAACCCACACGAATGGACTTACTGCGATTCATCCGGCCCGTGCCGCCCTCGTCACTCCCGGAAGTGGAAGTAAAACACGGGCACATTTTACTTCTGCTTCCGGGAGTGACGAGGGCGGCGCAGGCCGAATGAATCGCAGTAAGCCCATTTGTGTGGATTCACGGGGGATTCTGGGAGCTGAAGTCTAAGAACAGCTGGAGTGCCAAGGTTCGCCATCACGGATCTTAGGATCTCATTTCAATCACCTCTCAGAGATAAGGGCTTGGCTTCCTCTTGGCTCTTTCCAGCGAGCTCAGCACCGTTCTCTTTCACTTCTCTCCCTGCAAAGTCTACGGCAAGCGACATGTGTGCCTAGCTCCGTGTGCAGATTCCCACCCATTCAAATCCAGCAGAAAGTATCGACGATCGCCAACAGGCACATCTTGCCTCTAGAGTAAAGCGCAAGTTTCAAGTGGGGATTGATTGATTGATTGATTGATTTGTATTTGTATCCCGCCCTCTTGCCCTAGAGCAACTCTGGGCGGCGCACTTACACATAAACATTATCACAATCCCCCTAAAAAAAAATTCAATAAAAACTATTTAAAACCATCCCGAATTAAAACAAAAGCCCTCCCTTCCCTCCCAACAATAAAAAAGACATATAATTCTAACAGGGACATATAGTTCGAACCGAGCCAGCGAGCAGAAGCAGCCCCCACAAAAAAAAAAAACAACTTGCCTTTTTAGGGGCTCAAAGCCGTGTGGGAGCTTTTGCTTCCAGATCGCAAATAACTAGACGGGGAAAGGGCCCTCTACACACGCTCAGAGGCACTCCCTTTTACGTCCCACACTCGAAGGCCAAGTTCTTGAGGTCCAACCCCTCTGCTTGGCCACACCTGCTCACATCTCTCCGCACTGGGAGCGCCGACATACTTCTGGGTGTGGTGCACTGGCGTTGTTTTTAGCTTTTTTACTAATTAATAGGGATCGCTTTAAAGAAAAGGGGCAGCGATCTACGATCGGTAAAGGTAAAGGCTTCCCTTGCTCGAAAGTCAGTCGTATCCGACTCTAGGGTTCAGTGCTCATCTCTGTTGCAAAGCCGCTGTCTGCCTCTGCAGACGTTTCCGTGGTCATGTGGCAGGCATGACTATACACACACCGGAGCGCTGTTTACCTTTCCCACCGAAGTGGTCCCTATTTATCTACTTGCAATGTCTTGCTTTCGAACTGCTAGGATGGCAGGAGCTGGGGACAAAGAGGGCAGCTCAATCCGTCCTGCAGTACTCGGGAATCGAACTGCTGACCTTCCGCCTCCCAGTCAACGTCTTAGCCACTTGAGCCACTGCAGTTTTTGCACTTGAGCCAAAAACAAAACAGGGAAGCCACTTGTGGGTCCACACCTGCTTTTGAAGACCCGCCTCTTCGCCACCAACGCAAAAGCCACCACCCGCACCCCGGCTGTGGTCGCCCACCGTTCTCTGCACATGCTCAGAGTCCCGATCGTCTCCTTATCTATCGCCACTTCACAGGCCTAGGAATGATTCCTGGCTCGGAACACTGTTTTTTTGGGGGGCTGACCCCTGCTGAGTCCAGGCAGATCGCCAACAAACACCGTAGCAGCCAAAATCCCAGTCACTCCTTTCCTCTGCCAGCGGCCGCCACTTTGCTTTACCGGCAGAAGATCGACAGCCCCGGCCCCTCTCGAGGAAGTATCACCTCCCTAGGAAAGCCGAACCCCTTCGAATCAGGGGTGGCCAAAACCTTTTCAGGCCACGGGGCTGCTAACATGGCTCAGGGGTGGCCAAAGGTAAGGGCGCGTTTGACTTCCGCTTCTGGGAGCGACGCGGGTGGCACGGCCGGATCCGGCTCACGGGTCGCAGTTTGGACACCCCCGGCTTCAAATAGTTGGAATGCCTCGGCGCTGCATGGCGAAGGCGGCTTACACAGCCTGACACTGCCTCACCTGGAAGTCAGCCTCATTAATTCCCCGTCGTGATTAGACAAGTCGGGAATTGTTCTGGAAAGAAAAATGCAGATGTCCGCATCTCATCACCCCCAGTAAAGACAAAGGTTTCCCTTGCTCGAAAGCCAGTCGTATCCGACTCTAGGGCGCAGTGCTCATCTCTGTTGCAAAGCCGAAGAGCCAGCGCTGTCTGCTTCTGCAGACGCTTCCGTGGTCATATGGCAGGCATTAGACACCGGAGCGCACGGAACGCTATTACCTTTCCCACCGAAGTGGTCCCTGTTAATCTACTTGCAATTTTTTGCTTTCAAACTGCTAGGTTGGCAGGAGCTGGGGACAAAGACGGGAGCTCATCGTCCTGCAGGACTCAGGAATCGAACTGCTGGACCTTCCAGTCTCCGCCTCCCAGTCAGCATCTTAGCCACTTGAGCCACTGCAGTCACACCCAGATCGAGCTATAATTCTCTCTCTCTCTCACACACACACACACACACACACACACACACACACACATCAAGATGAATGGCACGCTGGGGGGCGGAGTCTAGGGAAATGAAATTAGCACATGCTCAGAGGCGCTTTCATCGTCCCTTTCATATTTACCCTGCCCTGACTAGTTCCTAGTGGCGTGGGAAAGGAGAGGCGCGTTGGACTAAACACGGCCAAGAAGCCCCAATTTCGAGACCAGATCCTTCCCAACTCAAACCGATGAATCCACAGAGGCTGCGTTTTCCAGACGACCTAACCAATGCCCGCCCTGGCTCTGCTGTGCTTCGGGATTAGGCACCCCGCACCCAGGCATTAAAAAGGGTAACCACTACACGCGCACCACTTGGCACAAGTGGTGCACTGGCGGCAGGCAGGCATAGGCAGGCGCGCTTCCCGTCCTCCCCTCCTCCCGGAGGTCGTCGTCGTCTGGGCGTTTGTACCTTGCTTGCGGCGGGCGAGGAGGAAGGTGCCGCTGCTCAGCGTGGGGAGCGAGTCGTCGTCCGTCGCCCGCCCTGCTTCCTCCTCCTCCTCCGCTGCCCGTGAGCCACCTGGAAGGAAGGAGGTGGAAACGCCGCCGCTGGCGCTGGGGCTGCCTGGCCCAGCCCTCCTCCCTCCGGCGAACAAGCGCGCTTGCTTGCTGGCCTCCTCCTCTTCTCCTCCTCGCCTGCTGGCGGGCGGACGGAGTGGCCGACTGGGTCTTGTGGTTGGGCAGTCGGTGGTTGTTGGCGGAGCCTAGTTTTTCCCTCTGCGCCGCTCGCGTGGCGGCTCCCAGCGGCGAACTCGCCACGGCACGGTACGGGCCGCTTCTTATCCCGCCCTCCCCACGCGAGTCCTCCTGACCTGCCGGTGACTCACCAGAGCGCATGCAGGGCGCGGAGGAGGAAGAGGAGGGGAAGCCCTGAGGCGAAGCGGTCCACCTCTCTCACAAACCAACACACCAACAGTCTTCTCAACACACACACACACACCACTTTACCTCACAGTGCGCCACTTGCCAAGCTGTCTCTCCCCCCCTCTCTCTCTCACACACACACACCACTTTACCTCACAGTGCGCCACTTGCCAAGCTCTCTCTCTCTCTCTCTCTCTCTCTCTCTCACACACACACATACACACACACAACACTTTCCCTCACAGTGCGCCACTTGCCAAGCTCTCTCTCTCACACACACACACACACCACTTTCCCTCACAGTGCGCCACTTGGCAAGCTCTCTCTCTCTCTCTCTCTCTCTCTCTCTCTCTCTCTCTTACACACACACACACACACCACTTTCCCTCACAGTGCGTCACTTGCCAAGCTACGAGCTCAAAAGGCTTCTCCGCCGCGCCTAGTCTAAAAAAAAAAGAAAGCAGTGGAGCTAAGAGGACGGTTCCCGCCAATTTTGCCCCCACACTTCTTCTTGCCTCCCTTCAGCCTCTGAAGGAAGGGAGACGCGTGTCGCCTTGCCTCCCTTCCCACACGCACCAAAGGCTCTTCAGGTGGTTTCCTTCAGCCTCTGAAGGAAGGAAAGGGCTTCGCAGTAACAACAACAACAACAACAACAACAACAATAATAAATATATTTCTTTGAAATAATGGATAACAATCATTTCATCCCAGAAATTATTCTGGGTTGAAAGGATTTTTCCGGAACAAACTCCGCTCAGAGAACACCCAAATGAGGCTCCTTTCATGTCCCCAAGAGCTGTGGGACGCAGACGGGCGCTCAATCTGTCATGCAGTACCCGGGTCTTGAACTGCTGACGTGCCAGCTTTCCAGCTAACGAGGGGAGCTGCTTAACCACTGAGTCACCGCAGCCACTACGTGGTGACACAAGCACAGCACACCGAGGGCTCCGCTGGGCTCAGCTCTTGTTACACTTGCCTGCCCGTTTTCCCAGGAGAAGCGGGTGGCGGCCAATTACGTCTACATTTTGTTGTTCAGTCTCACAGTCACTCCGACCCTTTGGGACCCCATGGACCATTGCCCTCCAGGCGCCTCTGTCCTCCACCATCCCCCTCAACTCACCCAGCTCATTACGTATACAATACCATCTAGCCATCTCATTTTTGGCCGCCCCCTTCTCTTGCTCTCCAACTTTCCCAGCATCAAGGCTTTCTCAAGTGAATCCTCTCTTCTCATTTGATGTCCAAAATACTTTAGCTTCATCTTTACTATTTGACCTTCTAAGGAGCAGTCAGGGCTGATTTCTTCTAAGATCAACCTATTTGTTCTCGCTATTCAGGATACTCTCAAAACTCTCCTCCAACACCACATTTCAAAGGCATGTATTCTTCTGCGCTCAGCTTTTCCTATGGTCTGGCTCTCACAACCATACATTACCACCAGGAATACCATTGCCTTGACTATGCAAATTTTTGTTTGCAAGGTGATGTCTCTACTTTTCACTATGTTCCCCAGGTTTCTCATAGCTTGTTTCCCAAACATCAGTCACCTTTTTATTTCATGGCTGCAATCTCCATCTGCAGTGATCTTGGATCCTAACAAAGTAAAATCTGTCACTGCTTCCACCTCTTCCCCATCTGTTTTCCAGGGACTGATAAGGCCTGTTGCCATTATCTTGGTTTTCTTGATGTTGAGTCTCAAGCCAGCTTTTGCACTCTCCTCCTTCAATCTAAGCAAGAGCTTCTTTAGGTCTTCTTCACTTTCTGCCATTAGGGTGGTATCGTCTGCATATCTGAAATTGTTGAAGTTTCTCCCAGCGATTTTAATTCCAACTTTTGATTTATCCAGCCCTGCATTGTGCCTTATGTGCTCTGTTAAATAGACAGGGTGACAAAACACAGCCTTGTCTTACTCCTTTTCCTATTCCAAACCACTCCGTCATTCCGTATCCTGTCCTAACTGTTGCTTCTTGACTCATGTATAGATTTCTCATGAGACATATAAGGTGTTCTGGTATTCCCATCTCTTTAATTACTTGCCACATTTTATTGTGGTTCATACAGTCAAATACCTTGGTGTAGTCAATGAAACATAAGTAGACTTGTTTCTGATATTCCTTTGTTTTCTCCATGATCCAATCTATGTTGGCAATGTGGTCACTAGTTCCCCTACCTCTTGTAAACCCAGCCTGTACTTCTGGTAATTCTCTCTCCACGTGCTACTGAAGCCTGTCCTGTATTATCTTGAGCATGACCTTGCTAGCGTGTGGGATGAGCACAATTGTTCAATAATTTGAGCATTCTTTGGCATTGCCCTTTTTTGGGATTGGAACTATACTGATCTTTTCCAATCCTGTGGCCATTTTTGTGTTTTCCAAATCTGCTGGCATATAGAATGCAATGCTTTAATTCCATAATCTTTTAGGGCTTTGAATAATTCAACTGGAATACCATCATTTCCACTCGCTTTGTTATTAGCAGTACTTTTTAGGGCTTTTCTGACTTCACTCTCCAGGATGTCCAGCTCCAGTTCAAAGCTCTCATCACTGTGGTTGTCAGGGGTGTTGAGGTCCTTTTTGTAAAGTTCCTCTGTGTACTCTTGCCATCTTTTCTTAACATTATCTGCATCAGCTAAATCCCTGTGGTTTTTGTTCTTTATCATGGTCATTTTTGCTTTAAATGTTCCCTTGATTTCCCCATTTTTTGAAAAGATCTCTAGTCCTTCCTCTTCTGTTGTTCTCCTCTATTTCTTTGCACTGTTCATTTAATAAGGTTTCCTTATCTCTCCTTGCTTTTCTCTGAAAATCTGTGTTTAATTGATTGACTTTTCTCTTTCGCCTTTTCCTTTTGTGTTCCTTCTTTCCTCCGCTATTTTAAGAGCCTCATCAGACAGCCACTTTGCTTCTTTACACTTCTTTTCTTTTGGTATAGTTTTACTTGCTGTCTCCTGTATGATGTCCTGAACCTCTGTCCATAATTCTTCTGGTACTCTGTCTATCAAGTCTAAATCATTAAATCTGTTCCACACCTCCACTATGTATTTCTTCCATGAAAAAAGTAAATCTTCAGTCAACAAAATTCTTTAAGGCAAAAAGACAAGGGATCAAGCACACTCCTCCCAAAGGAAGCAGTGTGTAGCAGTCAGTGGTGGACATTTGGCTGAGAGGATACTTCCAAGTGGCAAAGATATTGAAAATTCCCTCATTGGACAGTACCCGGATTAGAACCAACTGAAAGTGCCACCAAAGCAATGACATTTCCCCAACTGTGGCTCTTTAGTTTTCTTACAGATCTGACAGGATGCACAAAAAGAGCCTCCTTGAAGATTGTGGTATTTTTGAACTGCAATCAGGCATACCCCAGGCAACTGCAACATTGGACTAATACAGTAAAACCCCGGGTTACAACCACCTCAGTTTAAGCTTGCTGCAGTTTACAATGGCATATCCTATGGAAATGCCATCCTGGTTTACAAATGTTTATGGTTTTTTTTCCAGGTTTACAACGATCAATTCAGGACCATTTTTAAAAAAATTCAATGCATCCCTATGGATGTTTCGGTTCACAATTTTTTTGGGTTACAACAGAAGATGTTGGGACAGTGTTATGTATGTTAGCTGTGTTTTCTGACAGGAACAGAATGTATTTTTTCTCATGTATCTATTATTATGCAAATAAGTGGATCAAAAAATGTGCACACTCTGTTAGCCAATGGGCTTGTTGTATTATTGTTACTGTTACTGTTTATAGGAACGGAATGTATCTTTTCTCATGTATCTGTTCTTATGCAAATAAGTGGATCGAAAAATGTGCACACTGTTAGCCAATGGGCTTGTTGTATTATTGTTTTTTTTTTTTTAATATTTTTTTTTATTGAGTTTTTAATAGACATACAGAAAACGAAAGGAAAAAAAAAACATTAACAATACATTTACGATACAATACACTAACAAATTCTTAATATCATGTTAACAAACATTACTATATGCTAGCACATAACAATATCTATACTCATTAACTGCTATTTAACCACCAAATATTAAAAACCATTATTTCAATATCCTAAATGATAAAAAAAAAAAACTTTCTGTACTAGCACTAATCTTTTTTAACAAATAATAATCACCCAGTGTATATATACAATGCCCGGAGAGTTTATTTTTTACTCAGTTCCAGAAGCTTCTTTGTGATGGTACTGGTCCTGAACTATCGCTTGCCATAATAGAGTGATCCACAAACGGTTTCCATATATTCCAAAATCTATTCTCTTTTAAATTATCCCTTTTGACTTTAATCTCCCAGGTCAATTTATCATTCAGTGCTAAACTCCACATTTCTTTGTACCATTCTCCAATCTGTATATCTATATCGTTTTTCCAATTTTTTGCTATACATTGTCTACCTGTTGTCAATATAATTTCCAATAGTTCTTTTTCCTCCTTATTTAAACCCAAACCTTCCACATTCGTTAAAAGAATGGTACCCGACACCAACTTAACACTTTTACCCAATATTTCATCACACTCATTTTCTATTCTTGCCCAAAAATCCCTTATTTTTTTGCAACTCCACCACATATGTTCGTATGTTCCGTCATATTCTTTACATCTCCAACATAACTTATCTCTTTTGTTATCCATCTGGTAAAGTCTTAATGGTGTCAGGTACCATTGCCACAACATTTTGAAATTATGTTCTTTAATTCTTACAGACATTGTTCTCATAATTCTCTTTTTCCATTTGTTTTTCCATTCAATCTCCCCAATTTTTATATTCAAGTTTTGTTCCCACTTCCGTTTCAAGTCCTCCTGTGGATCTGCACCTCTATTCAATATATTATAGAGCTTGCTTACAAGACCTTTAGTACTGCTTTCCCCTTTTCTAATCTTCCTTACCAATTCCTCAAATTCTGTATGTACTCTATCTATCCCTATTTCTTTTTTATATTTTTTATTCCAATTATCCACCTTTAACTTCTGAAACCAGTTCAAATTTAAAATCTCAAACATTTTTTTCCGCTCGTCATCAACTTCGCATGCTTTTAACCAATCCTTCAACAACAACCTCCCATTTTTATCCAATATTTCCATTTTTTCTTTATCTAATTTTATTGGGAAACACATCATATCAGTCAATTCCAAAATTGGAGAGAGGTTCGGAACCATGTCTTTTTTTACCTTCTTCCATACCTCCATGAGACCTTTCATCATAGTATTGTTTGACCTTTTCACCTTATCCTTCATTCCCAAGAAAATCAAGTTTCCAATATTTCTGTACTCTTTCATTTCCAATTGTTCCCAAATCACCTTTTCTCTTGCCAAGATCTTCACAACATTCCTGACTTGAAATGCTCGATAATATACTAGCAAATTAGGCATACCCAGACCCCCTTTTTTCTGAGACATATACCATAGTTTCTTTGGAAGCCTAGATTTTTTTCCTCCATTACAGAACCCATTAAACATTTTTTGAAACTCATTAATTTCTTTCTCTTTTAAATGGATCGCTAGTGTATCAAATAGAAAATTAATCTTTGGTAACAATATCATTTTACACATAGCAATCCTACCGAACCATGACAGCTTTAACTTCTGGAGTTCTTGTATTTTATTCTTAAATTCAATTCTCAAGCTGTCATAGTTCAATCGTTTAAGATCTTCTAATTTATTTGAAATAATTATCCCTAAATACTTCAGCTTCTCTTTAACTTGTATATTAAGTGTCGACACCATCCTACCCATCTCGCTCACTTTCAAATTACACAACATCAGTTCAGACTTGTCCCAATTTATCTTTAATCCAGTTATAGCTTGAAATATTTGTAAATGATCTTTAATCCTATCCATTACCTGTTCCGGGTGCTTCACCATAAGCAATGTATCGTCTGCATACATACTCACTTTATTACCCATAATCCCTTCTATATTTGAGTCTTCCCTTATACTTTTAGCTAAAATCTCCATTGCCATTATGAACAAGATAGGGGATAAAGGACAACCCTGCCTAGTGCCCGCCTCTAGCTTTACCAGGTCCGTTAGCTCCTCATTCACTCTAACCTTAGCATTTCCTTTTTGATATAGTAAATCTATAACCCTATTAAATTTATCCCCAAACCCATATTTTCTAACTATTTCCTTAATTGAAGACCACTGCAGTGAATCGAAAGCCTTAAAAATATCCAATGATAGTAATCCCACTTTTTCCTTTGTTTGATTGACATTGTCTATTAAATCTAATACCCTTCTAGTCAAATCCGCCATGTGTCGTCCTTTTAAAAACCCAACTTGATCAACCTCTATATATTCCCCCATAAAACTATTTAAACGATTAGCCAATATTGCTGTGAAGATCTTCGCATCTTGGTTTATAAGCGAGATTGGTCTGTACGAATCCACTCTTTCCAAGTTCTTTCCAGGTTTTGGCAAAAGAACAATTGTGGTGTTATACCATGAGGTCGGAATTGATCCTCCATCCAATATATAATTGTATAATTTCACCAATTTCGGAACCACTACCTCTTTGAATTCTTTATAGAACTCTGTTGATAATCCATCATCCCCCGGGGCTTTCCCTATCTTCAATCCACTTATTACCCCCCTAACCTCTTTATCAGTTATTTTTTCCTCCATTTTCTCCCTATGCTCTTGTTTTATCCCATTTCCTAACTGCCTCTCCAATATCTTCTTAAGTTTTTCTTTATCTATTTCTTTTTTTGCATATAACTCCTGATAAAATTCTCTAACTATTTTACATTTATCGCTATTCTTATTGCACCTTGAACCTTGCCTATCCACTAACACCCCAATTTCTCTCTTTTCCCTTTTAACCTTAGCTGCCCTTGCTAATAATTTTGAGTTCTTATTACTAAATTCAAAATATTCCCTATTTAAATAAATCAAATCTCGTTTAACTTTGTCTATATCTTTACCCATTACTTCTGCCTTAAGTCCTTGTAGTTTCAAAAAAAATTTTTTATCCTTACTATTTGCGTGTTCTACCTGTAATTGTTTTATTTCCCTTTCTTTTTCTGTGTACTCTAATTTATTCTTTTTATATTTAAAGCTTGCCAATTTTATGCTTTCACCCCTAAATACCGACTTCATGGTATCCCACACAACATTAAAATTAACCTCATTATTATCGTTCCATTGCCAACTTTCTTTCCAACTTTCCATAATTAGCTCTTTACTTTTCTGATCTTTAAACAAATTAGGATCGTACCTCCAATTTCTGACTCTTTGAGTATTTTTTTGTACTTTCAATTCCAAATATACTTTAGCATGATCCGATTCCTTGATAATCCCAATTTCCGTGCCTTCTATATCCCCAATTAGGTTTTCCGAAAGAAAAACATAGTCTATTCTCGAATAGGTCCCATGCACATGAGAAAAAAATGAGTATGCTCTTTCTAAACCTTTAAACTCTCTCCATGAGTCCTTCAAACCCGTAACTTTCATCCAATTATCCATCACCTTCCCTTTCACACCACTTCCACTTCTAGCTATATTTGTACAATCTAATCCTGACCTGATCAAATTAAAATCTCCAGCCGCAATAATTTTAGCAACATTTTCCAACTCCACTATTTTCCGAATTTTTTCGAGAAACACTGTTTGGTGGTCATTCGGAGCATAAATATTTACCAACAAGATTTCCTCATCCTCCAATTTTCCTCTTAACAACAAGTACCTACCCTCCTGATCAGCAATCTTTTTTGTGATTTCAAATCCTAACTTTCTAGAAATCATAGTTGCCACCCCTCTTGCTTTAGATGTTCCAAACGCCATCTCATAGTGTTGCATCCAACCTAAAAAAAGTTTATTCGTATCTTTTGACTTCTGATGTGTCTCCTGTAAAAACAAAATATCTGGTCTATCTTTTTTCAACGCCAATTCCAACCTCCGTCTCTTGAGAACAGAACCTGTACCTTTCACATTCCATGATATTATTTTAATGCTTCCCATATCCAATTTCTTCTTCCAACTTTAAACTCTCCATCGGGCGTGCCACCAACAACCCTACCACCATACCACTACATATAACACACATTTTCACTCTCCCCACCTTCCAACGAAAAGTCGCCTCTGTCAACCAAAGAGGGGAGAGGGGGGACCTGCAAGACGTGCCCTACTGCCGGCGCTATGCGCTATTTGCCCATTCTACCTCTATTAAGTACTTAAGCTTGCTACTATCCAGATCTCATTGTTCCTTGCCTATCTCCTCTTCCACCATAATCAAAGACAGCTCCTCCTCCTCCTCCCCTCGCTGAGGTGTTCCACCTGTTGCCCCGCCAGCTTCCTCCCTCCTTTGTTCCCTTCCCAAAGCTCCAGAATCCATCATTTCCTTCTTAAGATTTTTCCATTCTTCTGACTCTGCTTGTACCAATCCCAACATACTCAAGTATTCCAATGGGTTAGTGCCTTCATCAATAACTTGCATTCTTTTTTCATAAAAGAAGCGCAATTGTTGTGGAAATCTCCAATTATACCTTATATTTTTACTCCTCAGCAATTTAGTAACAGGCCTCATCTTATACCTCCAAGTTCTTTCTTTTAATGAAATATCATTATAGACTTCAACCTCTGAACCATCAAATTTCAGCGCATCAGAACCTGCTCTTTTCAGGTGAGCCATTACTTTTAGTTTATCTGCCCAATTTGCAAATTTAACCAGCACATTTCTTTGTGCCATTCTCCCTCTTCTTGGACCCACCCGGAACACACTTCCTAAATCCTCCTGAACAAATTCCTTCCCCATTTTTAGACCATTTAACCATTGAACCACCCTCTCTCTTAACAAATCCGGAGTCCGTTCCGGTACCAGACGGATCAGAATATTCTGCTTTCTCATCAAATCTTCCACAGCATCAATCCTCATTTCTTGTTCCAACATTTTTAGCTTACAATCCCGCACCACCTCCTGGGTCCCTTTTACTTCACTCTTTACAGTATCCACCTCAATTTGAACCACTTTCAGCATTCCCGCAAATTTGCTCAAATTTAAATCCATTTTTTTTGTATAATCATTCAATGTTGACATCATCTTTTCCTGCCCTTTAATTATTTCACTTCTATCTTTCACCCTTAAAGCCTCACTTTTCTCAAATTTTTGCATCAATTTGCCCATTTCCACCATAAGTTGCGTCTGGTCCATTGGTACTGCAGATATAGCTGATGGTTGAGCAGATGGTTGAGCAGATTCACCCACTGTTGTTTTTCCAGTCGTTTTAGACTTTACAACTTGCTCTTCCTCCTTCGCTTTTCCTCTTGTAACTTTTTCCATGATAATCCACTGTATTTAAAACCCAATGTTGCAGATCGCTGTAACAATTTGTCAATATAGTAAGGCTTACAACACTGCAGTCATTGGTTCCACAGTTACAGCAGGAAAGTTCTTATGCCAACAGAAGGTACCAAAATACTGTAATCCACAACGATGAAACTAAAGGAAACAACTCTCCAAACAGGCAGATTAAAAATAAAAGAAAAAAAAAATTATTGACCACAACAGATCCTTTCCCCCAAAGCCAGCGGACCAAACAAACGTCTTCCAGCCACAGAAAAAAGAAGGCTTCAGAGAAACAGTTAGCCCAGTTGTTGAGGGGGGGGGGGCTCAGGAGGAAAAGAAAAATCCAGCTTCTGAGGATTTGGGGTGATGAGCAAGATGTTCCTCAATCCACACGGTAAAGAAACCAGCAATCAAAGCCATATATTCCTTCCTTTGAGATGGGTATTTATAGCATCATTCTTCAGCGAGTGCCTTAACTTTTAAGTGAGAAGAGGCCCCCCCTCTTCCCCCTCTTCCTGTAAGGAGCAAGCAGCTTAAGCAAAAGAAAAGAAAAAAAAAACTCCCACAGTTTCTCCAATATTCCAGCCCGGGAATGAGAGAGAGAGAAAAAAAAACAAAAATTAATCCACCTTTGTTGATATCAAAACGTGGCGCGGTCCTCTGGAGTATAGAAAAAAATCGCAACCCTTGCACAGTCACTTTCGCTTTCCCAGACCGTCGCCATTTCAAGCCTCCAGCTTTTCCATTTCAAAGACTCAGCTCTCCTTTTTTTTCTTTAAAAGAGAAATCCCAACTAATTTTATTGCTTGCAACTGAGAATGTAGCTCCCCACAGGCACTTACATGCAAATTACTTCGCACTCAGGCTCCTCTTGCCCCTTTCAAAACCGATTCCAAACGCCTTCTCCACAATCTTGCTGATCCCGTTCCACAGCTCCAGCAGAAAAGCCACGACTGCCGCCGTAGCTTCCACCGCCAGAGAGTCACTCGAACTTCGATCAGCCAGCCCCAAAAGCTCACCAAACTTTCCACGGAGACAGGCAAGGATCTTATCTTTAGGCTTTGCCACTTTAAATTTTTTCTGTTCTGCTCCTTTCCATTGTTTACCACTTTGTTAAGCGCGAGCGTCCGAAACTAGATGTTACACAGCGGCCATCTTAGCCAGCCCCCCCGGCTTGTTGTATTATTGTTACTGTTACTGTTTATAGTGTATATAAGTCCGAGTTTTGCCCCATCCAAACAGTTTTCAAACCCCACTAATAAAGAGCTGAATTTCATTACTTCATTCGTCTGCTTCTTCATTCCTTGAACACCAAAGACAGACATCCATCATAACCTGGGGTTTTACTGTATTTTCAACACTAGGTCAGGCGAAAAAAACTACACAACGAACTTACCAAAAGGTGGCTTCATTTTGGCGGTTTCAAGTCTGTCCTAGACAGGGAAGTAGAAGAACAGATGAAGCATGGTCTTTGGGTTTTTACGCAGGGAAAGATGATGTGGGGGATTAGCTCTTCCTCATGTAATAATGCCCTGATCCTCTTTTCTCTTGAAGTGACTCTTGCAATTTTATAAAGGCGAAGAACAAACAAGAATTAAAAGCTAGCCTGATATGGAAACCTCCATTTGTTAGAAGCAGCTGATTAGGAACTATGAGACAAAGCAACAAGCAGGCCATGCTGTTGTGAAGACTACCTGATTCATTGTGTCATAAGCATTCAGGGCCTAAAAACCTGATGAAGCAGTGATCTCTGGTTCCAGAGAGGGCATGTCATGACCAATCTGTTAGCTTTTCAGGTGCCTCAAAATGAATCCTTGTTTCTGTCAGTCTGATAGCTTTTAAAGGGAGTCCTACAGTCAGAATGATGTGGTTGCTCTGAATCATGATCATGATCACCTGCAGTCATTTTTGCAGGGTACTGGTTGAGAATACAGGGGCTTCCACGATTGAGTGTAATTTTCAGATTTTGTACAGTTCCTCCCCCCTTGAGGTTGGAGCTGGGTGGTGGTAGACATCCCTCAGTGGGTTCATTTGTGTACACAGAAATGACTGGAAACTGATTGCAGTAGAAACTATAAAGTAATTAGTAGCCAAACATTCATAGCTTCAATAAACACCATCATATTTAATTGCTAGAGATGCCTTTTCCCTAGAATGACCGTCAAACAGAATCAACAGGTTTTTTTAATAGAAAAGTTCACTAACTGCAAGCAACAGCGTGTATCTACTTGTGGGAATAGACCAGATTAAACCCAAGGAACCATATTTAATTTGTTTATAGACTGCAAGATTTTTCTTGTAGACCTCAAACAATTTTTTACATTAGCTCCTCTGTCTTCAGATAAATCAGTGATTTCTAAAGCCATGTTTTCCTAAGATGGTTCATCTCTCTCAGTTGCTTTCCATATAAAAACACAAACATAGCTCAAATTGAATAAATATAAACAATACTGTGTTTTATTGTATTTTCAGCAGTTTTTGACTCAGTTTTCCAGTGAACTATGTACAGATATTACATTCTTATCTGCTCATAACTATGTAAAAATAACCTTTTTATAGAGAAATGAGAAAGAATGGTTAAATTAAAATGATTTAATTTTTTTGTTGTCATTGGCTTATTTAAGACTTTGTAATACACACACTTACACACCATTGTTGAGAATATTAGGTGAGTGTTATAGATAAAAGGATTCTTTCAAAGTAAAACCCTAGACCCACACTTTAACATTAATGGGTAACCTTTGCCTTCTTCCTCCATACCATTTTACTGAGATAATATAATAGATACTAGAAAATCCAATCTACACTCTCTCTGTTGAGACTGTCAGAGGTGAACAGCTGTCCCCAGGGACCCAGATTTAAGTCACCTCATAAACATCATCAAATAGCCATCTTTTTGTGGGAATATGACTCCTAAGAGAAAGAGAGCATTTAGATATTAAGTGTGTTGGCTATTCAGCTTGCAATATTCTGCAAGTTACATTTTGTTTTGAGATGCTGCCTATTGAATCAAGTGTTCCAGCATTTTAAAAAAATTGAAACCCTTGAGATTGCTAGTAATAATAATTATTTTGTGTCAGAAATTATTCTGGGTTGAAAGGATTTTTGCTGGAGGAACTCCTCAAGGGGAGGCCTGAAAGAGGCTCCTTTTATGTCCCCAAGATCTTTTCCCACTGAAGTTCCTTTTTATCTACTTGCAATTTCTTGATTTGCAAGTACAGTACTGTACAACAATTTGACTATCGTATTCTTGCCAAGACATGAGGGAACAGAAGGCTTATGGAACATTTTACAGCCGACTTTTTATTCTTATTTTTTAGAATGCTATACTTTTATGGAGAGGACTATGAGATGGTCAAAACAATAGAGAGGCAAAACCCATTCTCACATATGGTTAATCAAGCATATACAACAAACTCCACCATTCCAGCCTTTCTTGGCATCAGATCTTCCCACTGTTCCTGTCTGTAACAATACGTACTTTATAAATTAACAAGAAGAATAAAAACTGACTAATCAGCTTCAGTGTGTCAGCGCTCAAACTGTTGACAAAAGCATGAGTAAGAAAAGTATCTAATTAAATTTGATAAAGAATGTAGAGAGATTTAACCCTCTAATATACCCTGCTAACCTGACAGTGAGACTTTTTTAGAGGTGTCACTTCTTGGGCTGAGTTTTCTTTAAAGACCACAAGACCTAGCGAGATTTCGTAATGCTCTATTTGTTTACAAATACCACACAAATATAATGTAGAGGAAAATCTATATGACACCTCTGCCAGCCAGCAAATTTACAATCACATCTGATCTCCAGAGGGAAGTAGGTTGCACCCCAGAATGCTTCCAGCCTTTAGCTCACAACTCTCCTCTCTATATATTTAGTGGGGTTTTTCCCCTCAGGCTTAAACATACACTTAAAGTGTTGGTTTTAATAAACTTGGCCACTCTCTTAGGTGGAGGAAAGGGGGAAATGTGTCATCTTTCCTAAATGCTAATGTCTTTCCCTTTCAAAACATTCCAGAGATAACTTTTTTCTTTTTAAAAAAAATTGTACTCTTCCATTTACATCCTATAATGGAATATCCTGATTTCTAGCTTTTCATCCAGGTGCTTTTTCATCCAGGTATCTCACTAAGAACAGCTAACCTCAGGCAAGCTAAATAGTCTTCTATAGTCCTGTTGTGTTCTGAGTTCTATGCATTAAAACAACCACCAACTGTATCAATGTATTCCGTGTAATTAGGTCGCGAGCTAATGTCCACCTGGTGGCAATAGCGAGCGCCCAAGCTCACAAGGTTCCAATCCCCAAAGAACTACAGCGCGGGAAGATTCCCGCCACTACCTCACCTGGACAAGAAGGGTGTGACCTGGAATGACGTCACGCCAGCAGTAGCCAATGGGCTATCGTGGAGCCACATTCAAATGTATAACCACCGTATATATTGAGCTGTTCGTCCGCCATTACCTCATGTTCCCCTAGACCACCATGCAATAAAGATGTGTTAAGCCAGTACTACGGCTGTTCCTGTGTCTTGTTTCTCATACACTAAAAGTCCCCAGAAAAAGTGAACAGTAAACTACTTCTGAGTACTCAGAGCCTAGTAGTCTGGCTGGACATCCTGCTACGGTAATGGAGTAGACCGTACAGTCAGCAACTCAACACCAAGTGTTGGGTGGTGGTAAATAACCTGACTCCCTAAAGGAGTCATCATCATCATGGAATACACAGAAAGAGTCAAAGATTGTGGTAATTTTGAACCACAATCGGGCATATCCTGATAACACCAAACTTGTGTTTGCCGGCTAATCTTTCTTATACTAGGTCAGGCAAAAGGAACTGCAGAATGAACTGACCAAAAGGTGTGTTAATTTTGGCAGTTTCATATCTGGTCTATACACGGAAGAATCACAACCACCACAAGAGTATATAGTCCATCAGATGTTTGGACCAGAGTACTAGAACCCCACTGCTCAAACTCTAGCACTGGACCTAAGAGTCAGTGCATTATTGCCCTGATAATGTAGCTGATACCTACTAGTACTACTCACTTCAACTGTTCTCAGAGATGCAATCACACTCAGTGTGCAATCACACTCAGATGTTTTTTCAACTCTTTTGGGATTGTTTCCAAAGTCCCTATTACTGCTGTGATCACTGTTGCTCTTTTCTCTAAGAGATGTTGTACTTCACTTCTTAGACCCTTATACAGTATTTCACAATCTTTTAAATTTATTTTTCTTCTACCCAACTGTTCCCTAGGACAGTGATGGCAAACCTTTTAGAGACCAAGTGCTCAAACTGCAACCCCAAACCCACTTATTTATCGCAAAGTGCCAACATGCCAACAGGGGAGGGAGGAAACACTCCCATTGGGCTGCTGGGTAGAGGAGTGGGATGAACTCTGTCCTGGGGTGATCACATGGATGCCCACAGAGAGGGCTACGAGTCCACCTCTGGCACGCGTGCCATAGGTTCGCCACCACTGCCCTAGGATCACCGCATCAATCAGCTTAAACATATTTTTTAACCACAGTTCAAGCTTCTCCTCCTTCTGAAAGGTATATTATTACCATCAAAGGTATGCACTGCCCACCTGTAGTTCGGACCAGAGTTTTGAAACCCCACTGCTTCCCTAGCCCTAGACCTAAGAGTCAGTGAGGTATCACTTGATAATGTAGCTGGTACCTAGTAGTGCTAATCTCTAGAACTGCTCTGTTGTGATCTTATCAATGTCAATCACACTCAGATGTTTTAAAACCATTTTGAGATTGCTTCCAGAGATTGGTTTCATTGTTGTTCTTTTCTTCCAGAGATTGATGATGATTATTATTTTGTGTCCCAATAAAACTTTCAACTGCCAAAATAAAGCCACCTTTTTAGTTTTGTGGTTGGCCATACTTAAATCCTCATGGATACATGTTCCTGGTAGTAATCAACAGACTAGCAATTGGGCAGGATTTTGTATCTTTCCACAACCAAAGGAACTGAGGAATGATGATTGAGGATTGATGATGATGATGATGATGATGATATTATACTTCTGGCTGGTGCGAGTGATGGGTCAAAGAATCAAGTGTAAAAATTAGAAGTCAAGTCCTAAAAGATTGTGAGTGAGATGACATGTTTGTGAAGTCATTGGTTTTAAATTTCAAGAAGCAAATTAGCAACTATAAGCAATTGTTTTAAACAGGCCACTAAATATTTTGGAACAAATGTGGTACCTGAAATTAGTATGAGGAGGAGAATTACTTGATTGTGCTTCTAAGTTCCTTAAATTTCTTGCCTTAATGTCTCAAATAATGTCAGTTTTGTACTCTGTGTGCTTTTGAAGTTACTTGTTCGTGGAATTCCAACTTCTATAAGATATAGTATTTTACTTTGTTGCCTATTCAGAAGTGTAGTAGCTGGCTTATTAAAATAAACTGTTTTATCCTCGACAACTTGGGTGAACTTATCTCCACATAGTGTTCTAGTTTTATTTTCTAAAGGTGGAAGCAGCTAGAATTTATACTATGATGGAAAAGATGTGAATTATTCATAAGGTTGAGCCAACTGCATATATGATGTTGATGCTAGGTCATCCAGGTATAATGTAATGCATTATGTATTTAGATTTGTGACAGGCCCTACATATAGAGCCTTGGTAGAGCAGTGGTTAAACTGCTATATGGCTGTCAAAACAGCTATCATTGTAAGTTCGTCCCTGACCAGGGTCAAGGTTGACTAAGCCTTCCATCTTTCCAAGTTGTTAAAATGAGTACTCAGCATGTTGGAGGCAAAATGCTATATACCTTGTGAACTGCTCAGAGAGTGCACTAACTTTTATGGGGTGGTATATAAGTGTAATTGCTATACAGTATATAATTTGTTGTTGTTCAGTCGCACAGTCGATTCCGACCCTTTGCGACCCTATAGACCATTGTTCTCCAGGCGCCTCTGTCCTCCACCATCCCCCTCAGCACTCTCAGTTCTGTGCCCATTGTGTCTACAATCCCATCTAGCCATCTCATCTTTGGCCTCCCCCTTCTTCTTTTGCCCTCCACCTTTCCCAACATCAAGGCCTTCTCAAGCGAGTCCTCCCTTCTCATTTTATGTCCAAAGTACTTTAGCTTCGTCTTTACTATTAGACCTTCCAATGAGCAGTCAGGGTTGATTTCTTCTAAGATTGACCTATTTGTTCTCCTCGCTGTCCAGGGTACTCTCAAAACTCTCCTCCAACACCACATTTCAAAGACATCTATTCTTCTGCGTTCAGCTTTCCTTATTGTCCAGCTCTCGCATCCGTACATTACCACTGGGAATACCATTGCTTTGACTATTCTAATTTTTGTTTGTAATGTGATGTCTCTGCTTTTCACTATGTTCCCCAGGTTTCTCATGGCTTGTCTCCCAAGAATCATTCGCCTTTTTATTTCATGGCTGCAATCTCCATCTGCAGTGATCTTAGATCCTAAGAATGTAAAATCTGTCACTGCTTCTACTTCTTCCCCATCTATTTTCCAGGAACTGATGGGGCCTGTTGCCATTATCTTGGTTTTCTTGATATTAAGTCTCAAGCCAGCTTTTGCACTCTCCTCCTTCAATCCAATCAAGAGGTTCTTTAGGTCTTCCTCACTTTCTGCCATTAGGGTGGTATCGTCTGCATATCTCAGATTGTTGATGTTTCTCCCAGCAATTTTAATCCCATATTGTGATTCCTCCATCCCTGCATTGCGCATTATGTGCTCTGTGTACAGATTGAATAAGCAGGGTGATAAAATGCAGCCTTGTCTTACTCCTTTTCCTATTCCAAACCACTCTGTTATTCCATGTTCTGTCCTAACTGTTGCTTCTTGGTTCATGTACAGATTTCTCAGGAGACATATGAGGTGCTCTGGTATTCCCATCTCTTTAATTACTTGCCACATCTTGTTGTGGTCCACACAGTCAAATGCCTTAGTGTAGTCAATAAAAAAAGTAAACTTGTTTCTGGTATTCCTTTGTTTTCTCCATGATCCAACGTATGTTGGCAATGTGGTCTCTAGTCCCCCTACCTCTTCTGAAACTGGCCTGCACCTCTGGTAGTTCTCTCTCCACATGTTGCTGAAGTCTAACCCTTTTGTTTTATTGACTACACTAAGGCATTTGACTGTGTAGAGCTGGACAATTAGGAAGGCTGAACGCAGAAGAATAGATGCCTTTGAAATGTGGTGTTGGAGGAGGGTTTTGAGAGTCCCCTGGACAGCGAGGAGAACAAATAGGTCAATCTTAGAAGAAATTAACCCTGACTGCTCATTGGAAGGTCAAATAGTAAAGATGAAGCTAAAATACTTTGGACATCAAATGAGAAGGGAGGATTCACTTGAGAAGGCATTGATGTTGGGAAAGGTGGAGGGCAATAGAAGAAGGGGGAGGCCAAGGATGAGATGGCTAGATGGTATTATAGACACAATGGGCACAGAGCTGGGAGGGCTGAGGGGGATGGTAGAGGACAGAGGCGCCTGGAGGAAAATGGTCTATAGGGTCGCAAAGGGTCGGAGTCGACTGTGCGACTGAACAACAACAATCCTGTATTATCTTGAGCATCACCTTGCTGGCGTGTGGGATGAGTGCAATTGTTCGATAATTTGAGCATTCTTTGGCATTGCCCTTTTTTGGGATTGGGACGTATACTGATCTTTTCCAATCCTGTGGCCACTGTTTTGTTTTCCAAATTTGCTGGCATATTGAATGTAGTAATTTGACGCCATCATCTTTTAGAGCTTTGAAAAATTCCACTGGGATACCATCATCTCCACTAGCTTTGTTGTTTGCAGTGCTCTTTAGGGCCTTTATAACTTCGCTCTCCAGAATGTCTGGCTCAAGTTCAATTTTTTCATCATTGTGATTATCAGGAGTGTTGAGATCCTTTTTGTAGAGTTCCTCTGTGTACTCTTTCCATCTTTCCTTAATCTCTTCTGCATCAGCTAGCTCTTTTCCGTCTTTGTCCCTTATCATGGTCATTTTTGCTTTAAATGTTCCCTTTATTTCCCCAATATTTCTGAAGAGATCTCTAGTCCTGCCTCTTTTGTTGTTTTCCTCCATTTCTTTGCACTGTTCTTTTAGGTAGTTTTCCTTATCTCTCCTTGCTTTTCCTTGAAATTCTGTGTTCAAAAGATTGTATTTTTTCCTTTCTCTTTTGACTTTTGTATTCCTTCTTTCCTCTGCTATTTTAAGAGCCTCATCAGACAACCAATTTGCTTTCTTATGCTTCTTTTCTTTTGGTATGGTTTTCTTTGCTGCTTCCTGCATGATGTCCCTTATCTCTGTCCATAATTCTTCTGGCACTTTGTCTATTGAGTCTAGGCCAGATGCAGGCTATGTCAATAGCGTTATCTCTGCATTATTTTGTACACATGGTATGGCATAAATTACATGTTCATAAATGCTGCATTGATGGAATTTCTCCCACATTAACAAAAAATTTATCCTGTATCCAAGCAGCCACATTTTATATGTTTATTCTTTGATCTTCTTACTTTGCTTTGAAGTCTATTAAGTGATTTCCAGATAGTTGAGCCAAAATCTTGTCCTGGTGGGTGAGACTGTTTGGCACACTGAATGGGATTCTGTCCATTTTATCATGACTTGCTGTTTTGTTGTCCTGTTCATAACTGCAAACATCTCCAACCAGAGAGTATTTTGGTTTTCTATATTAGACAGCTTCTTGAAGCTGAAAGGCATATTAGATGGTTTATACATCATTTTTACTTTATACACAGCCAGTTCAACCACCAAGATTTCTCTGTTTTCCTCTTCTGTACAGATCATTAAGAAAACTATAATATTGTTGCTTATTAACATTATTATCTAGGAGATTATCCTCTCTCCCTCACCCTCCTTCAGGAGATCTCCCCTGGACCATTAAGAAATGCCATCAGTTGCGCTCATAACAACCTCTCAGACTGGGATGAAGTTTCTTATGCGAGACTTTATATTTTGGGCCCCAAAAGCTACTTATCAACTTGTGTGCACAACAGCTACTCTTTTCTTACTGGAAAGGACAAGACAGTTTTCTCTTCTTTCCTTCTCTAGATTCTTGTTTCCTAACTACTTGCCATAGCATCGGGAGAAAGTGATCTGTATGAAATTGAGTAGGCATCAGGGGATTCACGGTTGGCATTCCGTAGGATATTACAGATTGTGCAGTTCCATTTTAAGGCAGAGAAGATAAGACTTACACAATGTATGAGCTTTTAAAAGGAATATATTTAGGGCTCATTAATTTGGGAAGAATGTGTGTGCTGGGTGCATTTGAGGTTCTTCCCAAATCCATAAAGACCCTTGAGCCAGGGTTCTGAAAACAGTGAAGTATGCCCGTAATGATGATTCTTGCATATTTGCAGCATAGGAATTGAAGTCTAGCAAGACTTTTTCATAATGCATTGTCAGTGCTTGCTTAAACAGATTTTATGTGTGGAATGCAGACTTCAGAGACTATTATGGAAGCAAGTAGATAGCTGTTCTATATTAAACATTAACCTAGAACAGGAGTTCTCAACCTTTTAAAGCAGTGGGCCGGGCCATGCTCTCTCAAACAGCTTTGGGGTGGTGGTGGACAGCCATTTTGCCCTTCCTCCACCACATGACACTTCCTGGTGGTGGAGGGTCACATGAGATGGTGCCGAGGGCTACATCCGGCCCATCGGCCACAGGTTGGGAATCCCTCACCTAGACTAACAATGTTTATCAGCAAGAATATCAATAATTCTTTGCTGTAAATAGTCTATTTTATTCCTAGAGGTTGTGTCCATTAATATATCAGGCCAATCTTTTACATGGTTACTAAAACAAATAAGTTCTGTAATATTCTGTGTTGTTTACCCACAGGTAAGTATAGACGTAGTTGTACTATGAAACTGCAGCTTGTAGACCACTTGTTCATCTCTAGGCAAACATCACTGCATTGGTCTGATTGCACATAACAATCCATAATTGTTTCCTGCTTCCTCCTTCCTCAGCAGGAGGAAAGGGGGGAAAAAACCAGCCCACAACAACAATACACCCTGAACAAAAGAGCAGCCCTTTGTAGTCTATATATCATGGCTTTCTTCAATTATGCTGGTAGCTCATTTTGTATCTCCCACTTGAGAATTGAGTCCAAAAGAGTATGAATTGTTTAAAGTCTGTAGCATGAATTACTTCAGTTAAAATAATGAATTTACAGTACAGTGTTAATTCAAGGTGAAATTCTGTTATGTATGTACAATGTTGCTTCCCGGCACCAGGAAGGTCTCAGACGACCACAGCATGGCAGGCGTGAACCGCGTGGGCCTGGAGCACTGGCGTTTTTTCGTAGAGGTACAGTTACAGGGGGTCCCAGTGAGGATGGAGATAGACTCGGGGTCGTCCTATTCCATCCTGTCCCAAAAAGAGTTTATGCGCATTCCCCCAGATGCGCGGCCCAAGTTGCAGGCCATGAGGTCACACCTACGGGACGTGCAAGGGAACGGGATCCCAGTGTTGGGGGTGGGGAACTTCAAGGTGAAGTTCAAGAATTACTCCGAGAAACTGCCCCTAGTGGTCCTCAAGGGGAGGAGGTGCTGCCTTTTGGGAACGCAGTGGTTCGCTCCCCTAGGAATCGAACTGTCCGGCATTAACGCCATAGAGACTGACCCAATGCGGGACGTGTGCAACGCACACCCGGACGTTTTCAAGAAGGGGCTCGGGACTTACAAGGGGCCCCCAGTCTCCTTTGACTTGGATCCAGAAATCCGACCCATACGCCTCAAGCCAAGAAGAGTGCCGTTCGCCCTCAAGGACAAGATCGAGGCGGAACTGGACAAATTGGTGGGGCAGGGTATTTTGGTTCCAGTTGATTCGGCGGAGTGGGAAACGCCGATTGTGAC
Organism: Bradypodion pumilum; assembly: GCA_035047305.1. NCBI lineage: Eukaryota > Metazoa > Chordata > Lepidosauria > Squamata > Chamaeleonidae > Bradypodion > Bradypodion pumilum. The sequence goes on from JAWDJD010000005.1 coordinate 138,079,417, forward strand.
AGCCCTTAAATCAAACGGAGAGGTTAGGATTTGTGCGGACTATAAATGTACGATTAATAAGGCCATTCGGCCAAATGCATATCCGGTACCCGTGGTCAGCCATTTACTGGCCACGCTTCATGGGGGGAGGTGTTTTGCCAAGCTAGATCTGGCCAGGCATATCAGCAGCTCTCTGTAACCCCAGCTGCTGCCGCTGCGCAAACAATCGTAACGCACAAGGGGGCATTTAAGGTAACGCGCCTTCAGTTTGGCGTGAATTCGGCCCCCAGAATTTTCCAGTCCCTCGTGGAACGCCTTTTAAAGGGGCTTCCAGGCGTCCTCCCATACTTCGACGATGTGTTGATAACAGCAGGGGCGAGTCAGAATTAGCGCAAAGGCTAGACAGGGTCCTTTCAATATTCGAGAAAGCGGGCCTCCGACTGAGACGGGACAAATGTGTTTTCTTTGCGAGGGAGGTTGAGTTCCTCGGGTTCAAGGTAACCCCGGAAGGCATCAAGCCCTCCGAGTCCAAGGTTGCAGCGGTGCAAAACGCCCCTCGCCCCACCGCGAAACCGGAGCTGCAGTCGTTTCTAGGGCTCTTAAATTTTTACCATTCCTTCCTGCCGAGGAAGGCATCCGTTGCTGAGCCACTGCACGCACTATTGAAGAAAGAGGTGGTTTGGCGGTGGGGAGATAGGCAAGAGAAAGCTTTTAGGGAACTGAAGGCACTCCTATCCTCGAGTGCTGTCCTGACCCCCTTTGACCCTAGGAGACCAGTAGTTCTAGTCTGTGATGCGTCCCCAGTGGGGGTGGGGGCGGTTCTATGCCACGTGTTGGAGAGCGGGAGGGAAGCCCCGGTTCACTGCAAGAACTACGCGGCCTCGGGGCCAGCGTGGGTTCCAGGGACAATCATTGAGCAGACGGGGCCAGTATCCTACAGGGTCGAGACTAGCTCGGGTCTACTCTAGAGAAGGCACGCCGATCAACTCAGAAGGCGAGTCACCAGTGAAGGGGAATCAGCGTTAGGGTCCTCCCCCACCCGCATTACCCAAGGGGGAGACACGGCGGAACCCGCGGATTCAAATGCATACCCTGGGTTCTCGACCACAGAGGAGGATACTTTGAAAGAGAGGGATCAGTTTGATTATGATTATGAGTTGCAGTACCAGGGGGGTGTAGCGGAGTGGTCCCCCACCCGTCCTAGCGAGAAGAGGGGTTTCAGTTCAGCCCCTGGTACCTCCAGTCCCCCCAGTCCTTTTGTTTTAGAATATTCCATAGCGCCAGCTCCCCGGAGACAAACACCCCCAAGACAGGCAACGGGGGGGGGGAGTCTGCCCACCACAGCCTCTAGAACTCCCGGGCAGGTAACGGGGGGTGGCGAGGCCACGAGGGCCTCTTTGTCGGTCCCGAGATTCGTACTGGGGGGGACCCCAAGCTCCTCAAACGGTAGGCAGGGGTTCACTTCCCAACTGTTCATTCCATTCCCGTCCCCCAATGCAAGGTTACCGCAGAGCCCACACCGAGCCACTAATGAGTCCCCCCTTTCCGTTGCAGGACAGGACTCTGCAGAACCAGGCTCTCCAGTGTTAAGTCAAGCGGCCGCACGCCCCAGGCGCACGTGCGGCAAGCCACAATGGTTGAGGGACTTCGTCCCATCCTAGGAGGGAGAGATGTTATGTATGTACAATGTTGCTTTAAGAAATGTATGAATGTAACCTGACCACAATTACAATGTAGCCCAGCTGTTAAAGGAACGCGAGTAAGCTGCCCATAGAGGGCAGCTGCAAGCGTTCAACTCACATGGTTCTCATTCCCCAAATCACCAACAGCCGCGGGAACTCTCCCGCACTAGCAAACAACTACGGAAGAGGGGCGTGACTTGGACAACGTCACGCCGGTAGCAGCCAATAAGCTACCGTGCAACAAGATTCAAATGTATTGCACTACTGTATATAATGTGATGTACCTCCGCCATTACCACATGTTCATCCCGATCATCAACCAATAAACCTGTGTTAGTCCTCACTGCGACTCCTTCTTTGTCTTCCATGCAAGACACTAAAAATTCAAGGTGGAAAAATTACTTCACCAGAATCAGTGAAACACTGAAAATCCTTCAATATATTATGACTTCCAAAGTGGGTGGTGGTAATAAAAAGATGTACACAACACGAATGCATAGGAGCTAAAATACTGGTGTATAAACAGGATCATGGTTAATAAGTTAATAGCTAATTCTTTCTCCAATAACTAAGGTATACCTTGTTACAGTTATAACAAAAACTTCATTGTACCTGTAATATTTAATATTTTTATCTTTAATGAGGGGATTCCTCACTAGATATTAGAAGATAAATATTGCATGGTTCGAGCTCTCTCTTGCAGTTAATAAAGCAATAATGAGATGAAGGAAGAAAGTTGTTTATATTGCAGAATAGCAGTTTGTAGCATTCAGGTTTATTTACTCAAAAAGTTTACAAATAGTAATTATTTAAGTTCCTCTTACGATTTGGAATATAACCACTTTTAAAATCATTACTATAAGAGCTACAAATTACTTTGAGGTTACTAATTGCATTATTAGTAATTAGTTACTAATTACATTAATTAATTACATTAAGGCTTTGCACAAGGTCTCCAAGCTGCTCAGCTTTACTCTCTGGTTATTTTCTGGTCCATTTCTTCTTACTCAAGGAACTGTGAGGAGAAAGGAACTGTGGGCACAATCCTAACTACAAGTTAAGAATGATTGGGATGGTTTTGATCAGGGTACCCAAACTATGGCCCATGGGCCAGATCCAGCCCTTGATGTCAATTCATCCAGCCCATGCTGCCCTTGTCACTCCTAGAAGTGGAATTAAAACGGGCCCATAAAGGCACCCCTGGTTTAAGCAGAGAAAATGGCAGTAGATTACTATCTACTAAGCACTATACAAAGTTAATTAGTGCATTAGAAACATATAACATTAAGACACAACCATAGGGGTATGGATAAGTATCCACATTAAGTTTTGAGCGTCTATGTTTTATCACCTGGGGGCTATGGCAAATATACTCTCAAACACACCCATTGGTTTCAAATTATTATAATAATTATAGATGGTGCATTACTTTTTAATTTTGTCTTCTCTGACATTATTGCAATTTTCATCTTCTCTGGAAAGACTCATCTCAAATTAATGCTGTACTGAAACATAGGGCACAATCCTGAGAGCTAGTCTCATTTTAGGCTGGTTGAACAGATTGAGGCTGATTGAGGCTACCTTGTATCCAAACCCCTTCCTAGTCAGAGAGGAAAGATCTTCAGCAGGCCTAAGAGGAAAAGAGGAGAGAGAAAATTAAAAACCAAAATCCCAGCATAATCATCTCAGAAATTGAGTTGACAGCTATCAATTAGCAGTTAGCAGGTAGCAAGGGGTGTATTTAAGCCAGCCTAAGGGATCATGCCCAATCCAAACTCACCCCAGTCGTTGTTTACTGAGAGTTAGGACTGTGTCCCTATTCATAAAGCCAAGAGAGCAAACAAGATGAGAAACAGTCTGAAGGAATGTTTATCTGGATCACAAAGTAGGCAAAGAAAATTAAACTATGAACAGTAAGAGGATTATTTTACAATCATTCAATTGTAAAATGGACCACTCTAAAACAAAGAGTCTTTTCAAGGCTTTGTTAATTGTTACTGTTATTTTGTACAAAACAAAACACAAAATAAATTAGATTTTTTTTTTAGTGCTGTTACAGCTCAATTGAATGACAGAATCACATCAGAAGGCATTTGGCAGTCTCGGAACGAGTCTGTCTTCTCTTCATAGTTTTATCACAGCTTACTTCTGATAAAGTGTTTATTGTGAACACTGATGTCTGCAGCAGATGGAAGATGCATGCTATTAAGTTTCGGGATAGAAAGAAATTAGACGAAGCAAAGACATAGGCAAGGAACAACCCTTTGCAGCAATGTTTGAGAATTTGGTTTTTTGAGAAACTAATAAAATTGGTGGAATAAAATTTGCTTTTCCTATGTGTGTGTCTGTGTCTTATGTGCTGTCAGGTTGGAAATGGTTTATAGCAACCCTAGTAGGGGTTTTCGGGAGTAGTTTTACCAGTTCCACACATACACACCCAATGTGTGCCCATGGTCAAATGGGGATGCAAACTTAGGTCTCCTAAGTTGTAGTCTGTTCCTCTGTCCACTACACCACACCAGAGTACAGCAGCATACTCTGCTTTTCTTAAACAGACCAGTCTTGGCAGGTCAGCAACATCCCATTTCCTGAGATTTCAGGACCAAAACCTGAGTTCAGGGGGTGGCTGCTTGTAATGTTATACAAAGGTAGGCAGACAAGGGTTGGTAGGAAAGCAAACACTATGTGGTCTTCTTGCCAGGCTAATGAGTCAGTCCTGGTGCCAGCCAGGAAGAAGTGCCCAGACTTTAGAATCCCCTCAGACAGAAACAAACTTTTCTTCTCTTCTAGTGCCGCCTGCCATAGTTTTTCTTTCTCACCATGCGGAGGCACAGCAATTCCTTGAGATTCAAATTGAAGCATGAGATCTGGAAAATCTTTCTATAGAACAACAAGGGAATATTTGCAGGAGAACATTCAAATACATGACAAGAACAGTAACATCACCACCACTCCCAGTCTGGTATATCTGAGCTACAGCTACACAACAAGGCACTTCAATTCCTATATTCTTTGTAGGGCTGCAGTTTGAAGTGTAGCTGTGTTACAATACTGTTTTTAAGCCCTAAAATATACTGCTGAATAAACAAGTATAGGATTGCACTGTTATAATGCCAACCTGTATTTACTGTATTTATATATAAGCACCCCTGAGTTCAGAGAGACTTATATTTGGATTGGAATGTATAGCTTAGTGCTGTTGCTAGGGAATAAGTCTCACCAGTGCCAACAGGACAATACTTATGTGGCTCACTTTTCACATAGGTAGGTTGATATATTAGATAAATGAATATCCAGAAAAATGAACCCTGCTGGACATCAGTAGTGTTTTTGTAATATGTTTAGCTTCCTATGTTTTCTACTATACCAGAGACATCTATCCAACTTGGAAGATAAAGCATTAATATGACCATATTAATAACTAAGTCAGCATTCATATTCTACATATTTGTTTTGTTTGGTGCTTGAAGAAATACCACATTCTGTTAGTTCTTTCAAGAACTGTTGAAGAAAGAACTTAAAAACCACAGGAAATTGCCCTGTATTTAAATGTATTACATTTAAGCCTCTTTGTTCTCATGTGCTTCGATTTGCAATGTGAAAGGCCTTTGATATTATCAAAATAAGTAATGAATATATATATTATTTGGGACTCTGATCTCCATCTCTGAATTAAGGACTACAGTAGTACCTCGGATAAAATCTGATTCAGATAAAGTCCGATTTGGATAAAGTTGCGGTTTTCATGCACACGTGATCCATCTCATAAAGTCCAAAACTGCTTTAAAAATGGGTGTTATTCAAGATATTTGGTATAGGAACCTCAGATAACATCCATTTTTGGGATGTTATCCGATGCATCGGCCATTTGATTCGGATAAAGTCCAAAATCGGATAAAGTCCAAACTTGTGGAATGGAGTTTGGATGTTATCCGAGGTTCTACTGTATTTCATTTCATTCAATGATGTTTACAGGCTGTCTTCACTCCTGACAAATGTATAAAAACACCCAACATTTCAACAGAACGGAATAATGAAAGTGACCCCAGTGAAATATATGATTTTAAAATGCTCGAATAATCTGAAAAGCTGCCACTAAAAACAGAAAGAAGGAAGTACTGTATATACAAGTGCTTCCTTGGGTATGTTAAATGTCCACAAGAAAAAGAGTCCTGGAAATGCAATTAGCATCAATTATTTCTATGCCAGCATAAAACTTTGTTGTTTGCCAAAGCATTTTAGCTGATAGATTTGATCTACTTTATTGGTTTTGCTGCTTTTTCCCTTCTGGTGGCAGGTTTTTGAAATTTTATGTCTTAATTCAGAGCTTGGCGACCAGAATCCCATTACCCATGTTCAGCGGTGTTGAGTGAAACAGAATAAATCACAGCAGCAAATTGCCACAAGTTACAGAGTCAACTGTAACTTATTGTGTTTTGAGTCACATGACTGGTACAAAATGAGAAATATCAGCTCCTTAACTAACAACAATTTGCCACTGCAGTTTACACCAGTAGCAGGGTTGAGCACTTTCTGCAGAGCTATAAAGATGGAGCTTTTAGTTCATTTGTACCCATAAGCAAGCTTTTCCCTACCTGGAGAGGAAACTATGTGCAGAGTTTGTATCCTGAGATTTGACATTTTAAGTCAGGGGTGCCCAAACATTTTTGGCTGTGGGCCTGACCATGCCCCCAGAACAGCTGAGCAGGCCAGACCACACCCCCAGAACAGGGTGTGTTTGCGCATGTGTGGCCATTTTACTTCCTGGTTTGGTGCAGACACTTCTGTCCATGAAGAAAAGTGACAATTTTACTTCCTGGTTTGGCACATACGCTTCTGCGCATGCATGAAAGCATCCATTTTACTTCCCAGTTTGGCGTGGATGCGTCTGTGCATGCACAAAAGTGGCTATTTTATTTTGCAGAAGCGTCTGTGCCAAATCATGAAGTAAAATGGCCACTTTTCACGCATGCACAGAAACATCCGTATTTACTTCCTGGTTTGCAGGGGCATTATGGGCTTGATGGAATGCCTTCAGGGCTGTATCTGCCCCATGAGCCATAGTTTGGGCATGCTTGTGTTAAATCTTTTTTAAAAAAATTAGTCCCATTGTTCAGCAGCCTGGAAGGCAAATGAAGAGTTGGATTTAATCCTTAGATGTTCCATTTCCCCATAAAAAACCGGTGATCAGTAGGATTTCACTGCTTTCAGAAGAATTAAATGTGAACAGTCTTGATTGTACTATATAGAACACGTTGGGCTGCTGTTGAGTCCGGTGCTTAAGAAGTATTCTGACCAGCAGGATCGGGTCAAACACAGTGATTTATTATTCAGCTCATGGATACCAGACTGGGGAACATGTACAAGGTGGCCAGCTTATATACAGTGGGAATGGCAGTTACACAGGTTGACACATTTCGGCAAGCTTCCAGAGAAACGGGAAAGTTTCTACTGACTAATCAGCCATTTTGACAGACATTTGAAAATGGCGCCTTTGCAAAAGGTGTGCGATTCTGCCGTAGACTTTACGGTGCTCATAGCGGTTATAACAAATAACGCTTGGAAACAACAGCTGCATTGTGGAAACCCACTATATTTTGAAGTCTTATTTATTTCAATGGATGACTCCATCACTTTCAGGCATTGGTGGTTCAGTGGGAAACGCCAGCCCACTCTCAGCTAAATTCCTACTCTCGGGATAGATAGGTGGATATGTTCACATGAAAGTAATTTTTCATGCTTTCATGCACGCATGCATGCACTCATATATATATTTTTCTGGGTATTTTTTCAAAGAATAATAGGGGATTAAGATATAATTCTATAAATATATTGAACATTTAATACATGTAATAAATATAATAACAAGGGCACAAATGCAGTAAGAGACTGAATAAAATCCAGAAGGCAGGACATAATAACACAACAGCCATTAAATTAACCACTAGCTCTTTAATCAGTTAATATACAGTTGATTTATTCATGCCTCTCCCTCTTTCAGGGTTGAGTACCATCTTTCTTTTGACCTCATCACTTCCTCAACTGATTGGTGGTGTAACTCTTTCACACTTGTCTCCTTGCAAGGGGAGAATAAGGAGACTTGTGCTTTATATTCAACATAATGAGAAATCTCTCTCTCTCACACACACCCACACACCCACACACACACACTCTCTCTCTCTCTCTCTCTCACACACACACACACACATTCACACAAGCTGAGCATGCAGAAAGTGAGTTAGGCAAGTCTTCTTTTGAACTGTATCAACCAATCTGCCCATCAAATCAACAGCAATCCTTGAAACTTCCAACAGCGGATCCTTGCCTATCCGTAATTCATAACTCTTCATTTGTTCACTTTAGTGTATGGGACCAAAGACACCAGGACAGCCGAAGAGCTGGCTTAACACAACTTTATTACATGCTGGTCAGAGGGAACATGAGGTAATGGCGGACGAACAGCTCAATATATACAGTGGCTATACATTTGAATGTGGCTCCTTGATAGCCTATTGGCTACAGGCTGCGTGACGTCATTGCAGGTCACGCCCTTCTTGTCCAGGTGAAGGTAGTGGCGGGAATCTTCCCGCGCTGTTGTTCTAGGTGAGTCTTGGACCAATGAGCTTGGACGCTCGCTATTGCCATCTAGTGGTCACTAGCTCGCGTCCTATTAAGGTTACAGTGATGCAGCTGGAGTTTACAATGTTACACATAGAAAAGGTTACATTGGATACACATGGATAGGTACATTGTTTAAAGGCACAGGCTTTAGAACACAACACCCCTCCCCCCTAGGATGAGACGAAGTCTCTCAGCCAAGATGGTTTATTGCACTCGCGTTTGGGCCGCGACGTGGGTTGGCCCACCCGGGGGCTGCTCCCGCCTCCTTGTTTCCTGGACCCTTGTCCTGTAATGGGAGAGGGAGACTTGTTAGAGGTTTGCTGTGGTTTTGCAGCTTTGAGGGGAGAGGTGGATTCTGTTGTGGGTGAACCGGGGGCACCAGGGGCTAACGAAAAACCCCTCTTCTCGCTTGGATGGGTGGGGGACCACTCCGAAACCCCCCCCGGTTCTGAAACTCAAAATTAAACTCTGTTAGGGGATCCCGCGGGGTATCTACGAGGACAAATTCCTTCTCCTCCCCCCTTGGTGGGGACTCTGGACCCCCCTCTCCTCCCCCTTGGGCTAAACGGGTGGGGGAGAACCCTAACGCTGAATTTGTGTCTGTACTGCCGGAGCCCTGACGTCCCGGGACCCTGTTCCGGAGCTGGTACGCGTGCCGCCGCCAAAGTAGACCTGTGTTGGTCTCCACGCGGTACGAAACGGGACCGGTTTGTTCCATGACCACCCCCGGCACCCAGGCCGGCCCCGCGCTGGCGTAGTTCCTGCAATGTACCGGGGCACCCACGCCGAAACTCTTGGTGGCTTCTAACCCTATGTTCCTCCCCTTGTCCTCAACTCTCGTGGGATCTAGTCTAGTGAGTATGGTGGTCAGCTTCCTGCGCATTAAAAGCTCCGCAGGGGAGTAGCCTGACGCTAGCGGGGTCACCCTGTACCCTAGCAGAAACTGACACACTTGCAGGTTGAGGTCCCCGGGGCCCATGCGCCGCAGCGCGTCCTTCGTGGTGCGTACGAGGCGCTCCACTTGGCCATTGGTGGCCGGATGGAAAGGGGCGGAGGAGATGTGCCGGATGGCGTTAATCTCTGTGAATGCCCTGAACTCAGCGGACGTGAAGCAACTAGCGTTATCGCTAATTAGAGTGTCGGGTATGCCGAACGTGGAAAAAATTCTCCGCAAATGCTTAATTGTCGCGGCCGAGGAGGTGCTTGTGACTGGGATGACCTCCAACCACTTAGAGAAAGCGTCCACAACAAGGAGAAACAGAGTTCCTCGGAACGGGCCCGCGAAATCTATGTGTATCCGGGACCACGGCCCCTTAGCCGCGTCCCACTCCCTGTGGGGAAGACGGGCCTCCTCTGGTCTGGAGCATTGGCAACTCTCACAAGTGCCGACCATGTGCTCGATGTCGGCGTCTAACTGGGGCCACCAAAAGTAGCTTCGGGCCAGCGCTTTGGAGCGCACAATTCCGGGGTGGCTGACGTGCAGCAGTTTGAGCACCCGCGGCCGAAGGGATGTGGGAATCACCACCCGCTGCCCCCACAAGAGACACCCCCTCTCTAGGGACAGCTCCAACTTTTTCCTGAAAAATGGGGCGAACTCCTCCGCTGGGGAGGACGCCGGCCACCCTTTCTGTACCCAGGAGCTAACTGCCGCTAATGTCCTGTCCTTCCCTGTCGCTTTGGCGATGTCGGCGGGCACTACGGGGGGCGAATCCAGAACCTCTATCATGAGAACCTGATGGTCTCGCTCCCCCTTGCTCACCTGGCTGGGCGTCAGGGGGAGGGGGGACCTCGATAGAGCGTCCGCATGGCTGATCTCTTTCCCGGGCTGGTAGACCAACGCATGCTGGTACGCGTTGAGAAAAATAGCCCACTGGAGCATCCTCGGGGACAGGATCTGTGGCGTGGGCTTATCTGCGGTGAAAATGCCTAGTAGGGGCTTGTGGTCAGTCACGATGGTGAAGGGGCGGCCATACAGAAAATCGTGAAATTTTTTGGTCCCTGCAACTATCGCCAGTGCTTCCCTATCTGTCTGGGCGTAGTTTCTCTCCGCTTGGGACAGGGACCTGGAGTAAAACGCTATTGGGGCCTCCCTCCCGTTTTCCAACACGTGGCATAACACTGCCCCCACCCCCACCGGGGAAGCATCACAGACCAGTACCACCGGCCGTTTGGGGTCGAAATGGGTCAGAATGGCGTCAGACGCCAGGAGTTGTTTCAGTTCCGTGAATGCCCTCTCCTGGTCATTGCCCCACTTCCATGCCGCATCTTTCTTGAGCAACTTGTGAAGCGGCTCAGCCACCGCAGCCTTCCGTGGAAGGAAGGAGTGGTAGAAATTTAAGAGCCCTAGGAACGACTGCAACTCGGGCTTGGATGTGGGACGAGGAGCTTTCTTGATGGCGGCCACCTTGGATTTGGACGGTTTGATCCCCTCGGGTGTTACTCGGAACCCTAAGAACTCAACCTCCTTCGCGAAGAAGACGCATTTGTCTTTTCGCAACCTCAACCCCGCCTGTTCGAACGCCGCCAGGGCCTTGTTTAGCCTTTTAGCCAACTCAACCTCACTCCCCCCGTTATCAATACGTCATCAAAATATGGTAAAACGCCGTCCAGTCCTTTGAGGAGGCGTTCCACGAGCGACTGGAAAATTCCAGGCGCCGAGTTCACGCCGAATTGGAGGCGCGTCACCTGGAACGCCCCCTTATGCGTGATTATGGTCTGTGCAGCAGCTGCGGCAGGGGTTACCATGAGTTGCTGATAGGCCTGTGCCAGGTCGAGCTTAGCGAAACACTTTCCCCCATGTAGCCTGGCTAGCAAATGGCTGACCACCGGCACCGGGTACGCATTAGGGCGGATTGCCTTATTAATGGTGCACTTATAATCGGCGCAAATGCGAACCTCCCCATTGGCCTTCAATGCTGTGACAATTGGAGTTTCCCACTCCGCGGAATCAACAGGAACAAGAATCCCCTGGCCCACTAATTTGTCCAGTTCCGCCTCTATTTTGTCCTTGAGTGCAAAAGGCACTCTGCGCGGTTTGAGTCTGATTGGGCGGACCTCCGGGTCCAGGCCGAACGTTACTGGGGGTCCATTGAATTTCCCTAGTCCCTTCTTGAAGACTTCGGGGTGCGTGTCGCACACCTCCTGTATCGGGTCAGACCCAACGGCGTGCACCCCCCCCAATGAACAGACCCAGGGGCTGAAACCATTGAGTCCCGAGGAGGCTGCAATTACCCCCCTTAAGAACGACTAGGGGGAGTTCTGCGGCGTGCCGCTTGTACTGAACCTGGAAATTCCCAACCCCCAACACCGGGATACTGTTCCCTTGCACGTCCCGAAGCGTGGACCTCAACGCTTTGAGCTTGGGCCGTTCGCGGGGGGCAATTCTCAAAAACTCCCTCTGGGAAATGATTGAGTAAGAGGAGCCAGAGTCAATCTCCATCCTAACAGGGGCCCCTTGCACCAGTACCTCAACAAAGTAACGGGGGTGTCCCATGGACACGCTGAAAAACGGGCCGTCGTCGTCGCTGTCGTCGGAGATGCGGCCCACGCCGTCCTGCTTCCTCGTGGGCCGGGCGCCATCCTTTGGTCTTGTCGAGCGGTCTGGCCTCGCTGGGCGGTCAGGCGAGCTCCTCCGGTCCCTCGCTGGGCGGTCGGGCGAGCTCCTCCGGTCCTTGCGCCGTTGTCTGCAGACTTTGGCTATGTGCCCGCGTCGCCCGCAGTTGTGGCACTCGGCCTTTCTGAACGGGCACCTGGCACGGTCGTGAGCCGCCCCGCAGCCGTCGCAACGCCGGCCCTCCTTCCGGACCCTCCGGACGTCCTCGTCGTCGCTGCTTTCGGCGGACGATTTCGAAATTCGCCGGGCTGCGTGCACCGAACTCTCTGCTTTGTCGGCCTTCAGCCGCCAGTCCTGGAGCTCTTGCACCCCGGCCTTCGTGGCTTCCGCAGCCTGTGCCGCTTTCAGGACCTCCTGCAACGTGGGGGGCGGCTCCTGATTCATTAGCGTGCGCTGAATCTCGGCGTCCTTCAGGCCGTATAGCACGCAGTCCCTGAGGGTGACTTCCAAATTCTCCCATTTGCATGGGCCGGCAGCCAGACGCAGGGCCGCTACGAAAGCGGCGACCGACTCACCAGGCGCTTGGACTCGCCTCCAAAACGCGCTCCGAGCGGGAAACATCGCTACCGAGGGCCGGAAATGGTCTCGCAGCACCGTCAGGAGCTCCTTTGCCTTGAATTCAGCCGCCTTTTTGGGTGCGATGAGGTCAATCAATACCCTCTTGCCGTCGTGCCCGAGCATTCTAGTGAGGATGGCTCTTTTCTTCGCCTTGTCCGTCACCTCGAACTCCACCAGCGCGCCTTGGAAGTCCATTTCGAAGAGTTCCCAATCTTGCGGTTTCTTGATGTCGAAACCGGCGTATGTCTTGGTCCCGTGGGCAGCCATCATCCCATCCTCGTCGCCAATTTAGTGTATGGGACCAAAGACACCAGGACAGCCGAAGAGCTGGCTTAACACAACTTTATTACATGCTGGTCAGAGGGAACATGAGGTAATGGCGGACGAACAGCTCAATATATACAGTGGCTATACATTTGAATGTGGCTCCTTGATAGCCTATTGGCTACAGGCTGCGTGACGTCATTGCAGGTCACACCCTTCTTGTCCAGGTGAAGGTAGTGGCGGGAATCTTCCCGTGCTGTTGTTCTAGGTGAGTCTTGGACCAATGAGCTTGGACGCTCGCTATTGCCATCTAGTGGTCACTAGCTCGCATCCTATTAAGGTTACAGTGATGCAGCTGGAGGTTACAATGTTACACATAGAAAAGGTTACATTGGATACACATGGATAGGTACATTGTTTAAAGGCACAGGCTTTAGAACACAACATTCACAAGGTTGCTTTTTATCACAGTTTTGCCATCCCAGGAGAAAAACTGGGTAGTAGAGCTGTGCCACTGAGATTGTTTAATTTGCTGTATTGTAACATTGTACCACTGGTAATTTTGTATACTGTATTTGATTTACTTGTTGTAAGCCGCCCTGAGTCGGCCCTGGTCGAGTAGGGCGGGGTATAAATCGAATAAATGAAATGAAATGAAATGAATGAATCATGCTAATTATGTGTGTGCTTTCCGCCAAGGCCATTTGGCTTAATATGTCTGCTACCTTGAATTTTTTCTCACCTCTGTGACCGTAGCGAAGACCACAAAAAGGATTTATTTGATTTGGGCTTCAGGCACTATGGAAGGCAACACCTGCATCTGTCACTCTGTTTGTTCTGCCTGAGTTCAGAGAAAGAACAAAAGGTTATCTAATCAAACCTTTAGATTTCCAGAATTCCAGCAAGGTTTTTGTTTTGTTTGTTGGTTTTGGTTTTGCAATCATTGCCCTTCAGGAACATGTGTTAGTAAAATTCTTCATCAGACTTGCTTGAAAGCCAATGTCATGTAAATAACAGCAGATATTACTTTTGATTAATGTTTTTAGGATCAGGTAAGCAAAAGGTATTTGTAACCAGTTTAAGATGGATTGAGAATTATATTAAAATGGACAATAAGAACTGGGTCCAACATCACCTACCAATGTTCTGAAATGATAAGACTTACCCATTGTGACAGTTTCTTCCTTTGCATGTTTACAATAAAGTCCATAACACTGTGTTAATTTCCTTTGCTGAGCCTTTTGAATGCAGGTCAGATTTTGCTCAGCATTAAGCCAAAGCCTACCCAATTAGGGAGCTTTTGAGGATCATTAGGGCAACGGGGAAAAAAGTGTTTACAAGGGACTTCCACTTTGATGTATTGTTGAGGCTGCAATATTTTTGTTTGTTTTGCTGTTTACACCCCTTGGTGATACAAAAAACATCGATCCACCTAAGAACAGCCAGGTGTCTTCTATTCAAAGGTCATCCCCTGTGGATCAATTATTTTTTGGTAGAGTTTTGCTATTTGGCTACTTTCCTAAACGGAATTTGGAAAAGTTACTTTACACTGTACTTCTAAAACAATTATAGAACTGGATTCTTTAGTGGGCTCAGCCTCAATGACAGTTTTAAGGCAAGGCCAAGCAAGAGGATGGCTCTTTTACTTATTATGAACAATCTGTTGCTTGGTGGGTGATCCAGGAATGAACAAAAGGCTATAACAGTTCATGGAAATTGACTTTTGGTGTAGGAGACTGAGAACAACCAGTGTTTTGTGCTCTCTCTCTCTCTCTCTCTCTCTCTCTCTGTGTGTGTGTGTGTGTGTGTGTGCTGAGGAATTTGTTTCCATTTTTGCTAAACCTGAGGCATCCTTGGGGTGCCTTTTGTACTTTATAGTCTGGTCAGCAATCTTGAAGAACTTGAAATCTTGCAAGCCTTTTATGCCATTTTGATTGGTCTTCATAGGCATATTGCTCAACTGTGTTTTTTTGTATATTTTCTTCTCTTGTAGAACAGCCTGAATATATATATAAAGTGCTTAGGGTGCAGTTGGGTTCCCTGTGTAGTATGGGAGCTAGAATAGTGAATTAGATTTAGGAGATTTGGGTTCAATTCCAGGCTCTGCCATGGAAATTCACTGGGGGCGTGTAACTGGTAAAGCCACTCCTTAAATACCTCACTTCAGTGGTGGGATCCAGCAGGTTCACCCCAGTTTGCCAGAACCGGTAGCAGAAATTCTGGCTGGCCCTGCCCATCCAAGTTTCGAAATAAAGTAGTCCTAATTCGGGTGCAATGCAGAGCTTTCTCCCTGGGCACGCCCACCATACCACACCAACAGAATAGGTAGTAATTTTTTAATCTCACCACTGCCTCACCTTGAAAATCCTATCAGAGTCACTATGAGTCATTTGTGTTTTGGTGTGTGGAATGTGATAAGCATTAGCAATTGCACTGTCTGCTGTAACAATTTGCTTGTTTCTACTATATTCTCTTTGTATGTCTACAAATAAACAGATATTACAAAACCACCACAAATCAAACCAAAAGGAATCATGGCCTCACTGTTCTACATGGTTACTTGGCAGCTATAAACAGCCTTTGTATCATAGCTGGGTGTATTTTTCAGTGACTACACACAGGATTACACTTCAGATCTTAAAGTGCTTATTCTAGACTTTGCACTCACTATTCATGAAGACGGTTGTTTCTAAAACTAGAGAAAATCATACCCACATTATAGTTCAATGTCTGCCAAGATTAGCTCATACAGAGGTACAGTCCTCTTGTACTCTTCTTATTACTACTAAAAGGCTAATTCCTCCTTATCATCCCTAAACCATTGTTTTAAGAGAAACATAACTATACATATTTTATCCTGTCGCTTCTATGTAGCCATGGATAACAATAATTTCGTGTCAGAAATTATTCTCGGTTGAAAGGATTTTTACAGAAGTAACTTCACTCAGGGGACACCCAAATGAGGCTACTTTCATGTATCCAAGAGCTGGGACAGAGACAAGTGCTCAAACCATCATGCAGTACTGCTGACCTGCCAGCCTTCCAGTTAACAAGGTGAGCTTCTTAACAACTGAGCCACCGCAGCCCCTAAAGGTACGCTTTCATGACCAACTCTAATATGAAACTATTACTTGCTTAGTCTGTGAGTATCTTATACCATGGATGGGAGAAATGTGAAATTAGGGATGGAGAGCTATTTGTCCTCCAGACGCGCTTGGACAGTGACAGAATATGGAAATAAATAGCTATGAAGAAGTCACTGCTAGTAATTTATTTCTTTTTCTAATATCAAAAGTAATAACTATGTTACTTTTTGAACAGCTGTGGCTGCTATGTCAGAAGTCTTCAGATGAAAGACACAGCAGAGAGAAAGGATATTAACGGTTTCTGACAGGTGCACCCCCCTGAAAATTTGGGATGAGCCCTTCTCCTTTAACCCTTGAGACACTCCTTAGGAAATTATCATATGGCCTGTTTCGATGCCGAAAAGGCTCGGACAAAGTCTCTTGCAAATGGAACTAAGTATCATCAAAATGATTCAATACACTCAGTGCTTGGAAACAGCGCTTGTGACACATCCA